>CM043718.1:21094981-22294981 GCA_023969325.1 Oryzias curvinotus | reverse complement strand
ATGAGCAGCTGTCCATCATAGGGACACACAAAGAAACACACCTGGGTCAGCATGTTGAAGAGCGTTTCCAGGGAAGCATGTTTGTGGACTGTGGGATGAAGATGCAAATCTGTGGAGCTTCACTGCTTGTGGAGGCTAAAACTTCTTTTGAACTCTGATTTATCCAACCCTTATTTAAAATGATTCGCAAACAAAAAAAAAACTTTTTATTTATTTATTTACTATATATTTATTATTATTATAATACAACTTTACTTTCATCAGGAAACTCTTTAAGCTACAAAAGATAATCGAAACCTTTTTTTCTGAAAACCTGTCTGACAGCGGGGTTATCCTCCTGTGGTGAAGACGTGGCTTGATGACCATCGTCCATCAGTCGTGCTCAGCGCGTGCAGTGCCACCTCTAGAACGTGTTTAGACATCTACATTCAACATCACCTTCCCAGGCTCTCCATTCAGCAGCAATATTGCAGAGATGTGTATGTTTATGGTAATGGTGTTATGTCAGATATCAGCGATTTGTTATGAAGGGGGTGTAAACAGCAGGCTGTGATTGGGGGGGGTTGGATGGGGGGGCTGGGTGTTAGAGAGTGTGTGCAGGAGTGTGTAGGTGTGGCTCTGACAGGGTCAGGACACATCCGAGGACACATCCGAGAGCTGATGGTAGCTCCTCAAAACAGCAGACTGAAGCTGCAGACTCTTCCTCTGCTCAGAGAGGAATATGCAAAACTGTAAAAGGTTAAAAGCAAATATTGAGTCATAATTATGCAACTTTCATTTGGTCTGAGCTGGGGCTCTGTGGGGGGGGGCTTTGTTTGGTGAGTCAATTGATTTACCCTCATGGTTTCTGCAACTTCCCCTCCTCAGCTGACTGACGAGACCAGAGGAGGATTTGTAAATAATAATTCTAAACAGAAGTATGGATTTCTGCTGTAAAGCAGAATTGAGATGTATTGATCTAATAGCAGAAGAAAAGAACATCGGATTAGATTTTTAGAGCTACACACAACTGTTTGTTTTATGCCGTCATTTTCCACTTTACATAGGGTGGTTGAATATTTTTTTTACATTTTACCACAATTATAACAACAGACTCTTTTATTTATGTATTTTTTCCTTTTTAAAGGTTAAATAAGCTTTCAGCAGTGAATAAAAACTGTAGCTTTCATCGAACCCAGTTCCCCCTGCAGAAGAATTAGCACCCTCTGCTTCTTGTAGGTAGTAGCTGAACCTCATCGAGTGCAGTGTGTCAGTGTCAGAAAACAAACTTGCATTAAAAAACTTCCCCCTGTGAGTTACAGAACAATCTGAGATATCTCCAACTTGTATTATAACCAGTTTTAATTTGTGTCTGTGAGAAAATGCTCAAAATGTGAGCGAACTACATGAGCAATGATAAAATGCAGACTTCTTAGGGAATTTATGAGGGAGCGTAACACTAACCTTCACAAAAACATCTGGCAAAATGCATCTAATCCAAATTTAGTGAAAAAATAAATTCTAATTTTTCATAAGTTTTCATAAATTCAAACTATTTACAAGCTGTCACTGTCCAACATTGTGGAACTCTAAGTGGGGTTATTCTTTTTCTCAAAGTCAGCCCAAAGGCAGCCACTTCTGCCAAGTCTAAAAACAACTTTGAAGTGCTTTCATGAGCTATTTTATGAGTATCAGCATTTAATTACAGGACTACCAACAGGCAGCCTGTCAGCCAGGAAGGTGTTGGCTTTATGAGACTCCAAATATTCAAGCAACAGAGACGTACAGTCAATAAAAAATGTTTTAGTTTCATCCCTACACAGCCCAGTAATGCCCCGCATCTTTACATCCTCTTTGTCTTGATGTCACTCAGGAGAAGAGAGAATTTTCTGTATATAAAACTGCAAAAAACAAAGAATCCTCCTGAAACTTTGCCAGTTTTGAGTTAAAAGCAAAAATGAAAACACACAAAATCTTTGTGTGATTAACTAAAATCCTCTTTTCTCTCACAAAGGTGTTTGAATCTCCTCTCAGTTTGTTTATTATTTATAGATTTACTCAACACAATGATCTGCGTACCTCTGGTCTCTGCTATAGACCTGCAGGATTCCTCACTCCTCCCACAGATGCAGAAGTGAACTTTCAGAACATTATTGCTCAGAAGTCCATCTGTGGGTTCACTGCTCTACTGTGGGATGTGTTTTTCTGCAGCCACGTCAGTGAGAAGAAACCACACATCCATTTGATTTCTTTATTTGAGGAATTCACAAAGAATCTAAAAGGTAACATGCTTAACTTTTTAAGATTTGAAACAGAAAATCACCAAATTTAGAGATGAAAGTTTTCTGTTTTCTATATTTAAGTACAGGACAATCGTTCGTAGAGCAACTGTCACCATCAGTGAAGACTAACCACTGATATTTGAGAACAAAGTGTATTCAGGATTTGTATGGAATGAAAACCTGGAAAAGTTTTGGAAATTGAAAATGTAATTTTTAGGTCCTTGAAATGTTTGCGTAAAATGAAACCTTCTGTAAAGATTTGGAAAGGTCATGAGATTTTAAGATTTTGGATGCAAGAATATAAATATATAGTTTAACATGAGACTTGGTGGCAGAAGTTCAACCTCACTCTATTGGTGATGGGAGTTTGTTGCCGTAAAGCAGTTTTAGTTGTCGTCAGTTTCAGCCCATGACACTTTCAGCTTGCTATCGTGAAATGCTACAAAATCCTGGGAAATGTAGCTTTAACAACAAGTGGCTTTTAAAGGAGAGGTATCAACTGTGGCCACTAAAAGACCCTGAAACACATTTTGCACCAGAAACGAGCAAAATGCAGACTTTGCTCCAAGTCCTTCGACATGAGCAGCATGACGGAAGCAGGGCTGGTGAGATACATGAAAGGGAAGAAACAGCGACTGCTGCTGAACGCTACAGACGTCAGTCGGTCAGAGAACTTTTTAAAACATGATGGCGTTTTAACGGAAGCATAGTGCATTCAAGTAAAAAAAATATTGGGTGATATTTGTTCAAATCTTTTCCGTGATTTTCGTTGTAATATTTTCTAATAACTAAAAAAAGCCAAAAACTCCAAACAGGCTGGGCACTAAACTTATCTGCTCGTGAAAACTACAAGATGAGCTGCACTAAAAAGTTGAAAAGCCACAATGTATCATAGACATGATCCGTTTTGTTTATGTGTTCATTATTATATATTATAAAGGGGCGGCCGTGGTGCAGCAGTAAGGCGGTCGACCCATGATTGTAAGATTGCTGGTTCGACTCCCGCCTTGCACGCCCATGAGTCAAAGTGTCCTTGGGCAAGACACTGAATCCCACCTTGCCTCTGGTGGTAGGCGGGTGCCTGTGTTTGGCAGCGGAGCGGCCACCAGTGTGTGAATGTGTGTGTGAATGTGTGTGTGACTGTAAAAGCGCTTTATCCTTGTAGGTAGAAAAGCGCTATACACCATTTACCATTATATCACCAGTCTGTTTTGTTCGTCCTACTTACTTTATTTACAAACATTACAGAGCAAAATGTTGGTAAAAGATTAACCATTGACCAGTTCGAACGGTTTATTTATTTATTTCACTTATGAGTTAATCCTGACGACAATCATATCGGGCAGAAAGCAGCAAAATCTGTAGGTGACCTGCTGGACGCACTTTGTGGGTGTGGTCGACTTCATCAACTTTGCTATAATTTTTTCAGAATTTGCTTTAATACTTTTTTCAGGACAACAACAGTTGTAGAACTTAGAATGGAGGAAGTTTGACAGGAAAACTAGAGTTGATGGACATGATGGAAAAAAGAAAGATGGATCTGTTGGGGAGACCAGATGGAAAGAGATCCAGGCTTAAAGACTGTTTGATTATGGAGTGGATGGATAAAAGAATACAGGAGGAGAGATCCTGAAGGAGGAGTTTGATAAGAAGGTTCTAGAGGTGAAGATAGGGTCAGAGAAGATGATTACAGTAGTCTGAAGATGGAATTCAAAGGTCTGATGGGGAATGCTGTCACTGGTTAGGTAAGAGAAATTCTGGAGAAAGAAGAGGAAATTGTGCAGGATGGAGAGTGATGATTGGAGCAGACTGTAACAGACATGTGACTTTGGAAATGAAGATTAGGGAAGTAACATAAAAGTTTGGAGTTAAGGACTAGAAAACAGAAGAACAGATGATGAAGAACTTCACAAAAAGAATGAAAATGTCAATGGAGGAGACATTTGTCAAGAAAAGAGAGGAACAAAGGGAGGCATTAGAGTCGAAGGAGGTGAGCACATATTGATTAGATCTTGTTTAGATGAACAGCCCATGGTAAATGTTTAGGAGATCAATGCATATAAGCAGATGGATATGGTTTGGACATATTGAGAGGAGAAGCAACGATGATGTTGGTGAAAGGATACTGAGGTTGGAGATACCAGTAGAGAGATCTAGAAAAAGGCTGTTGTGTGGTTTGTAATTCCGGAGGATTTGCGCTGCTTTTCTCAGTGGCAAAATCCTCTGGACTTATCTTTATTGTGTAAAAACGGTTGAAGAGTAAGAAGGTATAAAAAAGCATCTGTCATTTAGGTGTCCCTAGCAACATCTCCAGGGTTACAGGAATAGCACATTAAAACCGGCTTTTGAAAAGTTTTTTTTGACAAGTTTACAAACAAACTTCTAAAAACTACAAGTTTGAGAGAAAATGTGCAACTTCTGTCAGTTATTTAGACAAAGATAAAAATATTGTCTTCGATTTTGAACCGTTTAATTAGGAAGCTTCAAACACTAAATTGTCTTATATTCTGCTATATTTTCAACAACAACTTTGTTTCATGTTCATGATTATGTTTTGTTCAGCATTTAGTAACATCCAACATGCATTCTCAACAATGGTCATGTCATGATGCTACCACCTCCGTGCCTCGCTGTGTGAGCCCTGTGAGCTCAGTGACATCAGAAGTTTTAGGTTTTACCACAACTGCAATTAATTTTTCGAGTTGAGTTTCTTGTTTCTAAATGGTCAAAGGAGCTGGATTCAATCTTTAAATACAAATTGGAGGCTTTAGCTAAAGATAAACAGGAATATATCAAATAAAAATAGTCTTCAGGAGGCTTTAGACTAATCAGATCTTTCAAGTGTTGTCCATGTTTCTAGATATTTGTCTATTTTCGTCAGATCATTTATGCCCTTCTGTTTTCTTTTTGTGTCGTCCTTTTTTGTCAGCAGTTGCAGCGCCTGTCTTTAGCGGCTGCACGCTGTGCATATCTGCATATGACAGCAAACGACCTGACCTATTTACCAAGAGCTTCATCTCTCTCCTCCTTTCCTCTCTTGCTCCACTCTACATTTGTATGCATTGCTATCGCTGCAATGCTATCTATACATATGTCTCATTTGCACTCTACTTTGTTAAAGCGCCTCTTATATGTTTATATTTGGGATCCATTTCTGAGTTTTCATCTCCACAGAATTGTTTCAACCAGCTGGCAGTCTAACATCTTTGTAGAAAATCCTTCCTAAAGATCCATCAGTGAGTTCTTTCCACTCAAAGACACGTCAGCTTTTGCCAAGACAGACTCATCCTTTCTTCCACTTAGAAACCCAGAGTTAGAGTGCAGATGCTGAAGATGGAAGATGCGTGGAGGATAGCTCGATCATCAGAGCGTGATAGGCAGAGAGATGCATGTACTTCTGACGGAAAGGTGCTTCTGTCCTCTAAAACGCAGTTTTAAAAAGTGTTCACTGAGTGCAGAGAGGAGGAACTTGGAGAAACGTAAGTGCGTGCATGAGATTGATGATAAACTAAACGAGTCCTTGATGGAGGAACGAGTCCGTAATGACCAAATTCAATTATCCCGGACGTGCACGCGGCGTGTTGGCCAGAGCTTCTTACCCATCACTTACAGCAGATGCAGACTCATAAATCCTGATTATTTTAGCTAACCAGAACCTTCTTCCACTTCACTGAATAACAAACAGGTAAGAGCACATAAGGGGGGGCACTCCAAGTATTTTAACTGTGGAAGGCGAATGCGTGACTTGTGCTGCACGGTGCATGTGACCATCAACAGGGTTTCACCCACCCACCCTTAGTCTGCATTTGGATTACCAGTGAAGATATTTTTAAAACAGAAGAATCAAAACCTGTTGCTGAGCACTTCCATATATCGTCTCCATGATTGTGAGGCAATAGCCTTCTTCATCTTTAGGACTTTTGATGTAAAAATTGCACTTCCAGGATCTGCATTACATTTTGCCGGCCCAACTCCATCCCATTCTTCTCCTAGCTCTTTGATTTGACACAGTCTGACCTTAACCACCTTAAGCGTCAGGGCTCAGGGGTCGCTTCCTTTGGTCTGAGGTCATCTCAAGCATGCAAGATGTCTTTGGCCCAAAGTCCAACTGCCAAACACTATTCACTATTCATGCTTAATTCCTGTTTCCCTATTAAATCTTTCAATTACCTTTTCAAGATGTCTCCTTATTGAACTGTCCCCTCTTTTGTTTTCTGACCATGACTGTAAGATGAAACTTTTCCGTTTCTTACTTTTGCTCACACTGAGGCACCAAACATCCAAAAACGTTGGATTTTCTGCTTTGCCTGCTGATGACGGCATCAGGACTGTTGGGCTGCAGATGATGACATGACAGTTGTTTGGCTGCAGATGATGACATCACGGCCATTTGGCTGCAGATGACTGCATCACGGCTGTTCGGCTGCAGATGATGACATCATGGCCGTTGGCTGCAGATGACAGCATCGCGGCTGTTCGGCTGCAGACATTGGCATCATGACTGTTTGAAAACATTCTCCTCTGATCTGTGGAGCCAGATCGGGTCAGGCTGATCACGTTCTGAGGTCATAAGAACACGCTGAAAGCACAAAGATGAAGCTCCAGCTTCTGCATTCACCTTCACCTTCATCTCTTCTCTGTCTCGTGCACTTCCACGTGCACACACACAGACAGTGTGGTGTCTGCGTTAAAGCCGCATAACAACATTAAAGATTGAGCGAGTTGCAGGAGGAAGAAATCGCTGCTCCCCCTGGTGTTGCGGCAATGACATCAGTTTTTTTTTCTTTTTTGAGGGGGAGGGAGTCAGGACCCCCAGGGGAAATGCTCCATCCTGCTGAAGGTCTGCCGCTCTGTCAGCTGGCACAGTGCTTAGAATGTGGGGGGGGTCTTTTTGGATGCAACTGAACAATTCTTTAAATGCTGACTCAGCAGCAAATGTGAAGTGAACTTTAAAAGCAAGATAAATATTTTAAATGGATGTTTGGTTGTCATGGAAATCACTACAATACCACATTTATACTAAAGTCAGTGGACATATGAAATGTGTTCATCATCACTATGTCTGTTCTGTAAGGATTCACTGAGCTGCTCACATCCTTCTCATCGTTCTGTTCCTGGTTCTCAGCGTTCTGACGTGGAACACAGACTGAAGCACTTTAGAGGATTAGCTTTACAATAAGGATCTCTTTTTATGCTCCTAATGATGATGACACATGACTTCTGTGGAAAACAGACACTTAAAGGCCCGTACACACCGGGACGAATTTCGCCGGCGTTTTTCGTCGGCGAAATTCGCCTCGTGACTAAACAAAGGGCACCAATGAGAGTGTGCACACCGACGCGAAAAAACGCCACGCGTCAAAGCGTCAAAAAAAAAAAACGCCTCGGGTTCGTTTTTTCTTTTTGACGCCTCGCGTCGAAATCTATTCGACCAATGAGAATTGCGCTTTTGCTCACGTGTCTGGAGCTTCTGAAGTTACAGTAAAACACAACTTGGGGGCGCTCACACACAACACTGCCTTTCTGAGCACACATACCAGCAAAGAAGATAGACGCCAAGTAGCGGCTAGACTGCCGCAAAGAAATAATGACGGACATTCTAAAATATCCCCGAAAACGCTCATTAAACATTTTCAGCTCTTGTACCCGTCGATAAAACTCACCATGTTCTTCTCTTCTCGTAACTATGGGATGTACCGAAAATCGGCGTCTTTTCCGGCGTCTTTCATCATTCAACAGAACAATAATTTCTTCATCATTGGAACTGGAGCTGGAGCTACTGGTGCTTGAAATATTCATGTTTTCTTTGTATGATTCTGACGAACGAGTAAATACTGGCTCTCTTCTTCTGAGTGAAAACCACATTGTGTACAGGAGTATTTCTGTTTGACATTAAGCGCCATCTAATGTCAGGGAATGAAATTGCATGTTGGCTCGGCTCATCGTCAGCGAAAATCGCCTGGGTGTGAACACAAAAGACGTGGCGAAAAACGCTGGCGAATAACGCCTGGCGAATATTCGTCCCGGTGTGTACGGGCCTTAAGGCTATTCAAAGTGAACACGTGATTAAAGCAGATGATCATGGAGCCTGTTGTACAGTCTGTGGAGCCAAGCTGACACCTAGTGGTAAAATGCAGGTGATGCCGAGTTTATTTTAGAAAAATATGCTTTTATAAGGTAAGAGAACAAATATATTTTCTGTTTTTTCCTCTTAATGCTTCCTGTTAATAGATTAATGTATTTTAATACCAGGCTTTCAAATCGATATTTTTTATTTTTCATTAAGACTTAATAATTCAGAAAAAACCCAAACTGTAACTGAAAACACCTGAACTTTTACTTCAATGTTTACGTGTTTTACAGTACAAAAGTAATCAAAGTTGACATTTATTCAATTTATTTCAGAGTAAAATGCAAAGTTTTAGATTTAGCAGCAAACTCATAACTAGACATTGACTGTATCTGTGAATTTATATAAAGAATTAGGATGTCACTTTAAAAAAGTACAAAAATCTGAACATGAAAACATCAAATCCTTCAAGGAATGTAAAGACGAAACCCAAACTCTCCCAAAGGTTCTTCAAAATTAAGACTGACAGTTTTATTAGCCTGGATTACAGATCCAGTTCTGAATGTCTTCTCACATCTGTTCCCATTTCTGAAAGGTTTAAGAAAGTGAGGAAACTCCTTGTTAAGTTGTTTTTTTTAAATGATGTGCAAAAGAAGACCTCCTGATGCTGTTATGAACTGTAATGTGAATAATGAGTTCAAAAACTGGTGGAATTGTACCATCTTTCACTGTGAGGTCAACGTAAACCCGGGAGGCGTACCATCACTGTCCCCGTCAGTCAAAGCGCCGGTAGCAGGCCTCGCTGTAGGACGTGGCATTGACCACTTGGAACATGTCTCTCCGGACAAATGTCAGAAAGTTCGTCAGAGGACAGAGAGGCTGGCTGACACGGCGGTCATGAGATCTGCAGAACGCCGAGTGAAATGTCACGTCCTCGCCGTTGTACAGCACCCTGATGAACACGTCTCTACTGTTCACCTTTGACCTCTCACCTTTGCCCCCCTTCCTCCTCACCTGCCCTGGTGTCACAGGGAGGCCTCTCCATAGCTCAAAGACTATCCTGGCAGCAAAACGTGGGAACTGGGCCTTCTCTAGACCGAGGGCACTTAGCAGCGGAGCCAAAGTGACGTCATGAGCAGATGACAGGGTGAAGACCTCATCCGCCCCCGCCCGCCGCTGGCGCCCCGCCTCGCTGCTCTTGGCCACTCGCTCCATCCTGGCAGCAGTTCGATTGAGATAGGGGAACATGGCAAGGACGGCATATTTACGGTAGAGACCCACGCGCCTCCGGTCCGCCTCGTCATCCAGCTGCTGCTGACGGATTACAGCAAACTGCTCCCGGGTCAGACATCTCGGAGGAGCACCATCTCCGCTGGGAGCACAAGGGAAGGGCAGGCCGTGGCACAGGTGGCACAGCAGCGAATCTACGGGGTTGGCTGCTCGAAGCTGCCGCGGGGGGAGGCCTAGTGTCCGTGCCATGGTGATATAATTCCTCTCCAGGTTAGCATCAGCCACTCTGAGGAGATACTGCCTCCTCTGGTCCTCTTCAAGGTATTTGCTCCTGGCAGGGCAGTCACACGAGGAACCACAGAAGAGGGTGTTCCACTGATGATGGACGGTTAGCTTCTTCCAGTCAAAGTCTGGAAGGAACCCATAGAGGAAAGCAAGTCCACTCTGGACGGTTCGACTCTTACCTGTGGTCTCCAGCCACACCTGACGTGCTGACCAATCAGAAGGCAGAAATCTGTGCTGTTTGTAAGCTTGCTGGAGGAGCTGCCCATTGCGAAGATGTTGCACTACACCTGCAGGAGGACAAGATCCAGGAGGATGAAACTTCTCATGAATCTGATCGGGTCAAACTGAGAAGAATTTGAGAACAAGATGTTGAAGTGTTTGGACCTGTCTGAGTGAGCTCCCCCATCTCACACGCACTGTGGTTGGGGAGACGTGGAACAGAGGCCAGTGGGGAGTCCCAGCGGCCACGCCCACTCTGAGCCATGTGACTAATGAAGGCCTTGAGCAGCGGGTGTGAAGGTCTCCTAAGAGTGACGACAAGGAAAAGAAACATCAGAATTACTTTCAAATATACCAAAATATTAGGTGAAAAACATTTCAGAAGTAAAATAATGTATGTTTTTTTTTTCCCCAAGAAAAAATAAACAGCGAGACTGATGCTGCATTTGCAGCCACAAAGAATATCCAACAACCAGCAGGCTGTGATGCTAACCAGATCTACACCCTTTATTAGCCGGAGAACTCCAGCCTTCTGAATTTCCTCACAATTATCAGAGGTTAAAACTGACACACGACTTCCTGAATCTGAAGCAAAACAAGGAGGAAGTAAAACCATCAACACTGATCATCTTTGGCCATTTTGCTCCAAAGTCTTTAGTCACACACTTGTGGGTGAAGATCCATCTTAATGACAATTAGGACAAACATACAAGTTCAAATATTTCCCATCTATCCCTAAAATTTGGAAAAAAGGGGTTCAAAATTCTGCAGCTCGGCTTCAATGGGTCTAAATAAGAGACAACACTAAACAGCAGCTTCAGCTTCTAGTTACTGGTTTTCTGTTTATTGTCGTTTATCAAAAGATTCTTCTTCTCTTTTTAGTCCCTACCTGGACCACCCCCTTTACTGTCAGGCCTGGTCCTTTGTTCAGCTTCACTTCAGTCTGATTTAGTGTTCTTTACAGAATGAGCTGCTGTGGCTTCATCCACGTCTGCTCTTCAAGATCCTCACCCAAAACCTTTCTTTCTTAGCATTGAATGCAGGTGGGAATTGGCTTAGTTTTGTCACATTTTGTTTGCATTTTATAGTTTTTCTGTCTTTTAATTTTATTGTTTGTTCCTGTGTTAAAACCTTTGCATGCTGTATTCATGTTATAATGTCATATAGATTAATATAACTGTTAAATCTGTGCTTCTAAAAACAACATTGTAGTTGTTTTTTAGAAAAAGTTTGAGTAATTGTTAAGTATCTGATGATTTAGTCTTTTTCAGCTTCAGTTAACGACTGAGGTTATATAGTGAGGGCATGTTGCTGCAGTTCACTTCATCCATCACCAGGTGTTGCTCTAACACATCTGAGAAGAACTGTTTGCAAAGGGACGGATGTACAAAAAGAAGAAAGAAATTGTTGCTGTAGGACACGGTCATAAATTTAAGCCTTTGGGATTGAAGGAGGAAAACTCCATAATTCAACAGAGAATAAAGATTACAGGTCAGTATAAAAAAATCTGAGATCAACTCCACTAGATTACCAGAGCATAAAGGTCTGATTGTTCCATAATCCAGAACATTAAAAATAAAAACAGGGATCTGTCAGAACCTTTCATCAAAGCTGACAGGAGTAAAACAAAGTCTGACTGCAGATCACTATCTTTAAGAACACGAGCCAAATCTGACGGGTTCTCCTTGAACCGAGTATTCTCCACAGTCTCACATCTGCAAACATCTGTTTTATGAACTGCTGTGGAGGCCAGATAGATGCTGTAAATATTCTGTAAAACAAAAAACAGGACCACAATGAAAGCATAACTGTCTCATAATTCAAAATAAAAGTCTATACCCGAAACGCTTATTCATTTTCACAATAAACCTGAGTTTGTCGAATCAAAAATAAAATGAAAATCAATCCTTTTTCTTTCTGGTGACTGAAACTGCTGACTGGAAATGAATTATGGGACAGTTTTGGCGCGGTGGATGTGAAAACAGAAATGCAATCCCCTCTTTGCATTATCGCTTTAATTACATCACAGAATGAGCAGTGTTGAAGAAGATTTTTAACTTTATTTTTGAGTCAATTGATGAAGTTACATGATGAAAATGAAAAAGCTTTTTCTGTTTATCAATTTTAATTCACAAATTAGTTATTTCTAATTGAATTTTGCTACACATTTACTAGAGAACTTTTAGAAAATGAAATGTCAAATACCATTTTCTTTATCATTTTAATTAAGTGACAATATGAGCGGTGTTGAAGAAGAAAAAGAAAAAGCCATTTGGGGGATCGTTTCCTCATTTTAATTTTGAGTCAACGAGCGTAGCTTTATTGTGAAAATGAAAAAGCATTTCTGGTTTTGACTTTTATTTTTAATTATGAGACACAATAGACGACACATCCCTCTGGGCCATCATCCAGAAATCTGAGGGGTTCAGGGAGAGTGGGAAATTCAACTTACTCTGAAAAGCTTCCATTAGTTCATTTTTCCACAGCAAACATCACAAAATCCAATTACACTCAACAGGGATTATTTGATAGACATGATGGAGAGATTAGCCAGAAAACAGATGGAACCAGAATGACAGACAGATTATATGAAAGACGAGAAATTAAGATTATTCCGAAAGGGGAGGGAGGTATACATGAGGAGAAACAGAGAAAGGTCACATCGATGCACACACAGTGTGTGAGGACAATAAAAGTCTTTCTCTATAAAGCTCTTTAGAAATGAGGCGGTAGAACTCCTCCACAGTGACAGACGTTAGGATGAAGATCTCTGGAGAACCAGCAGATTTAGACACGAGTGAGCAGTTTAAACCACAATGTGAAGATCACTTCCAGATGAGGACTGAAAGGAGAACCTGTCATTTACCCCAACATGAATTTCTCCATCCACATGCCTGGATACTTATTGAAGAAAATGAAAAGTCAGAAAAGTGTTTCCTAATTATAGACAGTGGTAGACAAGCCCTTTTTTTTCTTAAAACAAACATTTAATTTATGCTAAACTAAGGTCTTGCATTTGTGTTTTATAAGATCAAAGACACTTATTCTTTCTAAAATAGTAAAGAACAAAGAAAAAAACGTTTTTAATATCCAAACTTTCAAACAAGGATATAAATATAAACCAAGAATGTTTGTTTTTTAGAACTCTTCTGTTCTAAATGTGGCTTGAAAGAACATCCAAACCACACGAACATAGTTTCCTAAAGAGCAGTATTAACTTTTGGCCACGCCTGGTCAGACTTAAAATCCAACAGATGTTGAAGCCCCGCATCTCCAAGCTTCAGCTTATGGCTGCAGAGCCTCGAAAGCAGATTAAGGGCTTTTAGTTTGAAAAGTGAGAAGCATCTTCGTCGTCATGGTACGAAGCCTGCGCTATAACTGACCTCTGATCAGCTTCCAGATCCAGGGTCTGGATAAGTTGCTTTTGGTTGCCATGTAACAATCTGCTATTGTGCATAAACTGTTACTGCTGAGAGGATCAGAGTCTGTTCTGGGTCCAGATGTGCAGAACTGACCTCAGTAAAAGTTCTGACCGCTGCAAATCTGATGACCATTTAGACTACACAGTTTCAGGATTTCTGTCCACAGAAGAAGGGGGGAGGGGGGTCACACAAATCAGAAGTGCTCACAGGAAAGTTATTACAGAGTTCCTGAAAGTCACTCTAAATATTCATCAGCTAGCTCCTCCCATCAAAAGAATATGGCGATCAGAAAGCAGAATTCATAAAAGGATGGAGCTATTTTCTATCTGGGTTTATGATTCTTTCAATCATTTTGTTTACTTAAGATAAAAACCAACATAGAATTATAAACATTTGTCCTCTTAAACAGAGAATGTGATGATCTAACCAAACCTGCAGCTGCAAACACCAGAACACCATGACTCTGACATTAATACCAACCAAACTGACTCAGTATGCTCTCCCTAGATGTCAAAGGCTGCAGAACTCACTGTCCAAACTGTGAAAGCACATCTTATAAAAACCCACTGCCATAGCTGATAAGCTCAGAGGGTTATCAGAGAGGTCTCAGGGAGGGGAAGCGTTCCAACAATTAAACACAAAGAGAACTGTCGACTAAAACCAAGTCACAAATCCAGAGAAGCACCTAGAAACTAAACCACATTCATCTCTGCTGCATTCATATCAGTGTGTCAAATGGTAACGTAATCTCTGTGTTACAATACTCTGTTTTTCATTAAAAAAAGATTTCTGTCCTTCAACTTATTAAAACTGTAAACTGAGCAATCAGATGCCTCAATAAAAGTAGGTGGAGCCTGCTGACTGATGTCATCTGGCTCCAACATGGCGGCATCTGTATCATGAAAAAATGGCGACTAAATTGACTTTTGGTTGGAGGTGTAAGTAAACCACTTTTCTCTAGGTGACATAACACCATCTCACTCCAGTTGTCAGGTACAGTTAATAACACAAACATTCAACAATAAAGTAAGTGAATGTGCCCCACTAGAAGACAGTAATCCTCGTTCTAATTCTGTCATGAATGCCTGGAATTCACAACCTTGGCAGAAATTCAAACTGCGTGGGGCTCGTCATGGTCTCATAAATGAGACCCTGGAAAGGGAACTGAGCCTCTACTACCTAAAAAAACTTGTAGAACCAATTGGAACTAGACTGTGTACCTGCTGGTTGACAGGGTGCAGTTGATGGGCGGTCGCTTGGTTTTTGGGATGGAGTAAAGTGGATATCTGTCTCCATGTCGAATCATCACATGGACGGACAGCAGCTTGTAGTCCGCTGGACTGTGTCCTGCAACAAGGTAGAACTTATTATTGAAGCTACAAATGTCAGAGTAGTTTTTATTAGGTGATGAATAGAAGATGACATAAACTCCAGTCAGTATTTATACTAATTCTGTCTTCTGCATTCTCAAAAGAAGGTGTCATTTGGGTCCAATTTTTGTTGTGTCCGTGTGAAGGTCTCACCCTCCCAGGCCTGCTCGCTTCTGTTGGGGGTGTTGCAGTAGCTGTAAGCTTCAGCGATGGGATCAGGCTCTTGGGTTTGTGTCACCGGGAACACTCGCTTTCTGCTCTTTCCCAACAAAAAGCCTTCTCCTGAAGCTGTGGCCGGCCGCTTCTCCCCCATGGGGGCGGCAGGGGTCAGGTTCACTGAGAATCAAAGAGACAAAATCATTTGCAGGAATGAAAAGGTTACAATTTTCAGATCAGTAATAAAAAAAGGGGGAAAGCACAAGTATTAAAGAGTCAGAATTTCAGAAAAGGAAAGTAAAATCATTCATTAAACTTAACCTCTAACCCTAACCCTACTCCCCCTGTGTCAAAACGTTTTAAGGAAAATATGAACTTCAGGACATCCACAGAAGTTCATGTCTGCCCATTCTCAAATGACTGAACAACAGTGACTGAGTTCTCCAACATGAAAACCTTTTTTCCTGCAGTATTGGTTCAGTCAAATGAAAGCAGACAAGCAGAACTCCAGTGAAGAAACTGCATCAACTCGTATCCATGTCAACCGCTTTCTCCTTCCAAAGCCTCCACGGTTACACTATTCCTGAGGAACCAATGACCTGTCAGCTCAGAGAGAAAAGGTCCAATAAGAGCAGAGTTGTCCTGGGAACTGGGAAACATCAACAAAAATCTAAAAGAGAAAACACTGAACTCCTGTGTTTAGAAAAAGCAGGAAATCTTCTGCATTATAAGCACAAACGTCCTCACACCCCACCACAAATTCAAATGTGTGAATGGCTTCCATCAAGAAAGCTTCATACCAACAGCCAAAGACAGATTAGAAAGATAAAGACATTAAGTTAATTCCAGTTTTCTATCCTTTAGACACAGATCATGAACGTCTAAAAATTCTAACATGAAGGAGTTTGGTGCTTATCTTCATCACTTCCTCTGCTGGAAACAGCATCAAGTTTTGTAAATGTTTTAACGCTGATCCACTAAGCTCTGTGAGGCTCAGGAGCAAATCACTTTTCACATGTTTTTAAACAGGATTTAAAGAATCTGGCTTGATCTACTATGTCTGTTTAAGTATAATAATCTTGTAGGTAAGTTCTTTTTGCCTATTATTAGACATTAATGACCCCCCAACATCTGCCATCCTTTTGCCCACTGTTTTTTTGCCCGATCTTGTTGGAATTGTACTGAAACGTACATTTTGTGTATATAACAAATAAATCCAATCTAATCCAAAAATTCTCAAAAATGACGTGTTAACTGAGCTTGATGCTGAAAGTATCATGTGTAGACTTGGTTCCACTGACATGTGTGACAATTATCAGCAGTTGTCAGTGGTGTGACTCCCTTTAAGACCAGTACAAGATGATATCTCTGTTGGCAAAGAGAGGAATAGTTCAATAAGTGACTTTCATAGCCACATATGTTGCTGTGAAAGGACTAGAGAATTGAGTTGTAGCAAGACTAAAAGAGGACAATCCTGAGCCAGTAGTCTACCGTTACATCATCCATCAATCTGTGTGCCTCCCTGTCAGAAGAGCGTGCTCAGGCGATGAAAACAATGACAAAAATGATCAATTTCCTCTTCGTACCAGTATCCAATATGCAGGGGACTCCTCAGAGAAGGTGCTGCCTGGGCTGATGATTTGCTGCACAACAAAGTGCAATGAATGGCTCAGTACAGTCAGTAAGTTGGTACAGTATGTTGTTGGTCCATTAGGGGGGGGAAGTTACTCAAAACGTATTAAAACTTTTTAAAATGGCGTTCTCTTAACTTTGTCTTATTTCTATATGTGTATTATATTGTGTGTTTTCCTGCCTTTATTTTTACTGTGAAGCACTTTGTGATTATATATTGAAAGGTGCTATACAAATAAAGCTTATTATTATTATTATTACATCATTGGCAGAGCTCAGAAATAAGAAGGCTGCAAAGTCTTTTAAGAAGATGTGAAACAGATGGACAGTGTGGTGATGAATGAACAGAATTTGAAGACAACTTCATCTATGAGCTGATGACAGCATCTACTCCTTTCAGAGGAGGTGTTCATGGAGGACCTGCAGACAGACCTCCCAGCAGAGCGGGAACAAGTTCATGAACAGTTGCATCTTCTTTTGCTGACTTTACTAATAAAATGATTACACACTTCAGAAACCGCTTCAGCAGTTTAACCTTTGGACAGCAGCTCACCAGGATCTATCAGAACCCATTTTCTAATGTCAGAATTTCTCAAAAGAAGTCACACATACTTTAAAGGAGAAATGCTGGCTAGTGTAAGAGCCCTGCTCTAAAGTACTACAGTACACTGTATGTATGACATATTAAGCTTCAGTAAATGTCTAAGAAAGGCAGCAACATAAAATCCAAGTACAGCAAGATTGAAGGTTTGAAAGCAAATTAAAGCTAAACATAGACGACCATCCCGTAAATTTATGTGAGGAAACTATAAATAGAAAGAAGTAGAAACCAAAATGGAGAAGATCTTCAGCTGTTCAGATATAAAATAAGATGAGAAGTTTGCATAAACTCACCGAAGATGAGAAAGAAGAGAATGTGTGCAACAACAGAGCACGCCATCATAAGGAATACTCTCCAACCTGAGGACCAACCTCACACTAGATCCTATTCACCAGGAAAAGCTTTTCCCTCATAGACTCCCCCCCCTCCCATTCAAACACGCCTGGCATAACCAAACTACCTCAGAAGAACTGTGTCATAGTTTCTTCACAAAGAGACATTTGTGCTTTCAAGATGAATGCCAGTGAGGGCACAGGAATGCCAGCGCACATGAATACACACGAACACACACAGGAACACCAAAGCAGCCAATGCACATGAATACACACAAACAGGAATGTCACAGCAAATGCACACAAGCACAACCATGAACAAACACAGGAATACAAATAGGAATACAAAATCACACATGAACACGCAATTATAACAGTACGGGCCCACACGTAGAGACACACATGCACAGCAGACGTTTGCATGCTCAAAAACATACATGCAGTCGACTGCATGCATGTTTTATACTATATTACTAAAAGTATTGGCTCACCCATCCAAATGATCAGAATCAGGTGTTCTAATCACTTGGCCTGGCCACAGGTGTATAAAATCCTCACTGAGGCATGCAGACTGTTTTCACAAACATTTGTGAAAGAATGGGCCGCTCTCAGAAGCTCAGTAAATTCCACCCTGGAACTGTCATAGGATGCCACCTGTGCAACAAATCCAATTGTGAAAATTCCCCGCTCCTAAATATTCCACAGTCAGCTCTAGATGGAAGATGGAAACAACAGCAACTCAGCCACAAAGTGGTAGACCAGATAAGTTGACAGAGAGGGGTCACCATCTGCTGACCCCTCTCTGTCAACTTATGTCAAGGTCGTTGACTTCGGGCACAATCAATCGCTACAAAGGTCCAAACTTCACATGACCTTCAGATTAGCCCAAGTACAGTACACAGAGAGCTTCATGGAATGGGTTTCATGGCCGACCAGCTGCATCCAAGCCACACATCACCAAATGCAACGCAAAGCGTCAGCCGCAGTGGAGTAAAGCACATCGCCACTGGACTCTACAGCAGAGACGCCTTTGCTGGAGTGAATCACACTTTTCCATCTGGCAATCTGATGGACGAGTCTGGGTTTGGGGGTTGCCAAGAGAACGGTACATTTCGGACTGCATTGTGCTGAGTGTGAAATTTGGTGGAGGAATTATGGTGTGGGTTTGCTTTCTTTTGGCCTTGGCCCCTTTGTTCCAGTGAAAGCAACTCTGAATGCTTCAGGATATCAAAACATTTTGGACAATTCCATGCTCCCAACCTTGTGGGAACAGTTTGGAGCTGGCCCCTTCCTCTTCCAACATGACATGTTCATAAAGCAAGGTTTGTAAAGACATGGATGACAGAGTCTGGTGTGGATGAACTTGACTGGCCAGCACAGAGTTCTGACCTGAACCCAATAGAACACATTTGGGATGAATTAGAGCGAGCCAGGTCTTCTTGACTAACATTAGTTTGTGACCACGCCAATGCGCTTTTGGAAGAACGGTCAAAACTTCCTATTAACACTTCTTTCCAAAAGAGTGGAAGCTGTAAAGCTACAAAAGGTGGATCTACATCATACTGAACTCTATGGGTTAGGATTTGGATGGCACTTCAGTTCATATGGGATTCAAGGCAGGTGAGGCAATAACTTTTTGTAATTTTTGTAATATGTATATATATATATATATATATATATATATATATATATATATATATATATATGTGTGTGTGTGTGTGTGTGTGTGTGTGTGTGTGTGTGTGTGTGTGTATACACGCCCGTATTTGTCGCAGGGACCAAGAAATGCGTAAAATTAAGTAAAAAACATATTTAAGTCGCTCCAGAGTATAAGCTGCACTTAAGGGAAGAAAAGTGAAACACTTCTTAATAAATCAGCCAAGCCTAGCGTAATGCTATGTTCACACTAAAAAATGATTGATTTGTCAAATACATGTCTGCTGTCTCTTTTTCATTGAATGTAAATTTGATGTTCGATGCTTGACCAAAAATCTGTTCAAAACCTAGAAGCTACCGTTGCATGTGGGAAAAGCTACCGCCAAGCTTTTGGCCTCATGGAAGCATTGAGTGTTATATCACGTTTACAATGCACAATGCAGCTTCCGTGTCTCTGTAATCCCAGTTGATGACTTGCTGTCCCGCATTAGTAGGAGGAAGGAAAAATAAAAGTAAGAAAAATTATGTCTCGATGCACATAAGAAAAATAAAAAGTAGAGGAGAAGAACAATCAGAATCTACTCCATGTTTGTTTTGGATGCCGCTTTTCTTCTGCTTTGCTGTCAGTAGCAAGTAGTGATGCACAAACCTACAGGGCCCTCTAGTGGTTGTTAGTGGGAAACAACTGCTGAAGTACAAATGGTTGTTAGAAGGAAAAAAAAAACAAATATATGAGCCAATATTTTTTTAAATCACATGCAAGTTGCTCTTGAGTATAAGTCGCACCCCTAGGCAGACAACGCAAAAAAAAGACTTATGCTTTGAAAAATATGGTAAACACATGTGTGCACACACATACATAGGTGCCCTCATCCAGTGAGCTCTGAGTGAATTAGGTTTAGTTATTGGTTTACTTCATTTTTCTGGCATTTCCGTAAAAACCACATTGAAAAAGTCATCAAACATCAAACATGATCAGCTGACAAGGAATTGTATGACATATGAGCTAAAGCTGAAGAAGTCTTTAACGGTGTTCTAAAGGGTCCAAAACTGAAAGCGTCCCATGCAGAATGAACTTCTCTGTTCTTGTAAAGCATACAGAAGCTTTAAGGCAGCAGAATGAGGAAGCAGAACAAAGAAAGAAAGGCAAAGGCATGAACTTTAACTCAGATCATAATCTCATTGTTCTGGAACCAAATCTGGGCCATGGATAAAACCACAGGAGTCTGATCCTTTATGCTTGACCATGTACATGGTCATAAATGATCATACGTTATTATGATCGCATCTTCCTCTTCTCTGACATCTCATTCAGGTCTGCATGCATCATCACCCAGCTTTTTCCTCTCACAGTCACAATGGCTGCAGAGCCACATCAGCCTCCTGGTTGGGGGGCTTCCTTGCATTGACTGTTCCTGGCTGGGACACACAGTCCAGACAGATCCCTGGGGGGATGCTTAACAATAACCCCCAAACAGAAAAGTCAATTCTAGAAACCTACACATCCTCCACAGCAGATTTGGGTCGGACTGAAGGCTGAGAGAGGTCAAATGTTCTGTAGGAAGTCTGGGGGCGGGGGTGGTGGAGAGAGAGTCTGCTCTGTTTCCGTCAGAATTAAGGAAGAAGATGAAATGATGTCCATCAATGTATGGAACTGTACTCACATTCCCCCCACACACAACAGTCAAGCTGAATCATGGGCCATGGTTACACCTGAAGACATAGATTATAAACACTGAGCACTTACAGAACTGTAGGCTCACACTGACGATGGCCAGCACGACTCCTCCCACCACCACCAGGAGGAGGAAGCGCTTACGAGCCAGCATCTTGGCGCGGAACCGGTCTATGTTCTTTTCCATCAGCCATTAAGACAACATCCCATCTCTGCAACCTGGAACCCATAAAAGAAAGAAACAAATCAATCAAAGAATTTTTTTTAACGAAAACCAAAATTTACAAAACTAAATCCTAAGAACATGTCCAGATCAAAGACTAGTATCACACTGATGAAATTCAACCAGAAACTTCAAACGTTAACATCTTTACTCTGGACTCCGACCGCTGCTGATCCCAGGTTAGGAGCCATGCTCAGGTGAGGGACCGCGCTCAGGTAAAGGAGGTTTTGTGTTATCTAACCTTTACAGTCCAACAGGTAGCTCTGATGTTGGCATGTTCCTTTATGTCCAGCTGTGGTGGCCCTGCAGCGCCAGGGCAGTCGACCTCTGATCAGAAGATTGCAGGTTCGATTCCCGCCTTACCAGCCCATATGTCGAAGTGTCCTTGGGCAAGACACTGAACCCCAGGTTGGCGCTAGTGTTCGGCAGCGGTGTGCTAATGGGTGAATGGGACTGTGACTAAAGCACTTTGGGTCTTCAAGGAAAGTAGAAAAGCACTATACAAGTATATTTTACCATTCAAACTACAAGAGATGCTGTAAGTCCTGTGATCCCACTGTCTGTTTCCAATTACTCTATGGATTAATGACAAACTATATACGTATAAATATATACATATGGTCATATATTTCTGCTGTGTTGGTGTTTTTCAGTTTGAAATGTCTCTTTACTGACAGCAGGAAAAAGGACATTTAAACATACGTTTGTATTTACCTAAAAACACCAACTATGAAAACTTTTCTGTGGTGATGACGTTAAACCACATTGTGCGCAGCCTCCACGCGCACAGCAGAACCGCGTTCACGCCTTAACATTCCACGAAAGCGCGTGAACGTGCCACCTCACCAAACGGAGCAGCAGAGAAGCTGCAGATTTCTGAGGGGCTGTGTGTGTGCAGCAGCAGCAGCAGCAGCAGCAGCAGCAGCCACCGCTTTACTGTCGAAAGGCGGATCAGACGGACTCTGTAACTCAGGTCAGTCACCAGACAGACTCGGAAGTTGGTTTCAGGAAAAGCGGCTGAAACTTGGACAGTCAGGAGAATATCCGTGCTGGATGAGAATCGCGGTAAGATTGAGTTCCGTGAGGCAGCCTGTCGCATCTTCACTGTCAGTCACTCACTGCACAAATTAAAGTGCAATTTGACGCCGCAAACGTGTGGCCCTGCGGGGTTAGCACCCCAGGGCATAGCTTCGGTCCCGCAGCTCCGGCGCCGCATCGATCGACCCGCCTCCTTCACCAGCATCCCGCTTCGGCTTCCGACAGCTTTGCTCCCCCAGACTCACCTATCTGACCGGGAGCCGCGCTGGGGAAAACCGACGAATCAAACGGCAGCCCCGCACCGGGAATCAAACAATCCGAGCACAAAGGCAAACGTCATAGAACCGGCTCACCGGAAGTATCCCATCTGGTTCTCACCTTAAGACGGAGCGAGCAGAGACCTGCAGCCACGCAGAGAGGATTCACTGTTGAGGCGGCTGCTCCGCTGTTTCGTGCACACTTGGATAAACATGCTCATGTGGTAATCATGTGTGCTTCCGGTATTGCTTTTCAAAATAAAACAAGATTGACACTCTCACTATTCTTAATACAAATATCTAAATCCATAATACGTTATAGACAGTACATATCCTCTAAAATTATGACCTAAATGTGAAGGTACAGAACATAAATATTCTTTGACGTTTGGCGGATATTTTGAAAAGTACTTCTACTGTTTGCATTTTTTTTCCTTCAGGATTGACTATCAAAATAAATGTCTGTACTTGAGCTTTAGAACAATGAAGTGAATCCAGCTCGAATGCGCCATCTACTGGACTGTCTTCAACAGTACAAGTCATCTTCATGCCTCAAAGACCACCTTTAAGTTTACACAAAGGTGTTTGTGCAAAGTTAGAGGAGCTGCTGTTAGTTATTAATTATTGTGCGTATGATGTAGAGATTGTCGGGAGAACAGTGTGAGGTGCAATGGGTATCACATTAAAAGTTTCTTTAATGAGCTTATTCAGACTGAAACATTACTACAGATTTTTGGGAGACACGAACTCTGCTTCACTTTAAGCAAAGCAAATGTGTCCAGTCTGAATACACCCTAACTATGTACAGCTTTATGTAATTCAAACTTATTTAAATTCGCACGAATTTCATTAGTTGTTAGTTAACCAGAGCAAATGATAGAAATGATGCTCGTCGTCTGTTACGTTACTTTTTCATGAGGGAGGAAAAAAAACTGATTAACTGCCACAGATAAGGAGTCATACAGGGGGGTTAAAGACAGATGATAATCCATGGGGGGGGGTATTTCAGAGCAACCTTCAAAGCATCGTGTACCCTAATTTCTGTGTTTCTTTGATTGCTGCTCGTCTTATCGGTGGTTCCTGTTCCTGATACAGAATGTTGTGTTGATGCAGAAGATCAGAAACAAACCACAAATAACCCAGAAACATGCAGCGATTTGATTACCGACTTCATGCTTCAGTGCTGTGGTTTAACAAACAGCAACAACACACCCCCCACCCCCGACCTTTAGCCTGTGCACTTTATTCTCACAAGCATGCAGTAAACGCATTAAACCCAGGAGAGTTTCAGCAAACCATGCAGAGCAACTGTTGGTGGAATAAAATAAAACAAGGATGAATCCGAACATGATGCTTTACGTTCGATTTTGTTTCACTGCTGAAAAGAGCACGGAAACGCAGCCTTGTGGGTCGAAACCATTCGTTCGTGACGTCCACATGGTGAGAAATGTTTCAGGGGCGGTGTTTGCGGTAGGACGTGTAAACTGATAAAGGCAGGTTTGAAGGTGTTGAACGAAGAACACAGCTCTGCTGCAGAAAGCTCTGCAGGGAGCAGAGGAACTCAAAGACAGGAGAGTGAAGGCGGCTGGATTGGAGTTGTTTAAACAGAGAGAAAAGTGTTAGAGCCAAAACTGTATCACATAAAACATGAAATATTTCAGAGAAACAAATAAATGAAAGTCTCTAAATCTATCAACACTGACTCCTGAGGACAGTGAGGACAATGAATCTTCTGTAAAGACTGGTTCAGTGTGTTTTTACTGTAGATGTCTCTCTAAATGTTCTAATTATTAAATGATTCAATGTGCCCGATGTTAAAAAGACACCTAACAACAGTGTTGGTTCAACTTTTAATTTCACTTTATTGGATTTGCAAAAAGCCACTGTCCATGAAAAAAACTTCTAAACTTGACAGTACAAGATATTTAGGAAAATCCTTTCAATCCACTATGAACCAAAGTGAAGAACATTTTTTTAGGACAAAGGAAATCCTTCATGCAGAAGCAGATCACTATTCTTGGAGTTTGGTCAAATCTTAAAAGCACAACAAAATCGACAACAGAGTGAGAAAAGACGCTCTCTTTTGCCAATGCCAGGCGCTGCCTTTATTTCCTCCGATTCACTGCAGAGTAGGTTCCCTCAGAGATTCTGCGAGGGTTCAATTCCTGCCAAACACACAAGTAAAAGGTTTCACATTAAAAGCCCTGAATGACTTTGTTGCTTGACTGGTAAAACTGCTGTGAAGCTGCTGGTGAAGCTGTGGATCTTTTTGCGATAGTCACT
Organism: Oryzias curvinotus; assembly: GCA_023969325.1. Classification (NCBI taxonomy): domain Eukaryota; kingdom Metazoa; phylum Chordata; class Actinopteri; order Beloniformes; family Adrianichthyidae; genus Oryzias; species Oryzias curvinotus. The sequence continues at coordinate 22,270,271 of CM043718.1, read as the reverse complement.
AACTATAAATTTAACAGTAAAATTTGAATTTGCTTTGTGCTGGAAGTGGAAGAGTCCTCCTGTGCTTCTCTCACATCAAGTAGAAAAAAACAACTGAAAAAAAGCCAGACGTCTGTACCTGATAATCTGAAGATTGGATATCTGAAGCCCGACCTCCTGACCGAGGAGCTGCTAGAGATGAGAGCAGAATGAGCGTGAACATTCATTCAGACTAAAACTTATGTAAGATCTCAAATAAAATGTTTCTCAGTAAGAGCAACATGAGGTCTGAGCAAAAAGTTACGCGAGTTCTTGATGGTTAAGCAGCGAATTGGCCCACCTGAAACCTTCTTGGCGCGTCTGTAGATGAATGCCATCAAAGCGGCGGTCATAATCACATCTGCAAAGATGGCTCCTCCCAGATAAACTCCATCAACCTCAAAGCATGTCTCACAGACTAGAAGACAGAAAAAAGAAATTCCAGTCGAGTTGGATGAATGCACGTCGATTTAATCTTCAGATTTTGTTCTTCTCACCTCGTCCTTTAACAAAGAAGAATGTTTTCTTGGTAGTTTTCTCGTCGACACTATCATCCTCCTCTTCATAGACACAATGGACTCTGATCGGACGTTCATACTTGAGAACATACGCTTCGCCCGTATGAAGTTGAGTTTTATGCTGAAACCAAGTCCCATTTCTCGGACAAGTCAGTGTGACATCATTTCTCCAGAAACTGACTCCTCCTTCTAACAGAAGCAGATGTGAAATCCCATCAATGCTTTTCTTTGGTTTCATGGAAACATTTTCATCTCAGAGGCAGTCAAACTTACTTTGACTCACCCGATCATTCCTGTTTATTAACACAAGTGTCAATGTGTCTGAAATTATTTGCTCAAATATAGACAGCAATTACTAATTACAAATCAAGAGAAACCTGTTGATTGTTTAAAAAAACATGAGACATTGCTGATCATGAATTCAGAGAGAAATCGTCAAACATGTTAATAAAAAACTGTTTGTTAACCCCCCCCAAACAAAGATGAATAATTGAAAAATGGAGAAAACTTTATTTACCTTGTTCAGCTTTAACTCCAAACATGAAGAAGACGAGGAGAAACACGGAAACCGCCATGACTCTGAAGAACATCGCGCTCATGAAGATGCTTCTGCAATGAGACGCAGAGGAAGAGAAAGATGACTTCCCTCTATACTTTCAGACACACAAAGATACGCGCACAACTACACACATATACACGCACAAAAATACAAAAACACATCGATAGACACAAAGGCACACCCAAAGGTACACAGACGTTTACAAACTAATAAACACACACACAGATACATACACTGACATACACACACATACCCAATGACAGACACACACACCAAGTTTCATACTCACACAGCCTCACACACAAACACATACAGACATACAGACATGCTCATAGATACAAGTACATATCGATCCCCACAGGAAGTGCAGTTGATCTTCGGGTTCAGGAAACGTAGAAACATCTGAACAGAACAAAGTAAATGTCAGATCTCCGTGCTGAATATTCTGCTGTCTTTTATTTTATCTTTGTCGTTCTTTAACCTTTAAGACACCCCCTACCCCGGCCCCCACAAAGGCACTTGTTGTTGGAAGAAACCACACAGACTGGCTCATGTTGTGCAAAAAATGTAAAGAGAATCTGATATTTAATGGAGCAACTTTTATATTTTTACTTCATGTAAAAACAGTGTAATAAGTGCTAAAGAGAAGACGGAGGATAGCTCAGAGTTTTCTCTTTGCTTTTTAATATATTTTTGTGATCATTTTCTAGAGTTACTGTAACACAAGCAAACGCTGGTCGTCGAAGAAAACGTGGCAACTGAACCAAAATCAGAACAAAACAAGGTGAAGCTGCTTTCAGATGAGCTAAGATGATCCACAACTGTTTATGTATTATTTTTTCTTATTTTGTCTTTTTTCGACTAGTGTTTTTTAACGCTGCAGAAGCATCTCTGTGTTTTGAATCATCTGTATGATGAAAGATGAACCTTTATGACTATTATAGAGCCCACTGTCTAAAACAAAAAGCTCTGAATTTCTCATTTTTCATTTAGCGGCCAGAGAGGACAATCACAAAACAAAAAAGACCAGACTCAGAAAAGAAGTCATTGGTGTTTTTTATTTTATTGCTCCAGTCTCAACCTAAAGTGGAAGCACAAACCTGAAAGCAGGAAAAGATTCACTCTAGTGTTTTCTTTTCGTCCTCCTTCACACACTGCAGTTGTTGTAAAACAGCTCCCCAACTGGATCACTGGAGTACTGCTGCAAAAACTCCCTCAGTTCTTCTAGAGTGAGTTTCTCCACCCAGTTCTCCTCTGTGTTTCTAGCTTTGGCGGCTCCGTTCTCTATGGGCTTGTCATTGTTGTCCACGCAGCAGTAGGCATTCCACACAAAGTCTGGGATGTTGACCCGCTTCACGTTGTTTTTAATGATCCAGTTGTCTACAGAGGGAATGGCTCCTACCAACACAAAGGCCTTGGAGCACTTGGACAGGAAGAGATCTGTGAGCTCTGACTCGTGGATCCTCCAGGCGTTTTGGTTCATGGTAGGGTTCTGAGGAACCACATTGGTCAGAGTGAAAGTTGCGTTGCGGCTGGGGACTGCAAAGGGCACACAAAGGCTCAGTAAGTAGCTTATAAAGCTTTTTCTTGTTGGAATGGTCCAAATAAAGCCAGTGAGACCTGAGTGGATTTAAGGACTTTCAGGTGGACCCTTCCTAACAGCTTATGGAAAGTTTTCTTTTCCAGAATAAACTGAATGTTAAAAGAGCCCTGATGCTTATACGTCCACTATGTAAATACGTTTAAAGTAATTTTCTATATAAATGACTCCAAAGATCACGTTTCACTGAGATAGTTTTGAATATTAAAAACATTCACTTGTAATAAAAAACCATTTAAAAAAATAACAGGATTTACAGACATCTAGGTTCTAGTTAATGACTTTTTTGATCTTACTCCCAACCAAAGTAAAATTAAATGGTCAAACCTGAATGGGGCACACAGGTGACCCGCACAAAATATTAAGGTCATAGACCTTAAGGTCATAGACCATGACCGCTGAGTGAACCTGAAGAAAGAAATTGTTCATGCACATTTTTCTACACTCATGCTGTGGGTGACAGGTCATAGTGAGCACTCATACAACACAGAAGGTTAAGTAAGGGTGAAGTAGGTGAGACGCAGGTGAATTGTATAGATTTTTTAATTTTTTCACCACCACCCCCAAAAAACAAATCCTGCATACAAGGAGCCCTTTAGTGCTGCTTTTGTGAGAAGTGCACGCTCCCTGTGATTCACCTAACTGTTAGAAATGAGAAAATTAGTGTCGTTTTGTGAACAACCTACAGGCGTCCTACGGTCACATATATCATGTGCACACCCCGTGTGTGCAGGATTAGTGGGCAGTCAACTAGGAGCCAGTACTGGCACCTCACGAATGTCTAGAGTGTGGTGTGAGGACACCGTACAACGTTTTCACAAGTGTGTGTTACTTCCGTTAGGCTTACAAATACTTCACAATACACTTACTACATGCACGAGAATGGTACGTTTCATTTTTATTACATCCATTAAGGTGGTCGTACAAGCCTTAAGGGAACTGCAAGACTCACCTGCACTCCCCCTAAAATGCAACTACTCCTCTCTACGACCCTCCACGGCCCGGACAACCCAAAAACCCACAGCACTCGTATGGATCAACCACTTGTACAGGAGCGTACGACTAAGAATTTACTCAGAGAAATTGGGCAAATATACTTAAGATGAGAGTTCTTCAGGTTTGGTACACTACTTGATGAAATGGAGCAAGTCAGGCGTTGCATTAAATAGTCTCCCCCACAGCTGAAGAAACATTCTCTCTGAGAAATCATTATAGTCTATATTTGTGTGCATGCAGGTGGAGGGCTTGGTAAAATGGTTGGACTAACATAAAACCAGTTAATTAAAACATGACATTGAATATAATAAAGAAAGAAAATCAGACATTTGTCTCAACCCCCACCTCTGCCTGAGATCTGCCAATCAGATCTTCCTCTTTTAGTCCTTTCTAACTTCCCTCCTTTGAGGTTTAATTTTTTTTAATTAATCCCAAAAACAACAACAGAAATTCCACACCCAAATATTCTTCAACAGCTCCTTGTACGTCGGCGCCCCCCACTGTTTCCTTTTGAGAAGAGACCTCTTTAAATTCCTCTACCTGGATGGTGTCCGTTGGGATTGAGGTGACCACGATCAAAACCAGAATTAGTGAAATCTTCATTCAGAGCTTGTTTCTCCCCCAGAAAAATGCCTGGGTTGTCTTGTCCCAGCCAATAGCCATCCTCCATCTCACCTGGCCAGGACTTGTCCACCAGCTATACAACGGGGACATTTCTGGTTGATTATTGTCAGAAGATTTAAACTCAGATTACAGAAATTGAAAAGATAATCAATGTAAAAGCTGAGTGCAAAGGCGAGAGAGAACTGGGGGAAAATGCGTTTTCTTACCTGGGGCTCTACAAACCACCTCTTCTCCCTGCCCCCTCCATTGCTGGGCTCAAACTGATAAGCAGAGTAGACGGCGATTCGTAGGCTGGTGTCGTACAGAGTGGCAAAGTGGTATCTGCGTCAGAAATGAGGGCAAAGTAAACACCAGACACATTTAGAAACATTTAGTGGTGAAGACTTGAGCTGAACTTTCTGCCTCTCCTTTTTTTCAAACCTGTTGACAAACCGCTGACAAAGACGAGCAACCACAGGGGAGGAAGCCCCCAAATCTGGAATTTTCTCTTGATAGAAGAATACTCTGCAATCTGGAACATCCTGAAAAAAATGACAACAGAGAAGCTGTAAGAGAAGCTCCTCAGATGTTCGAGTTTGGAGGCTTTATTCAACTGTAAAAAAAAAACCCAACAAACCTCAAAACGCTCCACGACATCTGCAAGCGCACTAAAGGACAATAGCAGAAAAACACTCAAATCCACCAAAGTCTTCATTCTAGAGAATATATCTCGGGGCTGGAACACTTTCTGCGCCTATATATCGGAATAATAAAGAAGTTAATGTAAATATATCAAATAAGATTCTCAAAGCCCATCTGTTGTTTGAAGATGTTAAATTTTGACTTGGGGAGGTTACTGTTTTCATGTTTTCACCTCAGCAGGTGGGTCTGTTATCAGCAGTAAAACCTGCACTTTGGAGTTAACTGGTAACAACACTGAAGGTAAAACCCTGTCCTACAGATGTCTGACCAGTCCACATGTTCTCCCTTGGATGTAGTTCCAAGTCCATTTTAAAACATCTGAAATGTAGAACTGCTCAGACCTCTGAATTAAACAATGAGATGACCTCAAACAACAAACTAGTCTACTGACAGGTGGAAGTTCAGCTGCTCTCAGGTTTCAGCTTCATTGTGGATTTTGTCCAAAAACCAAACTCTCCTCTTCTAAACAGAAAACCTATGCCAATAGACAGGAAGCATCATCTCTGACCAGGATTGATCTGAGTCTGTGTGCTTGTCCACTAACCTGTTTGCTGGCAGTTTGACCTCAGATACACCCCTCTTAAATACCCTCCACACCTACTCTTTCTTCGTTTGCTGCTATTTTTAACAGCTTTCCTGAGAGGAGCTGCCTGATGTCTGCGCTGGACAAACAACAAACGGACTCACAACCTGAAAACGCTGTGACCACATGGAAAAAGCAGGTGCCAAAACACACAGCTGCGGAGCAACAGACGTTCAAAATGTGCCCACCTGGAGAAAAACCTCACTTTAAACTTTGATCCATCATAGAAGCAAATTCACCCAAAACCAGGCAGTAAAGTTCTCCTTTAGCACCACATGAAAATGTGTGAACTTTTCACGTCTTTTTCTGATGTGTTGTACTGTCTGTCCTGTTTTTCTCATCACTCTGGATGAACTCATGTCTGTTCCTGAACATAGATAACAAAAAGATAGTTGTTCTCAATTCCTCTGAATCAGGAAGCTGCAGTGGTGGTAAGAACAGGACGTTCATGATTCTCTCAATAAACTGGAACCACTGGGTACAGTCGTTACATGTAATAATAATCATACATTTTGTTATTTAATCATCAGACTGATTCCTTGTTAGGGGTAAATGTTTTCAAATACTTTTGGATAAAAACATTCCAAAACTGTCAAATCAAACTGACCTTTTCTGCAATATTTACAGATCATGGCTTCAGTTTGACCTGGGAATTATCCACCAGGAGCTCAGGCTTAGATAACACTCAGTATCTGGTCATGTGTGCTTTTTCCCACTGCTGCTGCATGCATGTATAAGGCGTGCAAGCGACTCTTCCCACTTTTTTCCAACACAACAAAGTGAGTTTTTTTTAAAGCATGAGTGTATTTAGTGGATTCAGCTTTGACGGAAGCTCGGGTTTCTCTGCATCTTGAACAAACTGTCTTTTCTTAAAACAGCTTAACAGTTACACATGTTTTGTATAATTGTTCTAGTTTGTGTGATTTTCTGAAAGTGTTTTTTCCTCAAGTCAAAAATGTTAAGAGACATTGAATAGCATCTCTTCTGATCAGATTTGCGAGACTAAGACTTCTGATGACCAAGAAGGCTGGAGTTCAATCAGAGCTGCAGCCGTCTTTCATGGTTATGTCATCAGCACACCAACAGGATTTAAACTTCCTACTAATTGTTTTTAAAGTGGGAATAAATAAAAAACAAATGAAGGATCTCATCTTTTATTTCTTCTTCTTCTGGACCTTTCTGGGCAGCAGCTTTGTAGCAGACAGCTATGAAGGCATTTGCCAATGGAAGCATGGAAATGCAAACGCAAAAAAAAAATATCTAAGACATTTGTGGCTCATGCCAGCTGCATGTTGTTACCAAAATCCCCCTCTGGGTTGCGCTGTTGAGTCGTGTTTTTGAGTGAAACCTTTGAACTGATCTGAACACGACTGCCTTCCAGATTATTCAGGAGCTCAGCCACCTGGAAAACCTTCTGCAGGGCGACGATCCGCTGCGTTATCAACACTCAAAGAAAGTCAATTACAGGTTTGTCTCCATAGATGCCTTCAAAGCCAGGAGACTCCTTCAGAGTGAGACTTGAGGCAGATAATCATTCAATGCTGCTCAAAGCAACAAGTGAAGGTTAATGAACTGCTGCAATGATGGATTTGAAGAGGGACTTCTGTGGGGTTTTTATTTGGACCCGAAGCTCATTAAAGAGTCCTGCATCTTTTATGGAGAACCTGAGAGCATGTCGCTCTAACAGATCACAGGGAGTTGAGGTCTCAAACGTTTAGTCTGATCCTGGAGACAAAAGCATCTTCAGACACTGTCTGCCGAGAGGAAGCTCAGAGTTTCTGCACAAGACTTCGTCATGGGAGGAACTCTGAAAGGGAGTCATGCAAGGCGGTGTCTGATGCTCCTAACTGAAGCTGTTCTGCAGAACAAACAACAGCAGAAATGTACTGACTTCCCAGAAAGGATGGCGTATGGTAAATGGTAAATGGCGTATACTTATATAGCGCTTTCTACCTTCTTACGAAGGCCCAAAGCGCTTTACAGTCACAGTCCCATTCACCCATGCACACACACAGTCACACACACATTCACACACTGGCGGCGGCTGGCGCCAACCTTCCACCAGAGGCAAGGTGGGGTTCAGTGTCTTGCCCGAGGACACTTCGACACATGGGCGTGCAAGGCGGGAATCGAACCTGCAATCTTACGATCATGAGTCGACCGCCCTATGATCAGGATGAGAAGTTTGAGCTTTTAACATACTGCATAAAGTCTTTTTTGCTGTTTTCTACAGAGGTTCTGCAAAAATATAGCAAAAACAATTAGAGTTAATAAATATTTAGCATCAGCATTATTGACATTCCACAGTACTTAAGATAAAACTAATAAAATGTTTATCTAGTTGATATAAACATTTTAAGTTTCATTAAATTTGAGGAAAAAAAATAGAAGAAATGGTCAATAAATTGTGTGTGGCCTCAGGGCCCAAATATATTTATAAAATATTAAATGTATTAATGCAATGATGAATGTTACAGTAAAAGAGCTGCTTTTGCCATTAAGGGTGTGACATGAGGAAGTTTAAACAAACACAGGTGACTGCATCCATAGTAAGTGTCTAAAAGATTTTCATTAGAGAATTTTGGCACCAGAAAAGAAAATGAAGTTATCACAACCATGACCTTAACTGAAGCATCTGAAGTTAATTAGAAAAAGCATGCCTTTAGGGGCCTCATTTTACTATTTTAATTAGATTTAAATTTACATAAAGCTCCCAGTTGAAACTTAAATTAAAGATCTTTTTGTTCATTATTTATGGAAATGTATTATGTCTTAAACACACATCACATTTGTATAAATGTAGAAACTGGAACAGATTTTCTTGGTCATAGACTAGCATCATCATCTCATTGATGTTAACCAAAGAACTTAAAAAATGAAAGAAAAAAATAAAGACACAATTAAAGAAATTTTGATAAGACACAAAAAACTTCTTTTCACCTTCAGCAGGAAGTTTCTTCCCCCTCGAGTGCCACGATCATCATCACTGTCAACTTCTCCTTCCTCCTTCCCTGTATTCCTGGGTTCTACTCTTTTTGTTTCTTCTTCCTGATGTTTCTATCAATTGGCAGGTACCCTGACAAATGGATCTGCTGTAACCTCTCAATAATTCTTAAAGCCTGAGTCAGACTTCTGTCAGAGGCTTCGTGTTCCTGATGTGTGGCACAGATGCCTTTTAAAAAGTTTTCCAAAAGGTTACAGAGTAGACCAGGAGCTGCAGTGAAACAAAAGAGATATGTAAACACAGAAGATCAGTATAGAGTAAATACAGCAGAAGTTTAAGAAAACATGGCAAAACACCAGTGTGCCCTTTGGAGCTAGATTCTGGCTAAGATGTTGTGATATTTACATTTAAGATACTTCCTGGTTCCTGGTTGTTTGTCCTTAATTTATCTGCTTGTTGGCGTTACTTTGGTTTGTTTCTTGCCAAAGGTCTTCTGAACTCCTGATATCAAGAAGGCCGGCAGTAAAGCAGCCCAGACCATGACTGAGCCTCCTCCATGTTTTGCATTGAGGACAGCTGTCTCCTCTTGGTTGCCTTTACTTTTGCTTGTATGAACACAAAGCAGAGATCGTGAGCCAGACGCTGCAGTTTGGCTTCTTCTTGCTTCCAGAAGCTTTGTATCCTGTCAGGTTGCATAAGGTCAGATTTTTAAGTCCATCATCCCCCCAAAAAACTTAAAACTTCTGGAGAATGTGTGCAGCTGCAGTCTTAGGAACATAGGACCTAATGGAGATGGTCTCATCGTCTTTTCCTATAGCTAACTTGGCCCTTTTTTCATAATAAGGACACCACCATGTCAGAGCCAATGACTTCAGTAAGCAGTGATTGGTCCAAATCGGTCTGAGCCATTGTTTCTATGGCAACCATTCTCTCCAATCAGAAAGAATTGGAGAGAGTCCAGGCTTGTTGGAAGGCCAAACCCCTAACAGTTGAAAGCGGACTATAAGTCTGTCAATCAAATGTTTTGAACATTCAACATGGGGGTCAGCAGACTCTACCCTACTCTTATTGAGGCATCTGATTGGTCAGTTTATAACTTGAATAACTTGATATGTTACAAAAAACAGATGATTATCCAGACAATGCTTAAAATGTACCACTGTACCAAATGTAGAATGACTGAGTAATATCTGTTTATTTCACTATAGAAGTCTGTGGGATTTTAACTTCTAGGAGCCAGTGGGAACTTCCTGTTTGAAACACCAGGGGGGAGGAGTCACTCAGTCCAGTTCTCACATACAGTTAATGTGTGGGACACAACATGTCACCAAACAGCACCCTGACTGTAATACCTGTTTAAGCATTCTGATTGATTACAAATGTGAAAACATATTTGAAGAGGACAACAGGGACAAACATATCCATCCATCCATCCATCCATCCATTTATCCATCCATCCATCCATTTATCCATCCATTTATCCATCCATCCATCCATTTATCCATTCTCTTGCACTCACAGGGGCAGCAGTCGAAGTAAAGATGTCCAGACTGTCTTGTCCTTTCCCACTTCCTCCGGAGGAACTCCACCACTGGCTCCTTCGGAAGTGAAGAGCCGGCTCCTTTGCTCTCCGGGTGTCTGAGCTCCTCCCCCTTATCTCTTGTACTCGTACATTTCTAAAGGGAGTTCACTGTTCAACAATTTTCATGCCTTTTAAGGATTTCCATTTGTTTTAGTGTTTTCCTGTTGGGGATATACTGGGGTTTTGAGTGTATTTTGTCTTTTTCTGATGATGTCATTGACCATTGTTTAATTAACTGAGGAGAAATAACCTCGTCTGTGTTCAGACCACTGTGGTTAGAAAGTAGCAGATGTCATCTTGTCAACTAGGGGGAAGCAACTTGACTTTCAAACCCAAATTTCTTGCAGCCACTTACTACCTTACTTTCAGATTCGTTTGAAAGCTTTAGAACAGTGTTTATGACAGTATTTATAGTTTATTTTTACAAAAACTAATTCAATCTTACAACTAGGAATCACTGAATGATCTCATTTTTCTTTATTGTAGTTTTAAGATTTTAGTTTAAAATATTGTTGGATCTCCGATAATTCTCTTTGCTTATGCAGATTTGTTTCTTCTTCTTCAAAGAAAGATTCAAATAAGTTTAATTTAAAAATTTAAGAGTTGAATTGTTGCTGAAGCAGCTCCTGTAAAGGAAGGAGTTGCAGAGGGTGGAGGATGCACCTCCCTGTCTGCTCCAAGGACGGACAGCAGGACGCAGCTTCAGCCAGACCAGGAACCAAAGAGAGGAATTCAGTGAGACCACCAACACCCCCTCCCCACCACCACCTCACCAAACCTAATTTCCAAACACCCCCCACCTCCCTGTCATTTTTCTCTCATTCTTTTTCATCTTTAGAAGTCGCTTCATTTCAGATGCATTCATACATTTCCAATATCTTTATGTATGAGCCAGTCTCCTCCTCTGATGCCTCCCTCCCCACAGCCCTGCCCCCAACACACACATGCACACACACACACACACGCGTGCACAAAGACACACATTTTCTCATTTTCCTATCTCCTCTCCCTATACCTCCCTCCCTCTTTCTTGCTCCACATCTTCCTCCCCCTCCCCCTCCTCTCCCTCCATCCCATTACTGTAATCCATCACTCTTCCATCAGCCACCATGCAAACAGGCCTCCTGGTTTCCATAGCAACCACCTCCAGCCTGGCAGTGCGCAGCCCGTCTGTGATTGGTTGGTTGTGCCGAGGCCGTCTCAGTCTGTCTGAGAGATGTGGTAATTGGCTGGGAAGCAACAGACACACTCACATGTGCACACTACACACAAAGTACAGTATGTACACACTGACATATAGTATGCACACACAGATATGTGTAAACTTGTATGTACATATATATTTATATATATATATATATATATATATATATATATATATAAATATATTATTTTTTAGACCTACATTAAACTAAACAAATTCATGTTTTGATGGGGATAAAAACACATATATACTGTGAAAAAAAATCCTCAGAGATTTGAAAGAGACTGGGGTCAGAGTAGTGGAGCTCATAGGATGATGAGGGCTGTGGGCTGTGCTTGTGCATGTGTGCATGGATGTGTGTGTGCATGGGCAAAGAGATTTTGCGAGTACATACACATGAGCATGTGCGTGTCTGTGTGGGTTTTGGAATGCAGACTGGCTGGGGTTGGGGGTTTTTGAAAAAGGATTTTGGAAAAGGTTGGAGCTCTGCCAAAGGATGGACAGAGGAATTGTATTTTGGAGCGTGTTGTTAAAAATAACTACATTTCCCACCCCAGGAAAGACGTGCACCGAGGATTTTAGTGTTCTTTCTCCTGGAAGCGATGACGGGCTTCACCCTGCTGCTGCTACTGCTGCACTGCCTGTTTGAGCCAGCACAGCAGCTATGATGAATGTCCCAGGAATACATCACAAATAAAAACTGTACCTGCCCTGAATAGAAAGTGTGCTCTGTTCTGCAGTGGTGCTTCCGACCATGGACCATCCACTTCCTTTGTCTTAAATTCCCAACCTAGAAAACTTGTCCATTTTCAGTCAACTTCGGCCAGTTTTGTGTTCTTGAAATTGGAGCATACTTCAACGGTTCTGGGTTGTTATACTGAGCAGTACTTTAATTAAATTGGACTTGATAATTATTTTTTCTCTGAAAACGGACTTGGACCACAGTGCTGAAACTGGCTGCAATCTGTGCTGTGAAAATGGGGGAAACAGTTTTGGTCTGAGCTGCTAAAGTAGAATTGTCTTTAAGGTTCAGCCTTTAGACTAGTGCCCCCTCCTGATGAAAAACAGACTCCTAAGGCGTTCTTCATGAAACTCCCAGAGAAAGAAGGGCAAAAAAAATGCAGGAGAATCTCAGGATTTCTTTTTTAAACCAAAAAATTGAATGTTGCAGAGATGCAGACAGACGGTGCTTTTCAATCTCATCTTTTAATGGAAAAGAATGAATCAAGTTAGAGAGAAAAAAAGCTGAGTGAATTCACAGAGAATGACTGACAGCACCGGCGACAGCAGCGGTGACAGCAGTGCGGTCCAAAGCATTCCCAGTGAGCACAGGAAGAGGATGGAAGGACGAGGTTCAAACTGTCCAAGCAAAGCCCTCCTTTCTCTCCAGGTAAAAAATACAAATAAAAAAACTCCTTTCCTCCTTTTTATCCAGTGTTGGCAACAAGGATCACATGAAAAATAATTCCGCTCAAACTTAAAAACACACATACCCCCCTGCACACACACGTACACCTAGTTTCATATTTTCAGAAAGGGAAAAAAAGTGCAAGCAAGATCACACAATAACCGTTTACAGAAAAGCAAGGCCCAAAACCGCCTGATGGAGGTCCGAGCCGCCGGGGGGGCAGGGGCAAGGGCATTAACTGCTTCCCCCAACCCCCATCCTCTGTTCAGTTTGTCCATTTTTACAAAGGGAAGGCTCTGAAATAATCACCCACACACACAAACACAAAGCTTCCCCTCCCTCTTCAGAGGGTAAAATTCAAAGCGACCAACTTTTTAAGTGCTTTGGGAAAAGCTCCCAACATAAAGGCTTTTCACCCCCTCCCACCCTCAAAGCTTCAACATTTCCATGATTTCTGATTTGGAGTCAAGATTACCCCCTCTCGCTGTCTTCATCCTCCTGTTTCTGGGCTGTGAAACAGGAAAGAGTCATTTGGTTCTTACTGACCCACCTGCACTGGTGAGGGGGGGAAAGGGAATGGAGCAGGAAGGGGGCCACCTTGTGCAAAACTCTCCATTATTTAAAAAAAGAAAGAAACACAGAGAGGGGCAATAAAAAAACAGACACATTTCTATTTTTGTGATCTTTTTTTTTGTGGAAAAGCTGACGTCAATGAAAAACGTGAATTAGAAAGGATGGCGGTCGGTCATGCAGCTGTCAATTTCTGGACACAGGAAGAGCACAAGAACAGCTTTATGATGGAAACATCCCATTAAGCTGCTGTAGATTCTCTTTTTGAGACCTGAATTTATCCAAAGTCTGATAAATCCCCCCTGATGATTCTGACACAAGCTCCGGATCATACTGCAATTTGTTGCCTTTAATCATTCTGGTGTTTACAGCTATTTTCTCCAAGTGTTCAAGCTAACAGATCAATGAAGGAACCAGTTGTTTGAGCCAAAGAGCAAATTAAAGCTGTTGAATGTGACTGCACAACCTGGCACTTCCTCTTCAACCAGAGTATAAAGAGCCCAATAAACCGACCTTGAACGAATCCCGTTCTCCCATTGAAAATGAAACGATGGGCCTCCTTTTGTTAACAGGAGTGTCTTTAAACGCATGCTGACGGGCAGCAAGAGCTCAGCCCCCCAGCTCCATAGTCTTCAATGTGCACAGCAGCCTGGCGGGGGGCAGAAACTCTGATGGCTTGGCTTCGTATTTCATGCAACAAAAAGAGGATTTGTGCACACTAAGTCCACGGGCCACTCAAGTTTTAATCTGTGCAGCAAACCAGGCCAAAAAGTCAAGCTTGTTCTGAGAAACATGGAGATCATGAAGCATGTTGCCAGTTGACCCACTTACGCAAAATGATACTGCATTATAATAAAACACAAGTACTCCTACAATGTAAAAAAAAATGTCACTGGAAATGTCTGGAAGGCGACGTTTATCTGGACAATGATGGACTTTCTTTGTGTTGGTGAGAGAAAAGAAGATCTGAGTTTAGAGCGTAAATCAGTTACTTAAATCACTTGACATTCTGTCCAATTTAGACGTATTAATTTTGTCGTGTTGTAGACAGCCTGGTGGAGGTCTTCATTAAGGAAAAAAGATCATGAAGCATAAGATGGCAGCGCCTCTCACAACCTTGGAGTTTGTCTCCTTTAAAGAACATCTGCAGAACTGTCTACATCCTAAACTGAGGACCACAGAGTAGGGCGAGGCTAGAAGATTGATTCCAACAAACAACTTCCTTTATCATCACCTAAAGCACCAGATGAGCTCTAGTGGAGAAGATGAGTCTAAAAAGTTTTCAGTGAATTTACTTTCAATTATGAAGTTCAGAGCAGACTGATTGTAATGCGAGCTGCAGGCGCAGCAAACATCTGAGCTGCTTTGAACCAGGAGCAGCAAGTTCTGGAAGCATTGAACCTTTTTACCAAACTGGAACATTTTGACAGGAAGGATGTCTTGCTGGGATTTACAAGATTATCTGAATCTATTTTAGATTTTGACATTAGAAATATCTGACATAGCCTTTCACCAGAATCTAAATAAAATTAGTAAAGATGGACTTTTAGCTGCGACTAAGGAAAGCTTGAAGAACCCAAGGGGTGTCTCGTTCATCTGTGCATCAGACAAGTTAGCAAAATAAATTACAGGTGAAACTACCAGACTTCCTTCTCACATCTCAGTGCTACCTGCGGACTCCAACATTAAGATTTCTGCCCTCCTCCCCCTGCCAGACTGCATGAACAGGTAAATCTGTGACATTTTACATGGAACTGCCTCGCCGCACCGCCAAAATAAAAGCACACAAACAGACACACGCAGCTTGAAGGACACAACAGTTGGTTTCAGAGTTCTCGTCTCCAACACGTTATTGCGGATTAAGTGTGCTTTCTCTTCCTTTTCAGTTCAAAGTCTTTAAAAACAATTGAAACAGCAACATGCACAAAAACATAATTTAAAAAATGAGTTATAAAAAATATGCACTTCAGCCTCAACTTGAGCCAGACAAAGACCTGCATTGTCCCCAAATCCATCCTACATTCTGATCCCACAGGACACACACTGAGCACCAGGTCCGTTTCAGGCTGGCTTTGACCTCCCACTCTTTGTTTCACTAGAGGAAATCTCAGCTGGAGGAAATTTGAAACAGCTTATTCTGAAATACTGTCTTCATTCGTAACAGCTGATTTGAAAAAAACATTCACGGCCTTCTGAATCGATCAAGCCCCAAACGTGTCACCAGTCTGTATCAGCATGGAGAAGAGTATCTAAGGTCCAAAGTAGTTCTTGACCCGATGCTTTCAGAAACATCTTCATGAATGAGTGATCTGGAAAGAGTTTGAGTCCTGTACAGTCTGTTTCCTCAACCTCAGCAGAGTTCAGCACCACACTCCTCCACAGACGCAGAAGGCCAACAGAGGAGCTGCAGCTCCAAAGGTGGAAGCTGACACATCGTACTCCATCCTTTAAACAGGCTCTTCACGGCAGCGTCCTTAACGCCTAATCATCGTATTAAATCTCACTCACAGCCAGACTGAGCTGCAGCTGGAGATCATCACGATTCATCCAAGTCCTTCAGAGGGTTTCCGCAGCAGTCCGTCTCAGAAGGACCCTAAGTTACCTGGAGAGTCTTTCGAGCAAACTTCTCTGCTGACACAGAGCACTGAAGAGAAGGGGGGTCAAGAGAAGCACAACGGGGAATTTTCCAGACTAAAGGTTGGCCGGATGCTGGAGGGTCGTTCGTGAGTGGGTGCAGCGCTGCGAGGGCTCAGTGGTGCCAAAGGGAACCAGCAGGTGGGGGATCAAAGGAGGAGAGGCAGGGGCGGCTGAAGCTCAGAGGAGGAGGATGGAGGGGCGGTTTGTGGACAGGCTGAAAAGATGAGCTCCACAGATTAGGTGAGGGTGATATAGGCTGAGGCCTTCTCCTTCAGTTGTCTCAGACACAGATGACAGCTCCAGCTCCCTGGAAGACACACATCAGGAGGTCAGAGCGGGTTATTGTAAAGCCTGCCGATTTAATCCCATGTTTCACACAGAGCGTTAAGCAACACTGTAAATGAAAGCTGCGTGTTGAAGCGCCACATGCTGCTCCTGCAGTTTGTGGATTCAGAGGATTTGACGAGGAGTTTGCTGTGGAATTTGGCGTGAGCGCTGTGACATTAATTAAACATCAAGTGTGGCTGACGCTGACGTGCACCTCTCAGCCTTAATGCTTCAGAGTGAATGTTAATCCGGACTGAAGATGTTGTGCAAGCATTAAGCGCAGACGCTGCGCCATTCTCATTGTGGCAGAACACAGCACTTCTCTCAGAAACAGCTTCGAACAAATACATGCGTG
Organism: Oryzias curvinotus; assembly: GCA_023969325.1. Lineage (NCBI taxonomy): Eukaryota > Metazoa > Chordata > Actinopteri > Beloniformes > Adrianichthyidae > Oryzias > Oryzias curvinotus. The sequence continues at coordinate 22,253,665 of CM043718.1, read as the reverse complement.
GGCGGGGCTTGACACTGCTAGTGCGTGTTAAACGCAAGTGGCTCTGATCAGGTTTCTTCAGCCAAGTGACATTTTCACCATGGAAACAGGTTATTTTTCTACAACTCATCTCCATGACAACAGCAGAAAACATCCTAAGGCAGCCATCTTATGTGGCCAAGTGACATTTTTTTCTCCATTCTGGAGTCACAGCCTCAGCGTTGAGATTCTTTGTTAAGACATTTCTAAAAAAAGGTGCAAAGTCCTGCAAAATTCCAGAGTTTCCATCCTCTGAGAACACAGATATTTACAGAGCTCTGTGAAAGAGTAGAGAACGACATAAACATCAGTGCATACCCTCTGGCGGTTCAGACATAGGAGGACTCAGACAGTACATGTGGTACCCTCTGTCACAATCATCACAGAACAGCAGCTGGTCCTGCAACAGATCAGAGGAGCAGGTGTTATTAAAAGGCAACAGATTTGAAATGAAAGCTGAGGATGCAACAGTGGATGTAACGTGGGAAAGTGGTTTAAAACATGTATTTGTTTGTGTATATAGGAAGAGCCAGAGTGTTATTTTAAACTGTACATCCACTTGATTATATAAAACCCTTGTAACCAAGTGAACTTTTATTCTGTAGACAGCAGGGAGCAGCAGTCTCAGCACTGTTATGCAGTTTTACGATGTCTGAAAGGAATCACTGGAAATGTCTGCATGATGTTGTAATGATAGAACGATGTCATGGCCTGAGGACCAAATCAGTTCAGAGGATAAATGTCCCAACCTGCGAATTTACAGAGAAATTCATTTTTTTTACCAAAGTGGGGTGGTGCTATGAGTACAGGCACTGTGGATGTGTGTATACATATGTGTGTTTGTGTGTGTTTTTTTGTATGTGTGTACGTTCATGTATGTGGTTGTATGTGCATGTGTGTCTGTGTGTAAATGCGTGTTTTTTTGTAAAGGGGTATGTGTGTGTGTGTGTGCATGCATTCGTGTGTGTGTATTCATATGTGTGTTTGTGTGCCTATGTGCATATGTGTGTTTATGTGCATGTGTTTGTGACCATGTGTCTAAGGTGAACATGCAGTGAGGTCATACGTCATTCTCAGAGGTGCCGCAGAGGCTGCAGGATTTGCACTCGATGCATTGCCAGCGATAGGTCCTCACAGCAGCCGTCATGTTCACTGTAAACTGCAGGCAGGAAGGGTGGCCTGGTTACACACACACACACACACACAAACAAAGAGAGACACACACATACATCCACACGTGAGGCTAGATTTATTCATGTATTTGATGACAACTTTTTGCTTCTTTTTTTCATTATGCACAAAGCAGTATATTAAACTGAAGGATTTAAGAAATGTGAATGATCTAATTCAAGATTGATGGTGGGTAGGTTCTATATATGTGTAGGTTTAGTGTGTAAGTTCTATGAATATGTACGTGTAGATGTGTAGGTTCTATGTATATGTGTGTAGGTGCTGATGTGTAGGTTATTTATATGTGTAGGTGTACATGTTCATTCATTCATCTTCTAAACCTGTTTTATCCCTTTTGGGGGTCACTGGGCTGCTGGAGCCTATCCCTACCACTCATGGGCAAGGGCAGGTGACATTCTGGACAGGTCACCAGTCTGTCGCAGGTGTACATATGTAGGTCCTATATCTATGTAGGTGTAGATGTGCAGTTTATTTATATGTGTAGATGTAAATGTCAAAATGATATATCTGTGTATGTTCTTTACATGTTTAGATGTAGATGTAGATCTTTCGGTTCTATACATGATATGACAGGGTATAGATGTGTAGGCTCTTTATATGGGGAGGTGTTGATGTGTAGGTTTTTTATATGTGTAGGTGTACATGTGTAGTTCTTTGTATGCATAGGTGTAAATGTTTAGGCTATCTACATGTGTGGGCATAGATGTGTCCGTTCTATATATGATTAGGTGTACATGTGTAGATTCTAGGTATGTGCAGGTATAGATGTGTAGGTTCTATCATGGTTGGGTATAGATATCTAGGTTCTATATATGTGTAGGTGTAGATGTGCAGGTTTTATATATCTGCAAGAATAATTATGTGTGTGTTCTATATATTTAGGTGTACATGTGCAGGGTTTTTTTGGGATGTGTTGTGTAAGTTCTATATATGTGTTGGTGTAAATTTGTAGGTTCTTCATATATGTAGGTGTAGATGTGTAGGTTCTATACATGCATAGGTGTACATGTGTAGGGTCTATGTATGTGCTGATGTAGATGTGAAGGTTCTATTTATGTTAATGTGTGGTCTTATATTATTTTTGTTTCAATATCCTACATTAGCATTTAGAAGGGAAACTGTTAAATCACTTTTACTATCGTAGAATGTCGTACAAATGTTAGATTTTTTTTAATTCATACACATTGCTGCTACTTTTTTAAATAAAAGAAAGCAATCTGTTTAATTTTCTTAACTTATTTTAAATAGGACACTTTTTGTCTTAATATCCCAAACACGAAACCCCAACATATCCAGGAATGTCTGAAACGAAGTGCTTGGTTGTTAAACAATACTGATTTCACGTATGTTTTACTAGATGGCACAAAGGGCAATGACAGTAATGGGGTATTAATGTGAACTAAAAATTCTTGACTTGTTTCATGTGACACATCACCAGAGTCCCTCCCCAGCAGCATCGTACCTGAGCGTCCACAGTCTGCACAGGAAATGAGGTCTTCAGGACAGCCGGTCTTCTTTGAACCTCCAAGGCAGAAGTCGCAGTATCCATTGGCGATGACCGAGCCATCTGGTGCTTTCTTGGCTAAGAAAAGAAAGCAGAAAGAAAAGACGGTTAAAAAAACTTTAAAAGGAGGCTAAAAAAAGGAGGTGAAGAGATGGATGGAAAATCATAAGCGAAGTTCCTGAGCTTCTCTCCAGACAGCATTATTGATGAAAAGAGGAAAGAGTTTAGCATAACAGCTGAGCTGGAGATGTTCCTGCTGAACCTCCTTAGGTTTCACAGAAAAAAAAAGCAGCTTGTGTCTTCCTGTATGCCAGCTCAACCAAGAATTCAAAGGAAGAAGACATGGAGGCCCTAAAGGGGGTGCTTGCTGGGTGGCCTCTGGGTCTGGTAAATACTGGCAGGGATAGAGAAGGAGGTGAGAAAAGTTATTCTCTTTTTACAGTTTTGATGGTTTGTGAGTGTGTGTGTTTTTATGTGTGTGTGTCTATGTGCATGTGTGTTTGTGTGCGCAGTGGAAGGTGGCACTAAGAGATTTGAAATCCTGCTGAGAAAGCAGAGACTGAGATCCACATGAAGCCATGTCTAAGTAATTATTAAGGAGACACCATTCCGCCCCGCCATTGCATGTGCATGTGTGCTATGTGGGCATGTTTGTGTAACATTTTGTACACATTACAGTTGTACCTCCATCCTTCACCCCCCTCCTACATTGGTGATTTCATAACCATATCAATTGAAACAGCCTCAGATTCTATGTAGACTCTTCTGTGCTGCGTTTCCTTCAGGAGGAGGCAGAAACTCAGAACAACAGAGGGAGCTGAAAGAATGAAACCTGATGCTGCCCCAATGCAGCCCTGATGCTGTCCTTATGCAGCCTCGATGCTGCCCTGATGCAGCCCGGATACAGAAGTTGATCGGATGGAGTTTGAGGTCAGAAATGTGAAGAGATTTATAGAACTGGGTTCACGAGATATAATGATACAATGAAAGGATAAAAATGAGAAACTGACAGAAAGACAAATAAGAGAAGGAAATCCTATAATCCAGATTTGAACACAGACGCTCTAATTTACCATCTCAGCTCAACCTTTGCTGATCTGAACAACAAAGTCCTTGAGATGAAAACACTGCAGGGAAATGATGGAAGGATCATCTACTTCTTCTGTAAATAATGGGGGTCTTAACTATAAAACAAGCAGAGAGGAGCCACGTTTCATTCTTTAAGAAGCTTGGTCATCTTATTCTGCTCCCCTCCTCAAAAGGAACTCAGAAAACTTTGTGTTTGGATCATGAGTGAAAGTGGAGAATGGAGGTTCGAGATGCTGCTGCCAACTTAGCCCCCTCTACACACACATATATACACAGTCTCAGGTCACTTTCCTCTGTGTTTGTGTTTCTGAGCTGTAAGGCCCATAAGAGTGAATCAGCAGGTCTTGATGTTCATGAGCAAGCTGCCCGCCGGCCTGCCTGTGTGCATGTGCAATGAAAATCTCCATCAATGATTAAACGCCTGTGGCCATGTTTCAGAAGCAACCACAGAAAAGCCACAGAAGAGGTCCGGGACACACAGGAGCAGGCAAACAAAGGCAGAAATGGCGATAAATCCACTTCCTCCTAATTATACAGTTACACACGTTTCCTCCTTCTTTTTCTCTATCTATAAATTTTTCTCCTCCTTTTACCCAGTCGTTCCTTCTCCCTTCCCTCCCTCCCCTTCGCTCTTCTTCCAATTACCAGGAGGAGCAGGAGCAGAACTACACACTTCACAGCTTTCAAGTGTTGGAGAGAGATCCTCCTGGGAATTATCCAGCAAGAGATGAATCCTCTAGTGCTCTTCACCCCACCTCCTCTCCTCCACAACACCTTCCCCATCCGTCCCCCCCCCCCACAGTCTCTTTTTCTCTTCTTTCCTCCTCCATGTTGCTCCTTTGTCAGGTTGTTCTGTTGTTCAGCTCCCGAAAGCATTCTCTCTTTTTTCATTTCCCTGTTTCACAGTTTGACTTTTGACTTTTGTTAAGTATATTTATTTAATTAAAATGATGATTGAAAACAGGTTGTTCCTGAAGATGTTGAAAGAGCGATGCCTGGAGCTTTGCTGTTTGTGACAAGACAAGAGGACACTGATAAAGGAAGAGACAAACTAAGACTTTACTGCTTTACTTTGAGAATCAAACAACTGAAATCTTGTCCTAATAATATATTCTTTACATTAGGTCTCATGAGGATGAGAAACACGAGATAGAAGCAGGACATACTCAGCTCTATTTGACATAAATACTATGTAATACTATGTAAGTATTAGGTATCAATTAACCACCAATTTATTACAAAGTGTAGATTTTTGTTTCATTATTGGATTTACTGCTGTGAAGCTGCATGGATCCTTTAAATCCAAAACATTTCGTGTGTCTTCAGCTTCAGTCCTTCTCCGGACGTGAAGCAGAGGATGAAGCAGTCCTTGCTAAAGCAGTGTCAGCTCACTAATGAAAGATGACTGATGAGTCTGAGCAGACACTTTTAACCCCAGACTTTTTGAAACTGGTCAAACACATGGATCTGATCAAAACGCTGCTTTTTTAAAAACCCTTTTAAGAATAAGGTTCATAAAATGAACTGCAGCTGTCATAAATACATGTAGTTATTGTGTGGGTGTTTTTTTTCTGTTGTACAGAGTATGAAGGCTTGTAAACCAATTTCCTGTCAAAAATTGACCCCAACTAGATCTGCATGTTTAGTTGCATTGTGGGATTCCCCGTGAGTTCTACCCTCTTCAACATCAAGCTTGTTGACTTTAAAAAACAGTTTAGTTTTTGTGCTTGTATTTATTTCCTCTGCTTTCTGCTCATTCTTGTGAGTCTTGCTAGAACTTGGTTTCAGTGGTCCAGCTTTGGGAAGTTTCAGTCTGTCCACCCCCACTGAAGGACAACTCTCGTGGTTCTAACTTTAGATCGCGAGGTAAAGTTCGCCAGTATTCTAATCCACAGAGGTGTGTTTTTGCACTTCCATCTCAGCTCCTTCTCCTTTCACTCTGACTCCAGCTGTGGAGTGAGCATAACGTCTCAAAACAAATCGAAAATTGAATCTTCTCAAGGTCCCAAAACAAAACAAACTGGAGCACCTCTAGATTTTTCCTGCTTGCTTTGCTAAGCAGGGTTTGATTTTAACATTTGTGCTCATTTAACATTTATTTAAACAGCAGATTTATTATCATCTAAGACAATGATCCAAACATCCAAAGGTTATCGTTAACACACACAAAAAGGTTTCCATGGAAACCACAAACTATAAAACCAGAATCATCAAGGTTCATGTGGATATAAAAGTGATGTGGTTTTCTTTTAGAACTATTTCTATTCTTTAAAATCTTTCAGGGCCACAGAGGTGGAGAAGGAAGAGCAGCAAGCAGGGAGCGCTTTCCCAAACAGATAAGAGGAGCAGAAAGATGGAGGGAAAAGGGAGCAGGAGGAGGATGATAAAGAGGAGAATGCACAAATGTGGGGAAAAAGAGAGAGATTTATAAAAAAAAAAGTGTCTCCAGTTGTTTGGGAGCAGCAGTGTGTGAAAACACACACTCTGCACTCCTGTCGCCTTACTGCCTAATGAGGAGAGCCTCTCAGGGGTAAAATGCACGAGCACAAGCACACACACATGCACAAGCACCCACAACCACACACATAAGCACAACCACACACACATCCATATACAGACCTCTGCAAGATAACTTTAGCTTCCAGTTTGGGTTAAGTTTCTTCCCCCATTCACTCGCTCTAATGTGATGAATGAGAGTCTGTGTGCGGCCATACACATGCACACGCGTGTACACACGTGCACACACATGATCACAGCCAAGGATACGACTCATAGGAGAGCGTGAAACAAAGGAAGTGCTGAGAAGGACCACAGTTTACGGCAGAGAAATTCACCTTCCAGAAGCTGAAGGAGACATTTTCAGGTGTTTTCTGCAGACGAGGAGGCAGAGATGCAGTCGGATGGAAACTGTCAGTCACAGATGAAAAGTGGCTTCATTTCTCCTTCTCTCTGTCTTCCTCCTTTCACTCCTTCTCCCAGTCTCTCTCGGTCTCTTTCACTTTCATGCATTCTCATTACTGCTGCTTCTGGCTGCCTCTGATTCCATCTTCTCCCCATGCTTCATTGTGCCTCACATTTTTTCTTCCATATTTCCTCTTGATTTTTTTTCTTTCTGTTTTACTCTCACAGAGGAAATTGAAAGTCTCTGCTGCAATCCATCTGTTGTCACACAGAACCGCTAGCATTCGTTGCATTTCTCTGTTTCCAATATGTGCGTTTTTGTCTTTGGTTTTATATCTGCCCCCACCAAAGCAACCTCACCCTTTCACACACACAGGAGCTCCCTCCATTCGTGTCCAGTCAGCAGGTTGTGTAACTTCAAGTGTTTTGTGGGTCTTTTGTGTTTCTGGGGAGTTTGTGCACAGAGATGACATTGCAAAGTAAAAAGGACAGAGGTCGTGGGTGTGCTCCGTTAATCCACATACCATCAGGCTGTTCAGGTGCCTTGTGTGTGCACATTTTAGACAAAAACACATGCACATAAACTGCAAATATGTGCACCAACACCACCCTCATCAATCATGCATGTCAGAGAATCCGATACAAACCAACACAGACCATTAGTGTGTGGAGTTGGTTAGCAGCTACTGCTCCAGTCCAGAAAGGGTTAAAATGCAAATTATTAATCCTGTTTTGTTCCAAAGAGAGAGTTGGCTGGGAATGCGACTGTGAAATCCCAGCCTCTGCAGGTCCAGCGTGCTGCACTATCATGTGGAAATGTCAGTAATGACCTCTCGGGACAAAGGAACATGCATCAAAGGGAGACTTTCACAGACGCAGATTTCTGCTTTTTATGTATGATTAAAGTCCCTGCAGTCATCACTGCTGTGGCCACTCAACAGCGTTTTTAAAGCAAACAAACACTTAAGGTGACGTGGTTTCGGAAGCAGTCTCCACAAGAAATCAAACAGTTTTCAGGCACAAAAATGTGAGAGAAAAAGCTGTAATGAGTCCATAATGCAGGGAAACAAAGAACCAGGAGGACAGGTGGTTCTGCTCATGTTCTGTTTGTGTTGAACGTTACAGTCATGGTTCTGCTCAGTCAAAGAGAAGCAGACGACAGACGGACGGAGCGACAGAATGGATTTGGGGTTGGGATGTGGTGTGTAGGGGGGTTACCCAAACACAGCCAGAACAACTGAGAGACCGCAGCACAACCAGCCAGCAAAGCCACAACACCACATCTTAAGACAGAATAGCAAATGAAGCAGACTCCAATATTACCCAGCCTGCACCACTGCAACTGTCAGGGGGAATCTATATGATGAATCATGAAGAGATTTTCCTCCACTTTTTGCCCAACTCTCTGCTTCCCTTTGTCTGTCTGCTCCCTGTCTGACCATTCTTTATGTTCTTTTTAATGAACTCCTCTGCTCCTCCATCCTCTAGAACTTCATTCCACAATTCTTTCTCTCCCTCCTTCCCTCCCTTCTTCTGCTCTTTCCTCAGCTATGTCATCGCTCATTTGCTCTCTGGTTCTCTCCCTTTTCAATGTAAATAACAGTGTACTCTTTAGGAGGGAGCCCTGGCTGTAGCTATGGCAACCGCATTGCTAGGCAACAAGCGCTTCTCTCCTTCCTTTCCTGTGTCGTGCAACAGAGGTAACAATTACCCAATCAGAAGCTCAGAGGGAGGGGCAGAGTCAAACTTCAGGACACCAGTACTTCTGGAAGACGGACATCATCATGCCATAAGAGTCTGCTTTGCTGCTCCACGTATGAAAAATAGAGATCTATGAATGAGAAAAACACTGCTGTGATCAAGCAATGTTTATGCAAGTTGGGGCTCCCACTATTCAAGCCCCACCAAAAGAAAAAGTGCAAAATATGAATTGATATGAAACAACGTATGAAGAAAGTTCATGGACTGATCAAAGTCGATCACAAGAGTCTGAAATATGTCAAATGTTTCCTCATATGAACAATGTTTCTGTCATTTTAAAGTACAATGGCGCAAAAATGTATTTAGACAGCCACCAATTGTGTAAGTTCTCCCACTTAAAAAGATGAGAGAGCCTGTAATTTGCATCATAGGTATACCTCAACTATAAGAGACAGAATGAGAAAAAAAATCTTTTATTTGCAAATTATGCCGGAAAATAAGTATTTGGCCATTACGAAAAGTTCAACTCAGTACTTTGTCATATCTTTTGTTGGCAATGGCAGCATTTAAACGTTTTCTCAAAGCCTTCACAAGGATTTTCACAAACTGTTGCTGGTGTTTTGGCCCATTCCTCCATGCAGATCTCCTCTAAAGCAGTGATGTTTTTAAGCTGTTGCTGGTCAACATGGACTTTCAACTCCCTCCAAAGATTTTCTATGGGGTTGAGATCTGGAGACTGGCTAAGCCACTCCAGGACCTTGAAATGCTTCTTACAAAGCCACTTCTTTGTACCCGGGCTGTGTGTTTGGGATCGTTGTCATGCTGAAAGACCCAGCCACGTTTCATCTTCAAGGCCCTTGCTGATGGAAGGAGGTTTTCACTCAAAATCAGAAAATTTTTGACAAATACATGGCCCCATTCATTCTTTTCTTTACACGGTCAGTCGTCCTGGTCCCTTTGCTGTAAAACAGCCTCAAAGCATGATGTTTCCACCCCTGTGCTTTACAGTAGGTATGGTGTCCTTTGGATGCAACTCAGCATTCTTTCTCCTCCAAACCTGATGAGTAGAGTTCTTACCAAAAAGTACTATTTTGGATTTATCATGGGACTTTCTCTCTATCCTCTTCTGGATCCTCCAAATACTCTCTAGCAAACTTTAGACGGGCCTGCACATGTACTGGATTTAGCAGGGGGACACTTCTGGCGTGGTGTGTTACTGATGATAGCCTTTGTTACTTTGGTCCCAGTTCTCTGCAAGTCATTCACTAGGTCACTAGGATCCTCTTACAGAAGAAGTTACTGGTCTGTTAGAGCCAGAAATCTTGTTTGTTTGTGGATGACCAAATACTTATTTTCCACCATAATTTGGAAATAAATTCTTTAAAAATCGGACAATGTGATTTTCTCAATTTTTTTCTCATAGTTGAGGTCTTTGATGAAAATTACAGGCCTCTCTCTCATCTTTTTAAGGGGGAGAACTTACACAATTGGTAGCAGACTAAATACTTTTTTCCCCACTGTATATTTAATGAGGCTTTTCAGACCCGAAGAGGACATTTACTTTTTTTTTTTGAAAATTAAAAAAATTAAAGATTTAGTACATTGATGTCAAACAAGCAAAGTGACGATCATCTCACCAACTAAACTCTTGTCTGTGTGTCCAGCTGTGCGCTGATAAACAGAAATTCCTAATTCAATGAGTCGTTTCTGTTATTCAGGCGTGACAGCAAGAAAAAACTGAAGAGAAACAAAAGATCAGGGAGTGGCCATTTTAGCTCATCTGTGTCGCTTCCAAATGTCTGCTGCCGACAGAAGGACAGGAAGCCCAATGTGAAAAAAGAGAGGCAAAAAAATAGACAAAAACAGAAAGGAGCTGACCTTCAGAGAGCTCAGTTACATTTCTGCAACACACACACACAAGGTTCAGCATGACTGCTCACAAAGCACATTTGCAGCAGTTTGTGGCACACACAAAACACGCAATATAGTGTGTTTGTGTTTTTTTGTGTTAATGTCTGCATCTCTGACCAAGTGTGTGTTTATCTGCATGTCTTTGTGGTTCCATATCTGTATATTTATGTGTATCTACATGCTTGTATGTGTGTTTCTTGTGTGCATTATCATGTCTGTGTGTGTATGTGTGTGTGTGTGTGTGTGTGTGTGTGTGTGGGTGTGTGCGTGTGGGTGTTCGTGTGTGTTTGTACTTGTGTGCAGGTGTGTGTGTAGGTGTGTGTGTGTGTGTGCATGCAGATCTGGACGTGTTTGTGTGCCTGCGTGTGTGTGTTCATTTGTTGCATGTTTGTTCCTTTGTGTGTGTATATTTGCTTGTGCATTTCAGTTTTTTGTGTTTGTATGTCTCTGTGTACAGTATCTGCGTATTTGTGTGCATGAATGTGTGTGTTTGAGAGTATATGTCTGTATGTGTCAGGTGTGTGCGTGCACGTGTGTGACTGCATGCCAGTGTGTGTTGTGTGTGTGTGTGCATGTGTGTGTCTGCTTGTCAGTGTGTCTTTGTGGGTGTCTGCATATTTGTGTGTGTCTGCATCTGTGTGTCTGTGTCTGTATGTCAGTGTGTCTGCTTGTTGCTGTGTGTTTGTTTGTCTGTGTGTCTGCATGTTTGTGTGTCTGCATGTTTGTGTGTCTGCATGTCAGTGTGTGTCTGCATGTCAGTGTGTGTCTGCGTGTTTGTGTATGTGTGTGTGTTTTGTGCATCCTTAAGACGGCAGAAGCACACTCCCACTCATGGTGTTCCTGCTGCTCCACACAGTCAGACCGTCTGTCTGTCCAGATAAATTGGCCTCTGCATTTCTGTCCTGATGGAGGGGTGGGGGTGGGGGGGTGTAATGACAACCCCCCCCCCCCCTTGTTTTTCATTTATTCTTCTGTCATTCTGTTTTTCCTTCATTCACTCTCAGGTGGTGTTTCTCTCATTCTATCACTTCATCTTCTCTTTTGGTTTGTCCATTGTTCTAGTCTACCTCCTCACCTGTTCTCCTCAACACCCCCCCCCCTTTTCTACAAAAAACAATTTCAGGTGGACACTGCAACTATCCCCCCGCCACCCCCCTGCGTGCCTTTCTTTAACCATCTTCCCTCTGCTTTATCTGCTGCCCCCACCCCTCTCAGCAATGCCCAAAGACACCTCCACCTCTCCCTCCACCCTCTCCTCCCCTGCTTGGAGAAGTAGAAACCGTAAAGGTGGTGCAGTCATGAATTTTAATGGTGCTGCTCATTCTGAGTAAACACGGTGCTGGCTCGGGTCCAGATGCAAACCGGGCTGGGAGGGTATGGGGGGGGCATGGTGGTAGTGGTGGGTTTAAGTGAAAGCAGACATAAAGCAGAGAAAATAATTACAAGAGGAGCCAACCCTGATGGAGGCTGGAAGAGGGGGAGCAGAGCACCATGAGAAGAGAAAGATGGACGGAGAGAATGAGCGGGAACGAAGATCTCATCTCCTCTTGGAATAATCTGTCATTTATCACAGTAAAACACAGTAAAACACTTTCACAGCTCCACTGATAACTTTCTGCGGATTTTTACTCATTTCCACACCGTGGATGCAGCACACATTCTATACAGTCTAGACAAAGAAACAACATGAATTATGCATGCAGAGCCGCGCTCATCTAACCATATTAACATTATTACATATGTGGCAATAGGGTGCAGGATGGTGGAGTCGCCACCAAGATGCTCAGCAGAGGGGCATAATAAACAAAGACATGCACACAGAGACACACACACAAACACATTAGTGTGCATCACAGTCCTTCATGGAGCCTTGCAACTGCTGGTGCACTTCTGCAAATGTGCACACCATCCAAAAGACTAAGCTTCTTTTTTCATTTCAGCAAAGAAAATTGCATTTTGGAGCAGTGTGTGTGCCTGTGTGTGTCTGTGTGTGCCTGTGTGCGTCTGTATGTGTCTGTGTGTGATTACTGACTGGTTGGGAGGGAGTGTTGGGGGATATTAAACGATTCAAATGCCGTCTCCTATGGTCTCCTCTTTGAGGAAACCCAAAGACTGCAGCACACACACATATTTGAGGGGGGTGTCAGTATGCGCAGTTGGACAGGCCAATTTAAAGACATTCACTGCCCATTAGCTCACATGTAGCATGGTTTCAGAACGGACGTTCTTCCAGCATCCTTTGAGTTTTTTGTCATTCTGTTCTGTATTATCTGATTTAAGAGCATAAGGAACAAAGAAAGGACGTGCCCTCGCTCTCCTCTCAGCCACAGCCACTTCACTCATACTTTCATTCTTTTTGTGTGGGGATAATTGTTGCCTCTTACTAACTAAAACCCAATTCATGATGCAAAAATTCATCTCCTGTTTGCCCAAAGAAGCAGTAAAACCAAACACAGCAGGCAGACAGAATACAGGGAACACAGAACACTAAAACCCACAGAGGAACCAAGATCTGGACCTGAATCCACCTCCTGTCTGCAGAGAATTTGAAAATATGCTTCAATCATTTTATCCACATTTATTGGCACTAATCACACAAGGATTGGAACCCGTTTCACTCCTGTTTTTCCATCAGTTTGTTTTTAATAAAAAGTGTTCTATTGCTATAGATTGCAATTTAGAGGACTTTTGTTTTCCAGATTTCTGTAGCTCTTCAAACTGACCTGACATTGTCGTTAAGGAGCTTTCTTTAGTATCTGCATGAGCCTGTGTTGATTATTACACCAGCTTTGTGTTTGGGTTTCCTGCCCAAGGCATCTCCAATTTAAAAGTTGGTGCCAACTGCAGCCGAGTCGTTGGAAAATATAATATTGCCGCCCCAATAATTTAAATGCACTGCAGAGACTGCATACTTAAGCTAGCATCAGAATGGTAAGAAGCTAACATCGACAAAAAACTGCCACCAAACAATAACATGCTCACATGTTCCAGACATAAAAGCATGTTTACATGTGATTTAGTGGCAGGAATCTTCCCACTTTTGAGCACATCCTGGGAAACACAGTCAGCAGTCAACATCATGACAAGGATGAACGGATTTTTTTTTTATGTTCATCCTAGACGGGAAAACAAATATCCTCAGGCCTTTCAGTTCTGCTTCCTGACTTTGTTTTTTTCTACACTACGTCATTTATTTTTTGTCCCTGACTGTTTTACATGCACACAAGTCCCATGATTCCAGCTTCAGTTGGGTTTGAGCTCAATGATCTTCACAGAAAGTGCTATGGGACGTGTGGGAGATGTGCAGCACAACTGCATGTGTTTGTGTCCTGACGGCTACATGGTTCTTTCTATTCACTGAACTCTTCCCAAACGCAACTCAAGATGAGCAGGACTCTCATCAAACTTTTATTCAAACTGTCCAGAGATTTTTGAATATAAACAACTAGCTGAGAGGTTTTTCAGCTTCCTCACAGTGACACCTAACATTGTCGAGCTTTTGAGAGGGAATTTTAGCACTGTAACACACAAATCAACACGATGATACTAAACAACATGAGTCTTGACTGAATAAATGACATGTTGTGATATAGTCAGGGTGGGACATTTGCATATTCATGAGTAAACATGAGTTTTCCTGCTGCTGACAGTACATGTAAGACCATTATGTAGATTATCACATCAAACAGAATATGGACTTCATTCAGAATCTGCATGTCAGTTGCTCAGGCATCAAAGCTTAAGCCTTCATTCACAGTTTGGAGACTTTCAGGTGTTACTTCACTTAACCTTTGCAGTTGGAGTCAGAGTTTCTTTGTGTTCATTTTAGCCATTATTTTATCTTTCAGGTCAGTTGCTGCCTCGCTTGGTATTCATTTTGATCCCAGTTATTGAATGATCAGTCCCTTAAGATGAAACAGTGATAATTAAAAAAGGAAACCCTTGTGTTCTTTTATTAATATCATAGTAATTTTATGTTATTATTTGTATTGTTATTGTCTTCATTGTTATGTGTTTGTTAGATAGATTAAATAAACATCATCCTGTTTAGTTTGCCATTTCTGAGAAACCAGTTTCAAAGCTCCAGTATCAAATCCTCTGAAATGTGTTCAAAGGAACAGAATCAATGAGGAGTTGCTGAAAAAAAATCACAAAATTTAAATATGGAACAAGATTATTGAACAAGTGTTCTGCTCATACTTTTTTCTTCTTCAGTTCATTTCCAGGCCAGCAGGAAGAAGCTCCTCTGATGGAGGAGAACTTCCTGTTTTTGTGGGAGTTTCAGTGAAGATGTGAGATCTTCTGTCATCATGAAGCATAATTTGGGCCACCATATTAAATGAAATAAGGCTTGAAGAAAAAAAAAATTTTTACTTGAAAAACTAAATTCTGACAGGAGACATACAGTAAAAAAAGGTGACCACCAGGTCCATCCGTCCATCCATCTTACTCCACTTATCCTGAACCGGGTTGCGGGAGCAGCAGACTGAGCAGAGATGCCCAGACTTCCCTTGCCCCAGCCATTTCCTCCAGCTCCTCTGGGGGGACCCCGAGGCATTCTCAGGCCAGCCGAGAGACGTAGTCTCTCCAGCGTGTCCTGGGTCTTCCCCGGGGCCTCCGCCCAGTGGGACATGCCCGGAACACCTCTCCAGGGAGGCGTCCAAGAGGCATCCGGACTAGATGCCCGAGTCACCTCAACTGGCTCCTTTCGATGTGGAGGAGAAGCGGTTCTACTCCGAGTTCTCAGCGGGTGGCCGAGCTTCTCACCCTATCTCTAAGGGAGTGCCCCACCACCCTACGGAGGAAGCTCATTTCAGCCACTTTTATTCAGGACCTCATTCTTTCGGTCATGACCCATAGCTCATGACCATAGGTGAGTATTGGAACGAAGATCGACCGGTAAATTGAGAGCTTTGCTTTTCGGCTCAGCTCTCTCTTTACCACAACGGACTGATACAGCGACCGCATAACTACGGATCTGCCTGTCGATCTCATGCTCCAGTCCTCCGTCACTCGTGAACAAGACCCCCAGATAATTTAACTCCTCCACCTGGGGCAGGGAGATTCCACCCACCGTGAGATGGCAAACTACCTTTCTCTGATCAAGAACCATGGCCTCGGATTTACCGGCGCTGACCCTCATCTCAGCCGCTTCACACTCAGCCGCAAACTGCCCCAATGCACGCTGGAGGTCCTGGCTCGATGAAGCCAACAGGACAACATAATCTGTAAAAAGCAGAGAGGAAATCCTGTGGTCCCCAAACCAGATCCTCTCCGGCCCATGGCTACGCCTAGAAATTATGTCCATAAAAACTATAAACAGAACCTGTGATAAAGGGCAGCCCTGCCGGAGTCCAACGTGGACCGGGAACAGGTCTGACTTACTGCCAGGCTATGCGAACCAAGCTCCTACTCCGGTCATACAGAGACCGGACAGCCCTCAGTAAGGCTCCCCGGACCCCATACTCCCAGAGCACCCTCCATAGGACACCACGGGGGATGCAGTCGAACGCCTTCTCCAAATCCACAAAACACATATGGACTGGGTAAGCGAACTCCCACAATCCCTCCAGTACCCTAGATAGGGTGTAGAGCTGGTTCACTGTTCCACAACCAGGACTGAAACCGCACTGTTGTTCCTGAATCCAAGGTTCGACTATCGGATGGACTCTCCTCTCCAGTACCCTGGCATAGACTTTCCCAGGGAGGCTGAGGAGTGTAATTCCCCCGTAGTTGGAACACACCTTCCGGCCCCCCTTCTTAAAGAGGGGAACCACCACCCTTGTCTGCCAGTCCAGTGGTACAGTTCCCGAATGCCACACGACGCTGCAGAGACATGTCAGCCAAGACACTCCCATAGCATCCAGAGAGTTGAGGTACTCAGGGCAGACTTTATCCACTCCCGGGGCCTTGCTACTGAGGAGCTCGTTGACTACCTCAGTGACTTCATAGACAGCCCCATCCCAAAGTCCTCATTCTCTGCTTCTTCAAAAGAAGGCGTGTCAGTGGGATTGAGGAGATCCTCAAAGTATTCCTTCCCGACAATGTCCCCAGTCGAAGTCAACAGCCTCCCACCTGCACTGAAGACGGTGCCTGTGGAGAACTGCTTTCCCATCCTGAGGCACCGGATGGTTTGCCAGAATTTCTTCGAGGCCAACTGATAGTCCTTCTCCATGGCCTCACCGAACTCCTCCCAGGACCGAGTTTTTGCCTCCGCAACAGTCCGGGCTGCAGCTCGCTTAGACTGCCAATACCTGTCAGCTGCCTCTGGAGTCCCGCAAGCCAGCCAGGCCTGGTAGGACTCTTTCTTCAGCTTGAGGGCATCCCTTACTTCCGGTGTCCACCACCAGGTTCAGGGGTTACCGCTGCGACAGGCACCAAAGACCTTGCGACCACAGCTCCGAGCAGCAGCAGAGACAATGGAAGTGAAAAAACATGGTCCACTCGGACTCAATGTCCCCAACCTCCCTCGGTACCTGTTTGAAGTTCTCCCGGATGTGGGAGTTAAAGACTTCCCTAACGGAGGGCTCAGCCAGATGTTCCCAGAAGACCCTCACAGTACGTTTGGGTCTTCCAAGTCTTTCCGGCCTCCTTCCCCGCCAGCGGATCCAACTCACCACCAGGTAGTGATCGGTGGACAGCTCCGCCCCTCTCTTCACCCGAGTGTCCAAGACACCAGGCCGAAGGTCACCTGAAACAACTACAAAGTCGATCATTGACCTCCTGCCTAGGGTGTCCTGATGCCAGGTGTATTGATGTACACCCTTGTGCTCGAACATGGTGTTCGTTATGGACAAACTATGATGAGCACAGAAGTCCAATAACAAAACACCACTCGGGTTCAGATCAGGGGGGCGTTCCTACCAATCACACCCCTCCAGGTGCCACTGTCATTGCCCACATGGGCAATGGGCAGGAGGACAATGGAGTCCCCCGTTGGGGCACTTTCCAGTACCCCTTCGAGAGACACCAAGAAGGCCTGGTACTCCAAACTGCTGTTCGGCCCATAAGCCGAAACCACAGTTAGAGACCTGTCCCCCCACCCGAAGGCGAAGGGACATGACCCTCTCGTCCACCGGGATGAACTCCAAAACTTGGCAGCTGAGCTGGGGGCTCACTAGTAAGCCCACACCAACCCGCCGCCTCTCACCATGAGCAACTCCAGAGTGGTAGAGAGTTCAACCCCTCTCTAAGGACTGAGTTTCAGAGCCCAGGCTATGTGTGGAGGTGAGCCCGACTATATCAAGATGGTATCTCTCAACCTCTCACACCAGCTCAGGCTCCTTCCCTCCCAGAGAGGTGACATTCCATGTCCCAAAAGCCAAGTTCCATGACCAGGGTTTGGGTCGCCGAGGCACCCGCTCTCGACTACCACCCAAACCACAATGCATCGGCCCCTTTTGAGGTCTCCTACGGGTGGTGGGCCCTTGGGAGAGTAGTTCCACGTCACTCCTTCGGGCTGTGCTCCACCGGGGCCCGTGGGAAGAGCCCTGGTCACCAGGCGCTCGCCTGCAAGCCCCAACCCCGAGCCTGGCTCCAGAGTGGGGCCCCGGTGACGCCAATCGGTTCCTTGATCTTTCTTTTCATCGGGGGGTACTGAACTGCTCTTTGTCTGGCTCGTCACCCAGGATCTGTCTGCCATGGGAGACCCTACCAGGGGCTAAAGCCCCAGACAGTTCAGCTCCTGGGATCACTCAAGCTCACAAACTCCCCCACCACGTTAAGGTGGTGGGGGACCAGCAGGTACCTGAGGAAGAGCAGCTGAAGCTGAGGACCTAAATACCCTCAGGAACAATCAGACTAACAGAAGCAGCTGTTGTGTGGAGACCAAACCCTAAAGCAGAACAAGAAGCCTCAGCTGCAGCACACAGAGAAGCTAAATGTAAGAAAAAGAAGCAGCTTTACTACAGTCCAGGATCAACTGTATCCTGTCACACACCCACATCCTCTGATGGATGTTTGAAAGACAACATGGATCAAGAACACTGAAGAACTGAACTGCCATTCTATCAGATGACTGTTCCTCTCTTCTGTAACTACAGTCATCCTAAACACAACGGGATTTGAAGGATGGGAGATTCAAATCCCAAAGCTCCCTGAGCACAGAGGACACATGAAAATGGAGAAAAGTAGTTCTGTCCTCTGGAAACAAAAACCTAACTGGATTTTTAGCTTTGTGTCTGTGTCTGTCAAAAGACAAAATTCTTTAAGACAATCAGATCATCCAGAATTATGGATGGGACTCAAACCCATAAAGTTTCTCTTCAGTGACTTGAGCATGAAGCTCATGCTGAGCACAGGTGGATGCAGACTCACGTTTGTGGTTGTTCTTGCGCTGGAAGGGGAGCGTGTGTCGTTCCGAGTCTTCCTCGCCCTCCTCGTCTGCCAGGTGTGTGTGTGTGTAGTGGTAGCTCAGCCCTGGGCGGTTCTTATATCGCTTTCCACAGACTGGAACACAGACAGTGTGGGGATCATGGAAGGTCCAAACCAAACGAACCGCTAGAACCACAAACTGTGAAGTTCGAGAACCAGGCTCACTGTCACAGACGTAAGGCTTGTCTCTGTCTTCAATGGCAGGTGGTTCCTGTCTCTTCCTCATACCTCCAACACCGTAGGCCTGCGGAAAACACACACACAAGTCCACACAGACACACACACACACATGTGCACGTACAGACACACACACACGTACACATTCAGACACACAGAGACACATGCAGATACACAAAGTTTGAACAGTTGCCACTGAGTCTTTCACACACTCTCTGAAGAAAATGAACATAACAGAACAGACCTCGCTTTTGTTTTCACGTGTCTTCATGCACACACGCACACACATACAGCAGAACAGCATGCACGTTTGCATTCTAATCATCTGCTCTCAGTGTAAAGCTCCCCTTCCAGCAGGAGGGGGCTGATGACACCTAGCAGGGGAGCAACAGTTCCAATTAGCGACCCTGGTGTCTGAGCTGGTGTGTGTTTGCGCGTCTGTGTGTGTTTCCTGTGTTGTGTGTAGGAGGATTTTCAGAATACATTGTTAACACTTGATTATCCGCCCATAGGATGCACAAAAAGACAGTGTGTATGTGTGTGTACAGGGGGGGAGATCTCTGTTCTAATCAAATTCTCTCCAAAAGAATTAAAAAAACAAAAGTTTATGAGTACGTAGTTTGATATCCATGAGTGTTTATGTTCACTTTAAAAAGTGTTGCTTTGCCAGATGCTGTCTGATTGTGACCACATGCCATGCTGGCTTCAAAACGCACAACTGTGTCGCTCTGAGACGCACTAACAAAAAGGTTTTCACCTCCTGACACGCAACTGCTTGATCTTTGACGAGATTTCACAGATTGAACGTGTGAACAGGCTCTGGTTTGGAAAAGACCATTATAGTTTAATGTCCAAAAGAAAAAAATAAAGGTTTGTTGCCAGCGTACCCGTGCTTTGGTACGATTCTTGCGCTTTGGAACATCTTCCTCCATCTCGTCCGCCTCCAGTTCATGAGGGAAATCTCCAACCAGCAGCTTCTATGAGACAGAGACAGACTGACGGTTTGGTTTGGTCATTTTAGGGCTCCACAATATGAGAATAATTTACAATATGCAATATTAGTGATCAATATTACAATACTGATTTGACTTGTGATACATAAACAAAAAAACATTTAATACATAATTTCCATTTTATTGCAGCAGTTTTATTTAAAAAAAAGTCAATATTACTTAAATTATAGAACAATTAACTCACTAAGAGGCAAGTAAGAACTTGCATCTTGGTGAAACACACCAAAGAACAATGATCTACATTTCTGGCTGTAGGCCTAATGGCCAAAACTAATTTAGACAACAATTAAGAGAAATGTCTATGAAATCTCTGATTCATCCAGGTAGATTCCATCATAGTAGTAGGCTTAAAGGTTTTCATCTGGACTTGGTTTTTAAAGTTGAAGACGTTTCACCTCTTATCTAAAAGGCTTTGTCAATTTGTTGATCGACAAAGCCTTTTAGATAGGATGTAAAGCCTTTTAGATAAGAGGTGAAACGCCTTCAACTTTAAAAACCAAGTCCAGATGACAACCTTTAAACCTACTACTATAAATTAAGAGAAATGCAGGTCAATTCAATTCAATTCAATTTTATTTGTATAGCCCAAATTCACAACAACAGTCATCTCGATGTGCCTATGGGCTATTTTGGGCAAGATAATGGTTTCTCTGTCCATGCATCCTTCCTGAGTGAATGATCAATGAGACATCCATCTGATTTAAGAGCAAAAGCCTCCATATGCTGAAACGCCAACATCTACAAGATTACAACCAGAACTTGCGTGTAAATTTAAATCAAATTAAATTAAAAAAAAAACATTTCAAAGAAGTTGGTTGATGAAGCCCCTTATTTTCTCTTAGCTCTTAGACTCTTAGCTTTCAGATGAAATGTAACCAAAGACAAAAGGAAACATTCTGCCAGTTCCCGAAAACACAAAACAGCAGATGTAAAAAAAACAAACGTGAAGAAAGGCCTCACCTGACATTCACTCATCGGCTCTTCCTCCTTTGTTTCCACCTTCTTGTCCAGGGTTTCCCCAGCAAGCAGTGACTCCAAAACAGGACCATCTGGGATCCCCCCCTCCTTCTTTAAAGAGGCTTCATAGTCTGAAGACAAACATCAGCAAACAGCAGCAATCTCAGTGTGATGGAGAATGGCTAAAGGAACAGGAAGCAACAAGAATAGCAGCATCTGCAACATCCAGAGGCTGGACTCACTTGGAACACCAAAGCTAAGGTTAAACAGTATCAAGCTTAAAAAGAATGTTAGTGATCATTTCATGATGGCTGAGCCCCATCTGCTCTGTCTGGCATGCATGAATACGAACATGAACATTTGTCTGTGCAGCAAACATGTCTGAGGTGACATGAAAAACATGGAAAACTCCAGCACAGGAAAACTCCAGCACAACTGGAGTTCTCTAAAATGTTTATATTTGAGTGAAAGCATTAAAGTCCTTCCAGTGAGAATCCAACTCAATTTCTGTCTGCTGAGTATTTGCACCAAAAAAAAACTTCACACAGTAAATAAGTTTTCAACTTTGATGCAAAACTTTTCAATTGCATTTTATGATTTGACCCACACAGAACAGTCCTGCTCATGCAAAATGTACCAAAATGTTCTGCTGTGAGACTGAAGCAGGTGGTGGTCCAGAGAAACCACAACGAGTCACTAGAGGAGTCCAGAGATCTCTAAACGTTGGCCTTCTGGATGATGTTTCTGAGTGCCTCATGTTCATGAGAAACTTCTCCAAGACATGCAACACTGACATCAGAGGACAGATGCTCTTCTTTCTTCAGATTCAGGTGATAAGGACAGAAACCAATGACTTGATGTACTGTTTTCCTGAACACTCACCAATCTTAAACTCTATAGGAACAAGCCGAGGGTCCTCCAAGATGTTTAGCCGTCTCTTCTTGCGCCAGCAGCGAGCTGGATATGTGTAAAGCTGACCCGGAGCGTGACCTGAGCGTGAGACAGAGAAAAAACTAAATATGGTTTGTTTCAGGCCCTCCCCTCAGATTCTTCTGGGTGACATCAGAGACTATTGCCCCAGTGCATATGTCTGTTAGTGAATAGCAAATTTCACTGGGAGACAATTGCACAAATAATTGTTGTTCCACACACAACAGTTGCTCATTTTTATAACAATTTCTTGGAGTTGTGTGCTTCCAGCCTCCAATTAACTGGAGTGCACTGAGGTCCGAGCCTGATCCTGTGATTCCAAGAAAGCTCTTTTGTGGTAAAATCAGGAAAATAACAGAGAAGAATATTAATTATTTTAAGATAAATGCATTCGTGTTTGTCCTATTTTTAACAAGGCCTTAATTTCACATCATCTTTTGTGAGTTAAATGGGACATTGCTTTTCACACACCAGTGTTGTGTTCATATTTCTGATGCATCTAGAGTTGATGGATTGTAGCTCCACGTGTCAAACAAACTAATATTGTCTCAGCAGCAAACGCAGAGAGGCAGACTCACGTGCATTTACTGCTATGCCAGTGGCATTTTACTGCCTACAGGGCCATCTGAGTCTCTGCAGAAACACTCAGAAAGGGGAAGCAGAGGCAGGAAAACCGCTCGCATGCATGCACTTAGAGTTGTTGAAGATAGGAGGTTTGAGGATGAAGACAGAAACTATCACAGAAAGAGACGAGGCGGGAGGACAAATTATTGTACGGAATTATTGTTGTTTACTAACAGCTGGGAAGCACAAATACATAAACAAAGACACAAACGTGCTCACAAACACACAGAGAGAGGCACACACCTGGCCCACGGTGGTTCTTCTCCATCCAGATATAACAGTTGCTTTGAGCCACGCCGGTCTGGGAGTCCAGGAACGGGAGGCGCATGGACCGCTCTGCACACAGACGGGCATTGTAGCTCCGACAGTGTTCAATGGCTTCCTTATAAAACTCCTCACCGAGGCTGCGAGAAGACAAATAGGAGAAGAGGAGAAGGAAGGAGGCAGTCAAAGGAGAAGGAGAACCAGCCCAGCATCAGCAGAGCAACCTCAGGACAGGTGCATGAGGACATGTTTCATTCTCTGCCTTTGTCCAGTCACGCAGACTTAGTCCTGGTAACTGGTCCCAGCAGGTGAAGTGCTCTGGCAGTGCATGCTCAGCATCATCTCACCTTCACAGGTGAGACTTTGATTAACATTCAGTGTAAGGTTCTTGTGTTTCTGCCTGGTTCTGCACCTACCTGTTCTTGATGACTGCACCTCCAGATTGCCTGCAGGGAAAAAAGAAGAAAAAACCAACAGATGTGGTGAGTCACTCCTTCACCCCACCCTTACTCTCCTCTGTTTATTAATCGTCTCGCTTTTCTCTGCTTCACTTTTTTTACTGAATTGAATTTTTTTCTCATTTTTAAACCACTTTTGGCAGCGGCTCTGTTTTTCTCTGCATTCATTCCCTCTTCTCACTTCTCTTCCTCACGTTCTATGGAGGCCCTCTCAGTGTCTCCCTGCTGAGTGCAGATATCAAGGTCACTCAGTTATCCAGACAGTCGACTTTTAAGTGCAGAGCAGAGCCAGCAGCAGCTCCGGCTGCAGATTTTAGGTTTTGCGCAGACATAGAAGAAAGAAAAGATTATCAGTGGCTGGAAAGACTGATGAGGAAATTCTACCTTCAATTAGAGTCTTTCTGCACTCTTCTTGGTAAAAGAGCATCAGAACAATCGGCGATGTCTCCACACCACTGACTCTTCAGCATGTGAAGGGTTAGTCCACGATGCGCCAAACAAAGAATTATAATTCAATTTAGGAGAAGATGATTCTGGTTTTCTGACGATCTGATCTGCACAAACCAGAAAAGCTGCTGGTTGGTTTGTGATCCGTCAATAAACAGATCTGTCTGTCGTTGTGCAGAATTATTCCAGGAGGTTTCAGTCCATTTGGGGTGAATTGCGATCACTGGGCAGCACCCTACAACTAGTTTTTTCATATTGCATAACTGGAGCCAGTACCTCTACATCTAAACATCTATGATCTGCTTGGAAGTGAGTGTCTAGGAGAAAATGTGGACTTGGCGATGACTGGTAAACTTTCTGAGAACTGACAAAGAGCTAAAGGACTCACGTATAAAGCAGCTAATTGCTAAAAAAAAAAAAAGAAAGAAAACCAGCATCAATTCAGCATTGTGGCTAAATAAAACACAGTTGAGAAGCTAAAAAATTATGCCAAAGGAAACTGGATGTAAAGGCGTCCAGACCAAGCTTCTGTATGACATGGGAAAATATTAAAACTAACAGCTGGAAGCTGTTGTTTTTTTTTTTTTTTTTAATATTAGAGACTGATGTTTCACTGGTTCATGGTTGACAGTTAACAGCTGAATCGTCAGCACTGGAACGTTTATAGTCGTGTTTGACCACCTGCCAGCCTGGTTCTGCTGCCTAAAAATATTGGTTCACCTTCATCAAATACCAAAACAATGATGATTGGGAGCAAAAAAATAGTTTTAAAATGGACTCCTTCTGTCCATCTCTATTGGCTGAAGCCATGCCGGCTTCTATCTGGTAGGAGGCCGGGCACTGTCTGACTTTATCCACAGTTCATGTGTGGTGGAATGTAAGTTCTTTACTTTCAGATACACTCAAACGAACAGGCATACAAGGAGACATAAGTGGACAAACCGGACAGCTCTTGTTTGGTGACCAGAGAAGAGAAAAACAGGAATGAATCATGCTAATCAGTACCACACGTCTTTGAATCGTGATCTTCCAGTTAAAAGTTCACACCACCACATGCCGCCCTGTCATACTCCAGAACCAAACCACATTTTTCCAGAGACTCAGAGTACAGTACAGTACTGGATAACAGCATAGAACCTTTCATCATTTGATTCTAATAATAGTTGTGATCAGTAACCAATAAGCTCTGAATGTGAAATCCAGGGACAATGTCTCATGTTCTTTCTGAACAAAGGCTGGTTCAGTTCTGCCATCAAGTCCAGCAGACTCTGGTGAGCACAGAATCCCCCAAACCTCCTGAAACCTGCAGGCATCACATCATGTGTGACATCCACATGGCCTTCTGAGGCACTGTCTGTCATCCTGTCCTGCTCTCATTGGGATCTTCTAGTGCTCCTCAGTCTGTTGAAGTAAAGTTTGATCACAGCCACAGCTCAGCATCCCAGTTACAGGGACAGAAATTTGATCCTGAGAGGAAACTATGAGGTGCCGTGTAGGACATTATTCAGAATTAGCATTCATAAACACATGTGAAATCTCTCACACACACTAGTGAAATGCTCTCACATACACTACTGAAAATCCTCTCACATACACATGTGAAAATCCTCTCACATACACATGTGAAAATGCTCTCACATACACATGTGAAATGCTCTCACACACACTATCCAAAATGCTCTCACACACACTATCCAAAATGCTCTCACATACACTATCCAAAATCCTCTCACATACACATGTGAAATGCTCTCACACACACTATCCAAAATGCTCTCACATACACATGTGAAAATGCTCTCACATACACATGTGAAAATCCTCTCACATACACATGTGAAAATGCTCTCACACACACTATCCAAAATGCTCTCACATACACATGTGAAAATGCTCTCACATACACATGTGAAAATGCTCTCACACACACTATCCAAAATGCTCTCACATACACATGTGAAAATTTCAATAGAAACGGAAGGCATTTCAGTAGAAACAACGTTTTTTTTTTTACTTTTTTGTTAGAAACGAAGTTGGTCGACTGAAGGCATTTCAGTGGAAATGAACCTGTGTCCGAATTCCTGCCCTGATCCCTAACTACTAAAACCCTATATAGTGCAGAACTATATAGTTCTCTATATAGTTCTCTGAATTTAAAAGCAATTCAGACACCCGTGCTCAGTACTTTTTTTTTTTGGGTGTTGTTCATAACGCGCCTGACACGGAAACAAAGTGGCGCATTACCGCCACCACCTGGTCTGGAGGCGAACTACTCCTATTTAACGCGTAGAATGACACTTATTTGTCAGAGTAAAAACATAATAAATATGAACATTTTACAAAGACTATTTATGAATCTGCTGTGTTCTGATCATGGAAAACGTGACTGATTTATAAATAATTAAATTACAAACACTTTGGTGTTGATTTAATGTATTTGTTCATAAATAAACCCCCAAGTTATTTTTTCATGCCAATATTTGTTTTTTGTTTTTGTGCCGCTGAACGATTAACGGGCTCTTGCAAGGAGGCATTTTTTTCTGTAGTTTTCTTACACCTTACTGAAAATGGCTTTGAAAATGAATCTGTCCGTGTTCCTGGCAATAATTCAACCGTTTTTCGTGAGATCAAACTGAAAACGAGCAGATATGCAGCATCACAGGACGGCAAGGACAACAGACATCTCAGAAGATTTCCTCTGGATGCCCTGACCAGACAGAATAACTTGTGAGTTAAACTTAAAGCTTCTTTTTTAGTTAAACTTAAACTTTAACTTAAACTTTGTTACTAATCATGCTCAAGGTTACACAGTCTGCTGGGTAAGAGTTTAACATTCTTTTTCAAGTGAGTGGTGTAGTCTAATTACATGAAACACTTGTGAGTTCAAAGTTTAGAATTTTTTATTCAGAGTCAAACCATATCACTTGTTTTAAACAAAAACAAAACAAAAACTTTCATTTGTAAAAGTTTAAATGAAAATCCAAAAACCCAGCCAAATAAAAACCACGAGATTTTCCAGAATTAATAAATACTTCATAATCTAAAATGTAAGACATCAAAATAAATAGAAACATTAAAAAAATGTGATTTAATTTCCTCAATGAAATAATTAATGTTGCATTTTCCAGGGTCTTCCACGTCTCTACTGCTTTACCAACACAAAGGTGTCTGTCCTGGCCCTTTACGCTGACGGTCAGTCCGACACAAGACTGGATTTTCGGTTGACCCGCAGGACCATCGAGCATCTGGGTCGATGGTCCTGAAGCATCAGCTTCGGGTTCCTCACACTCTGGGGGGTCACAGGAGACTGACGTCCTGGTGTTTCTTTTCTGGCTGGCGTGTGGCACATCTTACAGTGTGGTAGCCAGAGTCTTTGACATGACACGGTCCACGGTGAGCGATGTTGTCCACAGGACGGCAGATCGCATCCTCCAGCTGATGAGCAGGGTCACCCAGCTTCCCAGTGGGAATGAACTACCATAAGTCGCCTCTGGATTTTAGCAGCTCGCTTGGTTTTTCTCCTTCCAAAGGGTCACAAGGAGCATTGATGGCTGCCACATAAGAATAAAGGCCCTAAAAGAAAATGCAGCTGTTGTTTTAACAGGAAGCTTTTTTATTCCATTAAAATGCATGCTGTATGTGACTCTAATGCCAAATTTATAGATATTTTTGTTGGGAATCAGGATCAATCCATGATTCACGGGTTCTACGTAAAAGCCCAATTTATGTAAATCAAACAAACCCACCTGAAGGATCCTTTTGGGTGATGGTGGGTATCCCTGCATTGCACATCCCATCATGCTGCTGACACCCTACAGGGAACCCATGAGGAATGCCATTGAGGCAGTTACAACCAGAACCACTCCAGAACACGCTCTGTTGTGAAGAGAGCATTTGGCATGATAAAGATGAGGAGGAGAGCAATATTTCTGAGGGCACTGGAAATAAAACCAACCTTTGCAATGAAAATCATTGCCTGCAGTTCAATTCTGCACATTCTGTGCATCAGCAAAGGCGACTGCTTAGCCACAGATGTTGAGCCACAGCAGGACAACACCAGGAACATGCAGGACGAGCAGAGTCACGTCCGTCTGCAAGGACAAATCTTTGCTTTCCTTTCAGCTCCAACTGTGACACACATGACTCTAGAAGACCAGGATTATTGTTAACATGTATAAAAATAAATATTAACATATAAAACGAAATTCTAAATATGTACATCTGATATTTATATGAAAATCCTTTTGAGATTGTTAAAAATAGCTCAGATTTAAATAATACATGTAAATTATTCATTTTTGTTCATACATTTATTAAACAAATTGGAAAAACAATGGCTGCATTACATAAAACAATAATTTCAACTCAAGTAAACTTAACAGACTCTCCTGTCGCTGTTCCTCCCTTCTAGCCCTTTCCTCTCACATACATAAACCTCTAACATAAACCTTTAACCCAGTACGACAACGATTAACCGTTTATTAAAATGAAGTCAAATCTGATCATGTGTCTCCACCCATCTGGCACGAGCTAGCTTGAAAACAAACAGGCTATCTTTCTCCATCCGCAAATGGATCGGATTTTCCTCATCCTCGTCTGTCCCTACATATATGAACACATTTAAAACATGTGTTAATAACTTGTGACTATGGTTAGAAGTCATTGCTTTTTGATGTAATATCTAGCGTTTGTTTTTAGCCTTCGGCGCTAATTCGCGTTAGCGTTAGCTTTAGCATTACTGAAATTGATGAGCTTCAAAACAATCTAGGTTGTTGATTGAGGAATATAACATATTAAACACATCATCTTAAGTATTTACAAATATATTTTACAATAGATACTGGATATTTTTTAATATACTTACACGTTTCGGTGGTTTTCCTTGCGCAACCGGCTGCCATTGTCGAATGATTCAGACGAATGATTATCTCGCGATAATCAGCCAACTTCCTTTTCTACTGAAATGCCTTCCGTTTCTGTCGAAAATTTCAGTAGTGTGTGTGAGAGCATTTTCACATGTGTATGTGAGAGCATTTTGGATAGTGTATGTGAGAGGATTTTCACATGTGTATGTGAGAGGATTTTCACATGTGTATGTGAGAGCATTTTCAGTAGTGTATGTGAGAGCATTTTCACATGTGTATGTGAGAGGATTTTCACATGTGTATGTGAGAGGATTTTCACATGTGTATGTGAGAGCATTTCACATGTGTATGTGAGAGGATTTTCACATGTGTATGTGAGAGGATTTTCACATGTGTATGTGAGAGCATTTTCAGTAGTGTATGTGAGAGCATTTCACATGTGTATGTGAGAGATTTCACATGTGTATGTGAGAGATTTCACATGTGTATGTGAATGAATACATTTTCAGTTGTATGTATACAAGCATTTCACTAGTGTGTGTGAGAGATTTCATATGTGTTTGTGAATGCTAATTCTGAATTATGTCCTACACGGCACCTCATAGGAAACTTTTGAAACATCTACCAGCTAAATGCAGATCCATCCACAAACCAGGTGCACCATGAGGAAAATGAAAGGCATCAAGTCTGCATATGACACTGAGCAGAAATACTGGATCATTACAGTACAAACGTGACAATGTCAAAAACATATAAGCAGATTGGTCCAGAGTTCTTCACTCCCCACCTCGATCAGCCACCTCCATCCCTTCATCCTCTGCTGCCTTCAGACAAACCAGCACCAACCCCCCTTCTGATAATAAGTTGACAGCCCTGGAAAATGCTGTCTCTCAACCTGGTTGCTGAGAACCTCATTATATAGCGATGAGGAAGCTGCACAGCTGTATTGGAGACTCACAGAGGAGTTTGAGGGGGGAGATGTGCAAACAAAAAGACAGCTGAAAACATTTCAGGGGGACAGCAGAAATTCTAAGATGGGGACAAAGTGGGTATTGGGTTCTAACATGGCAACCTGTGAGTCTGGAAGTAAGCTGGATACTGAGCTGCAGGAACTTGTTTCTGAAGCTCCAAAACCGTTGACAGTTATGTCCACACAGACGAGAGAAAATTAAAATCTACAGATTTTCTGTGGAAATGTTCTTAAGCAGCTGTATCAGAACATAAATATTGTTTAAGGAACACAGAAGGCTTCTAAGAGATGGATGGGAGACGGGTCAGACTAGACCCTACAATTTTATGGTCACTGAGGTTCTGAGCATCAGTGCAGTTTAGTGCAGGATGGCATCTGAGATCCTGAATAGACCAGAAGTTGAAAACTACAGGGAGTTGAACCATTCACCATCATATTAAAGTGACTTTGAATGTGGCATGGTTGTTGGTGTCAGACGGGCTGGTCTGAGTATTTCAGAAACTGATGATCTACTGGGAATTTCACCGACAACCATCTCTAAGGTTTAGAGAGAATGGGCCAAAAAAGAGAAAATATCCAGCGAGCAACAGTTCTGTGGACGGAAATGCCTTGTTGATGCCAGAGGTCAGAGGAGAATGGTCAGACTGGTTCCAGCTGATAGAAAGACAACAGGAACTCAAATACCCACTGGTTACAACCAAGGTCTGCAGAAGACCATCTCTGAAAGCACAACACATCCAACCTTGAGGCAGATGGGCTACAGCAGCAGCAGAAGACCACACCGGGGGCTGCTCCTGTCAGCTAAGAACAGGAAACTGAGGCTACAATTCACACAAACTCACCAAACTAGACAATAGAAGATTGGAAAAATGTTTCCTTGTCTGATAAGTATCAATTTCGGCTGCAATATGCAGATGGCAGGGTCAGATTTTGGCATCAACAACATGTAAGCATGGATCCCTCCTGGTGGTGGTGTAATAGTGTAGGAGATATTGTCTTGGCCGACTTTCGACCCCTTAGTACCAATTGAGCATTATTACAACGTCACAGCCTACCTGAGTATTGTTGCTGACCACATCCATCCCTTTATGACTACAGTACCTAATAAAGGGGCCTGTGAGTGTATATGTCAATGACAGGGATCTGCACCTAGCAGGGGCAAATAACAAACAGGCCCCAGTGTAGGCATGACGTCTCAGACACAAACTAAACTCTAAAGAATAAGAGCACAGCAAAAGCAGCTGCAGACGGAGAACATGGATGCAGATGGCATGGACATGAAGCCTCACAGCACACAAACAGTCACACATGCCAACTCCAGATTAGATATGGAAGGAGAATGAGGCACCCTGGAGCATGTGTGTAAGTGTTTGTGTGTGTGTGTATGTGTTTTTGGGTATTTTTGTGTGTGTGCATGAATCCTAAAGTCTCCTCCTCAGCCTTCTCTGAGCAAACAGAAGGGAGCGGTCCTCCCCAAAACACTGTAAATACTGGGAACAGACTAATGAACAGGTCTGTGTAAGTGACAGGCAGCGGGTGCTGTGGTGGAGCGCCTCACCACCAAAACCACCACTCACAGAAACCCACTGCAGGTCATCTGAACATGTGGGGGTTCCCTCCGGCAGCTATGCATCAGGCACCTCTGCAGCCCTGCAGACATCCCACACAGCCTGCAGGCTCTATTGCTCTGCTTCAATTAACCACTCCAATTAGCTGCTGTCTGAATAATAGAGATACATAGGGCTCCCCCTAGAGGTGAAACCACTGAATTGGAGTTTCCACAATTAAAAATGATGGAATCATAAAAACTACATCTAATGTGTAAAAAATAGTTTAAAAATATTCAGCATTCGTGGTTTCCCGTTGAGACATGAGGTGATCAAACTGAGAGTAAATGAACTTTGTAAATGGGACCAGCTCTTAAAGGACCCGGTGTAGATCAGGTTTTACTCTGTGGTTGTGTGCTTGGTCGCTGTGTATTTGGGCTGGTCTTAAGCCTGTCTGCAGGCTCAACTGGTCAGCTGCAGTCCATCTGCGCAGTCGCACACATACTTGTGCAGAGCTGTAGAAGCATGTGCGAGTGCACGGCGAGGAGCTGATTCCAGGCGCCCCACCATTTTCATTCTCCCCTCCCCCACCACAGAGGCCTATTCACGTCTGAACTCAACAGATTAAACTATGCAATACCACCTTTATCACCCCCCTCCCCCCAATTCAATTTCTCCTCAGCTCTGCTCTCAGTCAAATGATTTCTCTATTTTCTCTTAGTTTGAATTCAGGCAGACTGAGATCTTTGCAAAAACACACACACTCAGATACACACATGCAAACACACACACATACAGATACACACGCATGCAAACACACACACAAACAGGTACATGCACACAGATACACAAACATGCAAGCACACACACAAATACATACCCACACATGCACAGATAGACACACACATACACTCACACATGTGAACACACACAGATACACACCCATTCACACAGCCAAATGCACACATAAACACACATGTGCACACACTAACACATGCATAAACACAGAAGCACACACATGAACAAACACCCACACACACACATACTATCACAGTGAAAAAAGGAAGAAATTTGGATAGACATAAGTTGTCGTGCAGACACTCCTCCAATCGTCCTCCTGTCTGGTTTTGTGTTTGCATTGTCTCTGATAGGTCAGTCAGGGAAACGACAGAGAGGCCAGGTAGTGACAGTGATGGACGTGCAGATGGACAGACAGCAGCACGATTGTGTGTTTGTGCAGGTACGGACATCTGGTGCCACACCAGCTGGAAAACGTCTGCTTCCTGGCATCACTGTCACTGCAAGTGGTTACAGCCGTGCACGTGTGCATCTCTGTTTCCCGAATCCAAGCATGATGAGAGAAGTGACAGAACTGCAGGGTGTGGTGGGCAGGCGTGCAGATCCTGCCATTTCCATCAGCACTTTGTGAAACCTGCTGCATGTGATTTTAATGAGGAGTTGTGTGTTGTTTCCTGTGTGCATTTCACTTATTGTCTACTGCTTTCTAGGACCTGTAAATCACGGGTGTGCTTTTGCATGCCTGTGGTTGATCATCTCCTCTGTTGGCATGTGCAAATGTTCAACTTGTAATTCATACAGACTTGTTTGTGCGTTTTCATTTGTATGTCAGTGTGCACATAGCCCTGGTCTAGGTGTGTGGGTGTGTATGG
This sequence comes from Oryzias curvinotus, assembly GCA_023969325.1. NCBI lineage: Eukaryota > Metazoa > Chordata > Actinopteri > Beloniformes > Adrianichthyidae > Oryzias > Oryzias curvinotus. The sequence goes on along the minus strand of CM043718.1, from coordinate 22,221,055 downwards.
TCTATGGTGGACTGCAGAGTGTACTGAGGGCAGTACATCAGACCACAGCAATCTGCCTCTGAACAGCTCCTTCAGGTGAGATTTATCACCACTGCACTTGGCCTCTTATTATGGCGATGGATTTCCTACCTCTAAATCTGTGCACGTGTGAGTGCACGTGCGGTGGGCTTTGTGTATGAGACTGTCTGTTTTGTGGTCCCCATTAGCACACCCCACACCTCACTGTGCCTGCATCTAACTGAAGCTCTGCAGAGGTGCCAGGTCACTAATGGTTATTTTGCATGTTTGCTGTACTTACAGTCCTGATGGAGGCCCATCAGAAAGAAGCGGGAATGTTTGAGAAAGAGACGCCAAGAAAAGAGGAATGAGTTTAAAATCACGTCTAATAGAACTGCAGATTCCAGATTTGCTGGCTGGATCTCATGTAAGGTCCCCTAGCACTGTTGCTGACTGACAGTCAGTTAGGTAGCACTGGAGAAATAGGTCATAGAGCTAAAAATACTTATCTATGCTTCTTCCTTTCTTCGTCTCTCAGTCTGTTTCTATCATGCCTTCCTCTCTAAGTAAAACAGATAGAAGGTCTAAATGAGAAGATGATGAAAGGAAGATGTTGGAAGAAGTATCAGCCTGAAAGATATACTATGCTACCCTATAGATACAGAAAAAAACAGAGTAGGAAAGAAAGTGCAACAGTGTGTGTTGGGTGTGTGTCTGTGTGTTGCTGGATAAACACAGATAACACCACACAAATAAGCAAGTGGGGGAATGAGAGAGTGAGGCGGAAACAGGGCAGAGATGCAGAGATGGATGCCCCGGCCGGGGCTTCAGCCGTCACATGGGGCTGTTTGCACACAGAGCCGGTTATTACATGGAACTCATTTAGCTGGGCTCAGTCAGGCAGGGCAGAAATATCATTAGACAGGACCTGCCACAACTGCCTCCAACACCACAGCACACACTGATCTGCATCTCCCTCTTTAACCAGCTCTCTGCTGAAGGAGATGCCTCATCCGCTGCAGCTTTGACTCAAACAGTCTCCTGTGTGACTCCAAAGGACGCATTCACCACCTTTAACACCGACATTTCACATTGTCTTTAAAGCAAAATAAGCATTTGCAACTCCACAAATCCCTTTCAGTGGCTTGCATTTAACTGAAAATAAATTCATCTTAAGCAGTCCTAAAATTATCTGTATATAATATTTATATATAAATATTAAAGGGAAATGTGATCAAATGCAAAGCAATCTCCTTTCACTGCTGCTCGCACTGCATTTGAAAACACGGTGCTGCCATTGATTCAAAATGCAGAAGTCCTGTGGAAGACGGGCAGAGGAGAAGGGAACACAAGGCAAAGAGGAAATGGTTAAACAAAGGGATGGACTGAAACAAGTGATGGATTGAGAAAGTGGCAAAGAAGGAGGGAGATGGGGAGGAAGACTGGGCAGAGGGGGTGATGGGAGGACAGAGAGGAAATCACAGGAAAAAAGGATAGAAAGTAAGAGAGATTAAATGATTCTCTAATCCAGCAGAGAGAGGCCGACTGGATGAAGCTGGTTTGCTGATATGCTTTTGCACACACATGAAACCCTCCACTGTACGTCCACACACGTCCAGCCGAGCATGAGCGGGCCGCACAGCTTGGCTGGATCCTGGGCGTCAATGGGAATTAACAAACACTGAATTACTTGTAATTTATTGCAGAGACTCAGCGAGCTTTAAAGACATTTTGGGACACAACAGGCTTTGTTTCTGCCTCCGGCACGCAGCCAGCCCCCCCTGTTAGAGCTGACTTTGAACCAAGTCTTTACTGGTTCTTTGGCTCATTTCGCAGAATGGGGGCTCTAATTTACAAGTCTCCATAACAAGTTTGTTTGCAAACATGCTAATTTCAAGAGTGTGTATTAGAGCTCATTTGGTGCTTCAACCAGACCATGATAAAGTCATCTAGAGGAAAGACCTCTAAACCTGATGCAGACTTTCAGCTTTTTAGGGGTTCTGCACTGGGAAGGTCCAAACAGACACTTTGTCATCCCTCATTTGGACAGTCTGTGTTTTCAACACTAGGATGTAGTTCTTTATCCTCTGGCCCAGCTGCCTTTTTCTCCTCTCATTCTTCTCCTGTTGCCTCCCAGTTCTGCTGCAGACTCCCTGCAAATCAGTCAAATGAATCCCGACACGGTTTCACTGAAGGCCTCTGGGCGCAACCTGGCCACACGTTTGCTTAGCTTGGGCATGGAGGCAATGGAGGAAGAGTTGAAAAGTGGAGGAGAGAAAACAGAGGAGAGCCACATCCTGAAGGGTCTCCCATCCCAACGTTACCTGCCCGCCTCAAAATAAACATTTAACAGTCAAATAACAGCGACTGTGGGGATGGAAATGACCCACCTGACGATTCACATGTGATTTAAACAACAAAGGCTGATATACCATCACAGCCAATCAGAGCAGCTTCTTAATTAGCAGTTCCGTCCACGCTTCAAACTGTTCGTTAATCTGGGTTTGCGTGAAATATCGCTGGCGTGTGCGCGCCCCGGCGCGGTCTGTGCGCTCAGGTGAAGCCGCCGAGACGCGCAGGTCTCCAGACTTCTCTTTGTTTCAAACTGCTACCTTTGGAGCGCTGTGGTGCCGGCGGGTTGGTGCCTGCGCCTTTATGCGTTATGCTGGCGAGATTAGTGCCAGCACCCGTTGACAGCCGCGCGGTGGCTACCTCTCTGTCTTTGGCCGGGAGCATCAGCGCGCGCCGCTGCATTCCTCTAGAAAAAGAAAGCCCCCCCCCCCTTCCGAATAAAAACATGTGCAAAACGGACGGTAACGGACAAACTTTAGGGAGAAGGGGCCGCTTTAAACACGCCACCGGCTGATAATCTTCTCACTCTGGGGTACAAAGCGCCGGCATCCCATTCAGATGGAGTCAGCGTGGGAGACGCAGTGTATTTACCTCCGCCTCTCCATCTCTCGCAGGTCCAGTAGTTCGGCTGCAGCCGGAAAGCCGCTCCGAGCTCCGTCCTGCCTCTAAAGACGCACGCTAACAGGTTCTGGAGGGCCATGTTAGCTCGACTCAGCCCCCAGCCTGGATCTGACCGAGCTTTTGGGTTCATACACCGGCAAGGGACATGCCGGGTCACCCACAGCTCCCCCCAGCATTCCTCCATACGCGCGCGCGCTGCTGCTGGCTCGGGGACGGGATGTGAGGAACCGCAGCGCATACTCAGTGACAAAAAAAAGAACAACGACACGAAATCCCGCAAAATAGGCTAACTTTTCATTGGCGTCATATTCTCGGTCTCCGCCGTTTACACTGAGCGTGTGGAGCAGGAGCAGAATTAGAATGTGAGGAGATGACGCTGACAGCATGCTCGGATGTTAGGAACGGAGAATGAACAGTACTCACGATTTGAGGGGGTTCTGCACCGCTGTGGCCATTTTGATATAGTGTGATAGAATGCAACACCGCAGAGCCGGTGGTTTTCTACATGTAATGTAGCATTTCAATTTCATTCATTCTCTGGGGCTGCGGCTTCAGCGCACAGCCAATGGGAGGCGGGAGCGCACCGTGGCTGCTTGCGGGACCTGTAGTTTTGGCGCACGGCGGCGCGGAGGACGGACAACAGAAGATGACTACAAATACCGGCGGGGGTAGGGGGTTCTAGTGGATCAGCGACCCGCCTCGCACTTGAAAGGTAAGCAGAGCCGTCCCCGTCCTAATGTATAGAAGAAAAAAAAGTCCAGTTGAGTTGGAGCTTCGGGGATGGAGATCGGCCTCACAGGTGAGGACAGAGGTCGGGACTACTGATCCCACAGGAATCTCCAACAAAAGATAGAATTCACACAAAACTGCATTTGGATCATTTTGTTGCCTCGTGCACAGGAGGGGATAAACATCACAGCCTGAAACAATCATAAAGCAAGTGTGCATGATAGGTTTCAGATGGAGGATGCACAGAGCCGTGTCTCAAAGCTCCGAGCACCTTTAATTATTCATTAATAGATTGAGAGTGGGCATGTAATTGATTCTTTCAGACATTTGTCTGACGTTGCCCCCTCGCCTGAGAGGTGGGAACCCCTCCAAATCGTGCTGTTCCTGCTGTCGTCTGCTGCAGGGATGGACGGAGGGAGGCAGGAGGACGAGGGGGTAGTAGAAGGAGCAAGGAGGCCTGGATTTGTCTTTACAGTTTGGCAGTGGAGCCACAGTAGTGGAGCCACCACTCTGAATCCAGTGACATGTGATATTTATAGATCTGTGCTAACAAATATTTAATGAACATTAGCACGCAGCTCGAAAAGGCTCCACTGCTCAAACCAAACGCTCCGCGACAGTTTTTGTGTTATTTGTGAGGAAGATTTTCAAACAAAGAGAATCTTTTGAAGGGCAACAACAAATACATCAATACTAAATTAAACTTTATTTTATATGAATAAACGTATTGGAGACATAAAATTATTTACCGACTTTTTATTTTTGTTTTTGAGTGAGGAAATCATGCCTTGATTGCTGATTTCATGAATGGCAAAGGTGCATTTTACACCTTGACCACAGGGTGGTGCTAAAGCACTCTATAGCACAGAATGTGGGGGTGACGTCAAAGTTTACGTCCTCCTTCGCCCCGCCCTCCGTGCGCACGCTTTGTTGTTGTGATTACAAGTCATGTTGAAGTTTCGTTTCTTCTCCCGCCTCCCGATTATGACATAAACACCTGAGCAGCGATGTCTGAGGTCCTGATGAAAGAAACTGAGAGAGTTTCCATGAAGCCGGAAGAGGGTCCCGGCGGCGCGCGGAGCTTCCTGTTGGTGGACGAACAGGAAAACCTGCAGGTAAAGTTAGCCGTCAACATTTAGCCGCTAAGCTAACGGAGAACCCTGTAGAGAAGCCTCTGTGTGTTACAAACGTGTTCAAGCTGATCCAAGTCCGGACAAGTAGACGAATGAAAGCTGTCAGTTTATATTAGAGGGTGGGGGAGGTCCAGGGCTTCGAGTAGGAAAATCCCCGGTGAGTCATGCCGCGTGCCTGAACCGCGAGGGGGCGCAATAACGTTGTTTTGTGGCTGTAGCCACCCTTGAGTTATATCGCGATATAACTCATTGGCAGCCATAGACCTCGCTTTTATTATCAGAATTTAACCCGCAGTAAGCGCATGCGCAGCCATGTTTGGTCTGGACTGCAGTTTAGTTTTAAACATGATAATCGATATTCCATGCCTTAATTATCTACTGGTATGTATTTAAAATATAACACCAAATTTGAAATGAAAAGAAAATTGATTGATTTCACAAAAGGGAAATTACTTAATTTAAACTAACTTCAAATAACAATACAAACAAAAATAAAACACAAAATTAAATCAACACCAAGTCAAGTAAAATGTCATTTTAGTCCTATTAAACAAATATTAAATTGCACTTGTGTTTTTTAGTCTTTTTTTTCAGCAGTCAGATAAGGTTTTCCAGGATGTATTAGATATGATTATGCTGTTTGAAGGCAAAATCAATTAATGTGTGTCATTTTCCTGGGGGGTATTCCAGAAAGCAGGTTATGCTAGCTCCCACGATAAGTTTGAGGCTAAGGAAGTTGATAACCTCAGCTTTCGGTTCCAGAAATGGAGGTATGTCTCAGGGTAGGTCAAGTTTTCACGGCAACTCATGCTCTGAACATAACCTGGTCCGGAGCAGGTTTAGTTGAAGCTTAGTTTGTTTTGAGAGAGGTGAAACAGCATGGCGTGTCCATTTGAAGATGATTTAGTGGATGAAGAAGCTCAGATAATACTTTTTCCACCGTGAGAGAGTGATAGGACCACATATGGATGTTGGAAAATTAAACTTGTTTACTTTGATCTAACTTAATTATTTGCTTCAGTTAAGAGAAATCATTTTTTTGTTAAGTCACCTTAAAAATAACACATAGTTTTCAGACAATTATTTTACTTTCATTCAAATTAATTCAATTAAGTAGGCGTAACTTTGGTGCTGCTGTTAGATCGGCACCGCAAGGGATTCTGAGATATCATTCCCTTTGCCTGTCTGGATGGATTTGGGTTGAAGTGTGGCTTTTTCACTAAATATGTTTAGTTGTTTAGCTGTTTTACTGTGTTTTGCCGAGTTTTGTCGAGTTATTTTCTCCTACTGTGCTTATGTCACAGCACCACGAGTGAGAGCGAAGGAGAGGATGACGAGTTTTTATAGCACCCCTACACGACAACTCTGCAAGTTCAATGATGGGAAATTATTTGATTAATTTTTGCACTCCGTGCATTTTTTACTGTCTTTTTTATTGTTATAAAAATTAGCATATTCACCGGCTCAAACTTAGACATATGAGAGTTCAATATATATATATATATATATATATATATATATATATATATATATATATATATATGCGTCACAAGGAAAATGGAAACAAGATCAGAAACTCATGCGTTTACTTTGTCTGTTGATTTTCTCCAAGCAGAAATTCTTTTTTTTTTTTTTTGATGGTGCAGCCGTGCTACTTTTTTGTTGGACGTATAATCTTCATACGCCGTCATTGAAATCTCAGACTCCGTCTCACTTCCGTCTCAAGTGTCGCGCTTTCTTTTTTTTCCCCACGCGTTTCCATGGTGACTCCAGAAATCGGCAATCTATTGAGAATGTCTTTATGTACCTGCTGTGCACGTGGGTTAACCCAGGGTTACCAAGTCGAGCGTAATTACGCCAACTCATATCCGGTCTTCTGGAACCGACATACCCAGAGTAAGCAAGTTCAGGCGGATTTCAGCCAGAGTTCAGGCTTAAAGTCAGGCTAGTTTAAACATGCTTCCTGGAATACCCCCCTGGACATAGTTTCTGCAAAGCAATAGGAGTTCATTAGAAATTCAACTTTGTGCTATGGGCGGGAACGTTGGCACAGATTTCCCATCATCGCTTTGTTTACACTCTCTCCTACTAGCAAACATCCCCTCGCAAACCCAAGCTAACATTGCCAGTGCAAGAAAAATGGCAAGCAATATCCAGCTGTAGAGTTTTGAGCCAGATTCCAGGAAAACCAAGAAGAACATGGATCTATTTGTCTACAAGTGGATGCATCTGAATGGAGCAAAGGAGGGAGCTTGTGGCCTGCTGAAATAACTTTTCTGTCACACTTTCAAGCTTTTTCCAATGGCATTTTCTTTTGTCTGCTCCTGATTCACAGCTTTTTGATAAAGATTTACTCAGAAAACCAATGTTGAGTTTAATATTTTATATGTCCTCCATTATGGCGATGGCAGAGATGAAACGCCATACTCCATCATCAGAAAAATGTTACAAGAACATGGTAAAAAGACCAAAACACCATTTTTGTTGGAGTCTTTAATGTCCTATTAAATTTTATTTGGATCTATTTTAAGATCGTCTCCAGTGGTCTATAAGTATGATTTTGACGTTTTTAGGCAAACTTTTTAAAAAAAAACCTGTATTGGTTTTTAGGACAAAGTTTGTGCAGCGCGACAGGACTTCATCAAAAACTCGCCTCTGAGTTATGGGCCCGGAATTAAGCCTCCGCTGATATCCCATAATGCCTTAATTTACTGTCTCTCTGGCTAGCTTACATCTCCTAACAAACCTACACTAGCATTAGCAGAGCAACAAAAATAGCAAACAATATTGAAGCTATCCAGTCGTACAGATCTGGGCCAGATATCAGCTCAGACGAAGAAAAGAGGTTAATGAATCTGTCTGTCTGCAAGTGGACGCATCAGAATGGAGCGCAGCAAAGACTTTGGCTCTCATTTAAGTTGCTGCATTATAGCTGAGAGTGTTTTCAAACAAAATATTTTAATCTGTTCCTGATTTACCAGGATTTGAATAAAGAAATACTCAGAAATGCAATTTTAAGCTTAAATTCTTCCATTTATGTCTTCCATCATGAGAAAAATTATACAAGAAAATGTTTTTGTTTTTTTTTTAAAAACATGATTTTTAATGTTTTCCAGCGAATCTGCTTTTCCCTGCAGTTCCCAGCACTTCACTTGTGCTGCAGGTGAGCTGATGCTGCTGGTCACTGCTGTGCTGTTAAAGCAGGACATCAGAAATGTTCACATCTGTTGATATAGTTTCCTTTTCATGCAGTGATTGGTTTACTGTGGATGATTGTGTTTGCGTTCACCGCGCTTCCTCTCCGCAGCATGTCATGTGACACAATCAGAAGTGGTGAAGCCGCTGTTTATTACACCATCATGTCTCCTCCTCCTCCTCCTCCTCCAGGTCAGCGGCGAAGCTGAGTTTGTGGAAAGACTGAGTTGTGCAGATGTCGCAGGCGTCAAGGTCCTCTCCATCTTTGGCAACACGGGGGACGGCAAATCCCACACGCTCAACCACATCCTGTTTGGCGGCAGGACGGTGTTCTACACCTCCAAGTCCCCCAGCTCCTGCACGGTGGGGGTGTGGGCCGCCTATGACCCCCACCTCAGGTTGATCGCCCTGGATACGGAAGGCCTGCTGGGGGCAGCGGCCAATCAGAACCAGAGAATGCGGCTGCTGCTGAAGGTGATTATCCGGTTCCTACGGTTACCGGTTACTCACCAGGCACACAAAGACTTCTCACTGCTAAAAATGAGAATTCTAGAAAACTTTAGGAACATTTCCCTTCTAAAGGTTATGTAAGGGATAATGCCCGACAAGGTGTCCAATAATTACTAACTAATTACTAACTAACCTGCAGAGGAAATTGGTATATATGCTAAACATCATGTTGTTTCCTAGATGGCTTTGATTGAAGAAATACTGACCATTAACTCTAATCATTAAATGTTGAGCAACTTACAATTTCTTTCATTAATTGATAAAAAAAAAAATGTATGAACACATATTCTGTCTGTATGAAGTAATAAGGCAAACAAGAATGAAAGACAGACATAAACTATTTAAAATTAAAGGCAACATTCCTGTTAATAGTAAAATTTGATGGAGCTTCTGCCATCGAACAGTTTGAAGGACAGAGATCTTTTCTACTGTCTTGCTGTTGGGATAAATTGTGTCAAAACGAACAGCCACCTATGTTCCAAGTCTCTGTTGTTCCATTCACTAACTGCTGTTTAGGCTGGCGCCAAAATATAAAACTTTCAGGCCATGGCTACATTCACACTGCAGGCTGAAACGACCCAATTCCGATTTTTTTGCCCCTATGCGACCTTTATCTGATCTTTTCATGACAGTCTGAACGACACAGATCCGGTCTTTTCAAATGTGACCCAGGCCACTTGGGTATGTGCTCCTGAATCCGATACGTATTCGATCTTTTGAAATGCGACCGCCGTCTGACCGGCCAGGCCGTGTGAATCCTACCCGTACGTCATTGATACGCTACAAACGTCATCATTCTGCGTTGAAGTAGGCGGGGACGAGAACATAAACATCAACCATGGCGGAGGATGCTGCTGAGAGCAGTCAGTGGAAGAGAAGTGAGGTCACCGATGTGATTAATATTTGGGGTGACAGCTCTACTCAGGCCAAACTCCAGGGCTCTTATCGCAACCGGGTGGTTTATGAAAAAATTTCTAGCGAAATGGCCGACCCTGGCTCCTCACATCAGTGTCCCACCACTCCTGGCTGCGACTCCGCCCCCACACGTTTCTCTGTACCGACTTGGCTAACACTGCTCCACAAAACGCCATGGCCAAAAACCTCGCTATCCTCCTTTTTAATCTTATTCTTTAAATGAGAAGATTGTAATTGTGCTGGCTCCTTTGTGAAAATATATTTAATAATGCTAAAAGAGCTCCGCTGTTGACATTCATTGTTAATGTTATCTACTTCCGCAAAAACGAGTGACGTCGTTCACTGTTGAGGACTCTTCTGCGCATGCGGGTCACTTCTGGGTTGTTTCACGGTCAGACAGGCGATCACAAAAGTTCGCATTTAATTGGAAATGCGAACAGCCTTGCAAAAATATTTTTTGAAAACATCAGAATTGAGCATTAAGCCCTGCAGTGTGAACGTAGCCTAAGTGACCAGAATGTCTTTTTTAGGTGTTTATTATAACTTTTCAATGGACATCCTGCAGAGTCTAGTATTCACCAGACCGTGGTACAGGATGGTGATCGTCTACCATCAGTGATAATCCTCAATCCTAAAATGTCTTTACTTCTGAATATTTTACTGGTTGCTGTTTGACCATGGAAATACTGTGATGCGGGAGTCAAACCTATGATCAAAGGGCGACCACTGCCCCCCCCGCACTAGTTCCTTTATATATCATGAGTATTTCTATGGAAAGACATTGATCTCAGTTGCTTCATGCTCTGCTGTTCAGTTCAACGTTTTACTACAATCACTTTTTATCTGGAAAAAGGGTTTTTCAACTATTTATTTTAAACGCTACCTTGTGCCCCGCCCCTAATGTGTCGGCCACTGCACCCCTCCTCCCGGTGTTTCTCTGCATCCTCAGCTGTTCAAACGCAGTCGATCTCATTCTCGTTGTGTGCTCCTGATCCAGTTTTGATCCAGGCTTCCATCTGCTGCAGGTTTTAGCCGTGTCGGACATAGTTGTGTATCGCACGCGTGCAGAGCGCCTCCACAACGACATGTTCCAGTTTCTGAGTAGTGCATCGGGGGCCTACTTGAAGCACTTCACCCCTGAGCTGAGGGCGCTGTCCTCCCGCTGTGGTCTGGACGTGCCGCTGTCTTCTCTCGGACCTGCCGTCATCGTGTTCCAGGAGACCACACACACTCAGCTGCTGGGTCACGGTAGGAAGCCTGCAGGTAGGCGCGTGGCCTCATGGGGGCTCTGATCCAGATTTCTTTTTCAGACTCCAAGGCGGCGGGCTACGCTGACACGCTGCTGCAGAAGCGCTTCCATGAGTTGGGTCTGGGGACGGAGGCCTTCAGTTCGGTGCAGTACGTCGGCACTCAGACCATCACCCCCCCCACAGACTACAGCGGGCTGCTGAAGGCCGTCAGGCACCAAGCGGAAAACAGCCACACGCGCTCCCCCCGTCAACCAGCCATTGTGTTTCAGGCTTTGGAAGTAAGAGGCGGGTGGAGCAGAGCGCTATTCCTTCATGTTACTTCTTTCTGAATGAGTCTCCACCTTCATGCTCCCTAGGCTCTAAGTGAACGTTTCTGTGGGGAGCTCTCTGATGAAAAGATGACTCTCTACTCCTTCTTCCCAGACGAGTACTTCACCTGCTCCTCTCTCTGCCTTAGCTGCGGGTAAGATGAAGCCACGCCCCCAACCAGGTTTTATAGCTTCAAGCAAAGAATGAGGTTCAACAGAGCAATCTAAAGCACTTCCTGTTAGATCAGTGTGTTGGTGTTCCTGAAAACAAAGATGGACAAAGTTGTTAAACTCAAATAGCAAACATTTAGACCCCCACCCCCCCCCTCGGTCTGGATGTGAGGAGTGCTGACATCCAGACGAGGTTTGCTTTCTTTGAAACAAAATTCAGTTTTCTCATCAAACCAGGACGGAACCTCGCTGTAGATCCAGAGGAACAACCAGCAAAGCAAACCTCTAGTTTTTCCTTCTGAAACCTCTGCAGATCTTCTTATGTCCAACCTCAGATCCAGCTGGAAAACAAGCTGAGCATGAGCTATTTTCTGCAGCTGGGGGCCACATGCCCATCCACCACGAAAGTCAGTTCAGTTCTCACTCTGCTCGTCCATGTGTTGAAGTGTTCTTGAGCAAGACACTGAAACCCCACAATGCTCCTGGTGGTTATAGGTTGGTGAATATGTGTATGTGTGTGTAAGAAGGTAGTACAGCACTCTGTATATGTATACTTATAGTATAAATATACATATATGACCATTTACTTACTGTAGGAAGAGGCTTGGTGCAAATTTCTTGCTCCAGGCCTTTTTTTTCAGCTCTTCTCCAATTCATGAAAGACTTGTTGTCATATAAGTCTGGCCAGGCACAAGCCACAAATATTCATTTCTCCTACTTGATCAATCTTCAAATGGTTGTTCCTTCAATGTTTTGAAAAGTATGCTACCCATACGTCTCTACAAAATCCCTGACTGGTCAAAGTTCAACCTGGTTTAACTTTTAACATGTTTTCAATGCCTGAAGCCTAAACCATGCATGTAGGGGCGTTTACCTAGACTTATCATTGAAAGTGGTCGATTGAACCACATTGCTGCGGCCGGTGTTTACGGATCTTCAGCCTTAAGGTCTCCCAGCACTACATGGTTCTTCGTGGTCCTTACCTGGTCCTGAGTCCTGACTGCTGTGTTTGAACCTGCAGCACTCGCTGTAAGAACGGCATGAACCACCTGAGGGACCGGGTCCCCCACATGGCCGATGGACTCTGTCAGTACGCACACCAGTTCAACAACAAGGTCCTCATCTGTAAGGTAAGTCCAGAGTCCAAACCTAATGCATGCCTAAAGATGTTCCGGAAACTTCTGGCCCAGTTATGGACTGGAAAACTGTACGAGTGAGAAGTCGAGCTTTGGTGGGTTCAAAATCTGAATCTGGAACCACTTCCTAAAAATCCTGGAACCGTTTTAGAAATGTTTCTAAGACCAGAACATTCAGATTCATTTATCCTCCTGACATAAGTACACAGGGTTTCTGTTTCCTCCTGTATTTACCTGAAGGTTTTTAATGCTATTAGAACCAGGGTTCTGAACATCCAGAACATTCTGCGTGGTCCTGTTCTAAAGTCTGTTGGAACTGCTGTTGTCTGCAGCGCTGCTATGAAGGAGGCAGAGAGGTGATCGTGATCCCCAAAACCTCCGCTTCCAATGATAACCCCTGGTTTGGGCTGGCCAAATACGCTTGGTCTGGGTGTGTAAGTTCACCTACAGTCAAAGCTCTGACTGCAGACAGACGTGTCACATCTGTGCTTTTGACCCCGCCCCCACAGGTACGTGCTGGAGTGCGGCAGCTGTGGGGTGATTTACCGCAGCAGACAGTACTGGATGGGAAACCAGGATCCTGAAAGCAGCGTGGTGCGGTCCGAAGTCAAGCACGTTTGGGACAGTGTAAGTGCTGCTGTCGAGGGGGGGGGTATGGCTGACTGATCTTAGTGTTGTCATGGGGGGTTTTGGATGACTGATCTGGCGCTCTTCTTCTAGTCCGACGCCTTCCTGAGCAGCCAGCAGAACGCCGCGCAGAGGGTTCTGGATGGGATGAACTTTGTGATCCAGTCTGTGTCTGAGTACAGTTCCGGCCCAACCAAAGCCGTTACGGCCTGGCTCACTGACCAGGTGGCCCCCCCGTACTGGAGACCTAATGTAGAGATCACAGTGAGTACGAGAAGAGACAACGTTTTGGCGGGTCACTGGGGGTCAGTGAAGCCTCATGGGGCTTTGCCTCGCTCCCTTCAGGCCTGCCACGGATGCCAGAAGGTGTTTGAAGAAGCTGAGAGGAAACATCACTGTCGGTCGTGTGGGGAGGGTTTCTGCCACCCCTGCTCCAGCCACAGGATGCCCGTGCCTGAGAGGGGCTGGGGGAGCACCGCTGTCAGAGTGTGTAAGGACTGCTACCGGCAGGGGGGGCCACCGGACTCCAGCAGCACAAGTGAGAGCCAGCCCATACAGGAGCTCCGTGGAACATCACGGTCCATGTCCCTGTTTGTCCATTTGATACTTTCAGATCAACAATGTTGTGCGTCTTTGTCGTCATTGTTAGCCTGTTTGTGGGTTGGATTCTGTGTCGGTAAAGAGTCTGCTCTTCTGGGTTTCTGTAGTCTGTAAGGTGGAGCCTCGGGGTCTCATCGCCCGGAAGGTGACAGAAGCAGCCCAGTCTACTCTGGACCTGGTGTCCACCGCTGTGGACTACCCCCTATGTGAGTGCAGTATTTCTATTCTGGAGAGACCCTCAGGCTGATCTGGAACCTCCTCGCTGAGGGTGGAGGTTCACCTCGCTCTGCTTACCTTCAGGCCCGTCTTTTCAAACCTTTTCATTTAGAAATATGGAACAGGTCAACTAAGGAGTAATGTGGTTATACTATGGCCATGTTTGGCCTTGTTACTTCCTAATTGTTGATTTGAACAAACCAAACAGTCGGTCTTTTAGCAGATTTCTCCTGTAGAAATGAAAACGTTCTTGTGTGTGAAGGAGGTTATCAATGGCTTAAAATAAAAACCCCTTCTTTGGGCAATAGGAGGTCTAGTCTCTGTTCAAATGTGTTATTGGTTTCATCCAATAACTGAATTTTGACAAGATGCAAACACACACACGCTCCTCCCTCCAGGCTTCGTGAAGGATGTGGCCCGACCAGACTACTGGGTCCCAGACCAGAGCATCAGCCAGTGCCATCAGTGCTCCAAAACCTTCACCCCAGCCATGTCCAAGCATCACTGCCGGGCCTGCGGGCAGGGCGTGTGCGGCCCCTGCTCCACCCACACCAAGCCCGTCCCGTCCCGAGGCTGGGACCACCCGGTCAGGGTCTGCGACGGCTGCCACGACCGCTCAGACAGCCTGTGACCGCTGCTGGAAATGCTCGTTCTCATTAGACGATTCTCAGAGCTGTGGGTTCCAGCGCTGCTGCTGCTGCTGCCGCGGAACGTGAAAGAACTGACTTCACTCTGCTGAAAGGAAGCGGGCTGCTCTGCATCATGCTAACCAGCAGAACCCGCCTCACATCTTTATTACGGAACCACCCCATAACATCCTCCTCCTGGCGCAGAACTCCTCCATTCCCACACACATGCAGAGCAGGCAGATGCAGCAGGACCGTCAATGCACCCAGAGGCTCTAACATGGTTCCTTACTCCGCTCTTTTGCACAGCCGTGAAAAAAGACGCTGCTTCTCTTCCCGACTTCAAAACATTGGAGAATCCTGCAGGTTCTTCCTGTGAGGGAGAAGATGCTGGAAGACTGCAGCAGAACGTGCCTTAATACTAGTTTATTATTGTGTTTATGTAGCCTGAAAAGGGACTTCCTTTGAATCTTTGCACAATAGAGATGCTTGCTGGATAATGACATCATCAAAGACTCGCTTTCAAACCTGCAGGCCTTTAAGCATAACCCTGACATGGTTTGGAGATCAGAATCCAGGACATTCCAGTAATTTTTAGAATTTAATCACTAAACAGACTCCATCAGCATAAAGCTCAGATGGTTTCCGATTATTGATGTTCTGTCAGAGGAAACTTCCTGCTTCCATCAAAGTGACAATCTTCTTTTTAATCAATAAAAGTGATAGATTAAAATAAATCTGAACTACAAACATTTTCGTTTGAGTCACTTCACATCGTGCAAGTGGACGTTTGGCAGACCGCTCATATGGCGTGCTCATCCGGTTTTGCGCCGCCGTCTGCTTGGCTTAGGGGGTGGCTGCAGTTTTCAGAAGCTCCTCATGAGGTGAAGTGGAACTTTAGAATGAGGAAACATGATAAACATCTATGGATCCTCAGCAGGAGAGGAGCTTGTTTTTAATACTTTGATGTTGGAGCCACACTTTGGAGAAACAAAGTTTGTTCATGAAAAAGGTAACAGTCCAGAGCTTCAAGCTTCAAGTAACCACTTTCAATGAAAAATGTATTTAAATGCAAGTATATGTGCAATTCAAGTTTCTACGTTCAAAATTCTCCAGTTTGGGTGAATTTTTAAGACCGTAAGTATAAAACGCTCTATTTGGTAGTGACAATAGGATGCCGTCCTCTTTCATTCAAAATCATTACCAACTTCAATATTTCCCACCAGGCCTCTTGTAACTGTAGGCGTAGTAGACAGTAGCAAGAGAAAAAGAAGAAGCCCCTCCCCTGCTCATCCAGTGTGAACATCGAGGCAAAATGTTAAATACAGGTTCTTGAAGGCACAGCACATACCTGGTGTGTAAGTAACTTCAAACATTCGGGCCTCAGAAGGTGGGAGAGATGTAAACATAATGCCCTTCTTGACAAATGTAAGTACATCGCTCCTGGACTTGGGCGGAGTTTCTCTCAGGTGAAGAACCTCAGAGGTTTGCTGTCATCAGTTGTGTGAAAAAAGGAGAGACTTGAACTTTCTGTTTGCTGGAACGCTGGTGCCTTGTCAGCGGTTCTGGTGTCGGCCTGTTAGACCGCTGGTTCCACACAAGCCGACATGTTTCCTGTTGGATCTGGACTGCAGCAGGAGCTCCAAGCCTTCAGTCTTTGTCAGCAGGTTGTTCTTCAGTCTTTTGCAGCCAGACTAGGAAACATCAAAGCAAGATCTGCTATGACACCTCAGCTGACATTAGGAACAGGGTTAGTGTTATAAGGATCTCCCCCCATGAGACTTGGCTGGGCTAAGTCTGCAAGTCATGTGTGGGACCCCCCACCATAAACCTGCAGGAAGGATTAGAAGGAGTCAGCGCCATTTGGAAAGGGGTCGAGTGATTTCTGTGGTAATTTAAAGATTGGCAATTCTTCAACTTTCTTTTTGATTATTAGTATCATTGCATAATTAGAATAAAGATTTAACTTTGCTGTTGTCGTATATAAATTTGCAAAGACAGCAAAGCGAAGGAGATGGTTCTGTTTGGAAATGTGTCGATTTTCATCATGCATCCACATTTACACTTTTTAGTTAAAAGCTGTTTTTTCTTGAGTATTAATGTTAGAATTTTGTGTGTGGACGCTCAAACTTGTGTTTTTCTGTTAAACTGGTTCCTGTGATCAATGACATGGAAAGGCTTCATGGTGTAATGTTTTCAGTCTCCACAGGGGGGCGCTGAATAGACACAAATGCTGGAGCTGCTCCTGCATCCGGTCTTCCAGCAGCTGCTTCTCCTGTAAAGTTGTTCTATGAGGAGAACCGCTTGTTCTTTGGAGAATGAAGACGCCAAAACAACGATGTGACTGAACGTCAGATGGAAATGTCAGTCATAGCTTGATGGTAGTTGCTTGTTGCTTTCATCGAGGCTCAGAGACAACTTAAGAATTCTCGACTCTATCTTTTAAGTGAGGCCGGATAATGCTTTTATTTTGAAGAAAGCATGTCAGTTTGCTCTTTTTACTGACAGACCTGGGGTCATGACATCCCAAAATCCCCTCAGAATATTGAATCTCAAAAATAAAAGCAGAGAAAACAATAGAGTAGCCTGAGCAGAACAGTCTTAGCTACTAGAAGGAGAGGATGCTTTTCTTTGCCTACACAAGTGTGTGTCTGCGTTTCTCTCTGTGCTGGTGTCTGTTTTTATGATCTATTGGAACGTTTTGCTTAAATAGACACGATAGTATGAGGACGTCTGTTTTTGTCTCTGTGTTTCTTTGTCCGTGTGGGTGTGTGTATGTCTCTTTGCATTCTTGTTACTATTCTTCTGTTTATGTGTGTTTGTTTCTTTATGTCTGCATCTGTTCGTATGTTCCCCTGTATGGGTTTTTCTGTCTGATTTGACTTTGGGTCTCTGTGTGTTTGTGAGTAGTGGTGTGCTTGTTTGTTACAGTGTGTGTTTCTGCGTTTTTATGTTTCTTTTTGTGTATATGTATGTGGGTCTCTGTGTTCTTGTTTATGTCAGTGTGAATGTGTTTTTCTGTGTGTGTACATTTGTTTCTTTGTGTCTGGGTGTG
Organism: Oryzias curvinotus; assembly: GCA_023969325.1. Classification (NCBI taxonomy): domain Eukaryota; kingdom Metazoa; phylum Chordata; class Actinopteri; order Beloniformes; family Adrianichthyidae; genus Oryzias; species Oryzias curvinotus. The sequence continues at coordinate 22,203,614 of CM043718.1, read as the reverse complement.
CATTTATTTTGTTTCTTTTTGTGTTTCTGTTTGTTTGAATACACAGAACACTATGAGGACGTGTGTTTTTGTCTGTATTTGCGCTTCTGTCTGTGTTTGTTTGTGTCTGTGTGTGTGTATTACTCCACAGAATTCTTGAACAGAGTTAGATCGTTTTTAAATGTTCCAGGTTCATCTTGGTTGGTTCCTCTGTATCAAACATTTGAACTGATCTCAGTGGACATTACCAACCTGGTGATGCTCTTATCTGAGCAGAGAACAGTTTACAGGCTGCTGCATTGATCAATAGCGAACACATGCAAGGTTCCAATACAACCATCTCCTCCCAGACTGAAGGACTGCAGATCACATGGCCTGCACTCAGCGCATTGCAATCAGTACCTCCGTGGAGGTTATTCGGGGGGGTGGGGGATCCATCAAGGAGGAACAATACCAGAGAGGCTCTTCAGATGGAAGTCAGAGGAAACGCCAGTCTGTCTGCTGCGTAGCATGTAGTGTAGTGTGTAGTGTGCGAGGCTGTAATGAAAAGTGATGAATGCTTGTGTGTGCGTGAAGCGCATTATCCAGTGCTGATCAGACGGTTGAGCCAAGGCCATTAGTCAGACGCCATTACAGTCAGCGTCACAAGCTCCACCAAAGCCCAAAGTGAAGCAGAACAAACCACAGCTGGACTTCCAGATGTTACTCTTCATTCTGATGTCCAGACATCTGCTGTTAGGAGAACAAACAGTAGAAAATAAGGAAACTTACAGAAAATCCTTACAGACACTGATGTTTGTCCCTTGTTTGTTCTGCAGGGATGTTGTGTTTTCTTTATTCCACATAAATTACATTTCTTGACAAACGCTGTCCTTTCAGAAGATGTCAGTCTTTTGCTGTTGCCATGGTAACAAAGAATGTCAGTCTGCCACTGAAGATCAGACTTGATGAACAGCAGGATGGGACCCTAGTGTGGCCTAAAGCCTAAACGCGGCTAAGAGATTGACTGAAAGTGAACAAAGGTTGAGTGACTTTTTTCACTATAGTGATTTTAAAAAGATGCATTTGTGTTAGAAATATAATGCAAAAATTGTAGATTTATCTGCAGACTACTGAAGAACCATAAGAGGAAAATAGTTCACCTGCTGGCAAACGTCAGAGGGGAAGACAAACTGTCTGACTGAACCAGTCTGATCTCCTGAGCAAGGCACCAAATAGTGAGAGAGGAACCTTCAAACCTTGTTTTCATTCATGTAATTTAGCCTTTATTTGTGTGTCTTTGTCTGTGTGTTTATGTGTGTCTTTGTCTGTGTGTGTGTTCGTGTCCAGAGTGGAGAAAGGATGATGGGATGAGGAAGTTGTCACGGTTGTAACCTGGCAGAGTTCTCATTCAGGCTGAGCAGGTTGAATTTAACCCCTTCATGCCTGCATTTATTTCCATTACTATATTTAAATATTCCTCTTTTTTTTCTCCTGGAATGCGTCCTGGATTTAATGATACGTTGCAAATTAATAATAAACAGCACAAAAGGATTAACATCCCTGTTGTCTCAGCACTAACTTTGCTGCTGATATTGAACTTTTGGTTTCAATTCAAGACATGGAGCAGATTTTTTTTCTTTGTAGGATACTGGCCTTAAAGTCCCAACCCCAGTAGCTGTGATTGCTTGGTGGTCCCGCTGTGTCTGCATCTGCAGCTAGACCTTCTGCTGTTAAAGGTGGAATCTGTTCAGATGGATTTGACTGGTGGCTGATGGTGACCAAAGTTTTAAAATCGCTTTGTGATCTTCACATTCAACTAAATCAGCAGAAACAGTTTTTTTCATCCGTCCTTAAACGGAATATCAGAGTTTCTTTAAATTCTTGTTTTGTTTTTAATTTAGGATGGATCAAATTTATTTGGAAAATGGAATGCAGTTTTGAAGCCAGTATTTAGCCCATTTCCAGTTCTGCGTTGGGCAGGTTTCGCATTTTTCTGCTGCTGGGGGTTGGAGGTCAGGCCTTTGGTGGAGCGCCCCTGTAAATTGAGACCTGTCAGACAAATCTTTTCAACAAACCTTTTTGATCCATCTTACTCATGTAAGACATTCATGTGATTTCATGTAGACTTTGTCCAAAACTGCAACATAAATGAAATAAATAAATAGACCTAATGAGTTTAAATGGAATATTTTTTATATGTTTATGTTATTTAATATGCAGCAAAAGGATGAAAACAATAAACATATTGGGCAGAATGATGGAAAACATCAAGACGAGGAACAAAAAAAATGATTAAAAACTACAAATAGATATTTTAAATCTAACACTTAGAAAATATAAGCAGATATAATATTATATTACTTTATTTATCTTTTATACAATGTAATTACAATACAAATATGTTGGTTTAAATACAAAAATTCTGTAAATAAGGATTAAAAATAAACTCCACTTGTTTGCTCTGTTACCATCACTAGACTACGGTTTTACAATCACGTTTAAGAGGTCATTTAGTTTGCTTTAACGCAGAACACAATTAACCTTCGCTTTTCATTTGAAGGGTTGATGCCTAAAGTATATTAAAATAAAATAATTCATCAATCTCATAGAACATATCAGCCTTGTTTTGTAAAGAAAGAAGGCAAAGAAGAACATTTCAATTGAAGAAAGAAATAACCATTTTGGTATCGTACAGCAACAGTGGGCTTCAGCACGGGCCCACCAGAACCGACCGCTGCTGCAGGAAGAGACTGGAACGGGAAATGATTCACGTCCTCATGGTTCTGAGCAGAATGCAGGGTCCATGTCGCAGACAAAGAGCCCTTCAGTTTGAAAAACTTTTTTTGTTTTTTTTTGTTTTACAATTTTTGTTTGTTTCTCTAAAAGACAGAATTAAAACTAACAGAAAGGTTGCATCAAAGTTTTGACTTCATCAGAAGATGGAAAATAAACTGTTTAGGACACTTCAGCTATGGGTTTGATTTTTCAGAGGTGGTTGCAAGTTTGACAAATGTGCAGCAAAAAATGCAAGCGGCGCTCATTTTGTGGACGGGGTGATAAATGTGTCAACCTGCCATTCACGTTTGATCTCATCCTGCCTTTCTCACCTACAATCCTCTCCATTAAACTCTCATCTCAAACCCCTTTAACATTCATGAATCCAGGTTTTGGTATTTGCATTCTGACTCTGCACAGCCATGATGTTCATGAGGAGGTAATACTAGCCTGTGTTTGAACACATAGAAGCTTTTGGAGATGCAGGAATGTGGTGCATTGTTTAGGAACCAGTTGCACAGTGTTGTAGAGCCATTTTCCTCTGAGTTGCAGGTTTCTGTGCTTTAGTGTCTGTGTGCAGGTCATCCTGAAGAGACTCCAGCAAACCGTCATGCATTAGCATCCAAAAACAGGGATGCGGCAGCCACTCTGGTGTTTCGGCAGAAATATAAGGTGGATATGGCGACCTACAGCAGGAAGCAACATGCTGCTTTGGTCACTGATGTGTCCCAGCACACAGCGCCGCTGAAGGCCTCACAAAGTCGCACAGTCACGCCACCTTTCTGCTGTTCGGTTGCTCCTGATCTCCCTCCGTTTCTGCCGGCCCCCATCCTCATCCTTCCATTCAATAGAATAAATATGAGGGAGTTTAAACAAAATAGAGACATGCTCAAGAAACAATGCTTCAAAGTTCAGAGCTTTAGGAATAAATCCTCAAAATAAAATGCAATAAATAAAAAGAGTTTAGGGCCATACATCTCTTTACAGCCATCTGAACTCTGCTGTGCTTCACTTTGATCAGAATCTTTTTGTTCTCTGGTCCTCCTTCTTCTTGTTCTGGAGACATGTCTGCTAAGAAGATCCAAAAAGGACTTCCAGAACTTTCAGTTAGAACTGGAATGCATGTAAAGCACTGTCCCTGCTCAAAGAAGAAGCCTTCAGTCTCCCCTTTCCAGAGGGGACACATGCAGAGCATTAGGAAGCTATAAAAGGAAGAGGTGAGCAAGGGTGGAGGGAGAGCCAGGTGGTGGGTGGAGTGGAAAGATGTATTCCATTGAGTTCTTCTCGATCACAGAAGGAAACCAGAGCAAAGCCATCAGGTGACTTCCACCAACGCTTTCAGCAGATTTCTGGGCTGCCACAGACTGGATGATTAACCCAACTCCTTTTTTACGGAAACTGCTCCTTTAGCTCCAGAACGGCTGCTACAATGTTGGTGGGCTGAACTTCAGAGTTCAATCTCAAAGGTCTTTTGCAGATTGTTGGAAAATGGGTTTGCCGTGGAAGGTGGCGTCTTGTTCCCTGGCTCCTGAGCGCCTGGCTTAGTCTCCAGGGCTGCCCACTTGGCCTCAAAGCGGTCGTCGTCTTGAAGGTCACTGGTTGTTGTAGCTGTTAGGTGGCTGCCCTCTGGTGGCCAGCTGCTACTGCCCCCATTTCCAGCGCTGCTGCAGGTCCCATTCTGGAGACCCATGGATGCACTGCTGTGTGGTGGCTGACCATTGAGGGTGGAGGACAGTGATGGTGTGCAAGGAAAGGCGGCAGAGGGAAACCCAGCAGAGTGGCTGACCACACCAGGTGCTCCTGGGTAGGAATGATGCTGCCCAACTGACCCCAGCGCCCCCACCTTTGATGCTCCAACAGTGGAGCCCATGGCACCACCTGTTCCTGAAGACCCTGTGGCGGTGCAGAAGACGTTGGCTACCATCTGTGATGGCGTGATGCCCACTACAGGCACACTGTGGTTGGGATAGGTCATGCTGCTGGCCAAACCTGGCATGTAGGTCTGCACTGGAACAAACGAAGGTTGGACAGGTGGACCGGCAAAAATCCCAACAGGAGCTGGAGTGGAATCATAAGCCAGGGGAAATGGTTGCATGGAGCTTGGGAGGGAACCTGGGGGTCCAGGAAGGGAGGGCTGCATCATGGAAGCTCCAGACATACTTGGTGCTGACATGGTGGGGATTGACATTGAGGGAAGGGACATAGGGGGGCCTGACACTGGAGGACCTGGTATCAAAGGAACAGATGAAATGGACATGGGTGGGAGGGGTATAGAGGGTGGCCCTGAAAGAGCAGATGAGCCAGATACCAGAGGTTTGGACAGAACGGCTGAGGGCATGGAAACAGAGGACACAGCAGCAGCGGACACTGGGGCCGGCGTGGAAATCTGCAGACTGGCGGTGGTATACGGGCCGGGGATGGTGGGGATGGCGGGGCCGGGGGGAGGCGTCTGCTGGGCTTTGACAGCCTTTGAGACCTCCTCCAGCCATCTCTCAGCCTCTGAGGGTGTGCGTCTATGGCCACTCTGCATCGTAACTGAAACTGGAGGGGGCGACTGGAGGGGGGGCTCTGGATGAGCCCAAAGGGAGGAGGCTGGGAAAACATAAACAAAAATAAAAATAAATGATTTCCAAAAGTGCCTTCATTCCCACTGCTTCCCATTTAGAGTAGTATGTCCTTACCTTGCAGGGGGGCGGGTGGTGGGGGCAGAGCGGGGGGCACAGTGCAGGCTGGGGGGGCATACACTGACCCAGCAGGGTTGGAAAACAGCTCATCTGAAGGCTTGGTGAAAGAGGCATTGATCTGGCAGCACAGGGCATTGATACTGCTGTCCCCCTCAGCCGGTAAGGCCATCTCCATGTCTGAGCAGAAGATGGTGATGACGTTAATGATGATGATGATGATGATGACGAGGAGGGGAGGGAAAGAGTGAAGCAAGAGAATCTCATAACAGAGCATCAGAGAAACTGCATCAGATTTGTACTGTAATGAAAGATGACACACATTTCCAAAAGTCGATCATCACAGATGGCAGACCAATCTCGAAAAGTTTACTAACGTCGGTCTGTTCAGATCAGCAATCGATGCACAGCTGACTCAAACTGAATCCATTAGCGTCTCTGCTGCTCTGACCTTCAGCTTCATTGGTCGACAAAAAAAACATCTTTGTTGTTATTTCCAGCCAGATTAGAGGTTTTTAATTTTAGCTCCTTGAAAGAAGATGCCCCTACCAAGATGAATCAAGATGTCTCTTATTTTTCTGCAAGAGTCTAAAAATGAACTCCGCATTAAAGCCTTAGTCACCTGACCCGTATGACCCGCACAGGTACTAAGGGTTTTTGGGTTGTCCAGGTCCATGGAGGGTCATAGAGAGGAGCAGCTGCATCTAAAGGAAAGCACAGGTGTGTCTTGCAGTCCCCTTGATGCTTGCATGGCCACCTCATGAAAATGGAACGTACCATTGTCGCATGTGTGTGGTAAATGTATCGAGAAGTATTTGTATCACTAATGGAAGTTAATGTAACTTTTTTCGTACAGGTGATGCACTCATACAATACACTTACATGTACTGTACACACCCTATGCTGCATGCATGGGGTGTGTAAGTGATACGTAAGTGCCTGTAGGACACCCACACAAACAGTGATTGTCTAATTTCCTCATATTTAACAGCCAGGCTGCACACAGGGAACACACACTTATCACGTGAACAGCAATAACAGGGGTCCTTGGACAGTCCACAGGATTTGTCGAGGGGTTAAAAAAATGAAAAGTCCTTACAACATGCCAGCGACTCACCTACTTCTCCCTTACCCTTTATACACGTTTTTACAACAGCCTGTCGTTCGCAGCATGCCCATAGTACAACCATATGGGTTCACCAATATTTGATATTTCATATTTCATGCGGGTCACCCGTGTGACCTGTACGGGTTTGACCATTTTTTCACCCGCAGACAGCCCATGTCCACCTGTAAGGGTAGTTGGGACTCAGGGTTCAAGTCTGGTCACCACAGGTGGGGCTGTTGTGTTGAATGTAAAACTACAGGCCTTCCAGCCATTGCAGAGCTTTGTAGAGACCTCCCTGGCAGCTTGGAGTGTGTGCACGTCAAGAACACTAAAGATGGAGCCAATCACTGCTCGACACCAAACCGGTCAGATTCTATGTTAAGTCTTTAAACCTTTGTAAGAGGCAGTATCACGGAATGTTTCTGATCATCTGTCTGGCTCTGACACTGAAACTTTGCAAAAGGCAGACCCTTACAGGGATTGATGGGTCTGCCGATAGAAAAGCGTGGACTTACCAAGGTCCGGGGCCTGGAAGTCTGTCTTGCGCTGCAGCGTGGAGGGCAGGTCGTTGAGGCGGAGCGACAGCTGCCTCTTGAAGGGAGAGTTCTTCTGGCTCAGAGCTGGGAATCCCCGGAAAGATCCTTGGCGCACCAACTGCTCAATGGGTGCATGGCGGCGGGGGATGGCGTGGGGGCCACCCGGCTCTGGCCGCTCCATGGGGGACGCTGCACCCTCAGGTGGGGAGGCAGCACCAGGTGGAAGGGCGGGAACAACACAGGGCTGATCTGGAATAGGAAATAAGTGACAACGCAAACTACTAAACATGTGACGTGTTAAACTGTTTTCTGGAGTCCTGTTGCTCACATTTAATTAAAAACGTAAAAGGTGGATGATTTTAGAATCCTGACTACCTTTTTTCTTCTCCTGCAGCTTGTCGTCTCTTTCGCTGCTGCTGCTCTGGTGGCTGGAGGAAGAATTCACGCGGAACGAGCCTTCGCGCACAAACGAAGTGCGGCTGGCGTCGAACGAAGCCGTTACGCCACACTCCTTTTCCCGCCGCTGCTTCCTCTCCAAGCAGGCGGCAAAAGCACAGCCCACCGCGTGGCTCAGCCGCTCCCCCTGGAGCCGGAGAAGAACCGAAGGTATTTTCAGAGAAGACAGCAAGCCAATGGCATTTCAACAGCTTCAGTTAACACGCAGCAGCAACGCTCTAAAGTAAGACATTAAAAACTAGAAAAAAGCCTTTTATTTGTGTTACACGTGTTACTGCACTGTGTTCCCAACAGTAAAAACTACCTTAAAAGAACTTTTATCACTTTTGAATATAAATCAATTTGATTCTATGACTTTATTTGCTTATTTTAAAACATTTTGATAGGTTATGTTCGAAAATTTTAATACAAAGATCCTCAAAATGTTTATATCACACCAGAGTGTTTTCAGAGAAAAATCCTCTGAAACTTAATAAACATGCTTAAAGAAAGAGATTCAAAACCAAGTATGATATCAGGTCCTAATGAGTACAATGACATTGGTGGAAAAACTTCATTATCATCTGTGATTTTAACAGAAACATATATAGACTGACTTAAAACGTCTCCAAACTTTTTCTCTACTGGTTCTCAGTTTATGCTCTTAATACTAAGTTTTAACCACTTTCCTTGAGCAGAAGATCCTAATGGATCAGATGAAGCTGTTGATTGTTCGGTCACTGTGCAACAAGCATCCAGCAACATGCGCGTATGCGATAAATGGGGCTTCTGAGGTTTAGAGTTTAAATCTTTGATGACATCAAACATGATCTCAATGAAGCAGAGTATTTCTCGCATCTTCCTCACTACATCTGTCTCATCCTCCTTTTTGTCTCATTTACTCCTGCATCTATATGGCTGTAGAAAAATCTCTCAGTCTGATGCTGCATGGAGCATGCTGCAGAGAATGTCCTGGAAACAGAGACAGATCCAGGTGGGTAGATGCTGCCGAAGGCTCCTGACTAATCCGCTTTCCTAATCCTGGAGGTCTATGCTCCGTTTTCATCTGTCCATGGTAATAATCCGGCCCACAGTCTAAGCCTATGAAAGCAGGATGCATCATTGTTAATGTAACATGTCACCTGGTTGCACAGCAGCAGCCTTCATCGTTTCAACTGATGCTTGAAAATGTGAGTGAAAATCAGCTCCAGTGAAACTCCCATCCTCATCAGTTCTCAGAATCTTCCAGAAACCTTTATACAGGATGACCTGATGTTCTTCATCTGATAATGGCAGATATCCGACAGATCAAACGCACACCTAGATTTCTATCCGACATGCCGATACTTTCCAAAATGTTTCCACCTTTACCTCCAGTTTTTAATTGTTTTTCCAAATGAAACTAAGACTTTACTCTGATTTGGAGCAAAGTTTTCTGATTGCCAACATTTATCCGGTTCTTCTGGGCAAGTAAACCCAGAAGAAAACCGGATACCGGGATCTTTGATTTATTGTTTTTGATGTGGAAATATTCAGTAAAACATGCTGCCCCACCGGCACATTTTTATGAGCTGGAGTTAATTCTAACCAAAGCAGTCATCCAAAAACTGCTGAGGCAGCAGGTTGAATGCAAGCACTCACATGTGCATTACTAGCTATGAAATAAACCCAAAAGACACCACCCTGGACCTGCTAAACATCTACGCTCTTACCGAGTCCTTCAGAGCCATGAAGCAGTGGCACATCCAGCGTCTGGTGGTTCCATCTCTGCATATGTAGGAGAAGGCCTTGTCGTAGTTACGGTCAGGAGCGCAGAATGAAACCTTCTCTATAGTCTGATCCACAATGAGGTCCTGGAGGGGACAGAGAAGAGGAGAGAAGGAGTGAGAAGACAACATCTGTTAGCGCAGATGAACTGATGGAGACCGTGAAGCATGTGCAGGATGGAAGTGGCTGTCAGACGGATGCAACTGAACTGAGTCTCTTCAAACAAGCACATGTCCTCCTTTGACTCTTACCTTCTAACACATCTACTCACAGCAGAGCTGAAAAGAAAATGCAAATGATAGAGACACGGAGCCCCCCCCCCCAATCAAAAAGGTTCCTCTGGAGTCCACAGAGGCTGTAGACCAGGAGGGGCCCTGCTCCTTTGTGTCTACATTAGGGCCCCCCCCCAGCTCAGTGCTGTGACCCCCAATATGTAGAAAAGAAAAGGTTCACGCACACTCGTCCACAAACTTCCTTCCTGTCTTTCAGTCATCCAGAGGGAGGGGTGGATGAGGAGAAAGAGAAGGAAGAATAACAGTCCATTCAACCGGGGCCAATTAGTGAGTCGAGGGAAGGGGGCGCTCGTATTGAGGTGAAAGGCTGAGCAGAGACCAGAGTGTGTTTTTGTCTTTCTACATCACTGCTGTACAGAAGAAGCCAATGGAGCCCCCCCCCCATACACACAACAACACTGCTTCTCCTAGACCTGCCTGAGGATCTGAAGAGGTTTCTGGCAGCAGGAGATCTGTCTCCGTTAGCAATATTTACATTAAGAGGTTGATGTGAGGGGTGGTAACGGGACAGAGCCCCCCTACATGCAGCTGTGACTTAAACAGTCTTCTGTCCAGAGCTGTTTGTCTGCCTGAAGTCAAGAAACTCAGCAGAATCCTATCAGACTTCACTGTTTGTTGATGCTGTACCAAGAAAGTCCTGCAGAGCTTTTCTGCACAATGTCTGTGAGTGTGTGTGTGCATGCACACGCATGTGTATGCCAGAGTGTGCTTGCACACACAAACACACTCACGTACACACACACAGATATGCGCACACACATGCACGTGCATCTAGCGTGCAGCAGGGTGTGGGAAAGTGTTGCATAACAGTCACGTAGGTGTGCAGCAGCTTAGTGCTGAATCATACACAGCTTATGGATGAAGACGTTTAGAAAGAAAGCAGAACTTTAATCTAAGGCCATAAATGTATGAATGATACAGATGAGATTTATTCACTATTATAATTTATCTGAGATGTTTCTCTTCATAACACACACACCCAACAGAATGAACGTCATTCAGAGAAACCTCTCTGCTCATGTCAGGTCAGAGTTCCTACAGCTCTAGCTCTGCCTGAATGTTTCTCTGTAATGGAGAGAAGATTGGAACATACTTGGAGCTTTGTCCACATGACCTTCATGACATTTATTGCTGTGTCCCATGTGGAAAGTTCAGCTTAATGTGACAAATTCTCTCTATTCACTCATTTTCTACTCTGACTTCATCAACACACACACACCTACACACACACACACCTACATACACACACACACATACAAGTCTGCTATATAGTTCCCTCCATTCAGGAGTTTTCCTTTCCTCTGTCGCTCATGGCTTGCTCCGTTTGGGGACTTAACCATATACCTTCCCATGTGATTGATTGGTGACTTATGTTGACTGTTATGACATCACAGTGAGGACTGTTCAATGATCAGAGCTTTAAAATCCAGACAGCCTTGATGTTTCTGGTGTCTTGCATGAACAAAACTTTTGTTTTGATCTGAATGAATGGAAACAGAAAAGAAAGTTTCTGGTTTTAGTTTGACATCATTTTAGCATATTTCAACCAATAACTGTAATGTCCCCCTGTGACAGACTGGCGACCCGTCCAGGGTGCCCCCTGCCTTCACCCACAAGTGGCCAGGATAGGCTCCAGCAGCCCCGTGACCCCGAAAGGGAATAAATGGAAGAAGATGAGTGAATGAATGAACTGTAATGCCTCCATGTTTTTATGTTCTTAGTTATAAATTTACCTTGGTAACTCCAAACATTGGAATCTTTGAATTAACTTTTATTTGATAAAAGGACAAACTCTCCGTTTGTCACACCTTTGTAACAGAAGGAGGCAAAGAGAAAATGGAAGTGAGGAGTCAGAGCAAGAAAGGATCTTTGTCTGCTCTGCACTCTGATGAGTGCTGAAGACAACAACAGACACGTTCTCTTCAAAGGAGCATATGTGCGTCTGTGACTGTGTGTGTTTGTTTCTGTGCGTGTGTTTTTCTGTTATAACAATCTTGATAGATCATGACTCCATTTTTTTGGGTTCTTATTGCCATGGTAACTAAAGGTGAGGTCATGCAACAGGGTTACCTTGGTTTTGTCGTCCACTACCCTGAGTCCATCCGCTGACACCCACAACACTGCTTTCACCGTCTTTTTGCCGCTCTGGAAAGACAAAGATTTAAGGTCGTCACTGAAGAGCCATCAGTGTCCTAACATGAACTCCATCATGAGAGCAGATGCAGAAGGTAAAGGACATCAGGGATAAGGGACACATTTCCCCAGAGGAGGACACCCCGCAGCAGCGGCACTCAGCAAATACGGTGCAGGAAATAAACCCAGGAGGGAACTAAGAGACGAATTTTAAAGATCAGTTCATGTTAGGAAACCTGCAGGTCCGGAAAACATTCATCAGAGGATCAATGAAGAAACATGATTTATGAGATAAAAACAGGCCGAAGATGAAAGAAGAAAAACTGGGAACAGGAAAAAAAGAAGGAAGACAATGAAAAGAAAAAAAGAAGGAGACTGACCAAAGGAGACAGATGAGGAAAAATGTAAAAAATATTTCTGCTGATTTTATAGATTCAGTTTGACACTTCATCTTATTACACAGGAGCTTCAGGAAAAGAACTAGACCAGGAAATAAAAACCTAAAAGAGGTTAAGATCATCTGAAGAAGAAAGTATCTGACGTTTGACAGAAGCGTCTGTTAGAGTGGAGATCAGATAAACTTGTATTCATCCCTCAGTGGAAAAATGTCCACATTTGTACAAGTTTAGAAGAACAGTTAGTTCAGTAAGTGCAACGATAATCATCACATGTTCACAATATCGCACAGTGAGAAGGTCATAGGTCATCACCTCGTGGGTAAGAGCTATTACACAGGTTAGAGACAGTTTCAGCTGAAAATCAGAATTCTATTGAATGACATAACAACAGCATCCGAATGTTCTCCTGTAGCTGAAAAAGCTGATGTGAAAGGATTTCCTGTAAAGGTTGAGTCAGTCCGTCTTTGGTTCAGGATGTGCATGTGTGTGTGTGGGGGGGGTACTTACTATTTTCAGCTTTTTTACTGCATCCTCACAGACGTGCATCCCTCTGGACTCCTCCACCTCCACCAAGCCTAGATACTGCAGCACAAACGAGAGGAGGACATCTTTAAACCGCTCTGTCCGACTCAAGAGTAGGAGGACATAAAGCCACACAGAACACTAGAACCTCTTAACAACCGGTCCGATTATGAACCAAAGCTCTGGAACTGTCAAGTGAGGAGTTTAATTTAAAAAGAAGTTGGGTTTAGTAAAGGCCAAAACGGTCAAATCCTTGTTCATTTGCTAAAGTTAAACAGAAGCTGCAAAGTCTGTTGATGAATCATAACTTCTGAATGCATTTCAAACCCAAACAGTCACTGTCAAAGGTTCACCGCCTCTGCAGAGTTCAACCAGAATCTGTTTCTTTGCTGCTTTTTGAGTTTTCCTACTGAGCAGTCTTCAGTTCTGATGCGTGATTTAATATCTCTGTTTTGACACAATTCCTCTCTGATCTCCATAACTTCTAGATTCTCTTCCTGTCCTTTCCTGAATGCTCCATGGCCTTTAAATCCAGCTCCTGGTCACTTCTCCATCTCTTTCTGTCTGTGTTTGTTCAGCTTTTCAACAAATCACTTCAGCTCCTCTTAATGCTCTCAGGTGATTAGCCAGAAATGAAAAAGCTGCTTTTTGAATTGTTGAATGGAAGCTAAAGAGCTGATCTATGAGGATGTGATTTAGTCATCAGTGTTTTTGCTGCAACACGAACAATTTTGTTATTATTATATGTGAAAAAAGTGCAGGAGGAGGTGAGAACAGCAAAAACTTGAGCCAATCAGGCTCAAGTTTTTGCTGTTCTCACCTCTTTCTTATTGCAGGCTACTGCTGCAGTTTTTGCTCTTGCAGACTTGACATGGTTTCACTTCTTCCTTTCTTAGCACCATGCAGACCTGGTAGACCCTGACCTTTATCCTAGAATAAAGTCTGTTGATACGTGATCTTTGAAGCATTCATGCTCAATCAACTAAAATCCAAATATCTTCGTGTTGATGATGATGGACCAGTATAAAACATGAAAATATAATTAACTGAACAATTTTCTGATTTTAAAGATGAAGCTTGTGTTTTTCACATGTTCTTGTAGCTTCTTTCTGATGATGGAGGACATATATGAAAACAATTGAGCTTGAAATTTCATTTTGGAGTATTTCTTTTTTCAAACTATCGGGAATAAGGGGCAGAAGAAAGAAATGCAGTTTAAAAAACGTGGCTAATTTGTGAGGTAGAAAATATGTTAGGTTCCATTCTGAAGGAATTCACTTGCAGACAATTGATCCATGTAGGTCTTTGTTTTCCTCTGAGCTGGTATCTGGTGGAGAGCTCTAATATTGCTCGCCATATTTGTTGCATCGATTATGATACGTTAAGGGTGTGAGGGGATGTACGTTATTGGGAGAGCGTGTAAACAGAGAGCTCTCAGCTTTAGAGAGGGGAGGTGGGGGCGGGGTTGCTCCACAACCCAGAAGTGAATTTTTGATGAACTACTGCAGAAACTATGCCCTACAAACAACAGATATTTTCTTTTTAATTTTAGCTTCAAACAGCATAATGATAAATAAAAGACCAGGGGGGGTTTCCAGAAAGCAGGTTATGCTAGCTCCCACAGTAAGTTTGAGACTAAGGAAGTTAATAATCTCAACTTTCGGTTCCAGAAATGGAGGTATGTTTCAGGATATGTCAAGTTGCCATGGCAGCTCATGCTCTGAACATAACCTGGTCTGGAGCAGGTTTAGTTGAAGCTTAGTTTGTTTTCAGAGAGGTAAAGCAGCATGACGTGTCCATTTGAAGATGATTTAGTGGATGAAGAAGCTCAGATAGTACTTTTTCCACCGTGAGAGAGTGATAAGACCACGTATGGATGTTGGAAAGATACATTTTTTTACTTTGATCTAACTTAATTATTTGCTTCAGTTAAGATAAATCATTTTTTGTTAAGTCAGCTTAAAAATAACACGTAGTTTTCAGACAGTCATTTTACTTTCATTCAAATTACTTCAATAAAGTAGGTTTGACTTTGGTGCTGCTGTTAGAGCGGCACCGCAAGGAATTGTGGGATACCAATTCATTTGCCTGTCTGGACGGATTTGGGTTTAAGTGTGGGTTTTTGACCAAATGTGTTTAGTTGTTTAGCTTTTTTACTCTGTTTTGCCGAGTTATTTTGTCCTACCATGCTTAAGTCTCTGCACCATGAGTGAGAGGGAGGGAGAGGATAATGAGTTTATATAGTATCCCTACTGCCAAGTACTGAAATGACAATATCGGAAAATTGGTTAATGTACATGTCCATTCTGTGTACATTGTATCTTCCTTTTTATTGTTATAAAAATGAGTATATCTGCCGCCTCAAACTTAGACATATGAGAGTTCAAGAATTACAATAAATTAAGATGGAAAAAATATTAATTGAATTGGAGTAATATGATATTTAGTTAGATAAATATTTAGATTTGAGTTGTATAAACACTAATTAAGTTTTATAGACGTAAGAAATTAGGTTGAATAAATTTAACTCAATTACTTGTTACCAATAGAAGTAATTCATTTAAGTTGGCAAAATTGGATAAATTATATATATTTATTTATGCATCACAAGGAAAATGGAAATAAGATCAGAAACTCATGCGTTTACTTTCTTTTTCTCTAAGCAGAAACTCTTTCTTTTACTGATGCAGCCGTGTTACTTTTTTGATGGGCATATAATCTTCATACGCCGTCATTAAAATCTCAGACTCCGTCTCACTGAAGTATGGCGCTCTCTTTTTTTCACCACGCGTTTCCATGGTGACTCCGGAAATCGGCGATCCATTGAGAATGTCTTTATGTACTTGCATTAACCCAGGGTTACCAAGTCGAGCGTAATTACGCCAACTCATATCCGGTCTTTTGGAACCGACATACCCAGAGTAAGCAAGTTTAGGCGGATTTCAGCCAGAGTTCAGGGTTAAACTCAGGGTAGTTTAAACATGCTTTCTGGAATACCCCCCAGAGACACCACTTTTACAACAGATCAAAAGATGATTGGAGTGAAACTTTAAAATCAGAAGAGTGAGTGGAAGAAAAAATATGAATGAATAAATAGCAGAAAACTTTCAAGGAGATCAAACATCTGTGTTGCAAAGAAGCCAATTGGACTCCAGAACCTTTATCTGCCACTCAGAGACAAAGATGAAGCATGTTAGAGAAGAACATTTCCTGTTCTTTGTTTCTGTGCAGGCCTGGACCGGGGTAAAATCTGCACTGCACTCACCCGAACAGCAAAGTTGCATTTGCCCTTTCGCACAGCCTCCTCGTCTGCCTGCCACTGATGCGGTCTGCTGGCCTCGGGCATGTAGGTGGGCTTCTTCCTCCTCAGACTCTGCCGAAGCTTGTTCATCTCCGGGGTCACGTGCTCCCTAGAACTGCAGACAGAAAAGTCCATTGGTTCGGTCTCCTGGCAAATACGACCAAACAGCGACAGATTCTCTCAAGACTTAAATGAAAGGATTCATAGAAGATCATGAAAGTGGTGTGGGATGGCTTTTATTGATTAGCTTGAGCTGATTGTGCAGTAATCATCTGTATCTCCTGTTCATGGGCTTCAGTCTGGACTCTGACTAAGCTTTTATAATAATTATAATACTAATGGATTGGATTTATCTGCGCTTTTCCAGACGCTCAAAGCTCTTTAGTGTGTGTCCATTATTCATTCACTCCTCATTCATACTTGGTGATGGTAAACTACTGATGTAGCCACAGCTGCCCTGGGCCAGACAGACAGACAGAGGCGTGGCTGCCAGTCCCTGTTCCAGAAGCACCTACGGCCCCTCTGACCCTCACCGGGACATTTATACGCATTCACACATCATTGGAGCCACACTGGAGGCAGGGAGGGTGAAGTGTCTTGCCCAGGGACACGACGACAGTTGACTGGCGGAGCAAAGATTTAACCGCCGACCATTCGACCATTGGCCGACCTGCACCACCTCCTCAGCCACTGCCGCTTATGTCAGACAAACTCAGGCTGCAGGTGGAACCAAACCACAACGTTCTGTCAGGACGAGAACGGAGCTGCAGCTGCTTTCTTTCCTCCTAAACATCTAAATCTGGACACCAGTTTGTCCAACTCCTGAAGCTTGCAGAAGACACCACCTTCTGCAGCTTTTATCACAAATGAAGAGGACCGAGGGGAGGCAAGTATAGATCTTTATGTCTCTATGAACAAAAGCTTCCATGCCTATCCTGATATGTCACTTAGGCTAGCTACCTGTTAGTAAGTCCTCAAAGGTTTTTCCAGCCAGCCCATCACAACCATCGCCTGTGAGGACCGTCTAATGGACTATGATAGGAGCAAAACTTTCTGAAGACCACCAAACAGGAACGACATGCTTTCACAATTCTTCAAAGTGAAGCAAAATGAAAAGGTCTATGAATGCAGAGAAAAGACACACATACACATCTACACAAGCAAACACAAACACATGCAAACATTTCAGTTTTTCTCTGATCTGTTCCTCTCCTCCTCCTTAATTAAAACCATTAAGATCTCTACTGTAATGAATGTAATTGAATGCTATCAAAACATGACCTGTTTGAAAACCATAACAAATGTTTTTCTTCTCCCACTTTCACACAATAGTGACATAAAAAAGCCTAAAGACTTCATCAGTAGTTTGATCTTTTTAGAGCTGAATCAGGAGGCACATTGTAGATGGACTCCATTGGTCTCAGAACAAGAAAAGGTGTTAAAACAGCAACAACAACAAAAAAGGAAGAAAAAAACATTTCCTCTTGCTTTTACTGAAATCCTATTTGCTGAGAAATCAGAAGTAATAGTGAGTTTGTCATTTTCTTACCCTCTAGGAGCTCTGAAGGCTTCCATCATAGGCATTCTGGCACAAACGCTACACTGAAGACATGTCATGATCAAACGGCTGTGATCTGCTCATTCAGAAGAACAACACTCCACTCTGAGCCGACACATGCTGTTCACAGGTTACATACTAATGTATGTGAGCACATCACTTCCCATAATCACTGCTGCTCCTCATCCATCTCCCACAACCCGGAATGGTTGCATGCGAAGATATCAAGTGGCTTTACTCATCCATGGCACACGCACACACACACACACTCTCAAACACTTGTGCCGGTTATTTCTGGGTTTAGTGCCAGCTGACTGGTACCTGGCAAACTCCAGTCCTTTTGCTGCAGCTGTGTGTGACAGGAGAGCAAAAGCAAAATGATTCATAATGTCCCACTCAGAGGGCAGAATAGAGGAAAGAAGGGTGGTCATTTATATGCTGTGTTACAAAAGACCAAAGATGGGAATCTCCTGCAGCCACTTTTGCAATTTAGGGATTACTTCCCCAAGTGCTCCAATTACCATGGGCACCACCGTCACCTTCCAGGCTTTCTCCGATTCTTTCCTGAGCCTCTGGCATTTCTTTCCTCTCATGTTCCTTCTTGTGGATGTTTTTTTTTAATCACTTGGCACTGCCACATCCACCACAACGGCTTTCCTCAGTTTTTTATCCACCACTACAATGTCTGGTTGGTTCGCCATTCCCATCCTGTCAGTCTGGGTCTGGAAGTCTCACAGGATCTTTGCCTTCTCATTAAGAGGTGTTTCCCATTTTGACTTTGGGGTTTTCAGTTCATATTCTGCATACATGTTTCTGTATATTATTCCAGAGACTTGGTTGTGGCACTCCATGATTGCTTTCCCTGTCAGCATCTTACACCCTGCAGTTATGTGCTGGATTCAAGAAGCTTATTAGACAGCATGATTATTGCACAGATTGCCTTAGACTAGGCAAATTAAAAGACCACTCTGAGACATGCCTTTTTGTTTATTGCAGGGGTCTGGAGACTCAGAAAACCAGTCAGTTCAGGGGAGCTGGTTATTAAGATAATTGTGCATTTTGTTGTAAACACACCAAATGTGGCATAGATGTACCCTAGGATTCCCTCTTTCTGAAACGTACTTTAGCCATGAGAAAATATTTAAAAATATATATAACACATAATATACTGTACATATAATAGTATTCTATAGGTACCCCTCATGTTTAAAGATCACATTTTGTGCATGAACAGCCCATATTGTTGAGACTGGGACAAACAGACATTGAATATTTTTGTAACAATTGACAGCATGGTTGCATTTTTACAACTGGTCGCCATTTTGGATTGTTCTCATGACTAACGTGCTTTTCTAAAATAGGGCATCCTAAGGTACATCCATGCCAAATTTGGTGCTTGTCCAACAAAATGCACAATTTTCTGAAACATCAACCTAACTGGCTCCGCTAGTATCTGGTGTGACCACCATTTGCATCATGCAGACACTTGGTCGTGGCGCTCCATGTTTGCTTTCCTGGTCAATATCTTACACCCTGCAGTTATGTGCTGGATTGTTTTAGGCAATGTTTTCAGCATGCACATCTCCTTCACATAGAGTTGGTCAGGTTGTAAATTGTGGCCCATGGTGGCAATGGGGTTAAGGCATGGGCAGGTGTATATTGTGGACAAATAACAAAGGTGAAAAAGAAAAACGTCCAGAATGTCTGCATCGACCCCAGGTACCGAGCCATTGATATTCTTAGAAGACATTCAGTATCACTCATTTTTACAAGTGGAAATTCTTTTCCAAACTATCTCAATTGAAACTATCGGCAAGAAATCAGTGAACTACTAATGGGAACATGGAGATTGCAAACAATCCATAAGTCTTTTTCCATTAAAGCTTCATCCAAGAAAAGGTTGTGAGGTCACAGGTCTGTCACCAGAACATCCCAGCGCAGACTGGAGCCAACAACTGTTTATAAGATCTGTTACCAGAAAAAAACCTCAATCAGATCAATCTGTGCTGATCTAAATGATCAGCATTTATCATCTGTGAACATTGAAACATTAAGCTACTTGTTGCTTTGCAGTAAGCCTGAATTGTGAATTTTGAAAAATTAATTGACTCCACATTCTTTTAATCTAATCATTCTGAGCGAGAATACTTTAGAAGTAGCACTCCAACATAACCTCCTCACATTTCTTTCATTTCTGTCTTGTTTTAGCAGGTGATTTCTTCCCAAGGTGCTTTGGTTCCACAGCGCATGGTGTAATCTGATCCGGCATGTTGTGTTTCATTGTCACTCAGTAATCTGAATGCTCATTTTGTTAACTTTGGAATCGAACCCTGTCTTCCGTCTGCTACTCTGGTGCTTTATCAATTGAGCTACCAAGACTTAATACTACAGTCAGAGGTTCTGGTTGTTTAACCCCAGCTAAATCAGCAGGTTTAGGGGAGTGAATGATAAGGTTGACCTTTCGGTCTCTCTGCCAGACTTCATCATAAGGCTGCCAATTTCAGACTTACTAGGTAGGTATAAAAAATGTTCATGACTTTCATTTATTTATTTAGTACATATTAAAAGTGTATTCATCATGATCCATTCTCACATTTTGTCAGGACTACTTGTGCTTTATTGCTGAGTTTATCTCTTACAGCAAACCAGAAAATGCTGAAAAGGGAGGAGCCTTTTGCAATGTAAGACATTTGATTTATTATTTCAAATATAAGAAGCATGTTCAGACTGTTATGGAAAAAGTCTGAGCCAACAAAAAACCATCTGTCCATTTTCTAAACCCGTTAAATCCATTTTACGGTCATGGGTTGCTGGAGCCTATCACAGCCACTGTCAGGCAAAGGCAAAGTACACTCTGGACAGTTTGTTAGTCCATCACAGCACACAACAAAAATCTAATACAAAACAAATCCAGACTGCAGGGAGGATAAAAAAATCACTTTTTATAAACCTCAGACCTAAAATCTTCTCTAAATACTGGGAGGATCATTAGAGCGGGGGCATGCGAAGGCATTGCATAGCTGTGACCCCGCACAACATCTGCATGAATAAAAAACAGACTAGAGACAGACAGAGCGGGGGGGCTGGCAGAAAACAGACAGTCCAGGATTCAAAACAACTCAATAAATCTATAAATCTCCAGCACTATTCCCAGTGAACGCACAGTGTCACACACAGAGGGCAGACTGCACTGATAAGACCTGATGCCACAATACTCACTGGTTTCCTTACCACAGCTTACACCCATCTGGGACCTATTATTGCAGAAGAGACAGAGAGGAGGAAGGCTTATGATGTTATATGATTCAGATCTGTTCACCAAAGATGCCATCATATGTTCCTAATCTGATCCGCACCATGCAAAGCTATGACAGCCGTGGCTCCACTGATGAGGACAAGAGTAAAGTGATTTTAACTGAGTGTAGGGAGAACTGCTTCAACAAAGTATGTACATCACGTTTATTGAAAAGGTATATTAAGTTACTATAAAGTTGAAAAACTTCAACATTGTTAATTTCAAATGTCACCTTTGCATTCAGAAATCTGTGTGTCCATCTGTGGTCAGTCGACGCTAAATGAGACTCTGTTATTTTTGGACCAGAACCTCTGTAATACCCCATCCAGATGTTCCCTGTTCAGCATCAGCACAGCTACAGCATGCCTGGAAAAATGAGGCACACCCCCCTCACATCTGCATGCCCACAATGCACCAGGAATGAAGGAGGAGGAATTTCCCTCATGCACACATCCAGAATGAGTCACCTTACCTCACATTACGGTAAGCCGCATGTTTATGGAGCTCCAGTGAGGAGAAGCAGCCCACAGAAGTGGAAGCAGATGTCCAAATGAAAGTTTGTGAGGTCAAAGCCACAGTCACTGAGCTGAAGTCGCCT
Organism: Oryzias curvinotus; assembly: GCA_023969325.1. Lineage (NCBI taxonomy): Eukaryota > Metazoa > Chordata > Actinopteri > Beloniformes > Adrianichthyidae > Oryzias > Oryzias curvinotus. The sequence goes on along the minus strand of CM043718.1, from coordinate 22,182,253 downwards.
TCACCTGCTCCAAACACAAGTGCTGTCTTTTAGGAAAGCCTATTTTTCTGGGAGGATTGTTGCTTCAGATTTTAGATCATTTAAAAAGAAAACCATCCAGAATGTCTGCATTGAAACAGGTACCGAGCCATTGATATTCTTAGGAGACATTCAGTATCACTCATTTTTACAAGTGGAAATTCTTTTCCAAACTATCTCAATTGAAACTATCGGCAAGAAATCAGTGAACTACTAATGGGAACATGGAGATTGCAAACAATCCATAAATCTTTTTTCCATTAAAGCTTCATCCAGGAAAAGGTTGTGAGGTCACAGGTCTGTCACCAGAACATCCCAGCCCAGACTGGAGCCAACAACTGTTTATAAGATCTGTTACCAGAAAAAAACTCAATTAGATTTAATAGCAGGTTCTAATCTTAAACAGATTTTAAATCAGGAACATGTTGGAACGCAAAAGACCTTTAGAGCTTGAAGGTGTGCGAGTGCCTCCATCTCTTTTGGAAACCCATGCTGTAATAGATGCAGTAATCTGTTGGAGAAGGCATTGGTTGCCCATGATAAATGAGGTGAGGCTGTATAGTTGCATGGTTCAGTCAAAATAAACATGTTGTCACAGCCCATCAACAGTACCTCAACCTATAGGAGATCCACCTTTCTCCTGTCCATCATGTACCATGTCTAGTTTTCCTGTCAAAGTTCCTACATTCAAAGTTCTACTCTAAAGTCTTCACTCCTGTCTTTCGTTTTCTCTGCTGAGGAACACACCTTCGACCCTGAAGGTCAGAAGCACCGATGATGACTGTTCTCTATCCGGGCCAATACTAATCTGGGATGATAGTTTTGTTCGTGAGTCACATGATTGATCTGGCTTTTAGGTGGGATATCCTTCCTGACTTTACCATCCGCATTTACCCAAAATTGGAACCAGAATACAAAAGAATTGGATTGGGCCTTGCTGCTCCCTTGTGGTTGATTTGAAATAAAAAATTTTGTTTTATTCATAGCTTTATGCCAAATTCATTAATATACATTTGGGACAACCAATAACTAAAGCCACATCAAATCATTTAAAGTACATAATCAAAGACACTACACTCAATCCTGACTTCCATCACTTCTTATGTCCTTTCAGTGGAGGAATTTTAAAACAGAAAGGAACAAAGATGCACATGTATACATTACCTCATATGTACAGTACCAGTGAGGTGGATTACACCAACCCAGCAACATTTCAACTAACAGTGTAAATGTTGTTTAAAAGTGTGTGTACAAACAGACACACAAATGACTGACCCATTTTATCTGCCCTACGGACTTTAGCTGACATAATGTGACCTACATAAGAACGCTGCCGCAGTCTTCCAAACTTGTCTTTCTTCTTCGCTCTGAACACACACACAGTGACAGTGGGTGTGCATGTGTGTGATTAGAAAATGAAAGCGTGCAACACAGCGCACTTGTGTTCAAACTGAACACTGACCCAGAACAGGATGGCCTGATTCACTGCAGTGCTGTATGTGTATGAATGAGTATGATCACAACTGTCAGAAAAGACGAAGCCAAACAGCTATAGATAAAGCCTCATGACAGGTCAATTACCTTAGACAAAATATAAAATAAACCTTTGAGAACAGAAACACGACACAAATAGAGAAGCTACACTGTGAACTCATAGTGCCTCCTATGAGTTGCCTACTGTTGTCTTTCTATCAGCTAGTGACTGGCTGTTCTCCACTGACATCAACAAGGCATTTCCGTCCACAGAACTGCCGCTCACTGGACATTTTTTCTTTTTCAGGTCAATCACTGTTAACCCTAGAGATGGTTGTGGGTGAACTAAGAGAAGGTAGCACTGACTTGTGTATTTGTGCGAGGGTTTAATAATTGATACATTTTTAGACACACAAACCTGACCGCTCTACAAACCCAATCAATCAACACAGCCTTTCAGGGGCTTTTGAGGATTATAGAAGGCTGTCTGGTAGTGGTGCACAAAATTTTGAATTTTCTTTTGAATTTTTGAAATTATTTGTTTCAAGCAATCAAATAAGAATACACAAAAACAATACAATCATCAGTTATGCATTCGTACAATAACTGATCAAACTTTGGATAATTAGACATATTAATAAATATTCCTTGAAAGGGAGTGAAAGGAAGCGAACTTATATAATCACACCCCTGTTCTACCGTAACCATTTTATTACATGATTTATCATTATATATATGAGGAAAACTCGCGATTTGCAATATTAGGGATCAATATTGTGATGACGATATAACTAGAGATACATGAACAAATAGCAAAACCACCCTAAACATCCTTTCATTTCCCTGAAACTGTTTAATTTAAATAAAAGTCAACATAAGTTAAATTATTCTCCAAATTACCTTTGTCTACATAGAAGGCGGGCATCTAAAATCAAAAGGGTCTATCCGATTAGTCAACAATAAAGGGATTTATTTGATTTATTAAATACTTCAAGCTGCCATAAGATTGTTTTAGCACATTTAAGGTAACCATTTATCACAATTTACACCGATTTTGCGATATGCATATTGCACAGCTTGATATCGCAATAACGATACATTTGCAATTTGTTGTGTTGGCCTACTGTCTGGTCAGTACATGCATGACAGAGAATGACAGGTTAGTGGTCATCTTATGTGACCGCATGTCCCACAGCGACTCGTGCAGAGGGAGGCTTTGCAGCAGGTCACACTAAGGGGGGAATAAAAGGAGGAGGACAAGCTGTCATGGTGACAGTGATCTCATGAACACAGGAAGAGGTGACTCATCCTTCTCATCCTGGATTAGCTCTGACATTTTCACTTTAGAAAACCTGCCTGCAGTAAACAGCTCACATTGGCTCACTGGGTCATCCTGATAAAGTCAAACCTGAGCAGAAAGATACCCAGGCTATAGGGAGGGGCTAAAAAAGCAGGCTATGATTTAAACTGGACTCCATATTTACCAAACAACATTGTTAAATCCACTGAGGTGAACCTTTGTCCTTCCAGTTTAAACAGTGAAATATGAAGTGAAAGTAAATATTCCAACTTGAATTCGACAGAATTACAGCACAAATATTGCAGAACCATCTGATCTGATTGTTCCTGGATTTCACCAGCATCTTTTTTTTATATAATTTAGTTTTTTTTTTATATAATTTCGTTTGGTTCATCACCAAACCCTCACAGAACCAGCAGGGCTTTGGGATAACAGCGCAGTTTCTGATCATTTACAGCGCGCCAACAATATGAGGCTGAGGCCACGCCCACAAAACCAGACATGTGTTAGGACACATCAAATATAGAATTTAGACCGCAGTTGTAAAAGTTGAGATCAATGTAATAGATATTTGCAGGAAACCTTCTGCCATGAATTCAACCTGATATTTAACAAAACCTGCAAATGATTTAACATTAATGCTGAAACAAATCCTAATAACCAGGTACTTTTCCTTTCTAATCAGAGCTTTCTATTGTAATGTAAACTTTTTCCACTGGACAACAAAAACGTGATCAATATAAAAATGAAGTGTCTGTAGTGGGTGTGTAACGGCACTTCCTATCCTCTCATTTTTCTTTGCATTTAAACACATACAGCTTCACAACACACTTCCTCTTGACTTTTCAAAGTAAATGTTGATCAGGAGCAGGAGAGCAAATCGAAGCTTTCCCTCTCTGATTCCTCAGATTCCTAACAATCCTGTTACTCCTGGTCACTTCCACCATGACTGTTAATAGGATTTAACCTTGCACATGTAGCTCTGATGTTGTTTGTGTTTAGCTCCAAGGGACATACAGTAAGCTCCCACAACTGAAGTCTTGTGACCATACTGTTGCCCCGCCCTCTTTTGTTTTCCTGTTTAAAAATACATTTAATGTCCCTCAGTGAGCATAAAAGTTTGTCATCCACGAACTGAAGCCAGTTATGTGATATTCTGAGCAGGTTTTGTGTCATTTCATTTCATCACTTGTTGCCCCTGGAACAGGTACCTCCAGACCTCCTCCCTGTGTGTCTGTGGACACCCTGAAAACACACACCACTGAGGTACATTCCGGTTTAACACAGGCCATAAAAGGAGGATGTGTGTTTGTACAGGGGCTAATCTAAACACGGTTCAGCCAGGCGTGAAGTGGAGCAGTCCAGTCGATATGCTCCAGCATCAAACTACAGGCTCCCACTCTATATTTCTTCCCAATAGTGTCAACCAGCGGTTGGACCGCAACATGTGACACTGATATGAAGGCAAAGACTAAAGCACAAAGAGTTGAAAATCTCAGGTGTAGAAGGGTGCATTTCAGGCAGGAGACACTTTCCCAGCATGAGGAACTTGAATGTTTAACTACAAAAACAGATCTTAGTCATTCAGTGTGTCCAGCGAAACACTGAAATGTTCTCATTTCTAGAGAACTCCACCCTAAAGTTTTGTTTCTTGCGTCTTTGTCCGAGCACAAGGCCAAGTGAGCCTACGTGACTTGGCTGGCTCCTTTTGTAAATGTTCTGAGAGGAAATTCATATTTCTAACACAAATACAATGAATGCAGCCTGAGTTTTTAATCACACATGCTCCTCTAACTCTTTCAAACTCCCCCAGATTTCACTTTCAAGACTTCCAATGAGACTGTTTGCTCATTTTTGAGATATTCCTAATTTCCGTCGTCATCCTGGCCTCAGTCTTTCTTCACCCTTGAGCATTGTTCCTTTTATCTTTCACACATGAGAGCTGGCCTTTTCCGTTATCTAATCAAAGGAACAGAGAGAAAATGAGTCGGAAAAAGAGAGGAAGTGGTGAAAGCAGCGGGGAATGTTAGCCAAGCCGCCCCTCCCGTACAGCTTACCAAAGCTTGGAAGTTCAGTCACCATGCTGTGGAGGAGCCACTTTGTGTCAGAGCAGATGTTTCTCTGTTTGTGTAGACTGCAAACATTCATGACTTTCACTGAAGAAACTAAAGAGAGTATTTAAATAAAACCCACTCTCAGAAGGACGTTCATGTGGCGTCCTGAAAGTGGAGGTGATGCTGAAGATGACCGGCTAGGTGACTTCCTCAAGCCTTTAAAGCACTCAGAGATTTACCAAAAAAGCACAAGTCATTCATTCTACAAGAACAGAAAGACCCAGAATTGATGGAATTGTGTTCCGTTAATGAACAACTCATTGGATCTTTTTTTTTTAGCCTTCATAAACATCGGAACCAAAACAAAGATGCTAGTTTCACACAAGAAAGTCGAGAGAAGAACATCTGCAGCATCACTAACCCAAACCTCAGCCTCTAATAACACAATCATTTCTTTACTTTGCCATGTGTCTTCAAACAAACTTTATTGACAGCTCTACCTTCTGTAATCATGACTAAAATAGATGTATGATCTCTGCACAATGGAGACCTTCTCCTCACCTGGTCTCAGACTAAAACCAGAAAAAAGGAGAACTTTACTGTTAGAGGAAAGAAAGATCTTCCATTACACAGAGGAAGCAAACACCACACTATTGCAAATAAACAGATTACTAAAGTAAAATATAATCCTGAGCAGAGATAAGTACCGACTACTTGCAGACAAAAAAAAATCGTGTAACCTTTTTAGCATCACATCAAAAGATCCACAACTTTACTGAACCTTTCCAGAGAAAACTCCTGATGATCTCTAGTCCAGCTTTACAGACCACTAAAGAGGACACTAATGAGCATTCACCATAGAGCTGGTCTAAATTTCTGAATCTTCTACTCTCTGGTTTTTCTGAAATTATCTTCATACCAACCACTACTCAGATTAAAAATGTATTTCTGCAGGAAATCAGCCCTTTAGATATTCAGAGAGACAAATCCTGTCAGTTAAAGGTGCACAAACTGTTGGATTCCTGGTATAGTGTGTGTTTCTGCCCACACATGTGAACACACACACACACACACACACAAAACATGTTCAGCCATCAGGGAGAAAACCAGGTTGGGCGTTAGTTTCAATTTAGCAGGTTTAATCTGCTCCATATGGGCATGGGGGTCTGATGCATCTGCTAAGGCTATTAACTGCTATGAGCCCCGCCGATGGACTCATCATCAGTTTGGCAGCGACTGTGGCCGACAGCTCAACCAAAACTGCAGCAAACTCAGATGCTTTTATTGCAAAGCAGCATGTCTTTTTTCACCTCTGTTTTTATTTTTTTCCAGCAGACATGCCCTGAAGTGAAGTTAAGAAAAAGGTGCTAATCTCCATGGCAACAAATGACACAAAAATACATCCCAAAGCTCAATGACACACCACCTTCGGGGAGCACAAACAGCGCTCAGCTGACTCACCTCAACTCCATGGCTTCCCCCATCTCGCTCATCAAACCCAGAGCAGCGGCAGATGCGACTGCAGCAACAGGACACCCTCACAAAGCAATAGCAGCACGGGGGGAGAGGAGGAGGCAGAGAAACCACACCTCCTTTGAAGGGATTAACGTGGAAATGGAGCCGAGACAAATGCAAACACACACGGAGATGCTCCCGAACACAGCACACAAACATGCATTCTTGCAGCAGAGCTAAAAATAAAGAGAAATGGAGGTTTGCTGCTCCAAATGCTGAGAGCCAGGAAAGAAAGGGGTGGAGGACAGAGAGAGGAAAGGGGAGGGCTGACTGAGAGGGTGGTGGCGGGTGGTGACACATTTCTCTTTGCTCTCCATCTGTGATGGGCATGCTGGTCAAGAGTGCACTGGAGGAGAGGGCAGGAAGTGATTGCTGCGACCCTGGGGGTGGGGGGCTCTGCTGCTGAAAGTGGGGAATGAGGCCAGCAATGGAGGCTTCAACAAGAGAACTGGAACCCAATCTGCTGCCATGCTTGCACGTGCTCAGCCTCCATGGTTGAAGGCTTCAGAGCCTCAGGTCGCAGCTGCACTGTGATGGAACTGAATGCTATTTCCACACAAGAGTATGTCACATGGGAGTGTAGCTTGTGGCTCTTGACTGACTCAGTGGGAAAAGCTAGTCATCTGAAACAGCTTGAACTTTAAGAGGAGATGTTGAGAAATCAGACTATGAGTAAATGTGGTTTTAGGAAGTATTCAAAAAAGCCAGGAGGAATCTACCTGGATATACACTGTTGGTAGAACAGCTGAAAACCAGCATTTATTAGCGGCGATGTGAGGAAATTCTTCAACTTTAAGGGTGGTACAGGTCAGGCAGGTCTATGAAACATGTGAATCCTCTAAGATGACAAGATGGTTTTGCTTAATGGATAGATGGGCGGGCAGACGGACGGATCATTTCCCATGTAGCCCTCTTTGTCCAGATTGTAATAGCTGAAAGCTTTCCTACAGAGCAGAGCTTCAGATATCCACTAGAAGTCCCTGAAACACGGGAAAAAAATCTCCTGACAGAGTAGATGATCCCAGACGTTCATCTAAGGACGGTGACAGCATTGGGATCTGAGCTGGAGTTCAGGTGATTAAGGAATAGTAACTGAGCCTGGACAGAGAATTAGGAGCTGTGAAGGACTCACACAGATGAGGACTCGAATGAGAAGATGACCTTAAGACTGGGAGATGTTTCCACATGAAGCAAAAAAAAAACTGCATTCTTGGACTAGAAAGGATGTGTAAAGAAGGAATACTTTGTTCAGATGGAGGTTAGTTTGACATTTACTGGTACATTTGTGTATAAGTATATATATTGAATCAATAAAATGTAAATAAACAACAAACTTATATGATATGATATGATATGATATGATATTATATTATAATAAAATAATGTATAAAATATGATAATGTATAGACATCAAAACAGGGATGATGTTGGTAAAATGATGCTGAGGTTGGAGATACCAGGAAATAGGCCTTGAGGAAGACCAAAGAGGATGTTCAAGGATGTAGAAAAGGACATGAAGAGGGTTATTGTGAGTGAGGAGGGCACGGAAGAGAGGGTTAGATGGAGGTGGATGTGGCGCCCCCTAAAGGCAGCAGCCAAAAGGCAAAGAGCATATAATTCAGACATTCTGCCTACTTGTTGGACGTGACCTAGGCAACAGAATGTCAGGTAAAGTGTGACTCTCAGATGAGTCTGAATTCATTAAAACTACAAGCAGTTAGGCATTAGAGGAAAAGGGTGGAGATATTACATCTCAGAACCACTTTTTCTCCCACATTCCCAGAATTCCATCTTTTTTTTATCCTTTAAGCTGTTTTTAGTACAACACCAGAGCCAGAGGTCAAGAACAAAGGAGATTGTATGGATCAAAAAGTCTCCTATTTCATGGTCACAGATTCATATCCAACATCCATCTCTAAATGAGGTGAGCCCATCAAGCACATTCATTCATCTGCTTTATTATCTCATGTTTCTAATCACATTCTCTAACTTCATAGAGGTTAATAGTTCAATACTTAAAAAGAGGGTTTGTGCCCTTCTCATACAGCATTTGGCCCTTTCTCTCTAAAGTCCTAAAGAATGCAGCTGAAGCCTTTGTCACATGTATCGGGGTTGCCCTTGACGGGTGCTTGAGGTTTTTGGGTAGTTCAGACCTGTAGAGGGTCGTAGAGAGGAGCAGCTGCATGTTACAGCGACTGCAGGTGTCTGCAGGTGTTCTCTTGAGCCTTGTTGAAAATGGAACATACTGTTGTTGTGTGTGTGTGTGTGTGGAAAGTGTATCATGAAGTATTTGTAATGCTAATGGAAGTTACACCCATTTGTGACATATGGGTGATGCTTGCCTTACTTAAAAAAACTGGAGAACTTTTGACCTTGTAAAATTGTGACTCTACAGACCATCAGATTACAGGTGATTCAAACTGAGATTAGCATTAAGACGACTCATTAGTGTCCTCAATTGGAGCTCATTCTGTCTTTTCCATAGAGCAAATCTTTATGTTTGAATTGTCCTCCTCCATCTTTACTCTGTAATATTTTTGCAGTGAGATGTTCAGAGAGTCAAGTTCAAGACAAAAAGGATCTAAAAATAGAAAAGTAAAAACAAAAACATTTTGAACAATCAGAGAAAAAACGAGGAAGCCTGAAGAGTTTTGTTCAGCTTTTATAAACCTGTGTATGCATGTATGCTTGTTTGGGTGTGTGTTTGTCTGTGAATGCGTGTATCTGTCAGTGTGCAGGTGTGTACTAGTGGGGAGGTGTGTTTTTATCTGTGTGTGCAGGTGTGTTTCTGCGTGTGCGGGTGGGTGTGTGTATGTGCAGGTGTGTGCCTATGAATGCCGATGTGTGTGAGTGCGGGTGAGTGTGTGTCTTTGAAGGGGAGTTTGCCACATTTGATTTCAAACAGTTGAAAGTAATTGTTTCTAGACTAGGGCTGCACAATATGAGGAAAACTCTCGATTTGTGATATTCAATCAATCAATCAAACTTTATTTACAAAGCACTTTTCATATAAAAATATAACACAAAGTGCTTTACATTAAAACACAACAAAATATAAAAACAAGCATGACGATTAAAATAACCAAGCACAAGAAAAATAAATAAATAAAAATAAATAAATAAATAGGGCCCCCCTCCCCGTACCTAGCCCCCCACTCCTTTCACACCTCCCACTCCCTAACTGATGGGGAAAGACAATGAGAAACAGGTGGTTTCAATATTAGTGATCAATTTTGCGATGACGACATAACTTGCAATACATGAACAAATAAACAAATTTAAAAAACTGTTTAATTTAAATGAGAGTCCTTATACCTTTATTACACTCCAAATGACTCTCGTCTACATAGGAGGTGAGCATCTAACATAAAAGGGCTCCATCCCATTGGTCAACAACTTGAAGTCTGATACGTCAAATGCATAAAGGGATTTATTTGACTCATTAAATACCTCAAGTTGCCCTAAGATTGTTTTAGCATATTTAATGTAACCATTTATCACAATTTTCCCAGATTTTTGCGATATGCGTATTGCACAGCTTGATATCGCGATAACGATAAATTTGTGATTTACCCTGCGGGCCTACTCTGGATTCATTATAGTAAAAAAAAAAAAACAGAGAATGTCAGAATGATTAGATTAACAATAACCACATTTTACACACAAACACACATGAGGTCGATTATGTTCTTGCTTGCATTGGTGCAGCGTCTCACCTCAACCTACTTCATACCTGTACAGCAGCTCTAATTGGCTTAAACTGAAGTGTGTCCTGTTGACAGATTAATAAACAGAGGGCAGTTTACACACACACTAACACACATATAAAGACACATACACACTCCTGCGCACACACAGACACAATAATAAATGAGACTGCATATAACAATAATAATAATAATTATAATAATAAAATTGGTCTTCCCTGTTTTCTGTTCAGGAACTGTCAGTGATTTTACTTTTTCATGATCTGCTGCTGATCCTAAATCCAACAGCCTCTTCATGTAAAACATCTCAATTTACCTAGATTTGCTGCTAAGAAGATTATTAAGATTTATATTCCATCATAGTTCCTCTTTCTGCTGTCTGCAGACCAACAGATATTCCAAACTATCAATCAACAGTCTCAGGTTGCTGGATTTGTTCCTCCCTCTACTTCTTCCATCATCCACCGTCCCCGAGACTCTCTATCATCGTCTGTCCATCACCTGAGATCACACACTCACATTGATGTTTGAACATGCCTTTGAGGGACTTACAACACACATGTTCAGTGTTTCAGTAGTCTTCCAGTCTTTCAGAAACAGCACGCTCAGGAATTTGGCATGTCTTGTATATTCCCAAACTGCATCCAACTCCAACTCTGTTACACTGCAGTAGACACACAGAAGGAAAATCTCTGTGCTGCATGGCAACAAGATCCCATAGCAACTATTGCCAGGCGTTTTTCCCTGCTTTTTGAAAAGAAACAGAAAGAGGATGTGAGGAAGCAGAAAAAAACACTAATTTCTCTGCAGAGATCAGATGAGGTTGAGTGGAGACACACAGACAGCATTGTGAAGATAGACCCCCCCCCACCTCACTCCTCCACCCCTGCTTACCACAAGGTCAAGCAAGTGAAGGAGCTGTGATGGAAATGCTGAAGACAGAACAGTCATTCTGCTGATCCTTAGCTCTGCTGTTACACAGAGCATCTGCATACTTTCCCAGGAAACAATTTATCAGGGGCAGGTTCAGGGATTTACTTTGTTACGAAACAGAACAAGGGGGGAAACACATGGAGGCAATTTCACAGCGCACTGCCTCAGTTCAACACTAGGATGGAGCTATCATGGAACCAAGAACATTCATAACCATCAGAGAATCCTAGCTCCCCTCGCTCTGACCTTCCCACTGACGGTTCATGCTGAGGCTGTGGACCACAAAGGAACAACGCACATCCAGATGTTTCCATTAAAGTCCCATAATGTGAACTCCACCTGTTTTTTGGGGTGGGGTGTTTCAAGTCATCTCCTGCAGCTGGGGCCTTCTGTGTGCTCAGGGAATTCAAAATCTGACAGTAGTAATATTCAAAATTAATAGACTTAAACACTTTGAATTCAGTTGAGTTTATTGATAAAGCTTTTATTGATTGGTTCTACATGGTTCTGGTTCAGCTCAGTCTAGAACATGCAATTGAGGAGTCATCAAGACAAATCATGACAATTCATCTGCAAATGTTGAATTCTGTAATTATTTATATACAATGTGGAAGACACCCAATGGAAAAAATGGTTTTGTTTTAAGTCTCTGGTTTCATGGATTTTCGGAATAAATGCTATGAGCAAAACTCTATTTTTTGTATCCGAGTTCTGTATTTAAACTAAAATAAGTAAAGATAAAAAGTTTGGATCATAATAATGAATTATGAGGACTTCTGCAGGAAATACAGATTCCCTATTGCAGCAGATAAGAGAGTACGGGCAGTGCAGCAGCGCCCCTACTGGACGAAAGGAGTAACACTGCCATGTTGGCAGTTGCATGTCTGTGATGATCCAGCTGATTTCACTAACATCTTCGGTCTTCTCCAGTCAGGAGCAGTTTGAATCAGGTTAAATGTGCTGACTGTAACATAATAAAAAATTTAAAAAAAAGTAAAAACAAATGATTAATCACTTACTGAAAATGGTTAAATTGATCAATGTTTAATGATATTACTTCACTTGCTCCAAAAATGGATAAATTGATTCAAAAATCCTTCCTAATGTAACATAATTTTGCACATGTTTTTAACTTTTGATACTTGATGAAAGTTTACTATGAAACTCTCTGAAAAAGTGTTGTGTCTATTTTACTGATATAGTATTATGTTATAATCATATGAATGACTTTTATGAGTAACATAATCTGTATATGTTTTAGATAACTGATCTGCATTTGCCATGTTGATTTCTAAAAGAGTTATTTTTTAGTTTTTATTTTTAACATAATAATTAAGTAATTTATCTTTGTCATGTGCCTTATCGATACCTTATGATTTTTAATTCTGTCTGATAAAAACTGGGAACCGGATATTGATAAATCATGTTATAAAATGGTTATAGTATAACGGGGTGGGATTATATAAGTTCGCTTCCTTCCACTCCCTTTCAAGCAATATTTATTAATATGTCTAATTATCCTAAGTTTGATTAGTTACTGTATGAATGTATAACTGAAGATTATATTGCTTTTGTGTATTATTTCTACTTGATTGCTTGAAATAAACCATTTCAAATCAAATCAAATAAAAAAAACTGTCAGAATACTGCACTCTGCAATCATGGATAGTTATGTCTGCACGGGTAAAAGTGAGACCGTAAAATCTTACATAGAGCCTTTATCCTCTAAATCATTTTTGCAGTCCAAAAATGAAAGAGTTACTTTGGCCTGCAGTAAATCAGACTTTTTAAGCTGTCAGATCTGTTCAAAATACCTTCAAAATGCTGCTTTTATTTTGAAGTCCTTCAGACAGAATGTGAAACTGTAGCTGGTTATAAATAAATCTGCAGCCACGGTTTCTCTATTGCTCTGTCTTAAATCAGTCCTCTGAATTCATCTTTGCAGAATTTTCTGGACCATCCTCTACTGTTCTGCGAAGTGCCAGCCGTCCTCCATCTGGAAACAGAACCAAAGGACGAGTCCTTTCAGCTGGGATGTTTCCAGGAGCAGGGCCTTGCTTGGTCCATCTCCCAGAGGTCCGCACACCTTCAGTGGAGAGCTGAGGCAGAGTGACCTTCACAGAGCGGCGAGCTCTTATTGACCGACACTAAAAGCCCTGGGTGGGCGAGCAAAAGGCTGTGAGAGGAAATGGGTTTAAAAGCACAAATGCATGGCGTCAGGAGGAACCTTTTTGTTTGGTCAGGTGATAAAATGAGAAAAAGAGGTCCAAACTCAGCTCAGCAGAAATGTGGGTGGAAGCATCCATGTCAAGAATTTGGGTTTTCAGATTTAACCAGGAAGCAAGGGGGGGGGGGTCCTCCGAGGCAAAGTGGAGGACAAAGACAACGGGACGAGTGTTTGAGTCTGCTGCTGGAAAACAGACTCTCCACAATGGTCACTTTGACACAGAGATGAGAAGGAAGCAGGGACATGACAGACACCCCCATCTCTCTCCAGACCTAAAAAGGGACCCAGCCCCCCCCCCCCAAAGCACCAGAAAGCCCCCGACAACCGCAACAAGCTCCCGGTAAAGCATGGCTCCACTACAGCCAGGAATTCTTCCAGAGGCTGAAGTGTGCCCACCCCCCGCAGATTACTGACACCCACCACAGATGGCCAGCGTGTCTTTTCACTGCCGCCGCCGCAAACAATGATGGCCCCTCCCCCCCAGGCTCTTTCTCTTTTGTCAGCACGTGTGTCCGTCAAATGGAAGCGTGTGTCTGGGACAATGGCAGCCAGACAAAAGGCCCGCCTACCCCCCGCCAGGATGCTGAATGGAGGGGCACGTGGGGCTTGTCATCAAGTGAACAATGGTGCCTGGACGGGGGGTGGGGGCGGTACCCCAGCAGCAGCACCGCCTGGGTGGCCCTGAGGTCAGATCTGAACTTGAAGGAAGTATCATTTGAGAGCAGAAGCTTCAGCCCACCCGTCGCCGGTTAGAGCGCCCCCGCTGGTGTGAAAGGTAATACAGAAAGTGTCAGGTTTCCACTCATTACCTGTGCATTGTGTTTGTTACCCAAGCCATCCTGTGGGCCGGGAAAGAGCGTGTGGGGGCAGCACCTCGCATGTCCCCCGCTTTGCCACCACACTAATTCATTAAATGGGTCTCCAGGCATGGTTGGGCGCAGAGCTGTAACACTGCTGCGTCTGTGTCTGCGTCTGCGCAGCTGTCAGGGTCTGCTGGTCTTCATCTGCAAACCCTGAGGATGCTCTGAGGAGCTGCGAATACTGTTCAAGCCTTTGGAGGCAGATCTTCACGCAGGTCAAAGAGCAACATGAAGGTTGGTGAATGGATGTTTATTCTGGAAGTCTGTTCTGGTCTTGGACCAGGTAGACTGAGCTCCTCAGACGGGAGGAGTCTGTTGGTGCAGAGCATATATATGTATTCTTTGGGGGAGGTCAGCTGGAAGGGGATGTCTCAGATAGATGGGGGGGGGGGGGGGTATAATTGAGGCAGGATGCTGAGGTTTTAAAACAGCAGCTGGTTAGGGTGAGGGTCTCACCAGCTGTGCCTTCTTGACCTCCTAAGTTCTTCAGCACCTCCTCATGAAGCCCCGCCTCCCCTCCCCCAAAAACATGGATCCACAGCAACTGCAAGAACACAAACCGCACACGACCATCTGTCAGTAGGAGGAGGACCGTCCTGGAGAACAAAAGCGGCAAAGATTTAAAACTACACAAGCCGGAGCGAGCCAAAGATTGCAACCCCCCACCCCCAAACACACAAAAAAACACACAGACTTGTCCACACACACGCACATTCCCCCTTTTTGATGTGAAACTGGTTTCGTTTGTGTTCTTCTTTTATAACCAAATATGAAGATCACATTTACAGATGAAGTTATAAACACGATCTTTCAGTCCTAATTCTTCTTCCATGACCCTGAACGAAGCATGTGACTCATCTGAGCACCTCCTCGTTTCCTGCCTCCTCTCCATGATCCCCATAGAGCCCAACAGCACATACGTGCAGCATCCCTGCAGAAGTTCAAGCTCCCCTCCAGCTTCACCATCTATGGGAGATCTGAATCTGCTGCAGGAGTTAGACAGGAGGTGACTCCATGGAGAACAAGATCATAAAATACAGGCTCCTCCTCTGGGGCAGGAGGAGTTGAAGTCCTGCCGAAGAAGCCGCAGATCTCCCAGGAATTGTGTTATTGTATTTCCACTCAGGCCTTAAATATCACACACTAATTGGTGTTTTTCAAATCCAGATTCACGTGTTTACATCCTCACAGCACACAATTCCAATGAAACATAAAGACAGATGTCTTATTTTACCTGCAGGCTCTATTGATGATCCTCACAAATAAGAAGGATCATTTTCTGAATTTATTAATTCAGAAAAAGGGTTTATTTTTTTTCTTTTAATAAAGCTGAGACTTCAGTGTAGAAATAAAAAAACAATCTTGATAAAGAACCAGAATTTTTACAGAATCCAGCCTAGTTTCAATTAGGAGAGCAGAAGAGTTCACCACGTGACACCTGGGAAGAATCCCCCGTATCCAAAGGAGGACAAAAGGAGCTTCACCTCCTCTGCTCCCCAAACATCTGCCAGTGACAACATTCATGCAACCTTCATCCTCGCTGGAGGAGTCTTCAACCAGAAACCCCTAAAAAGACCTGATGACCAACTGATGATGATGAGGAGTGAATTCCAAGACGTCCATGTTCAGGATTTCATAATATTTTTAGTTTTTGAACCTAATGATGGATGCTTTCATTTTCACTTTAAGGACTTCTTTAAGAGCAAAGTATCTATCCAACTTTTGTCACTTACAAACAATACAAAAAAAAATTAAGAAAGAGACAACAATCCTCTGGGAAGTGGGAAACACTGAGGGGCTGGATAAATCTCCAAACTTTACTTATTTGATCTTTAAAGTCATGGACGAGTTTAAAGGGACACATAGGTGGAGGGGAGGGGGTGTGCAGAGTAACCTGAGCATGGAAGGTGTGAGTGCTGCAGACTGATACATCATGGGAATGTGAAGGATAATGCCATCACAAGATAAGTCTGTGTGAGCATCCTCACTCACATCATCATAAAGGTCCTACAAGGATCAGGGGGTGGTACATGCAGCATGCAGAAACGGGCGCTCTGCAGACCACACCTCCGTCCAACCAAAAACGCCTCTGGCGAGCAGGAACCCAGTAGATCTTTCACCAAAAGTGTTCACAAGCTGAGTAAAGGGAAGGGGCAAAAGCAGAAGAACGAGTGGAGCAGCATGAACATCAGAGGATGGAGATGATGGAAACGCAGGAAGTCCAGAAGGACCAGGCAGCCCTCACAGATTAGCAAGAGGGACGTTTCTGTGGGGAGTGTGGGGCAGCTCCCATAACAGCACCATAGACCTGCTTTTCCAACAAATCATTTTCCAGATGGCTGTAAGCCCGGCACCTCCCAAAGACTCCTCTGTGATCCAGGTGGGGGCAGCGGCTGGGAGTGTCCACACGCCTCCTATTGATCTCCCAGGGCTTGTCGAGGCCTGAGGAGCTCAAGACCCCCCTTCACCCAACAAAGAGATGAAGGCGGGTTTCTTCATGCTGACGGAGTCCTTCCTGGATAAAGCTGTGAGCCTGGATCTGAACGGGATTTTCAGCTGTTTTATCAGTGAGGGATTGTGGGTAAAAAAAAGAAACTTCGTGTGAATGGGAAGTTTACTGGAGAAAAGTCAGTCGACAAAGAAGAACATATTTCATTCTCTCAGTCGATGAATGTCGGAAACGTCTGCTGCTCCTCATCGAAAATACATTTGAATGAGTTTATAGGAACCCTGACGGTTCTAGAAAAAGAAGCATTTTTGTTCTGTGTGTACACCATCTGTGCTTTGTGGGAACCTGGAAATGTTACTAAGGGCTGTCGAGATTTATAAAAAAACAAACAAGCTTTTTGGGCCTTTTGGGGCTCCGTAAAAAACTGTGTTTTTCGCTCCTGTTAAAGAGTTTGGGCTTTTGAAAAACCAACAGGATTCTTTTATTTCTCACATTCAAAAAATCTCCAGACTGATTGACATTTGTCTTTTTGTATGTCAGATGTTATTCCTGACACATCCTTCTGTTTTTACCCACACTTAGCAAATGTCACGCAAAGGACAGGATCACGGAGAGGTCACTTAAGAGACCACAAAGATACACACAAAAAATGCCTCCACTTCTAAAGAAAATGACAAAGAAAAGAAACAACAATTGGAGAAATAAGAGAAAAAGTGGACAAACTTTATGAGAGGGAGTGAAGGACAGCTGTGGAAGTCAAATCCTTGTCATCGGCTGTGTTTGTCACACCAAGTCACCATGGTAACCACGAATCATAGCACCGTAAAAAAAGAGAAGATAGTTAAAGCATCGACAGCTCATTTGTGGAGGAAACCCCATCAACTTTAAGGTCACGACTAAAGATGAACAACCAACCAGGTCTGAGAAACCTTTTCCTCCCAACCCGTGACAAGTTCCCAGGTGACCGAGACACAAAAAAGATGAAGTGATGCCAGCCTTTTCATTGCTATGAGCCCAGCAAATAACAAGTCAAAGACCATCTGGACTCATTGAAGAACTCTATATAAACTACAAAAGGAACCCTAATTATACAACCATAATTTTACTTTTTTTAGAATGTCGTACTGCAGCGTCACTCTCCACGAGTTTACAAAATATGTGCCAGAGAGCAGCCGCAGCCAGACAGTAATGGCTGTCTCCTTGTGGGATATTCTGATGGTTTGTTGTTTCCTGGTTACAGTTGGAGCGCTGAATGGACGTAACTGTAACCCATTCGGTTAAAACCATCTTCAGAAACTAAACAGCTGTTCAGAACACTTTCACACTAGTCTTTTTTATTCATTACTATAAACTAAACAGTTTGCACTAACTGTTTCTTTCCATGTCAGTGTGTCGTACCTGCATGCACCACCATTGATGGTTACTGTCTCTCTGGCTGTTTAATGCTGTCTTTTCTAACTTCACATTCTTTGTGAGGATGACCAAACTGTTCTCTTTAGTTTAAACTGTTTTGAAATTGCAGTGAAAAGGGCCCTTAAAGTGTGGATGCCATGCTTTGAACAACTTTGTCAAATAAAAAAGCCCTTTAAACGCTGATTCTATTGATACCAATAGTTCGCGTCGAAAAAAATCCGAAGCATATGAATAATAGACATCTTTCGAAGGAATCAGAGATTTGAATTTGCCGCTAAGAGCGCAGGCTGGAAGTGACCCCGATATGACCTGTGACGTCACGAAAGGCATTGACTTCCGTAGTTCCGCTTTGGACAGCAGGTAAACAAAGCAGGTAGTCTTCGTTTCTCTCGTTAATCATCGTTAATTCTCGTTAATTCTCTGTTAATCATCAACATGCCAAGTCGTTGTGTGGCAGCTGGATGTAGCAATACTTCTAGTGAAAGTGTATCTGTGTATAAATTCCCAAAACAAGAAACGCTGCTGAAACAATGGACAAAAGTTCAGCGCACGTCCGAAAAAAAGAAACGCCCAGTACCAGCACTGGCAGGAGCCAGTACAAAAAGAGAAAATCTGTGACCGAAAAGCTGGCACAAAAGAGAGTGAGTTTAACGTTTATTACATAATGTATTTATTACAAAAGAGAGTGAGTTTAACGTTCAGTGATGAAAGTCTTCCGGGAATTCCCGGAAATCCGGGTTTTTGAGCAAACCGAACGTACTTTCCTGGAAATAAAGACCTGATCTCAATGGACAAATCGCTTTCCGGATGAAAAAATTGTCTGAAATCGGCGAATTTTAGCTTTATTTTCTATATTTCTCTGCGGATCGCTTCCTCTATGGTCGCGGCTATCTCTCGTCTACCCGGCCTAATTGACCAATGATGGGACGTTTTAGTTGCTTTCGGATGCGTCGACGGCTCTGATTGGCTCTGTCTGTACCACGTGGTCAGCGTGACGGATCCCCTAGAGACCAAAACTGGCGGACACACGCTAAACTTTCACAAACAAATCTGAAGAGTTTGCGATCAATAATGCGGGCATCGTCATTATTGAGCGTGGTCACCACCTCAGTTGTGAGAAGACGATAAAAAAAAAAACAAATTTAAGTGGTCTTGGCTGGAAGACGGTAGCATCACTCTGTGCTTCGCTATCGGTGCTAGCCATGTTGTCTGCCTTTCGTTACGTCACAAACAGGGCGGCGCGAATTCAGCGGAATGCGTGAAGCCGGCGGCCGTCCTCGTTGTTTATATCACGTTTTTCGTTATTTATTCTTTTTCGAAAAATATTAAAAACAATCGCAACATGAAATAGAGACTATTTACTATATTTTGGCTTATTAAAATAGGCCATGTCACCCACACTTTAAAATCAGCAGTAAGATGAGATCATGATCTTTATGAAGAGATGGTCTAGGATCAGCCAGGGGATTTCCTCTGTGCTCTTTGCAGATAATGTTATCCTGTCGGCTTCATCCGTAGTGGGCGGTCAACCTCTGATCGGAAGATTGCAGATTCGATTCCCGCCTTGCCTTGCCATGTGTCTTGCCTAAGTGTCCTTGGGCAAGACATTGAACCCCACCTTGCCTCTGGGTGGAAGGTTGGCAACAGTGTTCGGCAGTGGAGCCGCCACCAGTGTGTGAATGTGTGAAAGCGCTTTGGGCCTTTGAGCAAGGTAGAAAAGCGCTAGCGCTAGCCCCCTGCTTTAGTTTTTTTTTCCTTCAAAAACAAAACCGTCAGTGTTTGTAAAATGTTGTTTAGTTTCTACGCCATTTACCATTTGCCAAACCAGGACCTCCAGCGTGCACTGAGGTGATTCACAGCTGAGTGTAAAGCAGCTAGAATGAGACTTAGCCCCTCCAAGTCAGAAGTCATGGTTCTTGACCAGAAAAGAGTGGTTGACCCTCTTTGGTGACGAGCTCCTGTTACAATAGGAAAAATGCATGTCTGCTGGGGTCTTGTTCTACAGTGAAGAAGGAATTGACGTGAGAACTAGAGAACAGTTGCAGCAGCTGCAGTCGCTGCATCGATCTGAAGAAGTAGCAGAGCTAAAAAGGTAAAGGATAAGATCATGGATACAAGTGAAATTAGCTTCTTCCTTCAGGGTGGCTGAGCGCTTCTATGGAGGAGCTTCGTCACAACACACAACAAACACACAAAGCAAACAGGATGGGTGCGCTTTTGCATCGAGAGCATGCCAGTCGGGTTTGCAGCTACGCAACTATATGAGAGGCAGGAGGGGTCTGTCTGACCCGGCTGCAGAAATCCGATAACTGCACTCAGCATCTGCTGAACGCACTCAGGCTTCAGAAGCCTGATGAGTCTGCAACAAAAGAGCAGGTGAAGAAGATGGATGTCAGAAGGCTTCAGGCCAGAAGTTCTCTGCAGACGGACACAAAGCCCCTGCTCACTCCATCACTTTTACCTTCCTCCTCTCCTTCAATCTAATCAATCCCTCTTTATCTGCGTCTTCTTGGCAGTTCTCCTCCTTGACTCATATAGCACCTTTCACTCCACCTTCTTCACAATCCTGAAAGTTCAAACATCTTTTCTTAATTAATTCCTCCAGCAGGACCAACTCAGCTCTGCACGAGAACATCAACTTCAAAGACACTGACACGCGATTTTATGAAGTTAAGGAGAAAAACTCAAATCAGAAATACAGAAGAGAGGAGGAGCTTATTCTCTGCTGCCTATCCAGACGACAAGGCCCGAGAGCAGCAGCAGCAGCAGCAGCTGCAGGACCGGCTGCAAGCAGAGCTCCTGGTGAAGCAGACCCACCCTCGACAGCACAAAGGGGGCGACGCCCTCTTCCTCCATAAGCAGCCCTGATTGGCTAGTCGGGTGACCTCTGATCCACACTGTTCTCAGCAGGACAGCCCGCCCCCTTTTGTGCCTCTCTGTGTGTGTGTGTGTCTCCGTGTCTGTGTGGAAATGGTGTTTGAGTATGTCTGTCCTGCCTGTGTTTAGATCCTTCCCAAATGATTTATGTCCAGCAGAGGCTGAACTTCCATCTGCATGACTGTCGGCTGTGGAACAGGTCTAACCGTCCTCAGGTTCCAGATCTGGAGGAACCTTCGCTCTTTAAGGTCACATCTTCAAAACAACCCCAGACTTCCACAGGCTCCACCTTCAAACATAAAAGTACACATGGCCACCCCCTTTCAACTCCTTCACTAAGCAGCATTGATTTCATTGGAGTGGAGCAATATCCTTGATTAAAATATGACTGCTATGAATATAACAATCACAAGGAAACTCAAAACAGTGGCGAAACTGAGAAATAAAAACAGGTTTAGATCCTGAAGTGACGTTGCTCCAGGCTGCAGAGCAGCAGCGGTCCATTGGTTATTCCCGCCCACCAAACACACTCTGAGTAAAATAACACGACCGGTTCTGGGATGTTGCCACAATGCTGCTAATAAAGATTTATACACAGTTTTGTAGCATTTTTTTATCCTCAACATCTAAAAGGTCAGACGAGGCAGAAGTTAAAGTCTGCTTTTTAGCTTTGAGGGAAAGTTTGGAGAAAAATCTGTTCTTCTCAAAAACACTGTCCTGTGGAAGAGGCCTACAAAGACATGCTTACACACGATGAAGATACAATAAAACAATTTATGAAAATGTGGTAAAGGTAAAATGACAGATTATTTCTTCTAAGTCCAAATCCTATGAGAAAACAGATTTATGTAAACCTGTTAAAGTGACATCTGAGAGTTTTCTTGGAGCAAAGGTAAATTAGGCTCCTGTCTGTCCAGAAACTCAAGCATCCAAAACTTCAGATTTAAAGTCCCACTTCAATGAAAATGATGTTTTAATATGTTCTTGTGGCATTATTCTCATGATAGAGGATATCAAGTATATAAGTATCTGAGTATTTCTTTATTCAAACCATGTGGCAGGAGCAGACTCAAAAATGTTGTTTAAAAAAGCTTCTAGCAGTGACAGTGGGTGCTACAATTGGTGAGTAAGCCCTGGCTGAAGCCAAGGGTAGTTGCTATCGGTGGGCCACTAGCTCCCTGCTCCCCTCCATTCTGATGCAGACACATTCATGTACTTTTTGTTTTCTTCGTCCAATCTGGCATCTGGCTCAAAATTGTTCAGCTGGATGGTTCAATTTTTTGTTGCAACGGTTAGTTTGGGGTTGTGAGGGGCTGTAAACTAGTGGGAGAGAGTGTAAAAGAAAGGGATGCTGGGTAATGGGGACAGGTTAACTCCGCAACCAACAGTCTGGCCCAATGAGGTGAATTTCTTATGAACTCCTGCCGCTCTGCAGAAACTATGTCCTAGAAAACGACACAGGTTAATTAAAAGATCACTTTGACAATAGATCAAAAGCTGCTCAGAAGTTAAATAAAAAACAACAATCATGGTCAATAGAATTATTAGTGATGTTCTGGTCAATTTAACAGAAAGTTGGACTAAGAGGTTTAAATGCACATTTCTATGTACAGGATTATTATTTCAACAATTACATTTTTATACATTTTATATACTGTACTTTTAAGTTAATAGGTGTTCACGCATCAGAAACTTTGCTCTGCTGTATCATTCTCTGTAAAACATCTACAGTTTCTCATTTTCTTTCCATTCTAGATTTCATGGATGAATCATTTTAATGTGATGAAGATTCTTCCTTAACTTTTCCCTTAATGGTTGACGCTAAAAATCTCTTGCAAACGTTTGCCTTAAAGGTCAGTCCATAAGTAAACAAGCTGCTTTGCAGTGCTAAAATAAGTGCGGTTCACTGACTTAGTGAATGAGTGGAAACACATCACGGGAACCTTCTATCGAAATGAAGCTGAAGAGCTCCAACTGGAAGGTTCTGCTGGAAAGTTCTGCTGGAAAACCTAGGAACCTTGGTGATAAAGTTTTCAGAATCTGAAGTTTTGTCACTAAGAGCGTCTTCCATGAATCCCTGTGGTTCCATTTTTTACCTGCACAGGTTCTTCTTAAATCAGATCCAGAGCAGCTGGAACCTTCCTGTTGTCCATCAAACAAAACCACCATTGACAGAACTTGACTTCCGGTCCAACCATAGACTGTTAAAAACAATGGACCAATCGAGGTGTGACGTCACCCATAGAAAAGGCTTTACTTCCGGCTCTCACGAAATGAGGCACAATCCTTTAGCATTGCTTCCTGATGCGGGCGCAGTCATGTTCAAACCAGTCGACAGTGATTGGTCCGAGTCACTCTGTCATCGTATTCATGGAGATGGCAATAGTTGCCATGGATACAATGACTCAGAGTGACTTGGACCAATCACTGTGGACTGGTTTCAACATGGCGGCATCCATATCAGGAAGCAATGGTACTTCCTATTTGGGAACACGAGAAGGGAGGGGTTGAGCTGTCCATTGTTTTACAGTCAGTGGGTCCAACACTCTACAACAAGATCTCCTCAGTCTGAGAGCAGAGAGCCCCTCAGCCAGAGCCTTTGCCTTCCATCCAACAGTTGAAAGCAGTGCTGCCTTATGTGACTATTCTCTGGGGGCCGGACCCCCTGCCTCTGTCTGATGAAAGCCCCCCTCGTCACAGAGCAGATGGACACTCCCAGACAAAAAGGCCACGCGCCACACTTTAGGCATGTGCCAATTGTCTGTGTACATGTGTGCGCACCATGTGAGCATGCATGAGTGTGTACGTGCAGGTCTGCTTTCATGCTTAGAAAGTAAAGGTCTAGTGAACTTCTCCTAAAATATGAAAATATGAAATCAGATTAAATCCAGCTAAGCGGGGGGGGGGGGGGGGGGGGGGGTTCTCCTGAAAGAGCAATGCTCCAAAACCCAGGAGGAGGAGCAGAGCCTAGAAACCAGAAGGAGGAGAGCTCCAGACCTCCAGAAGGAGAAGCAGAGCTCCAAAGACTAGAAGGAGAAGCATAGCTCCAGAAACCAGGAAGAGGAGCAGAGCTCCAAAGACTAGAAGGAGAAGCATAGCTCCAGAAACCAGGAAGAGGAGCAGAGCTCCAGAAAGCGCTTCTTCATCTGCAGCTTCGACATGACATCATTCCATCTCCGGTCGTGACGCGCGGACACAGCAGCTGAAGTTTCTCATCCATCCCATCATTACAGAGCGGGCTGGAGCCACCTTTCATTCATTTTACACATCAAAGAGCACCCCCCCACACCCCCCACCCACCCACACACACACACACACACATACTCCACCCTTCTACCAGGACCACAAACTCCCACCCGGGAAGAGCCCATCATCATTCAGAGCTGGTTTGGACCCACCGATCGGGTTTTCTGACCCTCCGGGATCCAGAAACTCACCGACAGACGGTCGGATGATCGGCTCCCCGCTCCGGCTCGCAGTAAATCCGGGACCCCCCCCGCGCGAGTGGATTAACGGAGGAGGAATCCACCGTAAAATATATATATATATATGTCTATATCACCAAATCCTCATCCGCGCTGACAAAGCGTCGTAAAGAGGCGGCGTGGGCCGGAGACACGCGGTCACAGCTGTCGTGAGCGCACGCGTCCACGCGCCGAACCCCCGGACATCAGAGCGTTATTGTTCGGGAGAGGCGGCCCGGGTTTCATTCCGCGCTTCGCCGGAGTCTGTGTGGAGTCGGATGCTCTCTGGGCTGCTCCCCTCCGGCTCCACCCGTTAACCCAGCCCTCTCTGCGCGCCCATTGGCACAAACGGGCGGACATGCAAATCCGCGCGCCCCATTGATGTTTTCCCAAAAAGAAAAAAAAAAAACATTTAAAAAAAGGAAAAATCAGGGAACCCACAGTTACAGCCTCACTACAGCGCCCCCACGCGGCTGTATCCAGAAAAACCTCACTGTTGTGAACCCACACAACGCAATAATCTCATAAAGAATAAACAAGAATTGCAGCGTCAATGTTTTCAAATCTACAGAGATACTTCTTTTGAAATAATTATGTTTTAGGAGTATCGCTGGTGACTGAAATAACTCCGTTCTCCTTCTTCTGGTTATCATTCTGGAGCAGAATTTTGAACATTTTTTTGTCTTCTTCATCAATCAGAAGCTTTACATTTCACACCCAAAGAGAAACACGGTTTCCTGCACAGAGGAGATGATCTTTTTTTAATTATTATTATAGCTGTTGCTGCAGCGTCACCATGTGGATGTGGGTATCAGAAACCAGGCCGCTGTGGCATGCTGGGTTTAACCATTTGTGAAGTCTGTTTTGTACAATCTTTACATCATATATACTGTATTTTCTTTTTTCTGTATTTCTGAGGGGCAGAACCTTTGCTTAAGAGCGTGTTGTCTGGATATTTTTTGTTGTAACACTATTCAATTGAAGGAGTTGAATGTGGCAGATTGATTCAGAAGGTGAGCAGAAATGATACTCAGCAATATACATGTTCATGTTAATGTAATTTGTCTAAACTTTGCATTAGTGTTTGTTTAATGGTGACCTTATGACCTCATGGACATGTGGAGAAAAAGTCAGCAGCAGCAACTATGTGATCCAGTTTCTTCACCTGAGCGAGTGATACTGGGAAAGGCGGGTGCTTCATCCTCTGAGGCCTGGAGGGAACGAAATAGATGTGCTGACCTTGAAGCAAAAGTAGTTCCTGTAAATAAGACTTTACAGATGGCTTCATCATCCCCATGTCAACACAGGAGGAGGTCAGGAAAAACAGGAGGTCGTCTGCAAAACAAGACAACTACTGGAAAACAGGAGGTGGTCAAATAACAGGAGGTCAATTACAGTTTGTCATAATTTTCTAAGCAGGTCTGATCCAGAAGGATCAAAATCAACACATATGAGAAACCCAGTTTGGTGTTTTATTAAATAAAATCTTCATGCAGAACAACACAGCAGCGTGAATCTGGATCTGACAAGGAACAGTTTTTGTTTATTGTATAAGGTTAATGCGAGGCCGTCAAAGCGGATCTTCAGACTGGATCTCGGCTGCCGTCATCTAGTCAGAACGCTTCATCTTCACTGCAGGAACCATAGTTCAGACTTTTCTGTCAGAATGAGGTTCAATTATTTTTTACTGCAGATTTAAGAATTCACTTTGGAGGAATTGTTTCCTCGTTTGAAAAAACCTCGTGGACCGAGTGGTAAAAACCGCCCCGTTTGCACATCAGTCCAGGTTCTGGGTCAAAACATGTCTGACTGCGCGTCATGATGGAGAGCGAGGACCACAAACCTCACAGAGATGGTGATGGCAGTACCAGGATCTGAACCACTATCTCCATTGTTAAGTTCAACAGCCAGAAAGCTCTGGGCTACTTCGGGCCATGAGCATGCCCCGCCCCCTAAGACGCGGGCCTACTGCAGCTGCTCCACCTGCCCCACCCTCTTCAGACGCTGGCCCGCTGCAGCTGCTCTGTCTGCCGCTTCTGGGTGTAAGCCTTGTAGATGTCTAGGAACATGTCCTTGCAGGGTATGCAGGCCTTCAGCTTGGAGCAGATCAGGAAGGAGCCCGCCATCTTGCGGTGGAGTGAGTACGTCTCCTCGGGAGGGGGCGTAAGGCGGTGGCGCAGCATGATGGGGATGAGGTTCTGGATACGCTGAGTGGTGCTTTGGCTGCCAAAGTCAAAGGCCTCCGTAGAAGCAAAAGCTTCGCCCAGGATCATCACCGCCTCTACGTGAGCCTCCTTAAAGGCCTGCAGGGGGGGACAGACGCCAGAGATCTCTTTTACTCACAGTTAGAGTTGATCAAAATACCCCCTGTCTAATGACATCACAGAGCCCCCAGCCTTAAGAGGTTCTGGGGTATTTTATGTATTTTTAGACAGAAGGATGCAGGAAGCTGAAAATTCTCACCTTTGTCTCCAAACCTGTGAGGAACTTCAGGTCCTTGGATTTGGAGAGGACAGTGTCCCGATCACCAATAGAGGCTGCGTACACCACCTGAAGACACAGCCTGAGTTCAAACTAGCAGTTTAGCTGAAAAGCTGCTGGCAGTAAATCCAGTAGATGAAGGAACCATCATCAGTGGAACAGTGGTCCCCTGAAGTCCAGCAGGCGTCCTTCAGTTGTTAGGACCAAGTAACATACCTGGATGTAGTCGTCTGTGAAGGCCTCTGGGTAGCTTCTGCATGCCCCAAAGTCCAAGAGGATGACCTACAGGCAGAAAAAGAACCTGCTGCTCATCCTGAAGAGGTGGCGTGACCGCCTTCAAACATGGAAATTCCTCACCTTGTTTGTGTCCGAGTTGTAGAAGAAGTTGGACCAGTTTGGATCCGTCTGCATGAACCTGAACTCGAAGAGCTCCCTCAGACACAACTGAAGGATTTGGAAACAGATCTGCAGAGGAGAGGAGAAGCTGCTGAGCTTTGAGGTTTCATGCCTGCAGCTCACCTGTTCTTCTGGAAATATAAACAGGATCTGAGACCTTTTCAGAACAAAAGCTCATTAAACACATCCATGATGAAGAATTATGCAGAACATCTCCAGAGAAAGAACAGATGAGAGTTTTGTTTGGTATTTTGTGTTCCAACTGAGCAATGTTGAGTTATTGTCAATAAAGTTTTATTTTCTGTCGTGTTTTTCTCTCTGCAAAAACTGATCATTATGTATACATGTGTACAAATATCACAGCATTTCTGTGCTTCTGGAGTCCAACCTGGTTCCTTGTTTCCTGGTCCAGATCTACACAGCGGTCCAGTGGGACCCCTTGCACCAGTTCCATGGCCAGAACCCGGCGACCGGACAGCTCATCGATGACTTCTGGGACTTGGAAAAACGGGTCTCCTTCCAGCAGGGACCTGTACAAGTGCACATTAAAACAGGAAATGCTGTCATGCTACAGAAACATCTGAACAGAAGAATGAAGGCGACATTCTATGGTGCACAGAAGGATTTAGACCGACCGGAGGAGATGGTTCTCTATTACAAAAGAAAGCAGTGGCAGAAGAAGCTAAAGGTACCTGAACTTCTTGGCACACTCTGCTTCCCTCTTATAGTCACACTCCCAGGCCAGCTCTCTCTGCAGGACCTCCAGACTGCTGTCTGCAAACAGACCTGCAGAAAGTCCACGCATCATTACAGTCCTGCTGGAGCTTCATCACTAGCTTCCCCACATCTCCAACTCAGACCCATCCTGTCATTTTAACCTATCGCTGTTTTACATCAAACAAGGTGAAAGCAGCCCTCAAGTTTTCTGGATTTTTTTTTCACAACGTCTGTTCAGAGAACATTTCTACGATAAATCCTAGGCTTCCTTTATGTAACTGGGATCAATTTTCCTTAATTTCCTCTCCTTGTAACAATGATTTCATTCATACAAATTAATGCAGCCAACCAGCTGAAGGTCCCAGACTTCTGCTCTAAACTAAAGACGCCATAAAAACATCAGACCTTCTGGCAGAACCACGCTCATCTTCAGCACTGACATCAGATTGTCTATGTCGCTCTGGATGCTCTCTGCCACTCCGGGGTACTAGGACACACAGATGAACAAATCAGGGTCCTGGAGAGAGGAACTAAGGTGAATCTGTGGGTGAACCTTACCTGGATCTTCATGGCAATCTCTCGACCTTCTTTCAACATGCCGTGATGGACCTGGCCAATGGAAGCTGCAGCAAAAGGTTTGTCCTCAAAGGATGAGAGCTTCTCTTTCCAGTCAGGTCCAACATCCTCCTCAAGCACCTTCTACTTCATGACAAACAAAGACACTGTAGAACTTTGCTCACACGCTTTAGGCATCAGTCTTCGTGTTTGGACGTACCGTCATCTGCCAGGTGGGCATAAAGTCTGCGCTCTGCCGCACCCTCTCAAAGATCTTCTGCAGCTGAGGGTTGATGAAGGCGTTGTCTGGAAACCAAAGAAGCTTTCAGGAAAACAGAGCAGATCTCAGCAAAAGCTGCAGTAGTACAGGTGCATACCTTGTATGCTGAGCATCTGGCCTATTTTGAGCGCTGCTCCTCGAACCTTACAGAGCGTGTTGACAATCCTTTCAGCGTTGGCTTCAGACAGGAAGGCTGAGTCCAAAAGCGCATTCCCGTCTGCAAACAGGAGTGATGTCAGGAGCAATAAGGAGCACAGCAAGCATCTTTATGACCCCAAAGTGTGTTAAGAAACTAAGCTGTGAGCGGTCAAACAGCCCCAGAGGTCTGAAGACATGAGACCCATCTCACAGCTGGATGGGTCTTTCTACCAGCTGGACCGGATCAAACAGATGGGTTAAAGAGCTTTACCTCCTTTCTGTTTGCCTCCGAAGGACTGCTTTGCTACTTCTGCAATGGCGCCAATCCCCAATCCAACAGCAAGCCCTGCAGCAGAGACCAAGACCAAACTCTGGATCTTCTGAAGGACGTACAAAGAGCACTTCACCAAAATTATTTTATTAACAGCTCTCTGTAGGAATATAAACTGAAAGACAATCACCGCAGCGGTTTGTCTGCAGCAGATGGAGATTTTAATGCAAAGAAATAATCTTCAGCAAACAGAAAAACAGCATAAACATTTCCTTGAACTTCTTTTTCACTGCAGCTTCTGGACTCTGATGGAGTTTCAGATCCTGTGTCAGATGATGCCATTCTGGGGCAGAGAAGAGGCTTGGCTCTGATGAAATCATGTGAGGAGCTGATCAGGAAGTTGGGTTTGGGTCCCGATCTGACTTTGTTGGAGTCAGTAAAACCTGCAGTGGCTGCTCAAATGTTTTGATGAAAGTCTACATCTGTAGGTGTGTCATCCAAACTTTGTTAAGAAGTTTTCACGTGTTTGTCTTCACTGGAACGTTTAATTCCATCCAAAAAAAACAGCCCTGGTATCTCTGGCTGCCTTTGAGGTGGAATGAAACCCTGGGATTACATACAGAAGATCAACCAGATCTGCTCTTGTAACAGAATTTGCAGCAAGCTTCCCCACCTAGGAGGTACTGTAGGCTCCTGCTGAGGTTCCTCTGCCAAAGACCAGCACAGAAGAGCTGACTGGTCTATGGAGGATCACGCTGGCTTCACTGCGTCTTCAGGGCAGTCCTTGATCTTTATTGATCTCTGATTGGTCCAAAGTCTGAGCAGCAGAGCTCAGGAATGTGATCCATAAATGGCAAGAACCCCATCATGACACTTCTGGATTGGTGAAACTCCATCTCCTTAATGACAGTCAAAATAAAATAAACAGCAAAATAAAGCCTTGTCACGAAATCTTGTTCTTACCACCAAAATTAACAAGGCGGCTGATCCTTGTGGCGGGGACCTTCCTCTCTTTGGCGTGGACGCTTAGCTGCAAGGATAAATGGAGATAGCAGATGAGACGTTTGCCTGAAGGGATTGTTATTTGATGCTGCCGTTTCATACTAACGTTAAAACAATCGTGTGAAGGAAAGAGGAAAACTACTTTAGCTTCGAGTGACGCGGAAACAAAAGTAAAGAAACCAGGAGATCCATAGATTACTGTAGAAGACGAATTGGACTTGCAGAAAAACTGCCGTCATATTATTGCTCTCAATAACATAAATGTTTTCCCCCAAAGAGATAAAAACAGATGAAACATGTCTCTAAAGCCTTCCAGTATAATCAGAATACAGGTAGTTATGGAATCAGAACCGACTGGGCTCAAATTCACTGTGTGTGTAAACAGACTCTGGTGATAAAAATGAACGACGTTCCTTCTCCTGAGGGTACAGGTGGACCTACCTTCTGTCTAACCGGTTTAACTAGGGTCTGCTTCGCCTCTCTGGCTTTTTTTATGTCCTCTGGAGTCAGCTTGGTCACCACCGAATTGTGCACTGACCGACTTCTGTGGTAGAACCTCGGCAGGGTGGCTGTGCTGTGCAAGAAGCGACTGGTGGATCGTGGCCACCCTGACCCCCCCACCGGAGACTGTTCGTCAGGATGAGCCCCTTCAGAAACACAGAGACAGAATTACTCCTGAACCACCGCATCTTCTGTCAAAACCAAGCCACGTCTGACACAGTCTCCAAAATGATTATGCAGACATACAGTTTTACTAAACCCTGAATCAAGAACTTAAAGTGTGGATGCCATGCTTTGAACAACTTTGTCAAATAAAAAAGCCCTTTAAACGCTGATTCTATTGATACCAATAGTTAGCGTCGAAAAAAATCCGAAGCATATGAATAATAGACATCGTTCGAAGGAATCAGAGATTTGAATTTGCCGCTAAGAGCGCAGGCTGGAAGTGAACTCGATATGACCTGTGACGTCACGAAAGGCATTGACTTTCGTAGTTCCGCTTCGGACAGCATGTAAACAAAACAGGTAGTCTTCGTTTCTCTCGTGTTTAAATCTGTTAATCATCAACATGCCAAGTCGTTGTGTGGCAGCTGGATGTAGAAATACATCTAGTGAAAGTGTATCTGTGTATAAATTCCCAAAACAAGAAACGCTGCTGAAACAATGGACAAAACAAGTTCAGCGAACGAGGGCGAATTGGGTGCCAACTAGAGGTAAGATCTTAAGCCCGAGCCCGAGTCCGAGCCCGACCGGACCCGAAATTCGGGTCCGGTCGGGCTCTAAATGACAGTCATTACGTTCGGGTCGGTTCGGGCCGGGCTTCTCTCTCGCTGACTTTTTTAATAAATATATTGTAATGTCTGCAAAGAAGCTCCTTAGGCGGCGGTTGTCCAACAGCTCTTTATTAATCCTAGATGTCAGAACGGTTACCGCACGAACCGAAAGGCACAGCCAGCTTCTTACTCAGAGGGAGAACGTTCCCCTAGCGCACACACACACACACACACAGGTAGACCCCGCCCCCTCCCACCAGTCACCAGCCCACCGTTGATTGACATACACTGTGGTCCAGCAACTGGCAGAAAAGGGGGGGCGTCGGCCACCCGCAGCTCTGCGCACGTGTCGTGAACGTAATCTTCCCCCGCAAGCCCGCATCTATTTTGTTTAGGGATCCCTGATATGGAGCAGCAGGAAGTCAAGGATAAACTTCAGACAGGGAAACTGAAAAGGCAAACGCGCACCGCCGCGGCTGCAGTATTTCTCCGCGTAATGAAGCGAGTGCGCATCAAGATCTCTCTGTCACTCTCTCTGTCTGGCCTCTTATTCTGTGTTCCAGCGTTATTTCATTGATCAAATGCATTTGTCATGGAGGGAGGAACCTATGCGCAGCGCTTCCAGCGGAACTCTATGCCACAACAGCGACCATTCTCTGTTCGAAGGAAAATAACTTTCATCATCATAAAAATATATAGATTATTTTACCTTTAAGAAATCTGGCGGGTTTTTTTCTGTCAAAAATCCTATGGGTTAAATTGAAATTTCGGGTTTGCTTCAGGCTCGGTCCTGCAAATCAAGTTAATTGGTCGGGTTCGGTCCGAGTTCGGCTTTAATGCCCGCGGGCCTGTGTCGGGTCGGGCCGGATTTTTTAGGCCCGATCTTACCTCTAGTGCCAACTGCTTCGTCAACTTTATGCAGCGAACATTTTGAGGCAGACTGTTTTGAAGAAACACCACAGCTCATGAAAGATATGGGAATGCATGTCAGATATAAAAAAGTATTGAAACCGAACGCAATCCCCACCATTTTCAAGAGATCGCTAGACCTACTACTTTCTGCTATATCCTCCTCACTTTCGCAAAAGGGTTCGAATCGATACGGTTGCAAAAGTGACTCATCATCATGATAATCTCCGCAACTTTCCTCTTCATCTTTCTGTTCAGCTAGCCATGTTGTCTGCCTTTCGTTACGTCACAAACAGGGCGGCGCGAATTCGGCGGAATGCGTGAAGCCGGCGGCCGTCCTCGTTGTTTATATCGCGTTTTTCGCTATTTATTCTTTTTCGAAAAATATTAAAAACAATCGCAACATGAAATAGAGACTATTTACTATATTTTGGCTTATTAAAATAGGCCATGTCACCCACACTTTAATGCACCCCACACATACACACAGTCAGTCAGTATTATTCCCAGTGCTGACTTGTAAAATCCCTTTTCTCTGCAGAACCTCTGACAATTTTAGACTAAATTCCATCTTTAAAAATCCATTAGTAGCTCAGAAAACACGTGTGTAAATATTCACAGGTGTGTCATGACTATACCTGTGTGAATCCTTTCTGCAGACTCAGGTTTTGTCCAGCTGTGTTCTGCAGGGTCAGGAGGGAACTCAGATCCAACAGCCCATTTAGCTGCTTCCTCAGGATCCATGTTTTCCCAGCCCTCTGCATCAGGAAAAACTTCCTCTTTTACAGAATTCTGGAGGGAAAAGGAAGACTGTAGCTTGTAAACTTTAAAAAACAAACACTTTTTTTTATGTGAACAATTCTTACCTGGCTGGCGCTCCCAAACAAAGCAGCCATGGCGCCTTCTGCAGCGTCCTGGGCAGCTTTGACCCCTGCAGCCAGTGAGGAGTTGCATGCCATCAGGCGGAGCTGCTCCCCTTGGGTCAGCATCAATGCGGAGCCCACCTTTCCCGCCCCTCGGAGCACCTGCAGAACCTCTGCAAGCATCACTGCAGACGGTGACGTGAGCACAGAAAAAGGACAGAGATGAACCAAGCGAAACCAGGCTTCCACAAGAGGCATCAGCCGTTCTAGAAGGAACATGTTTGGGTTAAATTTGGGCCTAAAAACGACCGAAACCGAGCCCGGCCCATGTTTAACCTTGGGGATGATTGCCATAATGTGTGTTATTAGTTAAGGTTGTCATATGGCGTTTAAAGTCCTGAAATATGATTAAGAAAAACTTTATCAAGAAACGTAGGTAACCTGGACGTAGAGCTAAATGGGGCTCTTTCTGAGGGACGCTGGGAAATTATATACCGGTGTTGTGCTAACATTTCACGGCGATAAACGTATGTTTATCGGAAAACAAATAACAATTTTCTGCAGCTACTTAAGAAAGCAGTAACGGAGTCACTCACTTTTCCACGCGTAACTGCTCCCTGCGTCCTTTAAGCAAACCGTCCTTTTTCCAGCAATTCTTCAGTATGTTTCGTAAAGAGAAAAATTAGGAGCCGCCCCCGGAAGTGCAACATTGACTGACGCGACTACAGTCCAATCAGTTAAGAGGAGAGAATTGACAGCCAATGGGAGTGTAGAAAACACCGTGACGATCGTGTTCCCAAACCATTGCCGTATCAGATTAGTAAAGAAGTAAAGAAAATATCCAATGGGAGTTGAGGGGTGGGAACTAAAGACGGATTCTCTCTGGGCACGTGGTCGGTTATCAAACTGGATAGCTTCCGGTGTAAACATTTGTCCTGTAAAATAGTTTATGTGATTGGCCCTTTAGACACTGTCCGACTTTAAATCAGATGGACTTCTTTGTTGTTGTTGGCTTGCAGCATTATACCCTTTTATGTTAAAATGTCTTTCTTTTTTAAAAATATTTTTCGGTTTGACTTTAACCAGAGTTTTGTTGTATACAGTGTTTATTGGAATAATCTGCTAAAACTGTTTTAAATGCAATATTTGGAAGAAAAAAAATAGGGAAAAATGATTTTAAAATGTTGTTAAATGGCTGGTTCTTCCTCTCATTTATGTATTTATTCAGTTGTTTGTTTATTTATCTATTTATTTATTTAATATTGTAGATGGGTTTACGACTACCCCTTACTACATGTACAGATATACACTACAGTACAGTTTACACAAAATAATGCTGAGATTGTACTTACAGTTTAATACACATGAATTGTTTTTGAAAAGCTGCCTTGTGGAGAACATCATTACAGCCTTTACAGTAGATTGGCCCCTGCTGGCTGGATGTCTTCCTAACAGAGCTGAGCTTTCAGTTTGAAGTTTTGAAACACAGACATTCATAAGCCTAAAGGTCAGTCTTCTCTGAGATGTTGAAGGGCCTCGATTCTGACAACTTCAAGCTTATAAAGTCCATGCTGGCTGACATTCTCATGACTTTAAGGCCCTGACTCAGGGCAATGTCCAATAAAAAGCTCGTTGCTTTTTACTTTCCATGCATTTCCTGCATTTATATCAACATTTTTTCTTTCCTTTTTTATGTCAGCTCTTACTTCTTGTAGTGGAAACCCCTGATCGGATGTTTTTTGTACATGTGTGTGTGGGAGAGATCCATTCCATCACTATATCGCAATAGTTCTCAAAGCATTATTTTGCTACAAATCTCTTCTCTGTAAAAGGAAGTTACTCTTTATATTTAACTGACACTCAAGTATCAAGTGAGATTAACGTTGCTGCTTTTGTCCATGTTCAAAATCAGTGAAGAAAACGTTGAATGCATCCAATTAAAAAGTAGTAGAAACGAGATCCACATCCACTCATGAGGCGGATTCTGCTCGATAGTACACAAGAATAATCATACTCAAGGAGTGTAGAATGGTTAAACAGAGTAGCTAAAGATGATATAATATTATTTAAATTCAGATGTTATTTATGTATGTTTGCATTGTGCATATAGATGATTAAAAAGTATGATGATGAATATTTATCATGCACTTTACTGCAAAACACAAGTAGGTGATCAGCAGTAAGAACAAGAAAGGTAGACCGAACAAAACTGTGTCGGTCGAGAATGAAACAGCTCTCATAAAAATATCTCATATTTTGCACTAGACTAGAAAATGCAATCCGCTTCTTTTTTCTGCCTCTGTATTCCCTAGTTCTGCTCAGTGGACGAACACACCACCCTCCTCTGCAGCAGAAGCGCAGCAGCAGCAGAACCAGCAGCAGCAGCAGCAGAACCAGCAGCAGCAGCAGCAGAACCAGCAGCAGCAGAACCAGCAGCAGCAGCAGAACCAGCAGCAGCAGCAGCAGAACCAGCAGCAGCAGCAGCTGCATATTCTTTGGGTGTAACAGGAATTCCCATTTTGAAAGAAATTCCTCATTTGTCAGAAAATGTCCATGAGAACTGAAAAGTTGTCTTATCAAAACAATGTTATTTTCACACCATCTAGGGGGAGGGGAGTGATTCATTCTTGTATTGCACATTACTGTTATTCCAAATAAAACAAGACTTTGGAGAAAATGATCTTTATAAATTTGTTTCCAGGCCAGCAGGGCTTGCTTATAAACGTTTGAGTTTTGTGGGTTATTTTTGACTTTATAATTACATTTGTGCAAGAACTTAATTCCTCCCATTGTGTCAAATCAACCCAGAAGTTGGGAAATGCGTTCCAGATATTGTCTTCCCCTTTCAATAAATTATTTAACTACTTTATTTTAAAGAGTTTTTTAAAGTTCCAAAACATTTTACCTTAAGTAATTACTTTTTTTTCTCCAAATAAAACATTGTTTTGTTTAAAAGGTTACAGATGTGTTTTGGCATTTCTAAAGACAGAGACACATGTCTCACACACAAATTCCCTCAGCTTTAGTTAATAGAATTCTATCATTCTGTGAAAGATCTCTTATTAGCCACATATATATTTTGATAGTTTATTCAATTATTGGCTTAAAATGAACATCGCTGCGATTTGTTTTATTTTTTATCTATAATTATGCCAAGATATGAAAGTGACGTTTAAAATGGAATACTGTTGATTTCTGGTGAATCATAATCTTTAAATTGAAACAGCATAGATTTTTTTAAGGTTCATTTATAATCCAGAGACTCGAGAGAAGTCCTTGATTCCTTTGATTGCAACCTAAAGCTGTAAGATGGACGGACGCCTGTTGCTGTAGCTCCTGTGAGATATTTTTCACAAATTTCTCACGTGTGTGATCAATTAAGTATTTCTGATTCTGAAATGTGGATGGTTGAATACTGTGACACAGTGACCTTTTGGATGTGAATGTGGGCGGGGCGTAGGCAGCAGGGGGAGGGAGATGTGCATGCGCCATATATGGGCACACCATTGACTCTGCACTGTGATTGGCTGCGGGCTTGATGCAGCTGCTTGTCAACAAGATGGCCTTCCTCATCTCGCCCGTTCTGACATGATTATTTTGGTGTCCCGGAGAACATACCGCTTAAGCGCGTGTCACTTCTAAATAGATAACGGGGGTGCTGCTGCCCCTCACTCGGCGTAGGATGCGCGGGAGTGAACGGACGGAGCTGGCACGCGCGGACGCGGAGGGCAGTGGCAACAACTAGGAAGAAGATGGAGAGGAGAAAGTAGCTGGAGGCTAACGACGACTCTAGTCAGCTAGCCAGTTAGCTTAGCTACGTGGACTCGGTTAGTCAACTCGTGTCACCTGCAGCTGACCGAACCAACTGGTTTGCTTAGAGGAAAACAGTGAATTAAACACTGTCACCGACTGGATTCGGCAGTGTTCCGGTTCGGAGGTCTGCCCCGTTAAGGTACGTAACAAACCGAACCAGAACGATGAGTTGTTCCTGGATGGTCTTTGGTTGTGTTGTTATGCAGGTTAAGTTCTGAGATTTCGTTAGCGAGCTTGCTAGCTTACGGAATGTTTCCTCAGTTGTTAGCCCTTATCAGTGAAATGTACAGAGTAGATCTGTGACACAGTGATCCGGTATAGTTCAGGAAAGTATGTTTGTGTTGCCGCAAAAGTTCGTGTTTGTTACTGTAGTAATATGCACAAGATAGCAGCAGCTAGTAGTTCACGAGCTCCTCGGACTCTCCCTTCATATTGTTTATGATTACTTTAGCTAACATTAGCCCTATTCTTTTTGAAATATTCATCCTCTTTGATGTAATTGTTTTTAAAGGTGGTTTGGTTTCAGCTTGTTTGCTGGAAGGTTGTGGTTAATGAGCTGCAGGGCCTCGTTACCAACAAGGAAGTTTCAGTTGGTTAGGATGAGAAGCATAGGTTCTCTGACGGTATGGACTCATTGTTTGTGGTAATATTACTAATATTTGTTACACCCCCACCCCCAGTGTTTACTCATACATACATACATACATACATACAGCTGTAGATCAATCATGAACTGGTAATTTTTAATAGTGACTTTGGTAACCAAACATATACATACATTCAATTAAACAGTTCATCCATATATTTGTCTCAGTGGTTTCTATATGAATATGCCACTAAAAATTTATAGATCAGCCCTTCCAGGAAGTACACAATCCTCTTATTTGCTGCTGTTTGTTAGTATAGTAAGGAAAT
The DNA here is from genome assembly GCA_023969325.1 of Oryzias curvinotus. Classification (NCBI taxonomy): domain Eukaryota; kingdom Metazoa; phylum Chordata; class Actinopteri; order Beloniformes; family Adrianichthyidae; genus Oryzias; species Oryzias curvinotus. The sequence goes on along the minus strand of CM043718.1, from coordinate 22,144,349 downwards.
GGATCTAAGCAGGAATACTTGGAGAACACTACAGCGCTCCATGCCATCATGGTGTTAGGTTTCTTAGCTCGTTTAGATGTTCTACTTGATGGGATCTTGTTAGACAAAGCATGGTTGATCCTTTTTCAGGTGTTTAGTCAGCTAGAGCACTGTCTTCCTCGTGATAGAAGCCTGTGTCAGAAATTAACCTTCGACACTATAGCAGCTCAAACATGCCAGTACCCCCACGTTGTCATGGATACAGCAGCCAGACCAGTCAGGCATCTATCCAGGTGTCCTAACCGACAGGCAGTGCTGGTGACGCACCTGCGCAGACTGCTAGAGTAACTCACTGAGCTCGATTGTTCTGCTGGCGGCTCCTTCTGGTCGTTCATCTGTTGCCTTTGGGGACGTAGATGCCGACGCAGAGCCCCTGGGTGTGCTGTCATTTGAGGCCTGCTGGTTGTGATGTGGTAGAAAAAAGTTTTTACAGTCACAATTTGCATCTGCTTATTCCTATTCGGCCAGTTCATAGCCTTGAAGTTGGTTTCATTTCACTCAGATGGGGATGTGTCAACCTATTTTCTGAACACATTTTACAGCAAACTTGTGTATAAACTCATTAAATGTAATTTAAAACTATAATGACACGAGTTATCCTCTAAGCTCATTGAAAGTCCTGTTTTGTGGTTTGTGTTGTCACCTTTCTGTCCTTCAGTCACGCAGACCTTTGACTCGGACTGCAGTCAAAAAGTCATTTGTGTGTCCAGACATATTGTGCAATCTTGAAGACACGTAATCAGTCTTCTAAGTGGATGCGGAATGACGCACACTGAATGATTGACAGCATTTACATTTCTGTGGTTAAAAAGCATCATTTTTGTTTTTCACAAAATGACCTAGTGTTCTTCTTTGTCTGGAGTAGCACCTTCAGTCCATCCCATGTTCTAATGGACAAATTTCTAACCATTCAGAACTGCACAGAGTTCTTTGTGAGCTTGGTTCATGTTCATGAAGATCAAACATACGAGTTCTGTTTTTTGCCTATGCATGTGATCAGGGAAGCCACTGGTGTTGTGTTGGACGCTGCAGTGTTGCTGCAGGCCTCGCTGCACTGAACAGGATTTGAAGGATTAGGTTGGTCCTAAAAGCTTAAAGCCAAACTTGAAGCTTTATTTACTAAAGCTTTTGAATGACAGATTGAAGTAGAAAAGTAACATATCTCTATTTACTTCACGATTTACCTCTTTGTCAACACGTCACTTGTTTTGGTTTTTAATTGTTCTGATGATTTTACATTTTGTATGTATGTATGTGTGTGTGTAGGTGTGTGTGTGGGTATGTATGTATGTATATATGTATATATGTGTACCCACATACACATATATTATAGAAAATTATTTAATTGCGGCTCCATCTAAATGAAGTCAATTCAGTTGCCCCCCCCCCCCCCCCCCCCCCCCGCCTGGTCTCCCCAACGATCCAGGCGAGGTGCTGGTTCATCTCTCAAACGCGTCTATCGTTCCCCAACGTGTTTTCAGTGTGTCTAAAACTAAATCTTGTCACTCGCACATATTTAAAGTTCAAGCCCCGTTAGCTGTCACGCATGTGACAGTGTGGGACATTTATTCTCCTCAGCTGACCCGACTCCCGCAGGAGCGGTGAGCTGCCCTAACAGCCGTGCATAAACCGTTTGTGGTCGGGGGTGACACGCCGCCGCGCTTAACCAAAACCCTAAACCTTCCTCCGGGTCTGTGCGACCTAGAGAAAAGTTCAGCACGGACTGCATGTATTTAGAAAATTACGAGCGAAAAAATACGTTCTAAAGGAAAGTAAGGAACTCCTTAATGTGGTCCGGGGAGGGAGGGGGCTGTCAGGTGTCCTGCTTTCAAGCCCGGTCATTGTCACGCCCCCAAGAGTAATTTACCCCACTGTGATTGGTTGGTCAGCTCTGCGCACGACAATGAAAAAGTGTCTTTCATACAAACTGGCGGGCCGAATTAAAATTGAACTATCATATTTAAGGCGGGGGCCGCAAAATATCATCTCGGGGGGCCGCGAGTTTGAGACCCCTGCTGTAGACTCTGGGCCTGGAAGGTCGGAAGAATGAATCAATAGTTCGCTTACCCATAGCTCAGACGCACATATCAGGTTGTGATGATATTTGTCTCCGTTTCCTTCCCACAGATGTTTACGCGCGCGCGAATATCTCTAGGCCCCTCCCCCCCCTAGGCATCACACGAATGTGTGCTCGCGTTTCATGAGTATGTGCGCGAGTGTGTGTGTCTGCCTGCGTGCGTGTGCGCTCGCGTCTCACTGATTATTTCATTGATCATTGACGTGCCCCTTCTACGTTTAATGTATTAAAAATACGAAGGGTGGGGGAGGCAAATTTACTGGTAGCACATGTGCGACTGGATGTAAAATTCAGTCGCACACTCTCAAATATTGGTCGCAAAATGCAACCAATTGGTTGCAGTCTGGAGCCCTGCGGTGTGTGTTTATGACACAGAAGAGGAAGCTCTCTGTTTTATAAAGGAGGTGAATTGAGAAGTTCTTTTAGCAGTGATATCTTCAGTATGGTCCTGGAGTTGTTAGTGTGGAACCATAATGAATAAGGAAACACTTCTTGGTTCTCCTGTTATTAATAGAAAAACCCACAACCGTCACTGAAGCAGTGGTTTCAGTGACTGTTGTGGTTTTTTTCTTTTGTTAACAGTGTTCCACATGAGTGTATTAATCCAGTATTTGCTGTGCATGAATTGTCTTCACTTTACACCACAAATGTACCTGACCATCACTTGTGCAATCAGCCATAAATGAGTTTGACAGCAGTTGTGGATCAGATAGGTCAGTAATCAGACGATTGTCTTCACACAGACACCTGATTAATGCTGCCTTGCAGCCATGTTTACACAAAATAACACCATAGTGGAACCAAAGAGTGCTTATGTTTGCTGTCCACATCAGTTCATACTGAGGACCTGAACAAAGTTGTGTGTTGACTGCATCAGACATGTTCCTTCCACTACCACCAGATACCTGCCGGAGAGCCTGGTTAATATGCATCATGCACCTGGTTGACATGTACGATTTTCAGGTTGGACCACTTGGCACCTAAACCTCCTTGATTCCCTTAATTTTTTTAATTTATTTATTTTTCTGTTTGATCACACAGCACAATGTGGAAAGAACATGCCCACCCACACCACGATTCTGCTGTTTATGCTTTAGAATGAGAATTTCTTGATGTCAATAAGCTATTAGCTTCAACATAATAAGACATCTGATAAAGGAACAAAAAGGAGAACACATCTCTTTAAACCCATAAGGAAAACTTCACAAACTGATGCTCACTAGCGTCTTCTTTCGATTGTTTTAATAAGTTATCCTGCTTTAAAGAAAACAATGTTCTTTACAATCATTTTAAAAGCCTGGCTTCACTGGGTTTGTGTTGGACTTGAACTCACTGACGGTTCACAGAACCATGTCATGGCACGGCGCTGATGCTGCGTTGGTCCCAGAGAGCTGCTTTATTGCCACCAACAATGGTCCTTGGCCACACCTACCATTACCAACAGCTGGTGCAGCCACACAGACAAAGGCCGAGGTGCAGGAGGCTTTTTGGTGGGGAGAGCAGGGAAAGTATTGGGCAGACAGCAGTAACATGTATATGCCTGCATGCTCCAGGTCACATTGACTCCTGTTAAGCAAGTTCTCTCTGAAAGGCTGACATGTAGAGAGACGAGAATCCATTTCAGTCTTCTCTCTGTCTGCTGCACACCCAAACCTGAAATATTATACTCTTAATTTAATTTCTGGACTCCAAAGAGGAAGAGATGATAGTGGAATGCAGTTTCAAGTGTATCTGCTAATGGCTTTTAGCCAGAGAATGAGGTATGAGGCGGGCTGTGATCACATTCAGCAATGCTGTGATAGTTGTTCCCTCCATTTTAGTGCTTTGGTTATAGAAACAGTATGAGTATGAATGCAGCTTTTCAGAATAATTCTAGCCTTAAACAGAACTATTTTGATCAGATTCAATCGCCAAAGCTTTTATATCTCATGTTTGTGTTTTTCTTTTATTCCCAGGTTTATCAAGTCTATGCTAGCTGCTCCCTCCATCGCTGCCCATCAAGCTGCAACGGCAGCAGAAAACCTACTATGAGATCTCTTTGCATCTGCTGATCAGCATACATGCAGATATGCCTCTGGGGTCCACATCCTGATGGACCGAGACACCTTTTCCCACATCCGGCTGTGGTGCCCACGCCCTTTTGGCACCTACTCCCAGAACAAAGCTCGGAGTCCAGGCTCAGGGGGCAGCAGTGGAGGTGCCAGTGGAGCAGGGGGGTCCTCGCTTTGCAAGGCTGAGCTATCACAAGGTGCCAGAAGGAGAGTGGATGGTGTTGAAGATGTAGGAATGATAGTTGGTATTCAAGAAGGAAATGGAGAAGAGGAGGACGTGGGCTTGGAGAACACTCCACCCGAGCCTGAGCATGAATCCACTTCTCTGTCACAGAGCCACTCTCCTCAGCTCCCTTCTTCTCCCCCTTCACCACAGTCTTCAGGGTCTCAGATGGACGATGGACGTGTGCTGTTAGACACCTGGTATGTCATAAAGCCAGGTAACACCAAGGAGAAGATTGCCTTCTTTGTTGCACACCAGTTCAGTGGAGCTGGCCAACCCAGACCAAGTGCCATGAAGGTAAGAGTCCAACTAAGTGGAGTGGTGATAACCTGGTGCACCTTTCTACTTCTTTACTTTCAATAAACATTTTTGACTAAAGCATAGAAATCTCTTCTTTATAGGTTAAAGGCAATTGGGGAACTGACTGCAGTAAAGCCAAAAGACGAAGACGCTGCTCGTCCTATGACCCTCCAACACGATCTCACACCGTCAACCATGAGTCCTCCCTTGGGTCCACCAACCCTGATGAGCCACAGCTTGGAGATGCAAATGAAACAGACCTGCTCTCTGTGGCAGAGATGGTTGCCTTGGTTGAGCAGAGGACTGCTATGGCCCTCCAGGGGATTGCAGCTGTTCATGGGAACCAGCAGCACCACCATTCCCCTCCTACCACTCACAGTCAGAATCAACACACTGTCCTTCGCGGCACAGTGTCGGATCCTTCTCCTATGGTATTTGTGTCAAAGAGCTCAAGTAATCACTCCACCAAGGAGGCCCAAAAGCCATCATCTCCTATCCACACAGACCAGGACTTGGAGGAGCAGCAGGAGTCTTGCAGAGTAGCCCAGGCCATTGCACACTTTGAGTCTCAAAATCTAGAGAATCGACTCAATCTGGGTTCTGGCTCTGGAACCCCCCCATTGAATAAAGACAGGGAAAGGGAGCATAGGAAAGGAGGTGAGTCAGGCACCGTCACACCCCCTCCACCTCCAAACCACAGTCACGGGGAGGTTAGGATAGCGTTTAGAGTGTCAAACCTAGACCCACGTTCTCAGCTGGAACCAGCTGGCCGGTCCCGTTGTATGTTTATGAGTTGTGGTGGGAGCAATCAAGCAGCTCCTAGAGCCAAAGAAAAGATCACCTGTGACCTGTACCAGCTCGTCAGTCCTTCCTCGAAAGATCCCAGCTGTCTGCTGCTTGCTGCGACAGCAGCTGCCCCCAAACCAGACGGGGACCTCCATCATCCAGATGGCTCAGCCTGTGGCAGCACAGACCCGTTCCAGGAGAGCTGTTCTGGGGAAAAGAAGGGTTCTGGTGTGGGAAGGGAGCGAGTGACGGGCTTCCATGTGGAGGTGGTGGTGACTGGAGCTGTTGACCAGTGTGTTTTTTATGGAAAAGACGGCACCGAGAATGTGCAGGAGGAGACGGTGTGTTTTGCAATGCCTAGTGGGGCAGGTTGTAGTGGGGGTGTTGGAAACTCGACTGAATCTTCATCGGATGATCCCCCTCCTGGACAGCTTTTTTTCCTTCAGCCCTCTCGGGGACAGGAGGAAGAAGGAAAGACTTCTGGCACTGGCTCAGGAATGGACTCTGCCAACAACAACAGTCCTGGGGCAGGTCTGGAAGTTGGCTCAGGTGAGCGGGCACCACGACCAGACTCTCCCATAGTTGGGGAGGACTGTTCCGACCCCTCACTGTGCCGTCTCTACCGCCACGTTTCCCACGACTTCTTGGAGATCCGCTTTCAGATCCAACGCCTCCTGGAGCCACGACAGTACATGCTACTGCTTCCTGACCACATTATGGTCAACATCTTCAGCTATCTGCCAACGCGCTCTTTGGCAGCCCTTAAATGCACATGTCATTACTTTAAGGCATTGATTGAGACTTATGGAGTGCGTGCTGTGGATTCTCGCTGGAATCAAGACCCTCTCTACAGGGACGATCCCTGCAAGCAGTGTAAACGACAGTATGAGCGCGGGGACGTCTCTTTGTGCCGCTGGCACCCCAAACCTTACCACCACGACCTGCCTTATGGACGCTCTTACTGGATGTGCTGCCGGCGTACCGACAAGGACACGCCTGGCTGCCGCGTCGGACTCCATGACAACAACTGGGTGCAGCAGCCTTCTGATGGTTCTCAGCCAATCCGCATGAAGAGGGAGGAGGCCAGGTAAGGAGGTGGAAGTACACCTCACAGAGACCAGCTGTCATCTCAATCTGCATATCCCCCATCTGAGAGGAGTACAAGGAGGCACCTGCACTCTAGGAGGTTTTCATTCACCCTTCTTTCTCATACGTGCCCTCAACAGAGAGAGTTTGAGTGGTAATAAAGGAAGAGAGGTGCATCACACTCCTTGCCTTTTTCTCCTGGTTCTCTGGGATCCCTCTCCCCCATCTGTGCTCCAGAGTGGCTGCAGAGACGTTTGCATACCAGGGTTTGGGTCCTCTCCTGCTGCTGTCCATCACCTACATCTCTGCCTCAATTGTCTCATGATGCACATGGATGTTCCTTCATTCATGTGGAAACATTGCAGTGTGTTTGATTTAAGATTAGTGTGGAGAAAGTGACGCATAGAAATGTAATGCCCTAGAGCCTGCTGACTCCTCCATCACCTCTTTTTCTTCTGTGTTGTTTCACAAACATTAGCTGTACAGTGGTGCTGCGAGCAGAGTCCAGAAGAAGTGAACCCCCTCAGTGGTGAATGTTCAGCATTACGATAAAATGTGATTGTATGAAGCAAACTTGATTTTTCCGTCGTACACGATGCCATTTGTAGCTGTCCGTCACCATTTGTTCTTCTGAATGTGCTGTAATGTTGTTCCACGAGGATGATGATGATTATGCTGCTGCTGAAACCACTGCTTGTGTCACTGATGTTCATATACAACAGTCATACCATTGGTAACTGACAGGCACAGTGTCTGCCAATAGGCGGGTCTGCGGAGACCTGTTCCATTGTTGGAGTGGACCCTAACCTTGCTGACCCGCCCATACACAGGAGCAAGTGAATCCCTCTTGGTTTACACAGATTTATGGGAGATGGACTTGAATGGGATAAAAAGAGAAACTTGATGTCACTTTGGAAAGGCCTGATGTCACTTTGTTTGATTGCTTTTGTTTGCCATGTTTTCTTTTTGTTTGGCTGTTTTTATTGGTTTGTGTGTTTGCTTTTATTCTGCAGGGTTGTTCTCTCCTCGTATCAGTCTGTCGCCCAGCCTGCAAACTTTTGTTTCCTTTATTGATCCGACAGCCTTGTTTTAACCCCCCCCCCACCCTCTGTCCTCTGATTTGGCTGCATGAACTGTTTTGCCAAAGCCGACTGTCATGCTTTGAAATGGATGAAACCATTTACCACAGACGGAAGACTTACCAGCTTCCAGCCTTAAAAGCCCCCTACCTCTGCCCCTGCCCCCCCACTGCAGGACACTGAGGATCAGGTACCTTGCAACTGATCAGTAGGATTTCTGGTTACACAAAATCCTGTAAACCCTTGATGCACTCCATCCAGCGCTACAGAATCCACCCTAAACAAGTAGTGTGGATGGGTAAGGGTGCTGCCATGACTCCTCATCCTAACAACAGTTTTCTTTACCTCCCCCACCCCCCAGCTTTTACACTCCCAGACAGACTGGACCTTTGAGAATAGATGTGATGAATGATGCTGAAGCTGCATGAAGATGGTTGGATTTTGATGGGAGAACTTTGAGGGTGCAGATGTGTACTCATGGGAAATGTCTGCTTAAATAAAACAGAAGTGATGATTAAAACTGGAAATATGACTGCATTGTCTTTCATGTAAAAGGCTCCTGTAATACGTCTTCTTCAGTGAAGCCGCTGATGTCAGACTGTGGTTAACAAACATTTAAAGCTGTAGGTCTGTGTATACTTGTTTTTACAAACCAACTGTAGAAACAGTTTTAATCTAGTTTTAAACTAGAATGATTGCTTCTGTGGCATGTAAAGTCATCTTTTGTTCCAAATGTAAGGATGAATGCCAACCCTTCCGCAGAAGCTGTGGGTTTGACAGATCTGAGATTTTTCAGAGAAAGGGATCTCCAATGTGATAAATTATTTTTTTTACCAGATTTCTGAAGACTCCTTGACTTTGTAAACACTTTTATTTACAGCTATTGGATTTTCTTGATCTCCATGTTTCTTTCTGTTCAGAATTACAGAATTGGATGCAAATTCATTTATTTCTACCTTGTTTTAAGGACCTTAAGGTCACAGGTCAAGCAAAGTATCCCCACATGAAAACGGCCACAGACATCATAATGAGAGCATTAGCATCCACCGTGTACTTCCACACCGGGTCTTCACTGATGTCGGGCATCTGCTGCTCCTGATTTTCCAGTTCCTCTGGTTCCTGAGCCTGAGAGTTTCCACCCATATTACAGAGACTGGCGACCATCCGATTGATAACAGACTTTTTTCGCTCTTCAATCACTGATGTAAAAAAAATGTCAGTAAGTTTTTGTTCTGTTTTCCAGATGAGTTTTCTGTCTTGCTTACCTGCAGCAGCATTGGTCTCTCTTTCTGTCTCCTTGGCTCTCCTTCCTTGTTCCTCTTGTTCCCAGTCCAGATCTTCCCTCTCCTCTTTGGAATGTCGCAGACTGAACACCAGCCGGTAGAGCTGAGAAGACAGACCAAGGCTCTGTCACGTTTGGTTTGTATTTTGTGGATATGCACAGCTGCAGTTTACCGAGTCCTCCATGTTTGTTTCAGGAACCCTACAGTCAGAAGACTCATACATGTAGACGTGATGAATACTTACATGCCTGTCATGTATGGGTTCAGAGCAGAGGCTGACAATAAGCACCAGCACTGATGTACATAGGAAGAGGATGATGGCAAAGTGTAGGTAGTGGATCCCACACAACAGGAATGGGCAGTCAGAAGGGAAGACGCAGCTGCCGGTGCCAAACCAGAACTCTGGTAACATTCGGCACAGACCCATCACCAGACCGCCGATCAGACCCCAGAAAGCACCCTGGAGATGGACAGAAACTCACCATGAATTGACCAATTACAGTGTCTGTGTGGATGGAGGGTTTCTCACCGTCTCATTGACCCTCTTGACAAAAACAGCCAGCAAAAAGATGGCCGCAATGGGGGGGGACAGATAACTGGAGACTGACTGGATGTAGTCAAACAGCTGACCGCTCTGGGCTGCCTGGACCACGGGAATCCAGCAGATACTGATGGCCACTATGCACAAAACCCAGACTCTGCAGGACAGGTTCATAGACTTTGTGATAGATCCAAATTCTCATATCTACTTGATTCTATAGAGGTTTTTACAGTCCAAACTTGAAGATAAATCAGTGTTAATTCACACCAAAACAGTTTCTGCACTGCTTACCTGCCCACAATGATAAGCTCACGCTCGAAAGCCTGCGGCCTGATGCGAGTCCAGATGTCCATGGTGAACAGAGTGCTGCTGCTATTAAAAATGGAAGCCAGAGAAGACATGAGAGCAGCCAGCATCACCGCTAGCATCAGGCCTCGCAAACCTGGCAGACAAGAAAGGGGCTTTGAAGGCTGAACGACACACATGAATCTTTGAAGGGTGGCCAACAGGACTTTGTCTTTACCGCTGGGCATGACAGACACCACCAGTTTAGGATAAGCGATGTTGGAGCAGCCCACCTCTGTCTCACAGATCCTCTTACAGTCCTCAGGCACCACACAGCCAACCTCATCTGCAGTGCATGAAAGTGGTCACCTTCTTTGCTAACACTCTGGCTTTGCACTCTGACAGATAGATCACACACCTGGGTACAGGATCCTGCTGATCATCCCGGGGAACACCATGAGGAACATGGGGAGCAGCTTCAGGTAGCCACACAAGATGCAGCCTGCCTTCACGTGAGTGAGACTACGAGCTGCAAGGCACCGCTGCACAATTACCTGAAGGAGCAAGGGATAATGCACAAAGAAAGAAAAATCTGCAACAGTCAGGAATTAAGCTTCATTATCGCATTTACATGGACAATATTTGAAGAGTTTTATACCAAGGAAAATGATGACCATCAAACGCTATGAAAATCAATAGTTTTTCCTTAAAAAAGTGTGATTTGTGTTTTAAAATAACCTGTGTAAGATTCTCTGTTAGAACACATGAAAGGTTTGGTCTAGTTTGGTGACCACAGGGTTTCATCTCTGCTCTTTGCAGATGATGTTCTGTTGGCTTCATGAGGTCAGGACCTCTACCATGTATTGGAGCGCAACCATGATTGAAGCAGCAGGGATAAGGGTCAGCACCACCAAGTCAGACACCTTGGTTTTCAACCACGAAAAACTGGTTGATCCTCTTTAAGTGGAGAACTGCCTTGTGAGGCAGGCTGGTGCAGCAGCTGCAATAATGTGTTCACTACACGATCTGCTGTAATGAAAAAGGAACTGAGCCAAAATGCAAAGCTCTGGATCTACTGGTCAATCTATGTTCCTACCCTCATCTATATGGTCTTGAACTTTGGATCATGACTAAAAGAATGAAATCATGCATAAAATCAGCTAAGATGAGTTTCCTCTGAAGGGTGGCTGGATGTTCCCTTAGAGGTAGGGTGAGGGTTCGTCACCTTCAAGCTTGGAGTAGACTTGCTACTCTACTTCATTTAGAGAGGCCAATTGTGGGTGGTTCAGATGCTTCTCTGGGAAATTGCTCCAGAGTCTTGTACTGGGAAAGGGCCCTGGGAAAGACCCAGTACATACAGGAGGAACATAGTCTGTCTGCTTGTCTGGAAACTCCTTGGAGTTTCCCCAGCAGAACAGAAGGATGTTTCAATGGAGAAGATGGTCAGGAAATTTCTGCTTAGATGGCCGCCCCATGACCCAGATCTGGATAACCGATTAAATGGATGGAAAATCTACTTGCCCCTTTGATTTATTTGGTTTCACTAAGAAGAATATTCCAGCAAAGATCCACATTCACCTGGTCAGAGCACCAGTACCAGATCCCTGATACTGAAATCCCAAAGAGCACTCCAGGCCAGGGTAGGTCTCCAGTTGTGGGGTTCCTCAGCAGAGTAAAGGCATCCTGTCTTGGGGTGTAGCACTGAGAGGAAATGTTGTAGCGCTGAGGGTCCAAAGAGGTGTAGTTATGAGGCACAGCAGAGCTGTATTTGGCCAGGAGAGCACTGTAGCCTCCAATTTCAGCAAAAGCTGGACGTGAAGAGAAGGGAGATTTCCATGATTTCAATCATCCTTAGAATCTTCTCTACATCATTCAAAGCTTTAATAACAGAAATGTAAAGCTGCTGCTGTGTCAGCACTGATCACTGAGCCCCACCACCACCTCGAAGATGAGCCCAGTTTCTGTTCATTTAATCATCTCTGCTTCTGTTTTGGACTTTAAGTTTGAAGCAGAAGCAGACTCCGGTGTTTACCCTTTACTGACCTTTGTAGTTGGAAATCTATCAGGATATAGGGGGGTTGCTTTTGTGTCAGCGGGACAGGGCAGTGTTTTTGCAGAGTCAGCACACTCACACTTCAGTGGGACATTAATGATTAACAACAGCGTCTTAAACTCTTTTTTTTGCCATGAAGCTGATTCTGATCAAAGAAACAGAGTCTTGGATGAACCAAACATTTGAACTGATGTGATCACCTTGATACATTATTTTGATCAAAATACAGTCCAGTTTACTTCGTGGACAAAGAGATATTTGTGAATTCTTTGTTCCATTTAGCTCAAAAAACAGAAAGCGCATTTGCTATCATGACTCTTCTACTATGTGGTCCTCATTCTATGTGGTTCTATGACTGATCTTCCTGGGTCCTGAGTTAGATAAAGTTATGGGAGGCGGTTCTATTCTGATCTGGATCTGTCATGATGTTCTGCAAGTCTAAAAGGGAGACTCAGATCAAGGCAGTCACAAAGCAAAGTTAAAAGTTTGGGTTATTTCTGAATATGTTGGTATTTCAGATGCCCCATCATAGGCTCTTGGGGAGGTGTTCCTGCAGAAGCCTGTACTCACAGAATCCAGTGAGGGCAAAAGCACCGGCGATGATGACAAACGTCTGGACCGTATCTGTGTACATCAGAGCTGCCAGACCGCCTATCAGAGTCAAGGGTTGAGACAACAAAGAACAATGCCTCCCTTCTGTAAGATTTGGTTTAAGCTCAGCAGGACTTGCATAAACCCAAAATCCCACCTGTGACCGTATACACAGCTGTAATTATCAGGAGAGCGATGACAGATAGGTAGATGTTCCACCCTAAGGCCTGCTGGATGAAGACAGCTCCTGAAAACATGTCCACCTGGACGGAGCAGAGGGAAGGAGATGAGGCTCAACGATATTCATACAGTAAAATACTGCCTCTTTAAAAGCAGAACACTCACAGAGATCTTGGTGAAAATGTACAGGAACAGGGAAACGACGGACAGGTACAGGCTGATTCTGGTCCCACCAAACCGCTTCTTCAGGTACTGCGGCATCGTGATCACCTGACAAACCACATTCAGTTGTGATTTATGTCCAAGTGGATGTTTCAACTATATTGATGTGATGGCATTGATGGATCTTCATACCCCGGCTGTCAGGTAGACTGGTACAAAAAGCCAACCCAGAAGCAGAACGGTGAAAAGAGCCTGAAACGTCAACAGCACATTCATTCAGTGTCATTCTATGTTCAAAGACCTTCACTTCACTGCTGACCAGCAGAGGCTTACGTTCCATTCGAACCCCCCCACAGCTATACCACTGGCTGCTCCAGTTCCTGCTAACCCGACAAAGTGTCCACTGCCGATATTACTGGCAAACAGAGATGCTCCAACCTGTGAGAAGAGCAGGAAATGTAATCCAGAATGTATATCAGCACTGCAGGTTAAACATGAAGACAGAATGAATCCCCTTTTCAGCGCCAAAGGTCTGCCTGATCTCTACGAAAACCATGAACTTTACTTTGGACAACTCAGAGAAGACTATTCGAAAATGTCTTTAAATGAATGGTTGAACCTTTCATTTAACACCTGTGATGGAAAACGTCATCATCTGTTTGTGTTCCTGTGGATGATTTAATGCAGACCATGAATGAATGGAACCCAAATGTGATGATCAGGAATGTTCTCGACTCACCGGCCACCAGGACATTGAGCGTCCTGCCAGGAAATACCCTCCCACGGTCCCACGGTTGGTCCGAAACATGGACTGATTGACACACACACAAACATAGACACACATGTAAACACACACAATCACAAACAGACATAGAAATTGATTCAATATTATTTCTTGTTTTTTAAGTCATGTATTAAATTAACATTTAAGGCCAACCCTATATGCGTATTATCTTTGTGGAACACACTTACCCAAAAGCCAACACCAAGAACCATGACAAAATATCCAACAATGACACTGATGTCTGCCGCATTGCTGATGGTGACCTTGTTTGAAATATTCTCCATTCTTGTCCAGAGCTTGAACTACAGGCTGTGCTCTCCACCTTCATGTGAAACACACTGCGTTTCTATATGAACCCTGAGCATCACGGTCCGGTTGATGTGTTTAGGAAAGAACTTTGTTCTGAAGATGGGCAGATTCAGCAGTTTAATAATTAGAGCAAATATTAACAGAAGATGTCCAAAACAAGCAGCTTGAAGCTCTGCTGGAGTTTCTGGACATCAGGAACACAGTTGATGTCTTGATCATCTCAATTTAAATATGTTATATTATTGACCGATCACAAACTTTGGATTCAGATATAACTAATAACTATTTTGTTAAAAGTTTTTGCGGACATGTCATGCGATCAGTGATGATTTTAAATAGATTTAATCGATTACTGTAGTTCAAAAGAGGCCCAAGTCCAAGAGGTTTGTTTTTGTCCAGGAAATGATTTTAATTGCATAGTTTATCGAGTCTGCACAAAATGATTAATACTTTACCCAGATTTAGCACCAGTTCATAGCTTACAAATGCTATAATATGAAGCACCTCACTTTTATAATTTGAGAGGACTAGCAAACTAAAGTCTCTGGACTTCTTGAATTAACCAGGAGCGCTGCCATATTGGATAACTAGTGCTGCCATCTATGGGATAAAGCAAAACTCATGCAAGAGAGGCCCAAGTCCAGGAATTTTGCATTAATGCATTTTAAATGTCAAGCATAGTCAATACATTACAACGGACTTGGGACTTTCTTGCACATAATCAGATAGCTTTTCCCTTGATGACCATAGAACATATAATATCCACACTTTGAAAAATTGTGGACTTGGGCCCCTTTTGTACTAACCGATTCAATTATATCGTGTACATAAACAGAGAACAGCTGAATGAATCTTTACCTCTATCCTACGCTGAACTTCCTGCAGGGCTGGCTAGTCAACCACCAGAAGATTGACCCGAACAGCCTCTGGGAGGTGAGAGTGCTCAGGACTCTTGGAGCAATGGGGACTTGTGAGGCCTTGGGCTAAACCCCAGGTATCCAGGGGTCTGGTCTGTGCCTGGGCTATGGACCGTGCTGCTGCAGGACAGAAGGGGAAGAAGATTTTCTCGATTTTTAAGGAATTTTCGACCGAAAAAAAAGGAAAAAGTTATTAGAACTGTAGAAGAGGCCAACTTTACCAAATCAATCAACCATCTCAAATCCATCTTTACTTGTATGATTTTTCTCTAAAGCATGTTCTTGTATTTTTCAAGTAAGAAACAACTTAAGGCTGGCTTTAACTCATTTTTCTTATAGATGACAGTTTCATCGTTCAACATGAACCAGCGGTACATGAGAAAGGTCTGCCTTATTTTCTTGTTCTCTGCTTTGTTTTTTTTTCTTGGATATTAGGAATATCCTTATTTTTTCCCTTTAAATCATATTTACGCTTTTGTTAAACCTGGTTAATCCTTGTTTAAGAATTGTTTTTAAATGAAAAATTAAACATACTGATGGAGTGTTATTACTTTTACAGTTTAATACAATACAAGTTAGAGTTTAGTCTTTATTAAACTGTAAATCTTTATGAACCTGTGCATTAAAATTTGATTGATTCAGTGATGGTGAGAGGTAGGCATCTGTCTGCTAATGGAGCCAAAGCTCTGTTCTGAGCGAGTCATGTCTTTTCTGTGGAAGCTTCCATGTTCTCCTGCATGCGTGGCATTTCTCCAGGGTTTATGGGGTGACTGATGTCTTCTGCTGATTACCTGTCCTTGGTTTGTCCCCCTTCGCCCTGTGATGGCGGTAATTAGCTCCAGTGATCCCTGTGACCCCCAAAATGGTGGAGAGCATGATGTTTGTAAGAATGGCTATACTCTGTTGCTCCATTAGTTTATAGGTTGGTCAGAAGTTGCTAATGAGTTTGGTAGTTTTCAAAAACAGTTGGTGAAAGTCTACAGTTCAATAGCATGCAGTTCAGCAGAATGTTTTGAATTTTGGAACTCAGCCTTGGTGAACAGAAACATCTCCTTTCCAGTCAGACTAGAACTTGAAAACCCAGTTCTGGACTCCACTTCTTCCTGTTGAATCGTATAATAAACTACTGCACCATAGCAATGGATGGATCATGATACCAACCAACAAAATTCTGTGGTACAAATTTATTCCACTTAAAGCAAACATGACCTATCAAACACATTCAGATTTTTCGTTTGTGTAGGAAGTTCTTTACAGTCATTCCAAGCATGTGACCCATCCTGTTGAAGAAAGTCCAGAGTCCCTGCAGAGGGCAGCATTTCATCGCTTATGTGCATCAATCAGCTGCATCAGACAAAACAATGGGATCAGGAGTCTACCGTGATGTAGACATGCAGATGCCAACAAGTTTAAAGATCTGGACAGGAACTGTAGAGCAACAGTATTGGTGAACCTCTTCTTCAAAACTGCTCTAGTATTTGTTGTTCTTCTACATGATTGTGGTGTTCAGCTTCACCGAGACCAGAAGAGACTGTCTCTGAACACACATCCTCTTCATCTTTTCGTAAGAAACACCTAAACTCAAATATGGACAAACTTCTAAAATTTAAAACTGTTTAGAAACAGGTTTATGGTAAATATTAAACATTTAGGTAATTTAATAAAAGATTCTTAGAAATGTGCACTGAGAGGATTTTATCAGGGTGTGTAGACTGGTAACCTATCAGCTGATCAAGTAAGTTTAGAGTATACCACATGGTTGGAAAAAGTTACCTCAGATTAAACGGTTTAAGAATGAGGAACAACCAATTTGCTGCTAGTGGAACCAGAAATTTGAACTAGTTTTAAAGCATGCTAAAGTAATGGTTTTGAATGCTCATAAGCATTTCAGGGGAGGAGCGAACACACCTGAAATGTTTTCATGAAACCAGCTCAAGGAACATCACAGGAACTCCAGCTGTCTGCCAACATGAAGGTGTTTCTACCAATATGTGAATGAACTTTGTTATGAAGCCATGACTTAAGGTCACATCTGATTTAAAACAAATGTAATCAAGCTGAAGCTCCAGCAGGTGGCAGGAGAGATGAAAAAGAATACCTTCCTTTGGTTCAGGTCAGTTACTGATCAGCTGTCACCATCTCACCATGATGTTACCAAACCCCTCCTTCCCAAATCAGTCTGACAGCTGTTTGAACATGCTCAGTGTGACCGAGGACTCAGCAGTTTTCTGTCAGAGGACCCCCCTGTTTTCAGAATAAAAGCACAAGGAAAACTACTGTTGTTTTCTAAACAGCCCCAAACAGGAAGTCTAAATATGGTCTCTTCCTTGAATTTTTCTGCCTGCTTTAACACTCAGTGCAACATCCAGAACTGACAACATTTCTGTCCCACAAAGATGATTCCAGAACATTTGACTCGACAAACCCTTCAGACCACTACCACCCATGCGGATGACATGCAGTCATTCAGACTGAATGAAAGCGGGAAAGACGAAACGCTTCAGAAATGAAGGAACAGTAAAATAAAACTCAGAGAAACAGGCTTTTCTCTAAAAGAATTTTATTCTGTCAAATGTTGACCTTGAGTAACATTCATCTGTGGGTTCTAGATCTGAACCAGCTTCTGTTTCTACTCCGTCTGCAGGATGGTCATAGAAAATTATAGACTTTGAATTCATTTCAAATCCCATGTTCACACAAGTTCAAAGACAAGTTCATTAATCGCCCCACCACCATCACAGCCTGTCGTCAGGCTAGTGGGGGGGCTTCTTGCAGTTTTCTTTGGCTAGCCTCAGTCTGGACAGGATGTGTTTCTTAGGGAACTTCAGTGTAGTACATCCAAACTGACTGACCCCCCCGGTGTCCCCGGGGAGTTTTTCCCGCCTTTGGACCCAGCTACGCCAGCCAGGCTTCCAGCAATACACACTGTCATAGAACCGCGAGCCGTTCTCTCCACCTAACACATAGATCCTCCTTTTCCATCTGGCCACGCCCCCTGCTGCGATACGGCGCGGCAGTCCAGGAAAAACCACTGGACTGGGGGCTCGATCGCTCCCACCTGCAAAACCCCGCGGCTCAGAGCTGACCAACACCCCGCCCCCCGTCACCTCTCTCTCCACCCCAGACCCCCTACCCTCCCTAAAAAACAGCACACGCCCAGTAGCGTCCAACGTCTCCAAGTTGGTGTAGTTTCCATCAAGGAACTTGGTGGTTTCCCTCAAGTATCCTCCAATGGCACAGACACCCCCCCGTACTGCCACACCTCCCGCGAGGCAGGTGGCCCCAGAGTCCAGAGCCACCCTTGTCCAGCAGTCTGTCTGGGTGTGGTAGATTAGCACCCCCGAGTGGACCACGGCCCGGTTCTGTTCCAGCGTGGTTCCACCCAACAAATAAAGGCGCCCACGCAGCGCAGCACAGGCGAAGCTACGCAGCGGGAACGGCAAGCGGGGCCCGGGGCCCCACTGACACGTCATCAGGTCCAGGACCTCGCTGGAATCCAGCAAAGCAGAGCGGTTACACCCCCCCAGGGCGTAGAGCGACTGTCCGCAGCCGAGCAGGCCCAGCATGGCGCGGGGCTGGACCATAGCGGGCCGCTCTATCCATCTGTCCAACACAGCGTCGTATTCGTGCACAGCTGAAGAGACTGAGCCTGTCCGCAGGATGCCCCCCGCCACAAACAGCCGGTCCCCTACCGCTGTGCAGCCGGGGCTAACCAGTGAGATGAGAGCTGCTAGCTTCTCCCACTTCCCTGTCCGCGGGTCGAAGCAGTCCACCGTGTAGTCTCTGTTGGCCGAATTCTCCTCTTCCCGAGGTGTCAGGTCCACGCAGACGATCTTCTTCTCGTACATTCCCTCCCGAGGCCTCAACGGGCCCCCGAGGCCTTCTCCAGCGGCAGCAGGCCCCAGCTCCTGGCTCAATCTGCGGCTCTCTTCCTGCGACAGCAGGCCTGGCCGCAGGTGTTGAAGCAGCGCCGGCATGTGGGCGTAGCGATCCAAAGGCTGATGCTCTGCCCAACGCCGTGCTGCATCATAGACCTCCGCCTCAGAGTCCACGCCAAGACGGTCGGAGCTGAGGAGGCTACCCAAGGTGCCGTGATCCAGCAAAAGGAAGTCCTTCTGTCTGGCCACCCGGGGGAAGTGCTGTGCGACCAGGCGCTTGGACGCTCGCAGCAGCAGCTGGTCATGATGAGAGCGGGCCAGAGAGTACATCCCCAGGCAGTTCTCCACGGACAGGTGCTCAAACAGGAATCTGAGGGAGCAGGAGGGGAGGAGTTTCAATTTGGGGACAATTAGAAGGAGGTTCTTGGGGAACAGGGACTCTACCTGGAGCAGAGTTCCTGCAGTGGCATGACCTGCAGCCGATTGGCCGCCACAAACAGGTCCTCAGCAGTGTCCAGAGAAAGCCCCGCCTCTCCTGTGTAGACAAACTGGATCACGGTCTCCATCACAGATGGGGTCACTTCTTCCAGACGAATCTCTGTGAGACGAGACTCCACCAAAGGGCTGGTGAACATGGCTCTGAAATACGGACTGACGGCTGCCAATAGGACTCTAAAGGGGGGGGCACACGTGGTCATTCTTAACATATGGAAGATGATGAGAGCAGCAACCATGTTGAGCTCCTATAGATCTGTGAGGAGACAGCTTTACCTGTGACACATGAACTTCTTCCCCTCGACCAGCAGCGTCACATCGCACAGCTGCTGAGCATCCAGGAGCTGCTTTAGTCCTGAAACGGCAGCAGAGCAGGTTAACAAAGCACACGAATACAGACTCCCCCCTCCCAGGTTTCCCCCTCCCACCATGGGTGATGTAGTCCCCCAGCGGAGTGGTGCTGTCGTCGGGGAAGTCCTCCTCTTCAGAGTCGCTGTCCGACAGGGGCTCCCCCCCTCCCCCGTCGCCGTCCTGCCACGGCTGGGGACGCCAAGTGACCGTGCCCCCCCGCACAGCATTCATCTGAGAACCGGCACATGGAACGGTGAGAGGCCAGGCACCAGCACCCAGGTCACCCACATAACACCCATACCGCCCCTTCAAAAAGCACGAGCCGGACCCCGCGAGCATCCGCGCGCGAGGCCGTTTAGCTTCCTACCTTCGCTCTCCTTCTCGTTTCCACCGTGAAGGCTGGTTGGGTCTCGGTCTCGGTAAGAAATGCAGACCGTCGGAGACTGGCCGTATTAGCAGACAGTTCGGATCATTTGCTTGGGTCGCTACGGTGGGCCCAGCAGCGAGGTTCGTTCCGCGTGAGCCGCGTCAGGCTACAGGGCAGGCTGCACGCTGGAAACCATGACACCCAGCAGACGGACCAAAACAGCCCCAGAAGAAGCGTCCGCGGCCGGCCGGCGTGCTCGGCTTTGTTTGGACCGCATAGCCGAACCTTACCGCCGACCCCGTCTCCACGACGCTCCGGTCAAACACGCGGTTAAACGGGCTGAACGGGCAAAACACTGAGGGGAGAACGAGTCGGCCGCACTTTCATGTCGGAACCGGATTACTGCAATGTTAAACTTCCGCTTATCTGATTGGCTGACCTTTGGCTCATGACGACGCTTCGGGGCGCGGCTATTTTCCAGTTACTTTTGTTTAAAATCGAATTTTAGAAAATTACAAACTATAAAAACATAACTGGTAAAATCAGGGCATCGTTTCAAGAACGGAACAGTTTCATCTTACAAAAATAAAAAATAAATCTAGAAGCCCTTTTTTAATTTAGTCCCAACTAATTTCCGCATTGGTGCGACGTTCATAATCGCTCAGACAAATTCATTACAAAGAGCAAAACAACCAATTTCTAAAATTTTCTTTCAAAATCCTTACAATTATGTGGTAAAGCTTAACTACCAAACACAATCAGGTAGTATCGATTCGCGACAGTGTAGCAATAATTGATCAGAATCTAACAAGATAAAGTGTAGTTGTTCCTACAGATCCTGAATGCAGCATTGAAGTACGAAGATGGCGAAAGGCACAGGCATGGTTGGAAGAATCGGATGGATTGCACTAACAGTGAAACAGCCATCGTTCAGGCTCTTCTCTGGGAGGAAAATAAACATGTTTGTCCTCAACCGCTTCTGCCACAGAGCGCGGAGCAGTTTGTACGAGCATGTCCGTGAAGGTTACAGCGACAAGCCGGAGCTGGACATGCGAGAGGTGTGCGAGGAGACCCACAAAGTCATCGCCAATGTGGAGAACAGGAAGGGGGATCTACGGGGGAGCGACGTCAGGAAAATAGTAAATGACACGTGATTCGAGTTTGTGACAGTCGAACCGGTTTAAGATCAAACTGTTTTACTGTTGGGGAATTTATTAGGAAGAGAGGCTTTAAAAGGAGGATGAGAGAGATTGACCAAAGCAGAGGATTTTTTTTTAAATAGAACCGAACTATGTTTTGGTTTGAAAGAACTTGAATTTTATGTAGTTTAGATGGAACTCTGACATAAAGAAAGAATCCCCTCTTTTTCTCATTTATTGTTTTATTAAAAAGTCAAAGACACTCATTTCACAAATATAAACAGTGGGTTCATTATGAATAAATTCAACATTAATTGCTATCTTTGCAAATTTGTACATCAGATATCAAAGAATTTAATATTCTCTATTTTTTCCACTTTTCTGTGAATCTATTGGAGAGCATTTCAGAATTTTGGATGAAGAAAATTCCACTTCTATCCTAAACACTTTATACACTTTTGTTAATGTTTGGAAACTCTTGTCTTTAACATGTTTAAAGGTGCCAAAATGAACTAACAATCAATGGGACTGTTAAATAACAGAAAGTCTGTGAAAGGTCAACCGTGAGAGTAAACGGAGCCCTTTAGACAGACTGTTTGGTTTGAGTTCCCCAATTGTATATGAAGTTTTTGTTTTGGAGGGTTCCTAATGGTCCTCCACGGAGGAATTCCGATCTAAGAGTTCAATACATTTCACATCGGTAAAGTTAGGCCTGCACAATAAATCTCCAATTTATCGTTATCGCTATATCAAGCTGTGCAATATGCATATCGCAAAAGTCGGCAAAAATTGCAATAAATGGTGACCTTAAATGTGCTGAAACAATCTTATGGCAGCTTGAAGTATTTAACGAATCAAATAAATCCCTTTATTGAAGCGTGGAGATTCTGTTGGAATGAAAGCGCACAGACGGGGAGTTTCCAATTCAAACCAAAGATTCTGGATCCAGTTCTTCATGAGTCTTGATGCGTCTGGATCCAGTTCTTCACGAGGCTTTATGCATTACAGGCTTGCGTGTGGCAGGAGTTGCTGTCTGTGAGGAAGGAAATATTTGAGCTGCAGGAGGAGAAAAGACTCATCAGTGAGACCGTCAGAACTTTGGTGGTACGTTTGGGTTCCTCAGAAGAACCTCAGCAGTAAAAATCTGCAGCTTCCTGACATAAAACTCTTTCTCCGGCAGAGCAACAACGACAGGAAGGCCCTCACAGGTGTAAGTTGAAGCTCGGAGGAGCTTTTTGTTTTCCTACATTTGGCGCTGCAGACAGAGCCACACACCTCCTCACTGGTTCTGATCCGCGTGCAGCTGCCGGAGTACACCCAGGCCCTGCAGAGAGGCCGGCAGATCCGGAGCAGACTGAGCGAGCTCAGCCTCAGAGAGTCCCAACTGGACGAGGAACACTACAGCCGAGCGCTCAGGCTGCCTAACAGCACACACCCTGATGTGGTAAGGACACGCAGGCCATCGGCCAGCCGTCTGCCGGTGCTATGACTGAACCGGGCTTTCTTTGTTCTGCAGCCTGTCGGAGACGAGAGCCAAGCCAGAGTCCTGGAGCTGGTGGGACAGAAACCAGGTGGAGATGAACAGCTGAACAGTCTTTCTATTCTCCATCTTTCTGTTCATTCTGAAAATGTCCTTCCTGTTGGTTGCAGAGTTTGACTTTCAGCCCAGAGGTCACGTGGAGCTGGGGGAGACCCTGGGTCTCATCCGGCAGAGGTGAGGAAGACTCAGGTTTCTGCTAACGATTTCCTCAACCTTTGACTGAACTGAGTCCGGACTCTGTCGTCCTCTGCAGACACCTGTCTCACGTCTCGGGTCACAGGTCCTACTATCTGAGAGGGGCAGGGGCCAGACTTCAGACTGCTCTCCAGAACTTTGCCCTGGACACTCTGCAGCGGCGGGTACAGAAGCTTCCTCTAGCATTATCAATGCACAAGGATTCTTTGATTCTGATGTAGTTCTCCTGGAGTGAAGTACATTCTTATTCTGTGTTTATTGTCTGGAGAACGATGCTTCAGAAGGATAGTCATGGGCTTTCTGCGTCTCTGAGGTTTCCAGAAACCTTCATCTGTTCAGATATGGACCATTCATTGAAAATGGTGTCCCTGTGAGAGGATGCAGCATCCCCTTCAGGCCGTAAAAGCATCTGATGGGGGTGGAGTTTAAGTCTTCCTTCTCTGCAGGGCTTCATCCCCATGGTGGTGCCTGACATGCTGAAGGGGGCGGTGTTTGTAAGTACCAGACATTTACTAAATAAAAGACCCAAACTCAGCAGTTTAGACTGTATCTACTATTACTAGAAACAGACCTTCCATAGTTACTGACTAAAGTGTTTCACTAAAGAGGCTCCAGCCTCTTCTAAATATTTATAGCTCTGATGCATAATGCTGCCGCCACCGTGCTTTACAATGGACCTCAGTTCACTTGAGTTTCAAATTCTCTTCTGTAATCTAGCGTGCTCATACAGAGGCAGGGCTTTGATCCAGTAGCCAAGACCCAGAGGTCGTGACCTTCTCCTCAGTGTTTTTGATGTTCCAGGTTTCCATATCAAAGTATCTTCACCTTTAGTAGAAGCTGGATCTCCTGATCTGAACAGAACTTTAAAATGTCCAGACAAAATAAGTAATACATGTTGTTACAATAAAGTGTTTATGTTTTTAGACTTAAGTAAATGAATCTAGAACAATGTGTTTTAAGGTCAAACACTGCTATGACATAGATGTAGAGCAACCTTCGTGGCATAGATAGAGGAACCTTCGTGGCATAGATAGAGGAACCTTCGTGGCTCAGTGTTTCCCTATGCCTCTGTGGGTTCTGTTCCTTCTAGGAGGGGTGTGGGATGCAGCCCAACGCTCACCGTTCTCAGGTTTACTCACTGGAGCCGACTCGCTTCCCAGACCTGAACCTGGCTGGTACTGGAGAGGTGGGGGTGGCAGGTGAGACTTTTTTTTTTTTACACCAACATAGATCCACTGTTACACACCATCAAACTGAAACGGACCGACCAAACAAAAAGCTGCAAAGTTCTGTTTGCCATGAGTTCCAGAATTTCAGCACACAGACCTAGTTCTGCAGGAAGCTTCATGTTCCGCTGAAGTTTGTGTGTTTTCTCCCCAGGCTTCTTCATGGATCATGCAGTGAACTGGAAGGACCTGCCTGTAAGGTGGGGAACCCGCTCGTCTCCTGCAGACTAAGTGGCGTTAGACTGTTGGGTCTGAGGGTATCTGTTCCTTTGCAGGACCGTGTGCAGTAGCACCTGCTACCGAGCAGAGACGGACACCGGCAGAGAGACCTGGGGGCTCTACAGGGTCCATCACTTTAATAAGGTCTGTCTGATTAAAGTCAGTCCAGCTGTTGAAGGAGCACCTTTTGAGGTTGATCCTGGCTTTGTCTTCAGGTGGAGATGTTTGGGGTGACTGCTGATGAGACGGGTCAGGAGAGTGCAGAGCTACTGCAGGAGTTTGTTTCTCTGCAAAAAGAGATTTTCTCTGCACTGGAGCTCCACTTCAGGTCAGTATGGAGGAGACCTTTTCTGGAATCCCCCAAAATCCAGACTGAACCTTGATCAAGGGGTCAAACCTCCAGAGTAACAATCCAGTTCCTCTCTACAGCCATTGTCATTGAAACAGCAGAAGAACAAAATGTTTTTAAAGATGACTAAACAGTCAGAAAAAAAAAACGTAGCAAAAAACTGACAGAATAAATGTGGATGTTCATTATTCAGAGATAATTAAGAAAACCACTCAGATAAAAAAACATTAAGAACAATAGTAACAAAAATAATCAAATTTTCAGATGTAATCCAGTTCCAGAGAGTATGAAAGATCCTGAGGAGCTTCCTTACTGCAACTGATGTTTACTTTCAGAGTTCTGGACATGCCGACCCAGGAGCTGGGCCCTCCAGCTCACAGGAAGTTTGACGTAGAAGCCTGGATGCCAGGGAGGAACGCCTACGGAGAGGTCAGCATGGTTCCCCCCACGGTCAGGGAGAAAGGGGGTTTTATTTTAGTAACAGACAGTAAACTATAGAAATTTACCTTTTAGCTCAGCAAGACGCCATTAATGCCTGTAAATCACCATAATGACCCTTTGGATCAGCAGAGGTTTGCTGAAATATTTACGTCTGCTGACCTGAATACAGAAGAAACATCAACAGAGAACAATTGAACTCCTCCATCACTTTTCAGTCAAACAGACGCATAAAAGGTATCAGTTTGGAGGTAAAATATTTATAGACGACTGACAATTACACTGAATTTACTATTCTGGTTCAACACAATTTGATATCATACCAGTTATTGATTTCACATCAGTTAGTCAAATTTCAATCTTAAAACCAGTTTTGTTGGATTTAAAAAACATTTTCGCGATTTTATTCATAAAATGATGAATAATTTCATTCTGCGATTAAAACACATCCGCCTTATTCTTTATAAAGACACCAGTGTCACAGACATACATGATGAATAACATCCAGTCTCCTCTAATCGCCAGATCTCCAGTGGATCCAACTGCACGGACTATCAGAGCAGACGCCTCAACATCCTGTATGAGGAGGAGGATGGCAGCCTGCAGTACGCCCACACGGTAAGAAACCCCACCCTCCCCTTCATTGTGGCAGCATCCCACCGCCATCACCTTTTACTCTTTTCACGCTCTGTAGGTGAACGCCACAGCATGCGCCATCCCGCGAACGATCATTGCCATCCTCGAGACTCACCAGACCAAAGTAAGATGCCCGCTGATCCTCATCGACTTCAGTAAAATAATTTAAATGTAAAGTTTGACCAAACACTGAGATCAAGTCCTGTTTACTGCATCTCCCGTGTGGCTTTGCTCTCATGAATCTATCGTCTCTGTAGGAGGGAACGGTGCGCGTTCCCCGCGCTCTGCAGCCTTATCTGGGTCTGGAAGTGATCGAGAAACCCGGCTACACTCCGCTCAGATATATCGGACCCAACCAGCATCATCGGCCCCCCAGACCTGCAGCCAAAATCAGATGATCCACCATTATTACATTACCTGAGCTGAAAACCGACGCAAACGTCTCCACAAATGGATGTCTTGACATTAGGATCATTATGACAAAAACTTTGATGTTTTTGTCAAATTAAAAACTGGAAACCAGGCAGTTTTTGTTTCAACTGGAGGAAGTTGGACTGTTCAGATCACAGATGATCAAACTTTATTTATAAAAAAAAAAGTGCTTCTCATGCCTTGCGCAACTCGAAGCGCTTTACATTTAAAAACAAAAAACATCAACAGTTTTACAATAAGGATCCAAGATCAGAAGGAGCTGCGTTGTGTCTTTGTAGATCCAGAGCAGGAGTAGAGAACTCCAAACCTTAAGGTGAATGTAGACCACCAGCCTTAGGATTATGACAGAGAAACACCAATTCAATTTTATTTATATAGCCCAATATCACAACAATAGTCTTCTCAATGGGCTTCATCCCGGTAATTGTTTAGTAAACATAAAATCATAAGGATCATGAAGTCATAAAATTCAATAGCTGGAGGATTATAACAAAGAGCAAGTTTGAAAATGCTCAGGAGCAGCAAGAACATTGATTTGTTTGAACATTGATTGTTTTTTTCATCCATAATTACAAATGATTTGCAATGCCCAACTGATGTTTTAATTTGCAATTTAATTGCTAATGGCAATTCAGTATGCAATACAGGCTTGCAAAATGAAAATCCATCATGCAATTTAGAATTCAATATGAAAAATAACAATTCCATTTTATGTTTTTAAAAAT
Organism: Oryzias curvinotus; assembly: GCA_023969325.1. Lineage (NCBI taxonomy): Eukaryota > Metazoa > Chordata > Actinopteri > Beloniformes > Adrianichthyidae > Oryzias > Oryzias curvinotus. The sequence continues at coordinate 22,117,613 of CM043718.1, read as the reverse complement.
AAAATTCTAAAAAATAAAAGCAAAATTAATTGAATTTCAAATTGTCATGGTTATTGGTACCAAAATTTAAATGAAAAGGCATTTTGCAATTTACAATTCAATATTTTTAAAGGACAATTTAATTTTTTGAGTGCTTTAAATTTGTTTCAAAGTAACAGTTTGAATTTTTGGTTGGAAAAAGCATGGCGCCCTGTAAGTGAAAATGCATTACACTGGGGGGCGCTGTTTTGATGCAAGTGCAAGTGCATCTAATGATGCATCAGAATGCGTCATGGATGGATGGATAAACTGCAGGTTAAAGTCCCACTCCAATCCTCGTTTGATCTATTGTAAAAGCTTTTAATTATGATTATGCTATTTTTAGCCCAAATGAAAAAAACCTGTCATTTTCTGGGACATATTTAGTGCAGAGCAGCAAGAATTCTGGGCGAGACAAAACCTTGGCGCGCAGTAAGCCAGCATCAAATATGGTGAGCAATATTGAAGCTATCCAGATGAGCAGTTTTGAAGCAGATGTCAGTTCAGACAAGGAAAGCGAAAATGTACATGGACCTATTTGTCTGCAAGTGGAGGCATCAGAATGGGGTGGGTGGAGCAGGGAGCTTGTAGCTTCTACATCAGTGCTACATGCATCATTTATTTGTTTGGTCCTGATTCACAAGTACTTGAATACAAAAAACACAGAAATGCACTTTAAGATAAGATAAGATAGATGAGATAAGATAACGCTTTACTGTCATTGTACAGTCACACTTGGTACAATAGTGCAACGAAATTGCAAACAATTTGGTGCAAAGAGAAAGAAGGAAACAACATTAAAAAAAACGTGTATATATATATATATATATGTATATGTGTGTGTGTGTGTTTAGCTTGAAGATCCATTCCAATGAAAATTGTGTTTTTTACGTGTTCCTTTTAGACAGTGGAGACAAAAACATATTTTTGGCACAAACGGAACCTCATATTTTCTTACAATGAAGGACACATGTAAAGAAATTAGGCTTTAAAGGTGCGCTTCTAACTATTTTCTTATTCAAATCATTGTGAATCAGGAACAGACACTAAAATATTGTTGGAAAAAGGGACATAAGTGATGCAATCTGTGGGCCTCAAGCTTGCTGCTCTGCTGAGTCCACTCCATTCTGATGCATCCACTCGCAGACTAAAAGATCTATGTATGTCTTTGATTTTTCGTCCAAGTTGGCTCAAAATTCTTCAGCTGGATCGCTACAATAATGTTCCCAGTTTTCATTCCACTGGTAAAATTATGTTGGGGTTGTGAGTTGCTGGAAACTAGTAGGAGAGTGGGTAAACCATACATGTCTAAAGTCCCACCCATGGGCCAAATGCGACCTGTGATCAATTTTCCAATAGGCTACTTTCATAAAATAAATAACGTGTGTACAATTTCTTGATTGTGATTGGCTAATTAAAGTTTTAAACTGTTGGAAACCTGTGGCATCACTGTAGTGCGATTCTTCTGTAACACTTTCTAGCTCTTCTAAAATTTCAACTGTTCATAAAAAAATAGGGTTGACAGTGAGGGTCACCGCTTCCAGGACAAGTGGAAATTGCCATAGTTTTTCAGTGAAATATGACATCTGTTTCTGCCTAATATGCCAAAAGACTGTGGTTGTTTTCAAGGAGTTCAATATCAGGAGAGAGTTGGGGACAATACATGATATACTACACGCTGACTGAGAATGAACGTTATGTTATCCAGCACAATAAGTATTTTTTCTGAGTAAATGTTTTGTGGGTGTATGTACCTGGATGGAATTAATTTTAATTGTAGAGACAAAAAAACTACTGTAATAAGTAGGAATAAATCATTTTAGACCAAAAAGTGAAGAAAATCATCTTAGAATCTAAAAATAGCACTTATTCTTAGAAAATGAATCAGAATTTTTGTTTCCAAAATAAAAATGAATGCCAGTCTAGATGGTCAACATTTATTGAATTAAAAACAAAACACCCTAAATATGAACCAACTGTGAAATTTGAGGTTATTGAGCCTTGAATCAAGTTTTTCTATTGTCAAGAGTATGGAGCAACAAAATAATGAATCATTCTATTAATTAACTCCTTTTAGATCCTAACAGAAGTCGTAACTCATTCAGTACATCTTCTTATTTCAGATGAACTGCAGTGAGTGTCTGTACCTGTGCGTTTGTTTACAGCTGTGTTGTTTACTTTAAAGATGGACGTTCTAATATTTGATCCAAACGTAACTAAATCCTGGTCACGTGGGCAGATTTGTTGAACCTCAGTGGACGGACTGTATCACCTGTCTGCACTGAGGGACACCTGAGCCTCTGATCTAGAAGCGGTCACCTGACACCGCGCACGAGCAGGCGCGCACACGGACAGTCCGCTCTTCGGCTCCTCCTCACTGCGCTGTACGAGCTGCTCCTCTCCAGCAGAAGGATCTCCTGCAGGAGTCAGCCTGTGGAACTCATGGGTGTTCTCATCACCGCGGTTTTCCTGTGGGCCGCCGCGTGCGGAGGTGAGCTTTGTTTGTCCTCTGCTTTTCTGCGCCTGGTTGCGCAGCGCAGATCTGTTTTCAGAGGAGCAGACCTCAGATGTTCGTGAGCGGATGGATGACAGGATTTCACCGTAAGGCGCTTAACCGCCGCGGTTACGTAATCTCCTCACCGGCGTTCCCGCGCTCGTGCTTTTATTTCACGCGACCGGATTTTGATTCAAGCTATTCTTAAAAAAAAAAAAAAAAAAAACGGAACCGAAGCTCTGTCCAGGTGAGCGGACCACAGCTGGAAATTACCTGTAATTATTACAATCAATAGAGGCGTTAACGCGCCTGCGCAGCAGCCCAGCCGCAGCGCCAGGACCAGAACCGAATCCGGCAAACACTGCGGATCTAAGCGGATCCATCGCACCCCCAAAGCGCAATCCACGCACGCGTGGGAGCACGTGAATCCATCCCCTGCATCCCTTCCCCTCAATGCCCGATCAATGGACGTCATCGATCTTTGTCTGCAGTGATCAGATGTGATAGACATGCTCCAGTTTGAGGGACAATAGATGGCCAGACATGGGGGGGCTTGGCAGAATACATACTGATCAGATGGAGGATGGGGGGGGGGGGGGGTGTTCCTGCAAAGGGTGGATGAATGTCAGAGTTCCTGCAGGGTCAGAGAGAAGGAACAGTTACTGACTAATGTCCATCTTCATTTCTGTGTCTCAGCTGGAAGCAGACCTGCAGCCTCACCTCTCAACGATGCAAAGGTCAGAAAAATGTCTGCTTTTTTCTTCTTCTCATTTATTGTTTTTAATCTGTTTAGTGCAGAAACCTGCAACCTGAAACTCCGGAACTTCAGGGAGCTCCTTGTAATCCATCCACTGTGGGTTTTTTTTTTAAATTTAGAATGCATGCTAAAAACGTGAATAAATAATGGATTTGCACTTTTGATGCATTTGTTTTAGTTCATTCAGTTTTCAGAACATGTGAAAAAGACAAAAAACATTATTCTTTCACCTTTGGTCACAGTGGTTTATTATTAGAATAAGGTTGAAGATCATGTTCTTATTTTCTGCTGAACAGCAGTGCCTTGTTGCTGTTCAGAGACAAAGGTCTTTTAAAGAATAGAAGTGCATTTACATGTATAGCTTTTTTTTTTTAAAGGATTATACACGTGTTGTTTATATTTAATAATAAATGGATTAAAAAGGATGAAGATGAACAAATTCATAATGATAGAATATGTAAATATTTAAAAGCTATATATTTTTTAAATAAATGCCTTAATGACCACAAAAACATTAAAGGTGGGACTTTGATGGACTTTGTGGTTCTTGATGGGTTCTGGTCTGGAAGAAACTGACCCAAACAGATCTTAAAGCATCAAAGGTTACAGATCTCTGATTTAGTGTATTTTATAAACTCCAGGTGGATGTCTCCATCTCACCCGGAAGAAGAACAGTATGTGAGACTGAAGGGTTGTGTGTTTGGCCTGGTGTTCCACAGGGCGCCATACTCTCTCTCTCTTCTATGTCACCAAGTTCATCTCAGACTCTCAGCACAAGTCGTGGAGTCATCATCAGAAATCCTCCAGATCTTCACAGCTGTTGAGGGTGTTAGAGATGGAAAAGAGAAGACCTGGTGGAGCCTAAACAGACAATTGTGGAACTTTAGGAGGTGCAGGAGCATGTCAAACCCTGCTTCCATCATGGAGAATAAGAGGAGGACAAACACTTTGACTACAGACTGGAATGAAGACAACAGCAATCTGGTTTTAAGAGGCGACACAACAGACTGTTCCTCTGGAGGAGGTTTAGGTCCTTCAGCGATTGCAGTAAGATGTTCCCTATCTTCTGTCGTCTGCTGATCACACAGCCACTCGTTTGGGCATCAGAGGCTGAACAAAGCGAAGTCTGTATCTGCTCTGGAGTTGAAGGAGAATGCTTCATAGGATTTATCCAAGTAAAGATGTTTAAGTACAGCATAACACAGAAACGTTTAAAAAAACGTTCTTCAAAAACCGAAGGAGATCCCAACCTCCTACAAGGACTCTCAGAAGGATCAGGGAGGATGATCAATCTCAACTTAAAGTTTCTCTTGGAGATGATCATCATTATTTTTGAACTGCATTCAGTTGAATTTTGTTTGTTATTGTTCCAACAGGTGGAGTGTGTGATCCAGGAGGCTCTGAATGAAGATGGCCTCCATCATGACTGTGGACCACAGCTAGCAGGTTACCTCTCATTTAACCTTAAACCTTTGAGGCTCTCAATGTTTGCATTTTATGTCACTTTTTCAGATGATTCATGAATAACAAGATTTATTTCATATTTTCAGAGTTTTGTTTGAAGTTTTAGAAAAGGAAAAGAAAGGTGTTTAGAAATCAGACTTCAGAGAACTTATTTTCCCTTTTAAAAATTTTCTGTGGCTGTTTACTTAAAAAATAAAAATGTACTATTTTTTAACAGTTTTGACTTCTTCTCTTTGACTGAATGCATAGAATGTTGCAGCTTCTTATTAATAAATTGAAATGTGAAAATTCCTTAAAAAATGTGATTTTAATGTAATGAATCTTCTCAGTTCTTAGACATTTACTGGACCCTTTACTCAGAAAGCCTCCTGTGAAAATGCTTGTTGTTCTTGCAGAGGAACTAGGTGAAGCGCAGAGACATCGGGGTCTCCTCAGAGAGCTTCAGAAGCTGGCTGCTGATGGTGAGCATCCATTCTTTCTAACTGCAATCACCATCGCAGTCGCTCTCTGACGAATGTCCTCCATGGTTTGCAGAGAGAGCAAAGGAACAGAGGTACCAGTACCATCTGACAGATGATGAGAGCAGCTTTGAGCAGAAGGACGCTGAGGAGGACCACGGCGGTCTGAGCGGCGTTGACAAAGAAACGGTTGAGCCTGAAGAAAACAAGACAGCAGTGGTTGAAGCAACAAAGATGATGGACGAGCCCCAGATTGAAGGAAGGGGAATGGATGATGAAGAGGAGAGAGCCAAGGAACTAGAGGAGCTGCTGGCAGAGGAGATCACCAAGAAAGCCAAAGATGAAAGGGACAACAAGGAGCTGGAAGAATTGCTAAAAGAGCTTAAAAAGAAGCGTTACGAGGCGGTGAAGGAGAGGGAGATCCAGAGGAGTCCAGGAATGGAGCAGAAGAAGGAGGTGGAGGATGAAAAGATGGAGCTGGACAAGAACAAAGAAGAAGACACAGAGGACTTGGAGAAGCAAAGGACGGCTGAGTCGGAGCTGATGATGGAGAAGGAAAAAGTGGAGAAGGAGCTGAATGACATGCTGAAGGAGCAGGACAGCAGGAGCAAACCAGAAAAAGAGAAGGAGAGGAGGGAGAAGCAGGAGGAGCTGGACGAGCTGGTCAAAAAGATGAAATGGATACAAGAGCAGGAAGTGCAAGCTAAGAACGAGGACAGCACTGATGAAGCCGAGGAGAAGAAAGATTCTGAAGACGAGACAGAAGACCAGAAGCAGGAGGTGCTGGAGCTTAAGGAGCCGCAGCAGAAGAGAGTGATGGAGAAGGCCAGCGACGAGGCCACGCGACAGTTTGAGCGGGAAAGGTACAACCAGGAGGAGGAGGAGGAGGAGGAGGAGGAAAATGAGGACGATGAGGAATATGTCAGACAGGAAGATGAAGATGAAGATGAAGATGATGATGATAATGAGGAAGGTGAAGGGGAGGTGAGTTCCAATATTCTCTCATTGTGAAACTGAAGGTAAAAGTTTTCTGACTTCGCTATGTTTCCTTGACAACGCACTGTTTTCACGCAAATGTCTTAAAAATGGTTTTTCTATTGCTGTTGCAACAATTGCTGCATTGATTGTTGCTGCTTTATCTCTTCTTTTTTGTTGCAAATGTCTCTACACAAACAACTCTAATGACAGGATCATAAATAAAACGTTTAATCGCCAACACAGAAGAAACATCTCAAAGCAAACATGTTTTCAGAGATATGGATCATAAAGTCAAGGAAATCGAGTGCGAGCTCTTTTGGAAGCACACTGGTTAAAGTCATTGCGCCTGGACACAAGCACATCATTGGCACTGCTGCTGGGGATTTCAAACCACTTTTAGAGGAGCTTCACTTCCTCAAATTTCGGCACAGGCCAAGATGTTTTCCAAAGTTTTATTCAAATCTTAATCACATGGATTTGCTGTTCTGAAATGTAACTGAATTTAAAATAATCTTCACTATCAACACGAATAAGAGCATGAATCAGCCGTGAATTCACTTTCTCTGCTCCTCAGTAGAATAAGGTAGAAGGCACGCTTGATAGTTTAACATGATTTTGAATGTAAATGTGTTTGTTACTGTTTGTATGGATCTCTGGCCTCTTGAGGATTGTGTGTTTAACTCTGTCATTATAAGTGATTACACGTCAGCTGAATCTGTTTTTCTTGTTCGGACTCTAGATCAGCAGAGTGTTGGTCTCTGAAATAATAGTTGTTAAATTTCAGCAGAGACGGTGATAGAAAAATCATCTGTGAAGTCGATTAAATGAAAATCTGGACATTTTGCTGTGAAGTTGGTGAACTAGCAGCCTTTTTTCTGACACAAACATTATAATTTAGAATCACATGACCTCTTTTGTTTTTGGGTGTGAGGAGTAATCTCAGATGTGTCCCTGGTATCGCTCAGATAAAAGGGGTTCAAACCACTATCTTGTTTAGTTCTCTCTCTGATCAAAGTTTAACTTGACTCTTTGGGTTTCTTCTTACATTAAATTTGGAGAAAAACAAACAAACAGTAAAACTGAGTTTTTTTCCAGTCTTTAAATCTTTATTTCAAAATGGAACTTAAACTGTGTTTGCCAAATTTCAACAAAGACATAACAAAACAGTCAAAACATTGACTGTAATGATAACTGGACTGAGTGCCCCCCCCCACATTTCAAACAGTACCCACAGGCTTCAAGAAACCAAAATCCCATAATCGTCTATAGAGAAATAAACAGCTATAACTCAGCTATTACGTTTGATACAATAACTATTCTGCTCTGCTAACTTTTTTTTTAAATGTTGATGATAATTCTAATTTGTTTTCATATTTTAACGATTTTTGTCTGCAGCAGCGTCTGTATGGTGATAACGATATGTCTGAATTCCCACCCTAAACCCTAAAAAAACTACATACCACTATCTAGTGCCCTGGATTTTTAAAGCAATTCGAAAACTATGCTTACTGCTTTTTGTCTTTTTTAAAAAGGTGAATATGATGTCATCGGTTTTATGAGGTGAAAATCTAACTGATTTCAGCATTTTATGACAACTATTTATGAATCCACTGTGTTCTGAAGATTAAAACGCTGATGTTTTATAAAAAAAAAAAAGACATTTTTAAAACTTTTTTTTCTTTCAAAAATTGTTCAAATGCAATGCATTGTGGTCTATATTCATCAATCTAGTGAGCATCAATGAACCGGTTTTTGGCAGAGAATTTCTAGGGCACTCGATTTTGGAATTGTAGATTCGGACAGCACTACATAATGGCGAAAGCACCATATGGCGCACTACGTAGTGAGTAGTGAAGGAGTTTGGACATACCCAATTGGGACTGAATTGACTGAGGTGGAAGTGACGTCACACCCATTCAGACCAGGTCTCTGTTACAGTCAATAGATGAGAAGAAGGTTCTGTGAAAATTGAACGGTAAAGAACTTGTATTGTTGACCCCCTACCTCCAAAAACAGGCGGATCTGGGTTGACGCAGCACAAGTTTGGTTGAAAGTCTTTCCTTCTCTTCACAGGAGCTCCTGGAGATTGAAGCTGAATTGCGTAAAGTTGCTGCGGAGCTTCGGGAGCTGCGTAGAGGATAAGACACCCCCGCAGCGGCTGACACTCTCTGTTGTACACTTGGTTCACACATCTTCCAGCCAACCCCCCCCCTCCCCCCTTTACAACCTCTGACAGCTCTGAAGAAACGGGAACCTGTGGATGGAGAGCCGCAGAAGTTGTAGATACGCTTGTCTGCTGTCTGAGCTGACGGTGTCTTTAGGAAAAATGAGGCAGTTTTCTGCACTCTAAAGCCCCCCTGCCCCGCCCCCCTCCCATGTCTTTAGTATTGTGAATAGGATTTGTAGGCCAGGCAGGGTCTGTCTCTTCTGTTGCACTTTCACAAACTCTTGCACTTTCATTGTGACTGACTGTAGATTGTTTTCCAGCCACGGAGGAGTCACAGTTCTGCTCTTTAGTGTCTTTGTTGGGGGAATCCCTGTTATAGTTGATCAAAAGTTTGTGCAATATTCTCTGCAGCGTTTTCTGCTAATCTGACTGTTAACCTGTCGCCCTGATCCTTCTACACCACCGTCCGCGATGGTCTGCCCTCTAATCTATAGAAGTGGATTCTTTCATTTGGCTCACGCACTGTTAAAACTAGACTGTTGAGAGGAACCCAAGTGACACGAGCCAAAGCGGATTGTCCTTCTGGACAGCCTTGCTTAAGTCAGATGTTAAATTTGTCTTTTGCGTGGTTGGAAGCCAGAGAATGTCATGTTCTCAGAGTTTACAAGGTCTAAAAGTGTCACTCCAGGTTCTGAAGCCAGCTTTGCACTCTTAACTAACCAAGCCAAGGAGGAGGGAAGGGGAGGAGCAGGACACTAAAGCCATTTTCTTGTTGCTTGGTAACACCAACAGTAACTTCAAAAAAAAAAAAAAAAAAGACCTGATTTTTGTCATTAATTTTTTTGTAGCATGTATGTGGTTTGTTGGCCAAGATTGTAAGAAAAATAATAGAACAGCGCCCCCAAGAGTTCACACCCGTACCTGCACTCAGTGCAGGTGTTTTTAATGGAGGCCTATTTGCTGCAATAAATTATAGACAAAAGCACATACAAATGCAATAAATAGCCAAAATTATTGTGTAATGTATTTTAATATATCAATTTTTTTTGTACAAACTGCTCTCCCTTTGTTTAACAGCAGAAGAAACCCAGACAAATAAAAGGTATGATGAGCCAGAACAGAGACGTTCCTGAGTTTGTTCCAATCAGAACATGTTTGTCCACTTTGTGTAGCTGTACAATGAAAGCACTGTTGTTGTTTTATATAGACGTGTGTCAAATGTGTCCACTTAATGCAACACAAACCAGCAGGACAGAGGGAGGTCATTATATACCTAATCTGAGCTCAAAAGGATGGAGAAAACAATTTTACCGACCGGAGGATGATATTTACTGTACATGTTATCTGCTGGATCCTCTTCTGTTTGTGTTGCTTAATAAACAGTGAGTCTTAAACCTGTTTCCTTGGTTGGCCTTAACATCAGTGTCCATGTTACATTCTCAGATGTCCAAAAAGCCAGTTATTCCTAAACTGAACTCATCCAATAAATGGAAACAAATGTCCAAAAATGGACAGAACAGAAAAAAACATAGAAGAATGTGCTGAAAAATATTTTCTAAAAGTACTTTTGTTATAATAACAGCTGTTGGACTTTAAATCCTACTGGATGTTTACCTATTGCACACCAAAAGTGTTAGACCACAAATCTTAAAGATGCAGAGTGAAACAGTGTGGCCCCTTCAGCTTATGTTGTCCCTGGCTCCATAGATGCCCTGAGGTGTGAATCACAGGCATCTCACTCACCCTTGGAGACAACGGGCCACTAGATCTGGAGCCTCTGAAAGTTACAAACACCGTCACATCACCAACTGCTGCCCCCTCCCAACTAAGGTGGTATAAGTATAGGTGATGGGGGGGGGGGGGGTGAATGCCCATCACCTCCCTCTTATACAGTGCAGGAACTCCGAAAGGAGCATGCACACACAAGTGCTGTTTAAAAATGTGTGGTGACACATTAAAACAGGTGGTGCTGGAAATGACAGGTGCATGAATGAAATGAGGGTTTAAGTGTGAACAGAGATGTTTCTTATAAATATACATCATACCTAGTTTGGATATTTAGTCACAGTAGTCATAAAAAAAATTATATATACATTTATATCTAGTCTATACTCAGATAGATATACAGGAAATGTGTGCAGAATATGGACAGGAAACCCCAAGGTCAAAGTGGAAAACTGCTCCCACAGTAGAATAGAATGAGAGACGTAAAGATCCTGTGTCCAGTGTTTCGCCCAGGGCGTCAAAGTAAACGGGACCCTCTCTGGGAGTCGGTAACCATAGCAACCAGTGCATCCAGATCCCTTTCTCCTGAGTGTGGTGGTCTCTGACCCTCCATAGGTTTCAGAAACAGCTGACAAAAACAGATAATTAGTTGCCGACGCCGTTTTATTCATTAATAAATTAATACATTTCGTATTAGGGCCACCATAAATTAAAAATAAATTTACTAGATTAACGCCATACAATTATGAGAAAATAGTCAAGATTATACGAAATTAACTCCAAGAATTACGAGTAACGATAGTAAAGATATATCTTCATAACTATTAATTGAGAATTTACGAGATTACAGCCATAAATTTATGAAGCAAAGGCCTTTACAAAGAAACGTACAAACAACAACAAAAAAGAACTGGAAAAGAACAAAACTGGTCCACTATTCCGGAGGCCCCACGCTCCTCTGTCCCCGGGTCTTCACAGGATTCTTTGGGTTCTCGCTTCATCAGGAACTAAACGGTCCAAAGACCTGGTTTCACACCCGACGCGCGCGCCTGAACGCAGCAGGACTGGTTTGATGGTTTTAGCTCCACTTCCTCCTGGTTGCTGCATTCAAGTTCCTCTGGAAAAGAGAACCCTCCGACCATGAACCGAAAGAGAAAGTAGAAGTTTGGAGAAGCGCCTCGCTGGTCCGCAGATGTTCTTGTGAAGTCGCTCCGTTCGTCGCTGTTGCTTCTGCAGAGTTGACCTGAGGACAGCAAGATGTCCCGCGGGTCCAACGCCGGCTTTGACCGACACATCACCATCTTCTCCCCGGAAGGCCGCCTGTACCAAGTCGGTGAGGACGGCTGATGACTCAGCTAATTCTAGCTTTAGCTCTGATGCAGGTTCACAGCCACAGAGAGGGGGTTCACAGTTAGGGGGGTTCTATAGGAGGTGACTGTATAGATATAACTCAACTTTGATCCATTTCCTATAGAAACCTGCTTTAAATCTTTCAAATCTCATCCTCTGTGTGTGGATAAAACCTGGAGTTTAGTGAAGAATTAGTCATTTCCTGTAATTCGGTTTAAAGAACTTGTTCGGTTGACATTAGAACCCAGAACAGCTCGGGTGAGCTGGAAGCTGGGCACAGAGAAACAAATGTTTACTAGTTTGAGCAATTTCTGATCACATGGAAAAGTTTGTCAACTGAAGTCCTGCAGTTTCTGATGTGACTGACCCAAAGAATGTAATCAGCTTCAAATAGCCTCCAGGCTTCAGCTAACCCTCCGGATGCTGCTGACCCTCTGGGCCTCAGCTGACCCTCTGTGCGCTGCTAACCATTCGGGCCTCAGCTGAGCCGACAGGCCTCAGTTGACCCTCCCTGACCTCAGCTGACCTGACCTATTGTTCACATTTCAGCCCTTCCCCTTAGGGGTCTCCACAGTGAATCTGCTTTCACTGATTCACACAGGTGGTTTTGGCAGAGATTTTTGCGCCTGATGTCTTCCCTGACACAGCCCCTGTATTTTATCTGGGCTGGGGACCGGCACAGGGAGACCCTGACTTGGGCCCCCGTGTTACTACATAGTTATGCAGTTGCACGAAGGGTCTAACCTAAGGACCTTCACTGGGTGAAGCTCATCACACTCCCCGAGATACGAACCCGCGTTTTCATTGCGCCAGTCCTGGACGCAGCCAAACGAGCCATACAGCTGCAAGGCCTCAGCTGACCCGAGGGGTCCTTAATTGAACCTCCGGGTCTCGGTTGACCCTATGGGCCTCAGCTGGCCCCGCTCATCGAGTGTTTGTGTTTTTCTTCAGAGTACGCCTTTAAAGCCATTTCTCAGAGCGGTTTGACGTCAGTCGGCATTAGGGGGACGGACTGCACCGTCGTGGTCACGCAGAAGAAAGTGCCGGTAAGATTTTCAACACTCAGAAGAAGAAATGAGGTGGAAGCAGTGAAGTAAGCAGAAGCTAGAGGAAGATGCCCCCTCTCACATTACCCTGAACACATCTCAGATGTCTAATGATGTATAGTGTTGAGCTTTGCAGCTTTAGCAGCCATGAACTCAAAGGGAAAGAAAGCGACATTGGAAACGGTTTTCTTTTAGAAAAAAAGAGCTATAGCTGCTTTTTCAGCAAAGAAATCCCAAATCAATCCAAACTTCTGACCTCTGTAGCTGTGCTACAAACTGTTTCTGCTAGAAACAGTGTTTTTTTTTTTACCTGCAGATGTTCACTTTGTATCTTCAAAAAACAAAGACATATTGCAACTATTGGGATTTTTACTTTGTTTTTGCTGAAACATCTAAAGCTTCCATCAAGGTGTGTCTGCTTTGTCCTTAATCTGCCAGATTTGATAAACTCAGCACATCTTCAGTGTAATGACCCAGAACCTCTTGCCATGTTTGTAAATCATAGTACACCTTTCCTTCTTCCGTTGCACTTGGCAGACAGTAGAACTTGCCAAATGTGAAACTGTTGCAGTTGGTAGAGTTTTTGTGGGTCAGACTGTCCTGACGTTTGATGGGGTGAACAATGTTTCTCTCAGCATTACTTTCCGGTTCTGTTCTGTTGATCAGAGGAACATCTCTGCACTTACATGCATTTCTGGCTCCAAAGTTCCATCAAATCCATGAAATTTGGGGACTTCAGTAACGACGAGTGGAGTAAGACTGGCCCTCAGGAGCCACAACCCCACCTGTTTCCAGTTCTCCCTGACCGGCTTGCTGCTGATTGGTTAGTCAAGTGATTCCACATCCTGACTGACTGAACACACTTGATTTAGATGGTCAGCAATAAGCAGGATAACAGGCTGGATAACAGGCAGGGTTGTGGCTCTTGAGGACCAGGGTCGAGTAGCATATCTACAGTATGGACCATCAAGTTTCTCTGTGATTTTGATCCTGTAATTCGCTTGTTCATCTCATTCCATCAGTCACTAACTGCACACTTCTGCATTTTTATTCATTCCACACTTCAGATTCTTCTTTACTCCGTGTATGGTCCTCAACTTTTCTGTTTTAAACGTGAGAAACATTACATTTCCCTCACCGTTTGTAATGTGTGGCATTTTATAACCAAAGCACAGAGAAGACCATTCTGTCAGCTGGCACCGTGATGGCGTTTTCTGCCGCCATCATAAAACCTCATGAAGTTCATCTGCTTCTTGGTGTTCAGGACAAGCTGCTGGACTCCTCCACTGTGACCAACATGTTCAAACTCACCCCCCACATCGGCTGCGTGATGACGGGCCACAATGGTTCGTAGTGTCAACATCTCACTAAATTCCAGCGTCTCCTGAAGTTCACCTGAATTTCACAAACCTTGTTGATGGTCCAGCGGACAGCCGCTCTCAGGTCCACCGAGCGCGGGTGGAAGCGGGGGAATGGAAGTACAAGTTTGGCTACGACATCACTGCGGATGTGCTGTGTCGCAGGCTGGCCGACATCTCGCAGGTCTACACGCAGAACGCAGAGATGAGACCTTTAGGTTGCTGTGAGTGACAGCTTTAGCTGCTCATCCGTCGCTTTACTTAACCGTATAACTTATTACTGCACGGCCTTTTCCTCCGGGCAGGTATGATCCTGGTGGCAATTGACCCCCAGCTCGGCCCTGTCCTGTATAAATGTGACCCGGCTGGCTACTACTGCGGCTTCAGGGCCACGGCGGTTGGTGCCAAACAGACGGAGGCCAACAGCTTCTTAGAGAAAAAACTGAAGAAGAAGCCCGTGTTAGACCTGGATAAGACAGTGCAGGTAAACAGGCTGATTGAAAGGTGTATTATTAATGGATTGTACTTCTGCCTTCCAGCTGCTGTTAATATTCTGCTGTTTCACACTTTTCCACTGTGCTGGTTCCTTTTTTCAGACACTCTACTCTTTCAGCTTTAATTCCACCGTCACTTTGGCCTCTGTGATCGTTATTGTTCATATCCATCAGTTAGGAAATAGCAGCAAGCTTGCATTCTGCATGTTGTAGGAATTGGTATATTTACTAATTTCAACCCACAAATCTGAATGATGAAGACAAAGGCAAGGATCAGCTTGAGGCTGACATTCAGTTCAACATTTGATTGGTCAATGTATAACTTGAATACCTTTATCTACAGTAAAGATATGGAAAAAAAATAGGACCTGTTTAAAAAAAGGTATAAGAGCAAAATGGTTATTTTGACAAATGGAATGACTGAGTAATAGCTGTTTATTTCTCTATGGGATTTTGGCTTCTGGGAGCCAACGGGCACAGACTCCTGTTTGGAATGCCGGGGGGTGGGGTCACTCAGTCCAGTTTTCATATATAGTCAATAGCTGTGGTTACATCGACAAAACTAATCGGAATAAACGCCTGATCAGAATAAAAATGCATCATGTAAACATGCCGTTCGGAATACTCTGCCCCAATCAGACTCATTTGGATCCAAATTTCTTTCCGATGGAGATAGGTGGGTTATGACGATTGTTGATCCAATCGTGGTGCATGTAAACAGTTTATTCCGATCGTGGGTCACTACTGCTCTGGCTTTTACGTCATGCGTAGATGATGTGGCGCTCCAGAGAAGGCTTTGGAGCGCAGTCCATCCGTCTGGCTGCTCCACGTGAGCGAGCTGCCGAACTCAGGAGAACCGTGTCTCCTGGGAGAACTATTATCACATTTAGGTGCAGCTAAGATTCACATTGCAGCATTAACCGCACGGATTTTAACCGACCCTAAGCTAAATGTTGTTGTTGCCATGAATTAGCCTCATCCTAACCTTCTTTCGGGTCTGTGCTGCCAAGAATAAAGCACTGGCCGCACATATTTGGAAAATTATGAGCGAACAGGCACTTAGTGCATGCAAACTCAACAGACAAAGGTCCCTGCTGGAATTTTAACCAGGACCTTCTCACGGGGGGGCAAAAGCGCGAACCCTTTTACCGTTTAAATTCCAAGATTCACTCAGATGTAGAATAAAACCTCTGTCTGAGAGCGAATCTATTTCTAGAAACACATCTGTCGTTTATCGAGTAGTTCTCTTACAAACTCAGATCCTCGAGGAGCAAAGAATTCAACTCAGTCACTGATTTATTTCAGCAGAAAATGATTTTGAAGGTTTTTATTCTTTGTTCTATTCTAGTTGGCCATCTCCTGCATGTCGTCTGTACTCTCTATGGACTTCAAAGCCCATGAGCTGGAGATCGGCATCGTGACCAGAGACAAACCTAAATTCAGGTAACAGCGGCTGAATCCGCTCACATACAGATGAAGCTCATGAATGACTCTGCCGTTTCATCTCGGGTCTTCTGTCCCTCAGGACTCTGACAGATGCAGAGATTGAAGCTCACCTTGTCGCCATAGCAGAGAGGGAGTAGAAGCGCCCCCAGGTGGCAACCCGAATGTCACACCAGCATTTCAGCGTTTGCCAAATTCGTTTAACAGCTGGACCATGAGAGCACCAAGCCCTTTAGAAGGATTCTTTTTGCAGATCAATTAGAATTTGGATGAAAGCGTTTATAATGCAGGCTGAGTGAGATGTTAGAATTCTGAAGAAAGACCTTCATGTTCAATCCATCATGTTCTGCAACCATGTTTATGAATTAACATGTCCTCAGGTTTTCACAATAAAACAGATAAGCACAGAAGAGTCTGTTTCTGGATTTTCACAGATTTTTCTAAATAAATCTCTAAAAGGCAGGTCGGGTTTATTGTACAGTAAACTCACACATGAGGTAATTCACAACAAAGGCACCAAAATTCCAAGTAGACATGTAAAATCAAACATTTAAACTGAAATACAGAGCAAAGAAAGGCTTCACTGCAGAACGGTCTTGGTTTAAAGGCTTCAGGAAATGGTTTCAGATTTGATCTTCATGAAACTTCACCGTGTTTTGGGCTGACCATGGACTCCAGTAGAGGGCTGATCCTGAGCATCTCAGCTGGTTCATGTGGGACCGACACGCCGTCAGAGATGTTCCTGCTTGTTGGTAAACCTTGGAGAGATGTTTTTAAGTCTGTTCTTTAAGCAACAGAAAGCAAAGCCCTGAGAACCGGACCGTTGTTCTTCCTGGTTTTAGTTCAAACCTGAGCAGCAGGTTCTGGAGGAACAGCTGTTCTTTGCAGCTCCTTGATGAGTCCAGAACCTGCTGGAAATGAGCGTGTGAATCCAAGTCTCTGGTTTGGACAGAATCTTTGGTTCTGCTTTGAAGATAGTAAAATGCTGATGGTTCTATGGATTTATGGTGACCGTTAAAGGTCCAGAGTCCATTATTACTACTTCCATGATGACCCCTGGGTTTGTATCCTGACTTGTAGGTCATGGAGCTTATAGGTGACTGTTTCCAGGTTCCGCTTTGTTTTTCTTGCCAGAAGAATATTTCCTCCATCTGTCTGTTTAGCTGCAGGACGTTCTTATGAGATCTGCTGGATGCAGTGACTGAGCAAGTCCACTGTTCCACATTCACCTCATATGGATGAGAAGTCGGTCATGTGGATGCTGCAGATTTCAGGTGGTCTCTGGAGTGTGATGACCCTTTGAGGGACTTGTGGCCCATTACGATTGTGTCCTTTATGAGACGTTATCTGAAACAGATGAAACATTTACAAAGGATGTCTGGATGAGCGATGTCCTGAAAGCAGAATGTTTCTATCTGTTCTTTTCAGGTGGAACGTAAAGATCAAGACAATTTTATCCACACGAAAGCATATAAAGTATGAATGCAGCATTTAAAACTAGTGACAATATCCAAGGATTTACATTACAACATAAAAACTAAAAGGAAAATCGTTCAGGGGACTGAGATGTCCCTTACTGCAACAAAACCAGAACCACTTCATGAGGCCACTAGATGGCGATGTTGCATCTGCCACTTCAAAACAGAGCTCAGTTCCTGCTTGTAGGCTTAAATAAAAGAAAATTCATTTAGACTCTTTAAGTTCAATAGTGTGTCCAGTAGTGTGTGTTTTTGTGATACAGTTACACAAAAGAAATCAAAGAATTTCAAGCATTTTCCCTTTGTTTGTAATGAACCCAAACGATAAAAACCATAAATTATTTTTAGGACTGAAAACTTTACTTAGTTGACACACAGATGAGTTCTTTTCCAGATTCCTGTTTCAAACAGATCTTGCTCTGATGTCGGTGCTAAGGCTTCTGCTTCTTCTACAGAGTTGAATAACTGATGCAAAAGATGCAGACAAGATCAGCCAGGAAGAGGATTCTCATTTTGTTTGCAGACACTGTGAGGGTCGTTGTCATATTGACCTCACCAGCTGCAGAAAGCTACAGAAAGGCTCTGTGGTCTCATTAAATCTAAACGTATGAACATCTCAAGGTAGACTGATGGATTTCTCTGTTAAATTAGAAAAGATTTACACGAAGGTTAAAACCTCCTTTGACCATTTTCCACTTTAGTTAAAGCACACTAACAGAAATGAAACCTGTTTCCGGTTTTCAGTTACCTGCTGGAAAGACTTTCCGTCCATCAGAGAAAGTCCTGCTTGTTCTTTTGTTACCAATCCTGGAAGAACACAGAGAGAACATGCTTAGGATCCAGATTTAGTCATGGTATACATCCATAATCACCACTAATGATCTTTAACAATAAGATCGTCTTTTCCCCATTGATCATTTGCTGAAAGAAATCCTTCTTCACATGCAGATCTTTTTGAGTTGTGACTCTGTGGTATCTTCTGATCACATGACTTCAGGTTTTGTGACATAAAGCTGGTTTCACATTTAAACACAATGTTGCCCTTTTTCTGAAATCACCTGATTTGATTTTTCTTAAACAGACTTTGGTTTTGAGTTTTATTCTTCTGCTCCCCCCCCGACTCTGCTGATGCTCTGCCTGCTCTGAACTGCACCCACCCCCATCTGAAACATTGACCCTGTGGCTGGTGTCTCCTGGTACTGGACCCGGCTCTCCCCACTGAATGAGGTCCGGCGTGGCCCGGCTGGGCATGTGTTTGTGTGCCTGTGTTGGGTCACAGCGGGGGGATTAGGTGTGTGTGAGTGATTGAGGGTGACAGCGGCCCGAGCATTAGGAGCCCTGTGGCAGATTTCATGGGCCTGTTTTAGACGCACTAATCTGGATTTACCAGCAGCAGTGTGTCAGCAGTGATGCAGCCTGGCTGGACCTACAGCAGAACACACATACACACACACGCATGTGCACGTGCACACACAGGCCATTCCTGTGTACCTGTGACTAGTCTAGCTGGTTCTATACATGACCTCTGTGTCCATTTCTCCTCTTTCTACATGGTTTACACTGAAACTGTATTCCTTCACATCTTCTCTATTATCGACAGATCTATGTTACTATAATAATGTGAAGGGATTCTGTGTGCAGACCATGCACCATGGCTGATCCCAAACAAACCTCAGAGCGCCACTGAGGACGTTTTGTGAAGAACTAATTTTCTCCTTGAAGTCCCAATCTAATCATTTTTTGATCTACTGTAAAATCGTTCCCAGTGGTCTTTTAATATAAATAACAACCTGACTTTTTCTAGGACATTGTTTTCTGCAGAGCAGCAGTAGTTCCTTAGAAATTCGCCTTTGATTTGTGGACGGGACTGTTGACACCAAAGGATGAGGAAAACAAAGACATCAATAGATCTATTTGTCTGCAAACAGATGCATCAGAATGGAGCGGAGCAGGGAGCTTGTGACTTATACCAATTGCAGTTTGTTACAACTCCAAGCTTTTTTTGTCTGCTCCTGATTCACAATGATTTAAATAAAGAAATACTCAGAATTGAAAAAGGAAAATGCCACAAGAACATGTTAAAAACACTAAAAACACAAATTTCATTTGAGTGGGTCTTTAAAGACACACAAACCTCCAGGACTCACAAACACTGGGGCAGGAAGAGGTTTTCTCTTCCTAAACCTGAAAAGCAAGTTTCACCTGCAGGAATTTTTAGCGGTGCAAAGTCGGCAGATGACCTCATGACAAATGAAAGAAAATTCTTCTGGCTTATTAACCTGCTGCAGAAGCGTGTTGAGAGATGCTGCACAGATGTTTACAGCTGCAGGAAATCTGTGATGTGCAGCTGAGTTTTGGTTTGAACCTCAACACCAGAGGTTTTTTTGTCATGATTTTCTCCTCATGCTAAATCTGTCTGAACATTTAATAATACCAACAATGTCAACATCAGGGTTCATGTTTGACTGTCATGCTGGGTACTGACTTTTGAGTGTGCATGTAGGTAACAGTGTGCATGTAGGGAACAGTGTGCATGTAGGGAACAGTGTGCATGTAGGGAACAGTGTCCATGTAGGGAACAGTGTGCATGTAGGGAACAGTGTGCATGTAGGGAACAGTGTCCATGTAGGGAACAGTGTGCATGTAGGGAACAGTGTCCATGTAGGGAACAGCGTGCATGTAGGGAACAGTGTATGTGTGCATGTGAGGACGTCTATGTGTTTATGTGTGTTTGTGTACATGTGATCTTTTGCATGTATGGGCAGGCATCATGGGCGGTCAACCTCTGATTGGAAGATTGCAGGTTTAGCCAAGACACTGAACCCCACTTTGCCTCTAGTGAAAGGTTGGCCCCAGTGTTCGGCAGCAGAGCCGCCACCAGTGTGTGAATGTGTGTGAACGGGTGAATGGGACTGTGACAGTAAAGCGCTTTGGGCCTTCAAGGAAGGTAGAAAAGCGCTAAACAAATATTGACCATTGACCATATAGGTGCATATATACACGCATGTGTCACTTTGTGTGCGCTTGCATAGGTGTGTGTCTGTGTGCATGTACCGGGTATGTGTGTCTGTTAGAGTGGGTGCTTGTGCATGTGTGACGCTGTGTGTGTGTGCGTGTGTCCATAGGTGTATGCTTTTGTGTGTTAGTTGTAAGTGTTGAGCAAGCCCCTGACCCTCGAGTGTGTACTAATCACACACATTCTTTGGGATTAAGCAGCCAATTAACAATAAGAGAGCCATTGTGGACCTTGTCTTTGTGCGTCACAGTAACTAGTTTTGTGTGTCTTTCAGTGTGTTGTGGTTCTGTGTGTGTGTAAAAGGCCTCTTTGTCTTGTGCTGACAGATTTAGCTGAAGTGCAGCGGTGTGCAGGTTCATGCTTTCATAATTATTTTGATTTTGAAAACATAAACATGCAGGACATGGAGTAAATAAACCAGGCTGCATGACATACATGTGTTTGTGTGTCTATTTTTGTGTGTGTGTCCCAGTGCAACCACGTCCTGTATGCGTGGAGAGGCGTCCATAGAAATGTCATTGATGGAAACATTGCAGACATGCACCCAGCTGGCTGGCAGTGTGTGTGTTGGGGGTGGGGGTTGGGGGGTGGGGGCATATGCATCAGTGTGGCACGTGTTGGAGCGTGGCTAAGGATTAGTGAGACTCAAGCCTTGTTGCTCCACTTCCATAATTACTCCTGCTCCTCCAGCCATATGGGCTGGTGGCGTTGCAGGTGGGGTAGGGGAGATGTAGGAAGGCAAGTTTTTTTTTTATTGTTTTAAAGGAGAAAATAATGGACAAACTACTGTCCTGCAGCACAGTTCAAGCTTCATCAACGCCCCATTACTCACTTCAAAGACAACTTTAAAGCACCTATGTCAAAGCTCCGCCCACAGACACCACCTTCATAGAGGCCTGAGTGTCTTATGACACAAATCACATTTTCGAGAGAATGCTTTCTAGAAGGAAAATGAAAACTGCAGATTTAGCTTGTCATTTATGAATTATTCAACAATTTATACCATTTTGTTAAATGATACGTTAGAAAAATTCACAAAACGTTTGAAGCCTCATGTATGTGTTAATCAGCATCATATTTAGGAAGACGTGTTTCCATCCTGTAGTGTTTGTTGGATGACAGCAGGAACAGGTGCTAACAAGTTCAACCAGACGGGGGGCTAAATGGTGACTTAACGCACAGGAACCCCCCCCCCCCCCCCCCCCTCGTCTGCAGTGGATTAGAAACCTGGCGGCCTTCAGAAGACAGCAGGACACACATACACACGGCGGGGGGGGCTGCGCTCTATGAAATTGATCAAGATGTTGGCCAGACACCACTTACAGACTGACACCCCCCCACACCCCCACCCCCATCAGCAAGCACGCTTCCACACCATGCACGGTTTCATTCTCTGAAGAAGCTGACCTGTTTTGCTCAAGAGCACTTCAGCATGGGCAGCCGCCTGGTTACCATATTGACTAATTTGCAGGGTTCTGCACCAACCTGGAACTCTGTTCTCAGGTTCTGCGGATCTTCTCAGTTTCAGTGACGAAGCTGTAAGTTTTGACACTGAAACCGTGTAGAAATTTTTCACCTTAAAGAGATTTTATTTGACTAAAATGGATTCTTTTCTGACACTTTTCCCACTTTTTATTCATCAGTTTCTGAGCTTTTTCCCATGAGAGTGGGCAGAATCTCCTCCAGCTTACTTAGGACCAGTCCATGATAAATCTATAAACAGAACCTTCACTGTCTGACCCAAAAGACGAAGAGTTAACATGGAGCTCTCTGAGCATTCTGCTTCCAACCTTTGACCCTGAGCGGGTCAGCGTAGGTGCTGATCAAACATATGAAGCTTGGTTAAAGGATGGAGAGACCTGTAACTGTCAGCTGATCTAACCTGAAACCAGGAGAACCGTTCTTCAGCTGCACTATAACATTTCAGCTTCTATTGCTTGTTGATCAACAACTGTGGTTCTCTTTATGATGTCAAACCATAAAAACGTGAAACACAGTTCACTCGTCTACGCAGAAACACAACATTTATGTCACTATTCCTTAAATAAATTAGTTTATCTTTAACAGATACATTGGTGGTGGTTGTGGGGGGGCTGATCACCCTGACACATGGGGGGGGGGAGTCATCTGATATAAGAGAAAGACAAGACAGACATAAATTACCCCCATCACTGAAATGAGGATGCAACACGCTTAGAACACACACACAAACACCCACTCACTAACACACACACACACACACGCACACAAACCCTCCCATACTCCTCCTCACCTATCTGCCCCTCCACTTAATGCTGTTGCCCTGTTCTACCTCTTTTTCTCCTTCATGGCCTCCTCCTGCTTCATAAAAACTTCTCACAGGTTCCTTTGGTTCCAACAACAACTATCCTTCACGTGGTCCGCCTGTGGTTCCAGCTCCTGCGCGGCTTGTCAGCGTCCTTGGCCACACAGAACCAGACTCCATGCTAAAACTCCTTCTTTCAGTTCTGTTGAGTCCAGACTCCGTAGATAAGGTCCAGTTCTATGTTCCTGTGGCTCCAGCGCTAGCTTCTCTCTATCCACCCTTCCTCTGTCAATCTGGCCACAAACCCCTCTTTCCTCCCTTTATCCCGAGGTAAGATACTTACTTTTCAGATAAAGCATATTATGATAAATCGGCTGAACTCAGTGCATGTGAGCGTGTGACTGTCTCACACTCTCACACACACACATAGCAAGCACAAATCTGCACAACATACAGCAACAGTCTGTGTGTGTCAAATGACAAAATGTGAGAGGTGCAAAGCAAAAAAAATGTGTTTTCATGTGTGGCTCCCTGTGTTTGTTTATGTGTGCGTGTTTAAATGTGTTTCTGTGAGTAGTCTGTATGTTTATAGCTGTGTGTATGTATTCCATAGTGTTTGTGTATGTGTCCTGTGTGTGTCTCTGTGTTTGTGTCTTGTATCTTTGGGTGTGTCTATGTGTAAGACAGTGTGTATGTTTGATTTGTAAACGTTTGTATGTGTAAGTAAGTTGGTGTGTGTCTGTGTATTTGTGTATCTGTGTGTGTTTTGTGAAATTATCTGTATGTGTCTGTATGTTTGTTGTTTTTGTGTATGTGTGTGTTTATATATTTTGTGTGTGTGTATGTTTATATTTGTGTGTGTGTGTTTATATATTGTATGTGTGTGTGTGTGTGTGTTTATATTTATTGAGTGTGTGTGTATGTTTATATTTGTGTGTGTGTTCATATATTTTTGTGTGTGTGTATGTTTGTATTTGTGTGTGTTTGTGTTTACATATTGTATGTGTGTGTTTATATATTTTGTGTGTGTGTGTGTTTATATATTTTGAGTGTGTGTGTATGTTTATATTTGTGTGTGTTTGTGTTTATATATTGTATGTGTGTGTTTATATATTTTGTGTGTGTGTATGTTT
The DNA here is from genome assembly GCA_023969325.1 of Oryzias curvinotus. NCBI lineage: Eukaryota > Metazoa > Chordata > Actinopteri > Beloniformes > Adrianichthyidae > Oryzias > Oryzias curvinotus. Next base: position 22,093,950 of record CM043718.1, on the reverse strand, counting down.
ATATTTGTGTGTGTGTGTTTATATATTGTATGTGTGTGTGTGTTTATATATATTGAGTGTGTGTGTCTGTTTATATTTGTGTGTGTGTTCATATATTTTTTGTGTGTGTGTATGTTTGTATTTGTGTGTGTTTGTGTTTACATATTGTATGTGTGTGTTTATATATTTTGTGTGTGTGTGTGTGTGTTTATATATTTTGTGTGTCAGATGCATCAAACATTCTGCATTTCAAATGTGAAATGTTACATTATGTCAGCAGGAGGGGCTTATGGGTAAAATGTCCAGGTTGTAACAAATGAAGTCACATGATTTCATCTTCTATTCTGGATAATTTGATGATGATTGTTCTCCACTAAACTTTAATTCCAGACTGAAATCTTTTTCCGTTTCTGATCCGTTAGATTGATGTAAGCAAAGCAGGCACACGCTCTCTGAAAATACATTTTTTTCTTCCTTAAACTTTTTTTTGTTGTGTTGAACAAATTAGTTTCCTTCTGGCTTTGTAACCAGTGGAGGCCTTTTGCTAATGAAATCAGAGAAGAAGATAGAAGAGCATATGGACAACAACGTGGATGAAGGTCAATCAGGGAATAAAAGAGTTTGGAGAAAATGAAAACTAAATGAAAATACAAAAGCAGCGATGGCCTGTGGGACAGGCACGCAGGCACACACGCACGCTGTTTCCAAATGGGATTTTATGAAATGCTGTGTGCGTGTGTGTGTGCGTGTAGCTCCATAGATTAGATGCACTAAGCCTCTTATGTGACGCTTGTCCTTAATTTGCTCCTCCTCTGGGTCCTAGTGCTGCACAGAGCAGACCTTCCACTTTCTTCCGAAACAAGAAGCGCACGCGGCAAAGTGATCTCCGACCAAACTTTGACGCAAAAATGAAACGCAGCAAATCAACAATTTAAAATGAGAAAAGTCTATTGAAACAAATGAATTTTGGTTGATGTTTGTATCACACAATGAATTATAAAACCTAACAAAAACGGCTGTTTTCTCTGATTGTTCATATTTTTTCCCCTCAGTTGTAGATAGTTGTGTGATAGTTGTGTCATAGATTAGCCTAAATCACCAGTACCAGAAGAAAGCAGTCTAATATTCCATGTAGATCTAAACATGTTTCAATGGGTGTCTTTATCATCTTTTTTTATAAATACTTTCTGGGAAATTTCTTCCATTTATATTCATCCAATGAAAAAATTCGTTTTATCATCAGCTGAATAAAAACTGTTTTCTTTATTGAAGGTTGAATACGATTTAAAGAGGACTGGGATGAGCACGCCTTACAGCAGGCCTTACATGGAAAATGCAGCTGCCACTGAAAACTCAACACAGCAGGTGCGTGATGACTGCGCGCATATGCGCGTGCCCTGCTGTGCTCCGCGAGCTCAGACGCGCATCGCATCTCTCTCTGTGTTCCCGCTAAATATTTTTTTGTCTTTGAGTTCGGAAGGCCCGTTGGTTCACCGTGAAGTAAACGGAAAAATAGTAAAGATAGAGAGTACCTGCGGAGGCGGCGATGCACGCGCAGATGTATCCAAACGTGAGCGCACACCCGCGCCGTAGGCCGGAACACAGCGCAACTTCTGCAGCTGCTGCAGACTCTTTAGTTGAGGTTTGGAAAGGTTTGAACGCGTCCGTGTCTCTGTCGGAGTGTCTGTATATCTCTGCTTTGGCTCCATGAGCCAGATAAACCCCTTATACAGTTTGGGCTGCAGCGACATGGATCTGTGTGTGCGCATGTGGGTGTGCGCGCTTGGATTTTAAACTATAAGAAATCCGATTCAATTAACAAGCGCACAGAATCGGCTTTGGACACTCTGAAATTGTCCCGCCGCAGAGGATAGCACAAGGCAGAGTGTCCCGTAGCAGAGGGCATCGAACAGCTCAGCCTTATTAAATACACACCGGATCTGACAGCGGCGGCGCAGAAATAAAAGGCCGTCTCCATCCGGATGACGGGAGGCCGCAGTGACCCGCAGCTGCGACAATCTGACAGATAAAGCAGAAAAATCCCCCAAAACGATTTAAATGATAAACTGTCATCTGAGGATTCAAACTTTAAAATGTCCCCCTGAGCTTTGGTCAAACAGTCTGCTCATCTTGTTAGGTTTCACTGTGAAATCGCTTTTTCATGCTAATGTAAAAATAAAATAAAGTATCTTCATTATTATTATTATTATTATTATTATTATTATTATTATTATTATTATTATTATTATTATTATTATTATTATTGCTGCAGAAATGGCAGAACAGAGCATATTGGGGATCAGAGGGGATTTAACCGCAACAACGCGGTCTTTGTGCGGGTTTTTAATCCCGCCCGCGCGCACCCCGCGCTATGCCGCCCTGTCAGCTCTCTCAGAAGCCAATTTGTATTTTTCTTCCAAACGAAAAGCACTTTGAAATGAGCTCTATTTTTTTTTTATGTGCGTTTTACTTGTCAAACATTTTGCTGGGTTTTTGGACACATTTTTTTGGACACATTTTTTTTCTTGCTAAATAAAATGTGCACGCGCCTATTGTTTGTTTTTCTCAACCAGACTTCGCTCTTAGAAACTGAAAAATAACTTTATACTGGTGTGAATGAGAAGACCATAATTGGCCGATCTGCGAAGGACGCCGATTGCGTCAGGGGTGCGTGAAGGTGGGGGAGGGAAGGAGGGAGGGCTCTGCGTCTTACTTGAGTAAGAAGTTTCTTCTAATTAGCCAGTCAGCGCTCGGTCGCCTCACTTGAGCCCTCAACATACCCGCATCCTCTTCTTAGGAGCCGCGCGGGCCCCTTTGCGCTGGAACTGCAGGACTGCGCCCGAATTTACGCAAAACTTTGAGGGAGAAAGACGTTTAATGCGCACTATTGCTGTAGTTTGAAGGTTTTAAATCTTAGTGCAGTGTCTAAGTGGAATTTTCTGTCCGTGCTTTTATTTGTTGGTGAAGCTGTCAGGTGGAGACAGGTGGAGCAACGCGCTGGAGTCAGAGTCACCGGCATTTTGATCAGCGGCACAAAGTCAGAGAGGAAAACAAAGCTAGGAGAAGGTATGAGAAACGTTTAAAATAACAACAAAGTAAAAACAACAAAACGGCCAAAGAGGGGGGCGGGAAAAATAAGAGAGAGAGAAACACCCCCCAGGACTGAGGAGCGCCAGCCCCCCCGAGAGAGAGAGTGAGGCAGCGTTTTAAAGCCGGCAGGAGGCATGATGTCCTACATTAAACAGCCCCATTACGCCGTCAACGGGTTAACGCTGTCCGGCCCCGGCATGGATCTGCTCCACACCGCCGCCGTCGGATATCCAAGTGAGTAGACCCCCGCACTTCCCACCGGGAGCTGCGCTCGCGCTGTCACGTCCGTATGTCCGTAAAAATGCAATCGAGCGCCTAAAACTTACGCAAAGTTCATTCATCCAGAGAAAAAGGAAAAAAAAAAGATCGTTTTTGTTTCCGCGTTTTTCCTGTTTGACCCCAAATTTAGCGGATTATTAGAAACAAAGAGAAATGAGTCTGAATTCAGATTAACTTCAATCTGTTTACATTTAACCGATATTTGAGAACAGGCGCTGGTTGATCATCTGTCTTGCCGGAGCCTGACCCGATGCTTTGAGCGCAGATCTGACTTTGACACAGGTTTTCAGCGAAGAATAAAAGCCTTAAAACTTTTTTAATCCTTCAGTGAGTTTGGAGGGTTTTATTAAAAAAAAACACAAAAAACAACAACAAAGAAATAGCTCTCGGAAAGAAAAATAACAGACCACATTATGATTTTAAAATGAAAGTATTTATTTTAAAATAAAAGTAAATATTCATTATCATTTAAACGGTTTTGAAACAATCGTTTATTTTTAGTGCTGGTTTCTTCATCCCACAGCAAACAATAGAAATACAGAGAATAATGATGGTTGTTTTTCAGGCACTCCCCGCAAACAGCGCCGGGAACGCACCACCTTCACGCGTGCGCAGCTGGACATCCTGGAGGCTCTGTTCGCCAAAACCCGCTACCCGGATATCTTCATGAGGGAAGAGGTGGCCCTGAAGATCAACCTGCCGGAGTCCAGAGTTCAGGTATCGCATCAGTCTCAGGTGTTCTGAACATTTTCTAGTGTGTGTTGTTCTGACGATTATGTTGGACCCCTCACCCCCTCCTCCTGAAGGTTTGGTTCAAGAACCGGCGGGCCAAGTGCCGCCAGCAGCAGCAGCAGAGCACAGGCCAGTCCAAACCCAGGCCTCCTAAGAAGAAGGCGTCACCAGCGCGCGAGAGCAACGCCGAGGCCTCTGCCAACGCTACCAACGGACCATACAGCCCTCCGCCCCCACCTCCAGGGACCGCCATCACCCCCAACTCCAGCTCTGCCAGTGCTACAGTGTCCATCTGGAGTCCCGCTTCCATTTCTCCGTTACCAGACCCCCTGTCTGCCTCCACCACCCCATGCATGCAGCGCACCACCACCTACCCCATGACCTACACCCAGGCCCCAGCCTACAGCCAGAGCTATGCCGGCTCCTCCTCCTACTTCACTGGCCTGGACTGCAGCTCCTACCTGTCTCCAATGCACTCGCAGCTGTCTGGGACCGGAGGGGCCCTAAGCCCCATCACGGCTTCGTCCATGGGGGGGCCTCTCAGCCAGTCCCCAGCTTCCCTCTCCTCCCAGGGCTACACGGCTGCCTCCCTGGGTTTTGGAGCTGTCGATTGTCTGGACTACAAAGATCAAGCTGCCTGGAAGCTGAATTTCAATGCAGCTGACTGTCTGGACTACAAAGACCAGAACTCCTGGAAGTTCCAGGTCTTGTAGATAACAGGAAGTGGGGAGGGAAAGATTTCGGGGTGGAAATCAACAACCCCAGAATAATTGTGATGTAGAAGAATGTGGGAGGTTAACATTTTTGTCAGTTGAAAACCATAATCGGCTGAAATAAATTCCTTGTTGTTGTTTGGAACGTGTGGAATGATTTGCTGATTCTTTACATTGAGTGAGAACGTGGTTTTGTGTAGGCCTGTGGGTGGAGGAACACCTCCACCAGCTCTGACTGTTGGAGAGGAGACAGCTGGACCTCAGAACAGAATCATATTTGTTTTGAATTCTGGCCTTTTCTGAACTGGACAAACATGAAACTGAACGGCCGCCGTCGACCAACTGACAAACAGAGCTCCGCCCCCTCCTCCACCTTTTCTGTGATGCCTCCTGAATCAGGGATAATGGTCTCCTGTAGCCTTCAGTGGTCAGACCTCCTACAGTGAAGGGGGGGCATCCAGCCGCTGCAGCATGAATCTGTTGCCTTGGTTGTAATCATCACAACAGCTCAAACACCGAACGTCTAATAGGATCATCGTTATGGCCCCACAATGGTCACATTGTAGCTGGCGGGGGCCAACCTTCACCTGACCACAGCTGCGTGGTTTTTTGATACAGTTTCTGCAGTCCAGCATCTGTGGCCCGTCTGGACTCCACCCTGTAGAGACATGACGCCACTCTTTGTGTTTCATGTTAGCTTATGTCCATTTTTGTGTTAGACTCCCATGATGTTGAGTTTCTTCGAAAAGTTGTGTCCTTGTTTCCGTAAAATGGTGGTCATGTGTTCTTGCTGTTTCTGTGTCCAGCTGACACAGACATTGATGGTAGACATTTATAAATATTGTTTTTGTAAATATTAAAACTTGAAACAACAACATCCGCGGCGTGTTGTCACACGACTCTTCTTCTGTTTACACATCTCCGCCATCTTTTTCTGTGGTTTCTCCTTTTCAAACTCAGGGCTTCATCCATCAAAAGTAGCTGTGATAGAACACGTTTCTGATCACTGATTGATTTGTAATCATTTTCATGATCAACTCCTCTGCTTTCCTTCTGACAGGAGTCGGGTTGTGCACATGGTCAGTGATGTCACCACCATCATGTTAGCTACAATGTTTCGGAGACATTAAATGACGTCCTATAAAACTGCAATGATCTGTTCTTCCCGCTTCAAACGATTCTCTTTGCCTTTTAGTGTTGGACCTGCGCTAGGGGGGATTCAGAACCGGACTTCAGTGCTTAGAGAGGACAGGCAGGAGATTACAACGCCCCATTATATTGAGTCACTTTGACATCCAAAAGTCTGAAGTACAGGAACTGGGCAGATTACTTTGGATTGTAGAGTTTTCCTGTTGCTGCCACCGATGGGGCAGAAGGTCAGCTCCACGGGGGTGGAGAGGAGTGCACCACATGAGAGCTCTTTATCTGCCCATTAGCTGCTGCGTGTTGAATGACATCTTGAAACCAGGCTGGAGGTCTTGTGTCATGAGCCAATGCACTTATGAGTGGAGCGCTTAAGCTGCACTACAATAATGTTGAAAGGCTGCTGCTGCCTCTCTGATGCTTTGTTGTCAGATCCACCAAGAAAATACTTCACTGTGCCTGCATGTGTGTGAGAGTGTGTGTGTGTGCAGGGGGGTGGGGGGTGTCACCTGGCCAGCATCAGAATGTTCGTTTTCTGCTGAACATCATGCTGCATGAAATGTATAGTTTATACTTACAATATAGAAACCCCCACTTCAACCCCAACATCTGCAGAAAGGAAAACGTCAGGCTCTATCTACTAAAACATTCTAAAGCTTTCTAAAACTGTCAGAATTTAAGTTTTGTTTGAACCAGAGTTGGTGGATGTCAGAGTTTCTCTGTGTTCCTTCGTGTTCTACTATTCTCAATTGTTTTTGTAGAACTTTCTTAGGTTTCCAAACTCTATTGGTGTCTTTCAGAAAAAGAATGCTCCTGGAAGATAGTTGTTAGAGTCAAACATCTAGTTTATTTCAATAAGAAGAGGTTGTAAAAATGTGAGTAAAGATTGTTTTGTGCTACAAAAAATATCTATAAAATAAATCCATTATCTTTGGAAGATAGGCTCTTGTGTGCTTGAGATGAACTTGAATCATAGATGAACAAACCTGATGTAGTTGGAGACCTAATCCTAATCCACAATGGGGTGGAAAAAGGGGTGGAGGATGGCCAGCGAACCATCTAATGCAGAGAGACAACCATCTATGAATTTAAAGACTAATGGGCATGTACAGCTACTATGTACATTTTGTGTATATTGCACTGATGAAAATTGGTCACACGTGAATATAAGTGGAAATAGTGAGGACTGTTGTGGTTGCTTATCTATACGGGAAATTTTCACAGATGTGTCACAAATGAACCACGTTAAAATCACGGAAGATCTTCAAATAAACCACGCAAAGACCATGTAAATCAATGTAGAACATGAACCGTGTGCGATTATTTCGCTGTTTATATTCAATCTATTAGTGATTTGTGCGTCAATTACGTAATTTGAATGTAATATATACTGTACAAGATGTATGTACAAGAGGCATGTCCAAGATGTAAAAGTTATTCGTTGGTGGTACATGCCGGAAAAGTCCATTGGCCATATGTGGAGCGGTCGTGGAAAGCCACAAATGTGCGTATGCATCTTGCAAATATCACGCACAACTGCGTAAGATTCACATAAAGATTGCCTATAAACTATGTAAAATACACATAAACTGCATAATTTAATACTGACGAACAATTTTGAACAGCTCAAAACCAAATTTACATAAAGACCTGTTGGTCAAAACCCTCAACGGTCATCTCCGCACATTGATGTTTGACAAATGCAAGAAACAATTATGAATGACATATATCACATGTATCACTAAAGACCAACATTTCATACCTGGAAAATGCCTGTGTGACACAGCCATATGATATACGATCGTGATTGGCTTAGAAGACAGTTCAAAGTGAAGGCCTGACAGATGATAGCATGCAGAGTGACGACCCAGCGTACCTGAAATTGAGGAAGATTGTCCTCATTGAAACTGTATCAAAACTTCACTAATGTTGTTTTTGTAAATATTAAAGCTTTAAAATTCTACGGTACAAACATTGTGTTCTCACAGAAACAGCTGTTTTGCCCTACATTTTAATGCCATGTATCTTCTGTTCTGGCTCCCGGGTGTTGCTGCAGCATCTGAAGGCTCATTTCAACTTCTCATCCGTCTGTAGCGCCACAGACTCATCCACAATGCTGCCCGAAAACAGTCAGAGTTCCACAGGCCAAGAACAAGTTTCATGGTTCTTGGAATGTGGGAGGAAATTCAAGCACAGCAGAACATGGAACACCATGGAGGTTGGTGGGACCAACAGCCACCATCCGTTTCAAAGCTCTTGTGTAACTGTTTTGTTGTTTTAACAAGAAGTACCCCCACAGCTGGAGAACCTACTCATTGGTCATTCCATTGGAGGAAGGGTTCACATCTTAGAGGAGACATTTTTATCTTCACTGTTTCTGATGAGCAGGTCCAGATTTAGTCCCAAATGATCGGAATGTGGGGTCTTCAGATCTGAGGTCTCCTTGAGGACTACACCGACACTTATTCTCCATCTTTGGTCTCTGCTGGTGATGAGCGCGTGCAGACGCGTGCGGCCATAATCCTGCAGCAGTATATGGGTGGAGACCCACACACACTCGGAAATATGATTCATGTCTTTCCTCTCTCCCTAATCCTCTGCAAACAAGCTGGTGGCAGGCCCGCTCTGGAGGAACACTGTAATCAAGCTGGCCCCGCCCCCCCACGCCGCGTCCCGCAGCTTCTCCTCACATCTTCTCCTTCAACCCTGCAGAACAATTTCCTCTCAATTGATTCCTGATTCGAAATACATCCTGAGGACAAAAATGCACACACGGACACACAGACACAAGACACACGCACACATGCACACACTGACACAAACATGCACACACAGACACATATAAACACATAAACACACAAACAGACACACTAAATCACACATAAACACAAACGCAAACCAGCTCACACACAAACACAGACATGCTAACACAAACACGCACACATGCACACACACATACGCACACACAGACTTTTGGTCAGTGTTTTGTGTGAGGTTAGTAATTCCTTTCATAGTAACAAAGTATAGAATGTTAATGTATAGAATCTGACTCTACTGTAAAGGAATTAAGGTGAAGTTTTGTGTTTCTGAACTTTAAGGAACCGATGTTAAAGATTGAAAATCATCTCCATGGACCTGTGTTGTGATTCCATCATCACATGAATACTGCAGAAGTGTAACCAGATTAAGACCTGCTGGATGTTGATGTTCTCACAGACACTGGATCTTGATGTCATCACTATGATGGTTTACCTTAATGTGTTAAATAAGGTCTGTCATGCTGCAGGATCCCATAAGCAGGTTTGAGCGATCTGCAGCTGGTCACAGTAACAGGATCAGTATGAGTGTATGAATGGATCAACCAGCGCTGTCAACCTCAGGATCCACCTCTGCTGAGGGCTTTACTGCAGATTACAACTTAACACCTTGTTAATTTTGGCAATAGTAAAAGTGTTTAAAGCTGAGGCTTAATGAAATGTTGGAGGTTGTCTGGATTACAGAGGTGTTTGGATGAAGGACTAACTCAGAAGATTCCACATCTTTTCTTCCTAAGTGTTCCCATCAACAGTTTGACTCGCCCTTCTTCTGCTCCAGATGTTTGGTGCATCCATCTTTGTTCATTCTGTCGAGGAGCAGTCACTTGGCCTTATCTGCCCCTCTGTGGTACCACCTCTTTGCCCCTTTGCTCTTCTGCTCTTCACAGTTTGTTATTCTTGCTGATCTAATTTAGAGAATGTCCCAAATCCTCTTAATGTCCTGCTCCCTCAGCGTAACACTAAGTGAATTATACTGGATTACTGTCTCCCTCCTCTTCCTCTTCATCCTTGCCGTCACTCTACCCTCATCATTTCTTCACTTCTATGTCTGGCTTCTTCTGGACATGTCTACTTTCATTAGCAACATCTAACCTGTCACCCTCCGGTAGATGATTGGTTCCACTGTTCTCCTTTGGGGCAGATGTTCATGGAACCCAAAGTATTGTTTTTCAACTTTCATCTCTCAGAAGAAAGAAAGAGAATAAACCTAAAAGAGCGTGACGTTTACCAGAAAAGCCTTCCCACATCAGATTAAAATGTTTTGTAGGAATAATCCAGACAGAGGACTTTCACCATCCTTTGTGGTCATACTGTGGCTCCTCAGCAGCTCAGGTGGAGCGTGGTTCTCCAGCTGCTGTCAGGTGCAGGTTACTGCAGATCCTGTTACCACCAACATCCTCCTCCTTCAGAGTTTATTCTGCTTTTAAATTGTTTTCCGGATGGAAGGGCATGGCCCAAAATGATCAACCTGAACGCAGACAGAAAGTATCTTAGCTTTATAAGACTGAAACAACCTTGAGAATCAAGCAGAGAAACCAGAAAAATTCTCATTTAACTTTTCTGTCCATTCATTCATGTTTCACCACAGCTCCACCGTGGGAACTTTCTTTTTGCATAAATATTTTTTGGAAGTTGGAATTGAAGATTTCTCTTTCATGTATATTTGTTTGTGTGTTCATGTGTGTGTGTGTGTGAATGTCTTTGTGCACAAGTGTAGGTGTGTATGTATGTCTGTGTGTGTATTTACATGTCTGCTGTCAAACAGAAAAGGCTTGATGTTTTTGGATGGACCTTCTACCATCTTCTCCTCTCCTTCTACCATCTTCTCCTCTGTTTCTACCATCTTCTCCTCTGTTTCTTCCATCTTCTCCTCTACTTCTACCATCTTCTCCTCTGCTTCTACCATCGTCTCCTCTGTTTCTTCCATCTTCTCCTCTGCTTCTACCATCTTCTCCTCTGCTTCTTCCATCTTCTTCTCTCCTTCTCCTCCCTCTCTTCCTTCTCTCCCCCCAACAAACACTCCTCCCTCACTCAGTAATTTCAACCATGCCTCTCTGGCTTGCACACGTAGCTTGCCCTAATCCAGCTCTGACCTCAATCCCGTGATGTAAGTGGTCATGTGATGTAGGGAAAGATGGAGGGAATAAAAAAAGAGGCAGAAACAGGGAATGAAAGGGAGGAAACATGCTCTAATCCCCCCATGCTGGAAAATGGGGGGGGGGGCAGGGACCTCCATTTAGTTACACAAAATTAGTTTGATGTCGCACAAACACACACGCTGATAAACACACACAAACACACATGCGGATAAACACACAAACAGACAGTTATACAGTTACACGCACACAAACATATAGACACACACACACAAAACAGACACACCTATACACACATACTACAGCAGATACACACAAATTCACCCAGACTTACACTTATATGCACACGCAAACACACACACACATGCACTCTTGTAACAACACGTCAACATGTTTGTTTCATGTGAGTGTCTCAGTGTTTGCGTGTTTTGTTTGTGACTATCAGCCAGTCACACCAAAACGTTTTCATTCAGTTTTTTGTTCATGTATTTGTTTCCTTTTTTCTCCCTTATACACAAATGGAACATTATTATTTTTCATGTAATTATTGATGGAATTTAAAAAAAATCTTCATCAATAAACATGGCAATGTTAATGGGTTACACTAGATTTTTTTTTTTTTTATTGAAATATAGTCATTACAAAACTCTCGCAGACACAACACACAAAGATGTGAGGCACAGCTCTTTCCAAAAACAAAGATAAAAAAACAAGAAACACAACAAAAACACAAAACAACAAAGTATCATGTATAAAAGATATTAAAAAATCAGCATAAATTAAAATACAAAGCAATCAACAATCTGGACCCTAGATATGTAACCATTCTGTAGCAGATTTACAAATGTCCTCAATGAAAGGATTTGAATTGTGAATACATTTCAATGAGGATAAATATAATTTGACTTCATTTTGAAGACACAGGAGGTTCGGCCGATCTTTTTTCCACTTTTTCTTATGGATATGATATTTTCCCAAAAGCAGGAGGATGTTCACTAAGTTTGTTGTCTCTTTTGGCAACTTACTATTATAAAACAAAATATCTTTTTCTGTGAATTGTATGTTGTTAATTTTTTGACTAAGCCAGCTATAAAAATCTTGCCAGAACCTTTGGATCACTGGACATGAAACAAACAGGTGTTGGGTTGTTTCTGGGGCTACTTGACAGAAATCACACGGATCAACCTCAAAGCCAAATCTACTTCTCAATGTCTCTGCCGATGGGTAATAATTGTTTATAATTTTGAACTGCATTTCTTTAATTTTGGGGACCACTGGCCATTTTATGAATTTCCAAAGCTGAGCACCTGATGTGACAGGTGTCTCAGTTATTTTATATTTCACTTTTCTATTGAAGTCATGATATAATTTACCTTTAAAGGATTTGTTTAGGTATTTACTATCACATTTTTTTTCACTAAGATTTATTTCTCCTATTACTAAATTTGGTAGTTTAATTTGAACATAGGAAGACAGTATTGTATTTTTTATTAAATGTATTAAAGCAATTGGGATCGCTCTGCAGGTTTTCTGGAATTCTTTGGTTGTGCATTCACTACCATATTTACTTTTGAAGTCTCTTTGGTTACACTAGATTTATCCACCTTGAAAGTGTGTGTTTTTTGAAGCCTCAACGTAAACAAAGCAAGGATTGTAATGTTTCCTTCATATTAGATCAATCTCTGTTAAGTCTTTTAGAATCAGAGTCAGAATCTCTTATTATCATTCTGCAGTGCACAATGAAATTTTTTCCAGCAACTCTCTTCCAACAATATAAGTGGACATTATGTAAATTATGTCAAAACAGAATCATCTGGAATCAAGAAATCTGTTGAAGTTTGGCTTTAATGGACTTTAATCAATCATTTAACCAATTTAATAATTTACAAAAACTGTAAAACTATCAAATGAATTAACTCAGGGGTGGGGTTATATAAGTTGGCTTCTTCCCACTCCTTTTCAAGCAATAAATCAAGCTCTACTTGACTTTAGTTAATGATCACTGTATTTAACCCTTGTGCTATCCTAGGCACTTTAACATTGGGAGTGGGGTCATCTAGACCCACTAGACAGAGCTCTGAACCTTTTTTTTTCAATGATTGTAATCTTCACTGGTGTCCATGGATTACTTGAAATTTTTCCACCTTTATCCACCTTTGTCATGGTAGGGAGAAGACGTCAAAGTAAGGGTGGGGTCATCCAAGATAGCACAAGGGTTAATTAAGCAAAATGTGATTTAAGTGACTTTTTTGTTTTGTTTTATTTTCTGTCTTTTTAAACTATGCATTTCAACATTTCTGTAATGAGTTTGATTAATATGTGTAAATTCTTTGTTGCTTTGACTACAATGCTTGAAATAAATCAGTTAATCAAATTGAATCAAATCAAATCAAATTTAACCAATTAAATGTTGATCACCAAGAAAAGAATTCTGGGAGTTTTTAGATCATTTTTTCTTTCTGTTTCCTCTCAGTGCAACACATGAACACTTAAAAAAACAGAAGATTATCTCATGTTGGGGAAATCTATAGGTTAAATACATACTTCCATTCAACACTTTTGTGCTGCCGTGTTGGATGAATGTGATCGCTTCCCCGTGTCGGACCCACGCCCCGAGATGTCATGGCCCAGAGATGCGGCTTTATAACATTTGATCACTGATAGAGCTGCCTGCTAATAGGCCACACTACAAGTCCCACAATGCACCACCAAAACGTGCCAAAAACCAACTGGTCTTTGTGTCTAATGATGAACACATTCTCACACTGGACTTCTCTGATGAACTTCATCAAATCTTCACCAAGGATGTCCTCCTCTCAAAGCCTGATGCAGAACATTGATGAAGATGAGACGCCAATCTCAGATCAGAAAGCCTCCAGCAGGGCTGTAAACTGAGCTTCAATGCAGGTTTCTGTTTTACTACAGGACATTTGGATTTTTGTAATGGGAATTTGCTTCTGGCTTTTCTTGGTGGAGAAAGATTTACAGTTAAAAACAATTTCAGTTTTAGAGAATGAATGCAACTGATTTTCACTGTTTATTGTTGTTTTTAGGTACGAACTGTCGTTTCAGTTTAAACATCAACATCTGTGCATCCCAAAGAGGCAAACTGAGATTTACTACACACTTTAATTTTGTATTGTTTTTCTTGCTGCTACAGACATTTGATTTCTATATTATTTATATTTTTGCTGTTTATAATCGAGTAGGAAGAGTTTTCATTAGAAATTCTAATAGAAAGCTCTAGAATGATGGTGAAATGACCGGATTTTTAGGATTTTCTTATAGTTGATGTTTTTTCACAGACCTTGTTCATTTCAGGTTGAATCCTTGCAATGGGATCAATAGTATGTTCTCAACATTGACGCAGTCCAGCCCTCAACTGGCTTATTTTATATAATTAAAGCTGCTGCGTGTTTGAGTCTGACTGTTGTTGACAAAACCGTGGACCTGGTGGAGGATGCTGTACCTGATAGAGGACAGGGGACATGATGAAGGACGTGGATGCACAGAGCCTCTCTGACTCATAAACTTGTTTTTAGTGGCAGGTTGCTGAGGGAGGGGTCGTGTCATGCCTTAGCTGGCCACTAGAGGGCGTGGAGAGCAGGTGGCCAGCATTCTCGCATGCTCTGGATGAGCCTGCAGACTGGCTGGAGGCACACGGCTGATCCAAGCACGCCAACAAACACACCAACGCAAAAGCAACTGAGAAACATGTTTTCTTTCATCTCATTTCACGTGTCTGACCGAAGTGTGACGTAAATGTCTGTGAAAATTTTGCGTCTTCCAGATCTCACAGAGTTGTGTTTTCCAGGGATCATCTACAACTTTTTTGTTGTTTGTTTAGAACAAAATTCTGAGACACAAACTCAGTGCAGACTCTTTGCTGCTTTAAAACATCTATAGATTAAAGAGGAAATTGTGCTTCAGAGACCATCTTCTAAGTTCCTGGGGGAGAAACCGTCACATTGTCTCACAACTGAAGTGGAGAGACTAACACACTCAGTGGAGATGATGCTACTGAGCATAAATGGAGCTCAAGGACATTTGGGATCTGGATCAGAATCTTAGTATTTGTTTTTGGTTATTTGAACATGAAATGACTTTTTGTTTTGATATAATTGCTTCCCACATTTATGCAAAAAGATCCATCTTCACAAAACATGGAACACATGCTGCAGGCCGCATGCTGGGGTAGTGGTTAGCCCTTGCTGCTCTCATAGCGAGAAGGTCCCGGTTCAAATCTTTGTTTGGAGTTTGTATGCTCTCCTTGTGTGTACAGTTCCCTCTTGCAGTCCACACCTTTGTGTGGTAGTAGTGTAGTGTGGTTTTCTGGTTGACCTGCAAATTGTCCAGGGTGAAGATGAGGAAGCAGGAAGATGAAGAACTCGTTTGTTCTTCTACCTTTGAGTCCATGTTTGAGTCCATCATATAGGCATAAACACCCCCCGTTCACTCACCTCATCCATCTGTTGCCTCTATAGTCTGTGAACCCCCTTCCTCCCACTCATTTCGAGACATACCAGTTGTGTTAATCTATAGGCGTATGTCTCATCCTGCCCCTCCCCACCCCCCATTACACATACACATCTCTGTCCTCTTCAGCATCCATGTCCCCGGCTCCACCCGTCACCCCCACCCACGCACCCACCCACCCCAATCCCAGCACTGTGTTAATCTGGTGCTGCTCTGCCGGTCAGCATTTTGAGCTGCAGACAGACAGATTGGCTGTAATCCCCAGAGCACTGCAGATGGAGCGCTGAAGGTGAACACACACACACACACAAACACACAAAGACAAAGGCACACAATGGGGGGGGGGGGGCATCTACCTCTTTGGACGGCCAGAGTCCATTACATAGACATCAATTAGGAGAGTGTTCTGGTAATCTGTGGCTGCAATCTCACGAGATACTGCCTTAAAATATGGGGATATAGAAATCAATAACAAATGCTAACAGAAGACTTTATTTTCTGTTAAAATATGAGAAAATATATTTTTTAAAGTTAAAAACTAGAATTCTAAGTTTTCAGTCCAAATCTTGAAGGAAACATTTTTATTGTAATCCTGATGATGGCTTAGATTTGGATCCAAACACCAACGTCATCTTGAATTACCTGTATGAGTGGCTTCTTTGAAGCTGTTGAAGGCTGAAACCATCACTCATGTGAGGTAGTCTTCACCTCTAGAGACCCCATATAGTGTGTTTACAACTACTGTTTTAATGGGAAAATTCACTGACCCTGAATCAAACAGGGTAAAAACATCAAACTTCTCCTCTGCTAGACATCTGCGAGCTTGAAGGTCCTGCACAGTGTTTTGGCAATCCCTGGTATTTCTCCAGTTTCTTGTGCTCCTTCTTCCTGATGTTTCCATCCCTTGGTACTGCCACATCCACCAAAAAAATCTTTGCTCTCTTCTTTATTATCCACCACTACAATGTCTGGGTGGTTCTCCACTTCTATCCTGTCAGTCTGGATCTGGAAGTCCACAGGATCTCTGCTCTCTCATTCTCTTCCACTTTCAGATGACTTTGGTGTTTCCAGTTCATATTCTGCAAACGTTCCTGTAAACTGTTCCAGCCACTTGGTGGCGCTGCATGTATATTTTCTCCGCCTGCATTTGCTGGGAGTGTTTCTGTCACACATGCACGTGAGAACATGCGCACTCCTGACAGAAAAGGTCCCAGCATGTGTGGACGTCATCGATAATCTGTATACAGTTTGTCTTTGTGTTATAAAGAGTGTACCGTGCCAGAGGACCGTCAGTGTGAGCTCTTCATTTTAACTTCTCACAGCTGAAGATGTTTTTTTTTTATGATAGTGATGATGGTTCTTCATGTCAGCTCCCATTGGTCTGCTTTTTGGACCACAACCTTTTAGAACCATTCAAACACAGAGAAAACCAAATGACAGAACACTGGATCCTGTCAACAGGTCCAGGTTGAAACTCTGCCGCCATCTAGTGGTGAAACTCATGTGAGAACTATATGAAAAAAAACTCTTTAAAAACATGCTCTTTTTATGCAGGCGACCAACAATAACTGGGCTTGGTATTGTTTGGATTTACTTCTGCACCACAGGTTGTGTAACATCCATTTATTCCCACTTTATATGACAAATATGGAAATTACAAGTGTTGTTTCGGATATTATCTTTAAAATAAAAAAAAATGTACAAGAAACAAAACAGAAAGAAACAAACAGAAAAAAAGAAGAAACGGCTACATTTGAGGTTAAACAGTCGTCCTGAGAAACAGATGCTCAAAAGGTCTCAAAGGAGGAACAGAAGACAGGGATGCACGGAGTCTACATACATGCATGATGTATGTTATTGAATCATGGACACCAATTTAAAATGCCTTATCCATTTAGGCTATATGTCTCTTTAAAAAATTACCTCAGTTCAAGACTATAAGAATGTTAACAGACCTCTGCAATAAAAAAGGTCTTGCAAGTCTCTGCTACAAAAGTCTGTGATGGCGAAGCCTCGAGGCTTCCATGATGGTTGGAACCACTTTGAAAACAGGTTTCTACTCTGCTGTCAGAACCAGTACTGTGCTGCCTGAACTAATACTGGTACTCTGCTGTCAGAACCAGTCCAAGGCATCAGATGTGAGTAGAAAATGCCCCCCGCCCCAGCGGTTCTGAGCGGTGGTGGTTTAAGCTCCTCCCTGTTTCTGTTGTTAATGGATAGACTGAAGTTCACGTGTGGGAATTTATGTCAAACAGGAACAAATAAACATCAGTGTGAACATGATGTGAGCGGAAATGTAGGTGGTGGGTTTGCTCTCGGCTCATGCAGACACCCGCAGCACCCTGCTGCAGAGCAGACCTCCCCCTAGCAGAAGAAACGCCCTCCCTTCCCTCCTGTTTGAGCCCTGACATGGGCGCCGTTTTTCGAACAAACACGGTCCAAAAACAGAGGTCTCCTCACCGCAGAGAGGGTTCATGCACCAGATGAGAGGCGATGCTGCACTAAGAAAACATGTCTATATACTTTAATAATAGAATCAGCTTTTCTCTACACACTACCAGAAACGGGGTGGGGGTGAGGTGGGGACGGATGGATAGAAAGGTGAGGGAAAGAAAGGAAAAACCACGATCAGTGCCTAGGCACGCTCGCCACGGATGCGGCGTGCCAGCTGGATGTCTTTGGGCATGATGGTGACGCGTTTGGCGTGGATGGCGCACAGGTTGGTGTCCTCAAACAGACCCACCAGATAGGCTTCACTGGCCTCCTACAGGGGGGTAGAAAGACAGCTGATTAACACCAGGAAGTGTGGATAAACGCCACAGAGGTAAACTTCAGACGAGACAGCGGCAGTTCATTCCGGGTTTACCTGAAGAACCGAAGTCATGTCCTGTGTTCAGAAAAAGGGGGCGGAGCTCTGTTTGAGCTCACCGTTGACCCTGCTTCTGATTGGGCTTTTTCCCAATTACCAAATTATAAGCTATTCACAATATTTTTAGTTTTATCTTAATTTTTCCATATGGATTCAGAAAAGATCATGTTGCTCAAACTCTTGAAAGCCTTTCTATATTTCTGAAGATAACCCTTACAAAATATTTTTGTTTACAATCTAAAATTTGACACCTTTAACCAAATCTCTTGCAGTCTTCCTCCTCAACAATCTTCCCTGCATTGGTCTTTTTTCAATAACTTTTTCAAACATAAATAAATCTTTTTGCTGTATGTTTCACTTCTACCATTGCATTATAGTAATAGATCGATAGACCACAATAGTGTTCAGAGAACTGTAGGAATCATTTAAAGTTTTTCTTTTACTGTTGCAAACTTAACGAACTCCAAATTGCCCAGAGAACGCCTCCTTGACTGTGAAAGAATTGAGCGTCGCCGCACAACAAATCAAACGTACCCTTGCTGTAGCACGCACATGCTCAGTGTGCTTGCTCAGTGGATAACATGAGGAGAAAGGGGCATAAATCACATTTTGTAGCGAAGACAAGACACTAAAAACCACAGAAACGCTAGTATAATAAAATGCTGCCTGGTTGAAAGTTTCTTGCAGCTGTTTTTGTAAGAGTGTTAAAGCAGCAAATACCAAACACGAGAAAAAATGTACTTTTAGATTCGAACAGTCAAATGGAAAAAGTTTCAAACTGCACTCTTTTTAAGCCCAAGATGTCAAAAGTAAAAACTTTTTAATGCTTTTTGATGCCTTATTTCCAATTCCAAATTCTAGCTGTTAAGACCCCGTGGGAACCATGGTCTGACGTCTACAGGTGAGACACTGACCTGCAGAGCTCCGATGGCGGCGCTCTGGAAACGCAGGTCTGTCTTGAAGTCCTGGGCGATCTCTCTGACCAGACGCTGGAAGGGAAGCTTGCGGATCAGCAGCTCAGTGGACTTCTGGTAACGGCGGATCTCTCGCAGAGCCACGGTTCCAGGCCTGTGAGGAAGACAGGTATGTCAACGGTCTGAACCCGGCACCAACACCACTGATGAGGGCTCTCACCTGTAGCGATGGGGCTTCTTGACCCCTCCGGTGGAGGGGGCACTTTTCCGAGCAGCCTTTGTGGCCAGCTGCTTACGTGGAGCTTTGCCTCCAGTGGACTTACGGGCAGTCTGCTTGGTACGAGCCATGCTTCCTACAGATCACCTGCAGAGGTCATCAGGGGGAAACAAAACAAAAATAAATGAAAAACCAGCAGCTGCAGAGAAACATTTAGTGGTTTCCCCTCTCCAATCTAACCCATCAAAGCTGAGTGCAAAGCAGGGTGGCCATTAGGTCTCAGCTTTAGTGTCTATAAGATGAGCTGAACATGAATTTCAACTAGCAACACTGAGTTTATAAATGTTACTTTGATATACATTTTATGGAATAAATATGGACACAAAGATTCAATTCTTCACTATTAAGAAGCATTTTTTTATTTATAAAAATGTTTTTGGATTGATCTGATTCGAGAAATAATTTCAATTAAAGGTTAAATATCTTCAACAAACAAAGACCAGATGAAGTTTTAAAACTTGTTCTGCTTTGGATCCATCCCGGATGAAGGAGATAAACAGATAAACTTCTCAGAAAGTAAAGAAAGAAGGAAAAAGTCAATCCGACTTCAAATAACAGATAACAAACGGCAAATATATTACTGAGCTATTATTGGTCAGTACACTAAATCCTAAACCAAACAATAAACGAGCAGCCAATAAGGATGCTGGATTTTTATAGTAGGCGGGATCAACAACTCAACCCCACCATCACTGGACACGCCCACTTCGCTGTGATGATGGCGGCGGCTTGATGGGCAATCGGGATAAAGAATCAGGCAGAAGCGCTGCTAGAATTACTTTCATTTACGGAGTAATGGCTCTTCTGTGATTATTTTCGATACAAGAATCAAACGGAGAATGTTTTTAGGACCGAGTAGAACCCCATTGGGGAGCGCAAAGAGCGCTAACGGCTGAGTAGAACCGAGTAGAACGGGCGCATAATTTGAAAGAGAATTTCGCCTGATCAGAACGGCGGCAGGAAGAAGACGACGTTTCACCGCCGCTTCGACTTTCTCTTTTTGTTGTTCCCCCCGCGTGAAAAAAAAAACAAAGTTTAACTTAAATATAATTATTTACACACAAAAACATTTTTATGTCAATTTAAATGTATTATAAGTCAAGTGAGGAGCCTTACCGGGGGTACAGTGAGCGGCGCGTCTCTATTTTGTTCCTCCTTTCTACAATGGAAACAGGCGATCAGCGGGAAAATGGCCGCCGCGTCAATCATGTATCCCACAATGCAACAGTACTCATCGGGTTTACTGATAACACTTTGATAAGTATGACGCTGCTAGATAAGGACTGTTTTAACTGCTGTTATCAGATGTGTTAGTGAAATGGTCATGAAGTTAGAAAATAATTTACTGGAAAAGTAATATTTGATGTTTTCATCAGGTTTTTTTTTTTTTTTTTTACCGCTTTTCTCCAGTTGGAGACGGTTTGCAGCTGTAGTCATAATTTATAAACAATCTGTATGGTGAAGGAGATGGTACAAAAAATGTTAACATACAAATAAAATCTTTCTTTATTTATTTATTTACAGGGAGCTTTACCTTCACAGAAGACTAGGTTAATATCCATAACCCCTAACCTTATCCCATACCAGCTGGCTTTAAGAGATAAAGGTGGTCCTCTGCACATGCCCCCACCAGGCCCCACAGACCACCAGAAGCTCAAAAATAGCAATTCTTTAATAATGTGTGTAGTAGATAAACTCAATTCTGATGTAACGTAACATCTCTCTCCCCAGAACACAGAAATGATTCTAAACAGCTCTGCATTGCCTGTGGGTTAGTTCATTCCAAGTCCAATCTAAGAGACCTGCAGGAGCACACCTTTGACAGAAAAACTGGGTCATATGATGCACAACAAAAATCAGTTTTAGTGCCTCGTTCTTAAACCAAATAATCTACATTTAAATTCAGCTGCACCATAAGTCTTTTGGAGGGGTGGATGGTGGTGGTCACATAACGTCAATCTGCCAACAATTAAAGATTTAAAATGCTTACTTTGAAACAAGTGCTGCTCCTTCAGAAACCCTTCTCTAAAGGTTGGTAAGATTATCCTATGAACCAGAGTATGAGATGGAAGCTGCTGAGAGGAAACCAAACCGTGGCTCAGAATAACCATCAAAATCTGTATTTGAAAATGTTTTTTTTTAAATAAAGTTTTATGTTTAACAGAGGCGCCATAAATCCACAAAGATCTGGAAGTTCAAATAGGAAGCAGCATGTGAGGAAATGCAGGAGCACTGAAGAACTGATGCTGTGCGGCATTTGAAGGCGTCGCCCTCAAAGGAAGCCTACTTTAATAAAAAAAACTTTAATTTATTTTTTTGGCACCCTTACCCGTACTGGAACATCATGACATTTTGTACCATGGGACAGAATAATCTGATATCAAACTCACACCAGGCTTATTGAGAGCGCATCGCCATGAAACTGCAGCAGATTTTTATGCTCTCAAACCCCTCGTCTACTCCTCAGGTTCATTCAATGCAGGGTGGATTCAAATTTTTGGACATATTCGTTTGTATAGTTTTTGGACAGGAAATCTGCTGAAGTTGTGTTGGAAAGCCTTTCATGCTGTGAAACAGTCCTCCCTGCCTGGCTGGCTTCATGATTCTTCATATTTCACTATTTTCACTGCTTCCTTGATTAAGCAACATTACTGATGTCATAAAAATGGTTCCAGTACTCAACTCCAGATTTCATTTTCGCCCCTGTTCTTTGTTTCCACATGAATTTTACTGACTATGAGTACATGCGTTTCAATGACATGCCCTATTCTTAACATTCGGGGCTCATTTCCTCTCGCCATCTGGGGCTGCTGAACATCTGAACGAGTTAGCTGGGGGGAAAAAACAGCAGCAAAAAATGAAACTTTCAATTTGAAGCTTTCAACCACAAAAATCACTTTTATTATGCTTGAATGTGAGTACAAGAATTTCCTCTTAAAAATGACTAAAAACATAAAACAGTAGAAAAAAAAAGGATTATCTTATCAACCTGAGAGAAGAACAAAAACATCACCTGGCTGAAAAATGAAAACAGGATCACACAGGTCTGCTACATATACGCCGCTTGTAGTCTGTCAAACCATGCAGTTATTTCTCAATGACAACTAGAATCAAGCTTCTGCTCTTTGAAACAATCAACATCAACAGTAGAAATAACAATACAGACAGAAAACAACAGAAATTGCAGAACTTTTAAAACTAATGTCTAAAAAAAAAAAACAAAACTGAAACTTATGTCAAAGTACATGTTATTCCCTAAATGAAGACCTCGATCTTTACTCTATTTCCTATTCCCATTTCAAATTAGAGAGAATTGTTGCCTGCAGAAACACCCCAGTTACTATGGTAACAAGGTATTGCTGTGTCCTCAGTAAAACTGCTGAGTGGCTCTATCATTCAAAGTCTGAACATAGAAGAATAAACTGCTATACAGAATCTGCTTCTAGTAGCACCAAAGAAGACATGATTGGACATTGACGGTCATCACAATGATATGATATATTTGTAGAACCTCAAACCAAACTACTGAGTATAAAGGAAGCAGAAGAAGAAACAAGTAAAGAAGCATATCATGACTCGGAGATTCTCCTAGGCACGCTCGCCACGGATGCGACGTGCCAGCTGGATGTCTTTGGGCATGATGGTGACACGTTTGGCATGGATGGCGCACAGGTTGGTGTCCTCAAACAGACCCACCAGGTATGCTTCACTGGCCTCCTGTGGATGGTTGGTGTAAAAAAAAACACACAAAAACATCTTGAGATCTTGAATCAAGGAAATAAAGGAGAATTCGTCTACGCAGTGCTGCAAACCTGCAGAGCTCCGATGGCGGCGCTCTGGAAACGCAGGTCTGTCTTGAAGTCCTGGGCGATCTCTCTGACCAGACGCTGGAAGGGAAGCTTGCGGATCAGCAGCTCAGTGGACTTCTGGTAACGGCGGATCTCTCGCAGAGCCACGGTTCCAGGCCTGTGAGGAAGACAGGTATGTCAACGGTCTGAACCCGGCACCAACACCAACTGATGAGGGCTCTCACCTGTAGCGATGGGGCTTTTTGACCCCTCCGGTGGAGGGGGCACTTTTCCGAGCAGCCTTTGTGGCCAGCTGCTTACGTGGAGCTTTGCCTCCAGTGGACTTACGGGCAGTCTGCTTGGTACGAGCCATGCTTCCTACAGATCACCTGCAGAGAAAGGTTTTTATGACATAAATGTGTTTTACTTCAATAGCCTTAAAGAAATGCAGCCTATAAAATTCATATAACAGTGAGTCCTAATTCATGCAGGTCAAACTTTAAAATTCTGAGATAAAATAGTTTTATACAAGACTTAAGGTCCTAATGTCAACATCATAAAAAATACAATGCAAAAAAAATTTTTAAAGGCACAAATTATAAACAAAAATATAAATATACAGTCTATATATTTTATTTCCGTTTTTAATTATTTTCATTATCACACTATAAGGTTATGTAATTGCTTTATATAAATGACAAGCAAGAAATCCAATCGTTGCGGAGCTCTTCCTCCACTAACCAATTAGCATCTCTATACCCGCCCACAGGGCGGGACCATGTAAGCCTCTCCTCCAATCACGAGGCGATATCTCTAAAACCCCCACCCTTCTTGTTTACGACATGGGTTAGTTCGATTCTCTGAAAGGGCTACCCATTTGTCCACGTGTTTAGCTAAATTCAACCATAATGCGCTATTTTAAGGGAAAACCAAGCGACTCCGCCCACGTCGGCTGTGCGGTGTTAGCAAACGAGTACCCCGCCAGATGATGGCTGGCTTCTGGCTTGAAGAATGTAAACGGGAAGGGGAAAAAAATCGTTGTAGCGAGCGAAGGGCGAGATGAGAAAAACGACAAATTTACAGAAACACCGGCGCTTAAAAATGGAAAATGTGAATTTAGGATTGTTCTGTACATATCGGGGGATCGATTGATGAACACATTTTTGTCAGATGGTCCCTCACTTTTGGCGCATTTTCGAATGTAGTCCGAGCAGATCTGAAGTCCTTCTGGTCTCTGACGCTCCGATTCGGAAAACAGCTCAACTGCTCAGCGTTCGCTTTTTCATCGAAAATTTACCACAATATAACATCCATTCGACATAACAATACAATAATGAATACTGTGATATTTTGTTTTTATAGTTATACTTACCTTTGAAAACTAAATGAAAGATTTTCGCTGGAAAATAGAATTTTACTGTTCCTGTCTGCGACGCGTTGTCCTCAGCTTAAAATGAAGGAGGGCAGGAAAAAAAGAAAATGAACATAGACCAGCAACTGGAAACACGTTTCCCATCATGCACTGGGCACAAACATAAACACGAGCTGTAACTTTAGAAATCCTTCTAAATTCATTATGAAGAGGAAAAACGCGTTTATTTTGTAATGATTTGTTAAAATCCCCTTTGTTATTTGAAACATTTATTTAAATACATGTATATATAAATACAGAAAAACAGGCAGCAGCACTAATGTGACAATGACTTCACTCAAAAATATTTTTAAGGAAGTGAAGTCCGGTATTTAACCGGACTTCACAATTCGTTATTTGTTAAAAAAAAAAAAAAACACTTTTATTTATTTAGTTTATAATATCAGTTATACCTACAATGAAATTTCAGTTCAATGACATTTAACCAAACTCTGTTTATCTTCAGAATTTTAAAACATCAACTTTGCAATGTATTTAAAAAAAGAATTTGCCAAAACATGTTTAAAAAAAGAAAGAAAAGAAAAAGCAGTCGTTCGTCCCTCAGCCTTTAGTGCTGTTCTGCATTTATACCTGCAGGTGGCGACATTTCCAACGCCCTCGGAGCAGAAGAAGAATTCTGTTTTCCTCCCCCCTCCTCCCCTCCTCGTCCCAGTCCTTTCAAAATGGCGGCTGCCAGGAGGCTGAAACGTGTCGCGGTTTCTCAGCCCGGTTTTTTAGGCTTGAAATCTAACGTCAAGCCCTTGGAGCTGGTCAGCAGCCGAAGAAAACGCGTCAACAAGAACAAGAAAAAAAACTGGACCAGGCACAGCGACATCCATGACGTGGAGGACTTTTTGGAAGACATCAGACACCAGGAGAGGACGACAGGGTGAGTGTCGTCCGTGGAGCAAGAAGTCTCACTCTGTCGAAGGGTTTTTTAAGACCTTAAACGGACGCTCCTGGCAAATCTTCACAGTCAGAATCCAGGGATCAATACGTTTACCCCCCCCCCCCCCATGTAGAAATGTTCAATAACTAAACTAAAGTCACGTGTTACTCCCTCAAAGTAAGCAACCCCCATCGCGTGTGCTTCCATGTTCATGGTCGTGTGATCCTTCAGGTCTTCAAAACTTCCTGGCTTTTGGATGATGTCATTTCCACAAGGAGGAGACTTGATCAGAAAGACTTGATATTTGGGTCCAGTCGACAGAGACCTGCAAAAGACATGGTTTCACCTGACTCTGGGGGGTCACTGATGATCCAAAATGTTTGAGAATCATCTGTACGTAGCCTCACTCATCCAGGATGGTTCCACAGCAAAAACCTATTGGATAACTGACAAAGCACAGTCTAGATGACATTTTTAAAGGTCTTCTGTTAAAGATCATCATTCGGCCACTTGTTTGCTGTCTCTTAAAGGGGTCCCCACAGAAACCTATCTTTGTTCACAGCATCCATGGAGCTTCTCTTTGGCCTCCGATGCTGTCCTTGTACTACAAGGAGACGTTTGTTTTGTTGGTTTAGTTGTGAAGGTTCTTGGTGATGATGTTCTCAGCTCATGTTTGGTGTTTCAGGGGTCTACTGTCTGAGAAGCCAGATGACAGCTTGTTCTTTTTGGACGTTGGTCAGACGGATAAAGCAGGAAATGAAGCCAAAGGTTTGTCCGTTTACTCCAGGATGATCCAATTTCTGCTTATCCGCCGACTGAAGGTGTTGATGGTTTTTTTTGGTGGCGTTCCTGTGTGCAGAAGCAGAACCCGTCAAAGCAGAAAAGGGGAAACGAAGAGTACAGCGCCCTCTTAGGATAGACCTGATCCTTCAACACGACTCCATGGTTCCGCCCCCTAAAAAGTGAGTATGTTCACCTTTTCCCACCTGGTGTTAAAGCTGCAGACACATCCTCATGATGACAAGCCATGAAGATAAACCATGATGTTCCTGCCAAGTTTACCCTGTATAGACAGTGGATGAAGATTACATTCGATCAGTACTGATCTGATACTTTTGTAAAAGAGGAAAAATTGTTATAAAACCAGGTTGGTCCCTATGTTTTTAATACACCTTTTATCATTTAACGCTTAAACAGAGCACTTATGTGAAGTAGCTTCAACAATCAAGTAAAAACAGTGCAACTATTAACTAAAAAACAATTAACTAGTAAGAATAGGTGATAGCTAGTTATGTGAGAGAGTTTGGAAACTGTAGCGTTAGTCTTTTTGATTATTTATGATCCGTATTCACATGAAAAATTCTTTAAGAATAGAAGGGATTTTCTCCAAAAATATTTGTTGCCGTACAAGAGTACGGTTATAATTAGTCATGTGGTAAAGTTTGGTGTCTTAATCTTTAGGATCTTGCTCCCATGAACCTGCATTTAGAGAGTGGAGGGGCGTCTTCTCCTTCTTCCTTTGTTTTTCCTACGGTTTACTAGCGCATGCCCGTCACCTTGGATTGGTAGAGGGTTTGGTGTGAAATGTCAAAGCGATGCTCATCTCGTGAATCTAGCTCCAGGCCTTTTCCTTCACAGCTTAGTTCCAATATATGAAAGACTTGGTGTCATAGAATTCTGGTCGGGCACAAACTACAATTATCGATTTCTGCTTTATGATCATGTTTACAACGGTCACGCTACCCACACATCAATACCAAATCCAATGTTCCTGACTTGTTAAAGTTTGGCTATTTTGCGATTTAGCAGTCTGCTTCAATATCCAGGGCGCGATCAATGAACGCCCGATATGAACACGTACAGAACGGACATAAAATGTGTGCAGAGACGCGTGAACAAAAGAGTTCTGAATGCGAATGGGAGTTTAACGCGCGTCGACGCGGCCGGTGTGAATGTAGCTTGAGGGTTTGGCTCTGACATGTCCTGGACTGTTTTATTGATTAGTGTCTGTAGACAAATGAAACTGAGAAGAAACGACGCTAAAGGTTTTGGTTTGACCGTAACTATGGTGGACGAGTCGGGTCCAACAAAACGGTTGAGTTTCCATGAGGGAAGAAATTGATTAGAGTAGACTTGACTAGTAATTAAATCTACTGACTGGACCTGTTGATCCAACTGGGGAACACCTGTGTGCAGCAAGAACCTATGCAGTCTTCTCATGGAAAAGGATCAGGAGCTCAGAGGACCGGAACTGCTGAAAACTCTGAGGACTAGACACTAGAATCCCTGTTGCATCATGACTCCGTCACATCTTCACCCCATAACGTCTTCATTCCATCACATGTTCTGTAGCATCGCTTGTTTCTCTGTACAGTAAATGACCTTGTCCTCTGACCATCAGCGTGACGGCCTACCAGCAGCCAAACGCCAAAAAGCTCCGCCGGATCGCACAGAAGGCGGAGCAGCTGGCGGCTAAAGGTGTGTTACCACGGCGACAGAGACGTCTGCTGAGCAGGCGGTCTGCGGAGAAGACTGTGAAGAAGGCGGAGGCCAACAACAACCCCGACAGAGACTTCTACGCCATGTGGGGAGAAGAAAAAGGTGAGTGGAGAGGGTTAGCGTGATGGCGTCCGGTGATGATCCCATCCTTGCGCTCACAGTATTTCCTCTATGGAAATGTGAAGATCAACGTGGAGCTCAGATGAGCGTTGTGTGAACGATCATCTGGGATCTGAGGATGAACTAGAGCAAAGATCAGTTTTCATGTTTTTGGCAGAGAACAGGACTTCTAACTGTAAATGGGATTTCATGGGTCTGAAAGTCCAACATTAGGCTTCACTCACCTGTTCCGGGTTTCATCAGGAGGCTTCTTTTCTTAAAAGGAACCAGCAGCTCATCCAGAGCTGGTACCAGAAAAGTCCAAATGCTGCAGAATCAACCCATCTTTTTTTTAATTCATCCTGTTTTTACAAAGCCACAGTTTGGTGAAAAGGGGTGATTTGATGATGTTTTCATCGCAGTGACCGACGCCGCTGATCCCTGGTATCTTCAGCAGACGGGGAAGAAGCTGGTTCAGGTGAGTTACTGCAGCTCCATCAGAGGGAAACCTTCTGGATGCAGGGGTTGAATAACTTCTATGTTTCATCAGCGTCCAGAGAAGCTGAACCAGAAACCGTCTGTGCTCCCGGCTGTGGAGGTCATTGCTCCTGGGGGGTCTTACAACCCAGACTTCCTCTCCCACCAGGTGAGACTCGGTGGAGGCGGTGGACTGAACTGAAAGCATCTGCAGTGGGTTCAGTCGGATCCGGCTGGTTCTAACGAAGACTTTGTGTGTTTTCAGGCGCTGCTCCAGGAGGCCCACGATGTGGAGGTTCAGAAGCAAAAACAAGAAGACAAACTCCAGAGACAGCTGGCTTTCCGAAAAGAGGACAGAGCCACAGAGGTGCAGACCATCATCTCTGCTGCCGCTGCACGTCTGTGTGCACGTCAACTTTTGACATGTCTGGTGTCTTTGTGCAGGAGACAGTCCTTCATGAAGAGGTTGAAGGCTTGGTAGAAGATGAGGATGAGGACGAGGCAGCCGATCCTAACGAGGATGAAGCCGAGTCAGCACTGGGTGCCATCGCTGTGGCCGAGAAGAAGACAGAGAGGCAGAGAAAGAAGGAGAAAGCAGAAAAAATGAAGGTCTGTCATAGTTTTGTGGTAACCGTGGTGACAGATGCTCAGGTTTAAAACAGGAAGTGCATTATTTTGACGTTTCTGCTGCTTTACTCTGCCTTTGCTGAGCTTTCTCCATGATTTTCCCTGGAAGCTCTTTGATGGTAGAACTTGAAAGAAAACCAAACCACCAGAAATAGGGTCTTCAGGCTTTACAGGTTCTCTTTTTCCTAAAATGTTTTTTAGACGCAGCAGCAGCAGGCCAGCAGGCGGCAGACGGAGCGGCAGCAGCAGCTCTTCCAGCTCCGCTCCATAAAGAGCTCCATCAAGCAGCAGGAGCTGAAGACCAAAGCCAGACAGATGAAGAGGAAGGCCAGACAAGAGGCCCAGAAGGCTCTGCCCAGGCGGCTCGGCAAACTCAAGTAGGTTTCCGTATTCAAAACCTTTAGTCAACATCGGCATAAATAAGTGCAGACGGACAGACGACGAGGACAGAGGAGATAACAGTCCAGGGATGAGAACATTTGCTCCAGAATCAGTGCTTGAACTCTTCTCAGTAAAAACGGGTTTAACTAAGTCACATAAAAACCAGCAGAAATAAAATGGTCATTAAATAACATTTTCATTTGTCCTTTTTAGGCTTTTAACTGGATTTAATTAAAATGTTCTGCTGCTGGAAAGTCTGAGGTTGATCTTGGATCCTTTCAGAACTGTAAAAGTTTTTTATGTTAAAAAACAAACAGTTTTTTCCTTTTTAATGAACAAAGTTTTATTATTTTTGAAAAAAAAATTCAGTTGTTTTTTTCCTTCTGGTTCCTTGGTTTGGACCAAGCAACATCCTTTGATGAGTTGCAGATCTCTACACACATCCTGTGATGTTTACATCCTTTCACTTTAAAATCACACTTATACTACTGCATGGGTTAAGCTTTATAGAAATGCTACCATTCTAATACTATATAATTGAAAATATCCTGTCTGATTTAATAATAGGTCAAAGGTTTACCAAGTGTCTTCATTAAAGTGCTTCAAATCTCTTCAGATCAGAATCTAAGGCTTTTATTTTGTAAGGCAGTCATGCAAGCTCATTTTCCTGCAGCTTCTGCAGGACTGTAGATACATGGAAGTGAGATGTGGTTCTCCTCACAGGTTCCAGGCCCAGGACCTGGAGGTCCAGCTGAGCGATGAGCTGGCTGCATCCCTGAGACAACTTAAGGTACATCCTCAGCCTCCATTCAGTGAAATGTGGATGTTCATGTGGTGTCTTTATCTCAGCATAGCTGTTTCTCAGACCCACTTTTCCTTCCAGATAACTTTCATTAGATGGTCCAGTCCTCTCCTTCTGATAGGTCCAGACCTGGGATGGGTTTTTGTGGTCTGAATGGGGTTACATGTAGGCAGTAGATCACCCTGGTTGAGCAGATTTGCTTGCGTTTGTTCTTATTTGTTGTAATGTCACGACTTTGCAGCCAGAGGGCAGCGTTCTCAAGGACCGCTTCAAGAGTCTGCAGAAGAGGAACCTCATTGAACCCAGAGAAAGGGCCAAGTAAGGCCATCAGCCTGAAGTCCTCCCTGCTGTCTGGATCCATGTCTGCCATCTGACCTGTTCCTTTGCTTCTTTTCAGGTTCAAGAGAAGACTGAAGGTCAAATACGTGGAGAAAAGAGCATTTCGTCAAATCACATGACTGTCTGTCAAACTAATGTCAATAAAATCTCATCAACAGAATCCTGTAGACTGTTTTCTTTCTGCAGGACAGCAGCTGCTCTTGTGTTTGGTTGATTACTTTGTCTTTTATAACTCGATTTGCGTGAGATCATCAAAAGCGGTTTGGTCTACAGCTGAGCCCGCTCAGCGGCGCAGAAGACCACGGGCTCAGGTGATGATTCCCAGCAAAGTTCTGCTCCACCTTTGTTTTTTCAGCCGTTGCAGATCTTTGTTGATGAAACCTGGTTTCTGCAGATAAGTTTAGTATAGTAATCTCTGTCCAAAAATCAGAATTGAGTTTATTGAATGTGCTGAAGGATAGAAGCAGACCTCAGTGTCTGCTCACTCATTTTAACATCTGGATGAGAAGAAAAGATTCTGCTGCAGAGTATTTAAAATAAATCTGTTCTGACTGATCACACTGAGCTGCTTGTTTCTTGTGTTTGGAGGTAAATATGCCGTTTTAAGGTGTTCATGTGTGATGTCGTAATGTCGCTGTGGCCTCTGTAATTTCTTTGAAAATCTCCATTCTTATAAATAGAACCAGAACTCTTCTCCATTCTTGTGAAATGTCTACTGCCTCTCGTTAACTTTTCCGGACTCCCCCAGGTGTGTTCTTGGGACCTTTTGTCTTTCAGCTATTCATCTTCTTCTTGATGGAAAGAAAGATAGAAAATGCCTTACTTCTGGCTCCCAGTGACATAAAGCCAATTCAGTTGCCATTTTTTGCTAAAGAAAAAATTTAATAAAAGAAAAAAAAGATTAGCAAGAACATGGAAAAAAAGGAATGTGAGAGGTTATTTTGACAAATGGAATGACCGTAATAGCTGTTTATCTATAGAAGTCTATGGAGTTTTGGCTTCTTGGAGCCAGTGACTCTTTTGGGTTCAATCAGTTCAGTTCTCTCGTACAGTTAATGACTAACATGTTTCTCATTCCTCAGATCTTCAAAGTTCCTCCATTTTTCATCAGTAACATTAGATTTATACAGAAATTGTAAACAACATAAACTATATTAAATATTTCAAGTTTAATAAACAACAAAAATGAAAGAAAAAAACACAAAAACAATAAGCAAATTTATAGAATAATTTGTTTTGTTTTTTTTAAATCAAAATAAAAGAGCAAAGAAAATAGATAAAGTGATTGAACAAAGCATTTAATTTTGTGAAGATATTAAAAAGTTGGATTTTAAATTTTGTTTAAATAATCTGCAGAAGCTCTCAGGTTCTTGGTAAGATTGCACATCCTATAATAAAAATGACATCACCATGTCATTAGTAAGTCTAACATCATCTGTTCTTCTGCATTCCTGTCCTGGACACCAAACTTCCTCTCTGTTTCCTTCACCCACATGTCTGCTCCAATCACCATTCTCTACCCTCTGGAGATACCATGGACCTCCTCATCCTTCCATCTCCTGTACAGAATTTCTCTTGGGAGGCATAACATCGGACAAGCTTCCCCGTCACACCTACATTTTCTCATCCTCTCTGACTCTTCATGCCCAGCACATTTTTTATCAAACTCCTTCAGGAGCTCTCTTCCTCTGTTGTTTGGTCTGGTTCCTATCCTTTAGGTTAAGGTGGTTCTTTAAAGTTCTAATGTCTCCTGTCTCCCGGGTAGACTGCACTCTATCAGACAGCAGAACATTCTACCAAAAAGACGTTTTTGTTGTAAATTTGCATTAAATTATGAGTTTTTAGAAAACTAAGAAGAGAGCAGCTTTGACCTTAGATGACCTTCATCACAGCTAGTTGAGTTGTTGATGGTCTCCTCAGGAGCAGCTGTGCGCTTTGTGAGAATGCAAATATTTTAGAGCATCTAAACATAAATGTTAGCCATGAATACACGTTATCAAATCTCAGAGTCGGAGATGTTTCATAGATGTTTGGAGATGTTTTGTTTGGATCATTCAGGTTTTCTGGAAGCTGCTTCTGAGGATAGAAGTGTTTGTGTCTGACCCGTTCAGAACGTCTGGACCGTTGACAGACAGGCCATGCTGTTTCTTCACTGTCCGTCTCAGATGCCACTCTTCAGACCAGAGCAGTAATCTATTCTGTAATGAGTGACTGCACTCTCGTAATCCCTTCTTCCCCATGTCAGGGCAATCTGGCAGCTCTGTGTCTCACACGTGAGGCCAGGGATGGGTGTGTGTGTGTGTGTGTGTGCTGCAATCTGGCATGACGACAATGCGTCCGCATTATTCTGCAGCTGCACTCACTTCCCTCCACCCTAAAGTCCAAAGCTTTGCTGGATAACTGCAGGTTTTTACACGAACCTTCAGGTGACACCCCCCTGTACACAGATGCACACACATGAAGACAAAAAGCTTAGTCCTGCAGGATGATTCACATGAACATCTCCGGATTGTTTTAAGCACAAAGATTTCTGCTCAGAAAAAGTTATTTTAGGATCAAAAACTTCAGAACGGCAACAAATCCATGTTAAAGTTATAATGCATGACAAATATTTGAATACAATTATATTATAAATATCAACAGTTTTTCTTGGCCTGCT
Source organism: Oryzias curvinotus (assembly GCA_023969325.1). NCBI lineage: Eukaryota > Metazoa > Chordata > Actinopteri > Beloniformes > Adrianichthyidae > Oryzias > Oryzias curvinotus. Next base: position 22,060,595 of record CM043718.1, on the reverse strand, counting down.
CTTTTCAGATAAAGACTGATAAATCTGGCTCTGAGTCTTCACTACCTCAGGCCAAAAGGCTACACTAACCAAACTGAAGTTAAATGTATCAAATGCTCGTAGTTTTGTGTTAACAAAGGGATAAATAAATCTTTTTCTGCTCTTATGAGTCAAAGTCCTCATAAATCTAACTTTATCATTAAAAATCCTTTCAAAATGAGATAAATTGATGATAAATCGATGTAGGAAAGTACCACTTGGATTGAGGCCCGGTAGATTTACTTTACTGTATCATAAAAATGATCGAGTGACATCCTACGGAAAAAACACACTTGCGATGGCAGCAGAAAATGATCAAGTCATCATTCCAGTCCAAGGTGTGGAAACACTTTGAATTTTTCAGAGAGATGTAACCAAAGAGTGTGGCAGAATGTTCTAAGAACATGGAAAACCTCACCTGCACTGTTCAGTATCCAGGGATTTATCTCTGAGTACCACAGGTTGAATTTTTGGCTAAAGATGTCCTGGAACGATTTTAGGTCAGTGAATTGGATTGTTCAAAATGAACCCACATCGACTGAATCATATCACCGACTGCACATTATGATGTGAATCCAATCTTTGTTAAAATGAATTGTTACACTCCTAGTTAAAATCTTCCATTTCTGCTTTGAAACAGCATCTAAACAGCAGACTCCAAAGACAGATGATCTATCAGCAGTAATGAGTAGTTTATTTATGGAGGACAAATGACCACAACTGCACCAACTCTGCAAAACTCACCATGGAAAAGATATGTGGATGACAGTCTAGAAAAAAAGATGACCCTCGCAGGACCTCATTGATCCGCTCAATGCCACAGAAAACATCTACACCACAAGGAGAATTTTGGGAACACACGACCTTCATGGACATGAAGCTCCAAAACAAAGATGGCAGCTTAAAAAAAAATAGGAAATCCAAACAGCAGGTTCTGTGGTCACCAGACACCCCCATCCCGCCCTTGTTTTTAAATGTTTTATTCTAATTGTATTTTATCATAATAATATTTGGGGATTTTCTGGTCCTTCTGGGTTCTGATCAGAACCAAACCAGATAAGGTTGCAGAACAGAACAGAACCAAATAACTGTCTGGTGTCTGAATCAAGAAAATGTAAAAGTGAGGCATGGATATTTAGTTGGACATTAATTCTGACCAGTCACCATAAACCTTCTTGTCTGTGATTGGCTGGTTTGATGGAACATATGTAAATGAGCTCAGAGGGAGGAATAAGGATTAAGAGAGTCCAGATACCATCGAAAACTGGAAAATAAATATGTATATATATATATATATATATATATATATATATATATATATATATATATATATATATATATATATATATAATAAAACGACATCAACGACATCATCCTGGTTTATGAAGTTCATAAATGTAAACACTTTATAAACAAATAAAGATTTTTTAGCAAAAGGTATTATTTATATATTATTTATTTAAAACGTAAAAGTTGTATTGTTAAAATGCAACATTTTCTTTTGAGTTCAGCGTACTAATGAAAAAAAAATTACTTGTTCAATTGAGAGATGTGACGTCACACAGTTAAATCTCTGCATCGAGCGTCTTCTTTAGTGCGCGGCTGTTCACCAGCTTTTGGAGCACGTGCACGCGCCTATCTGCCTATAATCATTGATGCCTCGAGCTCTAAACTGCACTTTGAGTCCAGCCCGGGGGGGGGGGGGTCATTGTGCCCTGGCAGTTACCCCCCCCCCCCCCCCCCCCCTTTCTTGATCACCTGAAAGTGACAGCCCCTGAAAACCGCCACAAGAATCTCACGTTTGCAGGGGGGGGCATGGTGATGGAGAGCGCGTGAGGGGGGAGGAGCTCAGCTGATTCCTCTCTAATCCTCCAGACTCGCGCTCGTTCTAACTGCCGACTGGCTTAAAGGAAAGAGGGAGACGGAGGCAGGTGGAGGAGATGAAGGAAGGAGAAGAGAGGGGAGCCGCCGCTCGGAAAACACGCTGAGAGGAGGACGGAGGGGGGCCTCACGCGGGAAGACGGAGCAGGAGAACGATGCTCTGCTCCTACTAGTCCACCGGAACCGAACCGGGAGAAAGAAGCAACAGGAGGGAGGCGGGAAAGCCTCGAAAACAGAAGAGACCGAAGGGGGGAAGGAGACAGACAGCGGCGATGAGGAGGGCGCAGCGGGAGAGCAGGAGCAGAGATGACTCCTTCCTCCAGCTCACATGACTCGTACAGTGATGCGTGGAGGAGAGGAGAGCTGCTGATGGAGGTCCTCCTGCTTCCTCTCCGTTAGACCAGGTGTGTCTAACAGCACATGACAGCCCAGCTGGTGAGGGGGTAAGAGGAGGTCAGGAGCAGCCAGAGGTGGAGGACTGGAGGGGCGTGCGTGGATAGAGAACATCACGCACACTTCAGGCTGCGTGCAGCTGCACTCTCTACCTCTTCACTCAACACAAGTGGACTTGAAGACCTCAGTACCAGCAGCACCCCTTCTGCTCAAACGGAGGCCCCCCCATCCTGATCCCCGTGCCCAGTGGATGCCTCCTGACTCCAACCATGGGAGAATGGACCATCCTGGAGCGCCTCCTGGAGGCTGCGGTGCAGCAGCACTCCACCATGATAGGAAGGTGAGTGCAGGGTTTGGGGTGAGATGTCTCCATGTGTCCACCTCTGGATCTGCGGGGGGGGGACACATTCCAGCAGGGACTCTCAGGAACTCCTGAGGAGGGGGCGCTTTAACGTTTTAATCCCTGTCTGTCAGTGACATGATGGCAGCTTCAGCAGGGGCAGCATCACTCCACTAGGGGGCACCAGAGAGGCCTTCATGATGGTGTCCTTGTTGTACCTCACACTGAATCAGAATTTTTGGCCAGAGCAGCTTCAAAAGCTGTTCAGAAACGAACATGGTATGCACTAACCCCCCCCTCCCCGCCCCCACCCCAGGTTCATACTTACCCATCCTACAGGCGGAGTGGGGGTGAATGAACTAATATGTCATTCAGGCATTCACACTTTCATACTTTTCCATTGATTTCTGCCAACATAAAGCGAAGGCTCTGATGTTCTCAATGGAAGGAACATCAATGCTAATTTTTTTCTCATGATAGTCCTTCAGAACAATGGCAGACCTTTTTCTGATTCCTCTAGGTGCTAAGAAAATGTATCCTGACCGAACAGCTTCAGTCTCTGGAAACCTCAGATGTCGTTGTGGACTTTAAAGTCGCACTACTATCATTTTTTTAAAATCTATTTTAAAAGCGTTCCCAGTGGTCTTTTAATTATGTTTATGCCTTTTCTTTTTAGCCAAAATAAAAAAACTGTTGTTTTTTGGGACTATTGGCATGGAGTAAGCCCACCCTCATTTCCTATAATCCCTTTGTTTACACTCTCTTCCGCTACCTTACAGCCCCCCCATAACACCAAGCTAACATTAGCTGTGCAAAAAAAAAATGGCGAGTAATATTGGAGCTATCCAGTTATAGAGTTTTGATAGTTCACATATACATATACCATATTCAAACATCATTTCCTATTGTCTACTCCTGAATCATAATGATTTGAATAAATAGATACTCAGAAATGCAAATTTGAGCTCAATTTTTCTTTATGTATGTCCTTTCATCATGAGAAAAATGCTGCAAGAATATGTTAAAAACACCAAAGACACCATTTTCATTAGAGCGGCTCTTTAGTGAATAAACATGGATTGTGTTGTTTTTCATGGTGATTCTATTTGTTAGTTATCAGTAGCTGAATTCATGTGAAGCGAATGAAGATGCTTTTCTTGACCTGGACTTGTGAGCAGCAGTTTGCTGAGTTTCCTGAAGGTCCTGAAGGCCTCGTGTGGGCCGTCATAAATTTCCATAAATGTACACTAAGACTCCGTCTGTCCTGAAGCCATTGGTCCAGGCGCTGCCACTCTTATGTGTTCATTGGTGAACCAAGCCACAGTCCTGGGGGAGGGGCCAGCGGACAGGTTGCAGTCCCTGAGGGGGATGTGCTGTCACCATGGCAACAGTCTGAGTCCTTGGTCATACATGAGTCACATCAGGGGGAGTGGAAGTCAGTGTGAGATTACAGAGCGCTCTAGAGATTCCCTTTTTGGGTCAGAGCGTGTGCATGAGCAGACACTCCGAGTGTTTGAGCCCCTCTGTGGGCACGGTGCCGGAGTGTACTCACTTACTGTCAGTGATTTATGTCTGCTTTTATGAGCAGCGGGCACGCTGATGGACTGCAGAGCCCCCGAGGATAAACAGTGATGAGGAACACGCCGATTAACTACTCCCAACACATCCGTCACGCCGCGCGTTCTCACCTGCAAGCTGCTGTTGATCACACTGCCAAACGTGCAGATCGATGCTCCCACCCGCTCACATTGATCTCCATTGTTGCAATAAAAGTGGAGCCTGATAGAACAAAGAGCATCTTAATGAAAACGCCTTTAGACCGGCCGTCTGTAATCGGACCCTCAGGTCTCCTTATAGCCTGGACGGTTATTAAAGCCGTTAGAACCTGGTCCAGTTTTTAAATCCCCTTTGAGGAGAACAGAAGTGAAACAGCAGTTAATCACTGTTCTATCACAGAGCAGAGGGACTCCCCACCACACCCCACCAACATAAACAGATGATCAGGGGTTCAGCACTACAACCAATAACCCAGTAATTAGATGAAACCGCCTCCTGCTCATTTCACTTCCTTCTCCCAGTGAAGTTTTCAGGAACGACTGGAGTTGGTTTTTCTCTGCCGGGATTGGTCTGTTTAAGATCTATCTTTTGGTTCTACTGTGCTCCAACAGACCTGTTTCCAGAAAGATGCATTCTCACTTCTGTTGTTTGCATGTATTTTTAGTCCCTGCATTCAATGCGTCTCATGATGCTAAAAACCTGCTGATGCAACCCCGTCCAACTGTCAGCCAATCAGACGCAGAGCTAACACTGTTTGATGTGTATTCAAGCTTTGAGGATCCTCAGAAAGTTCTTGATGAGCTTAAAAAAGTTCAGGAGCTGTCAGAGGTGTTTCAAAAATAGAAGAGAGAAAGATTTGCTGCGTCTCCTTTTTTTGGGGGGGAGGGGGGTGTCAAAATAGGTTCCAAAAAACTTTGAAGCCACTCGCCTCCTGCATATCCCTATGTTTGCACGCATTACAGTTGACATGCATGCCATCATGTCTGTGCAGGCTCGCAGGCTGTTGACACGTGACCTTTAGCTCACTGTGCTTTTGTTCCACGGTCCCCTGTGGAGAACTCACATCCTCCCATAGACCAGTCTGCACTTGTGTTTATAGGAGCCACAGGAAGAAAGGGAAATGTTCTGGCCTGGCTGGTGGCCTGTCCCCTGAGGAGACCTCCAGCCCTTCTCTGCTTTGGCATTAAAAGGGCCTCACATGGTCCATACGAGATCTTTAGAACTTCAATTTAACTTAACCACCTGCTGCTCAAAATCAGGAACATCTGGTGAATAAATTTAGGATAAGTATGATAATGAAAAAGTCAAAAAAATGTCTAAAAAGGATTCTTTAGTATCTATGTGGGTGCCTGCAGACTGCTGTGGCTATTCAGACAGGTATAGATGCTGTTCTTTCCCCTATGTTTCAGAGGCTCGTGCTGTCCTCACGCGCTGAGGTCAGAGCTGAGCCCGTGCACACATGTTGACGTGGACAAGCAAGATTTATTGCTGCAGGTAAACACATTTTTAGTAAAGGAAGACCTGATGGATGACCTGGACAGCAGGAGAGGAAGAGGCTGCTGCTGACAGTCAGTGGGCTTCATTGGTTTGGTTTGGCTGTGGGCACTTCAGTGTTAAAGGGACACGTTCATCCTACAGAGCAGACCAGCATTACCAGAACTTTCTTCATAAATGAGTTTTTTTTGTTGTAAAGTTACTAAAGACTGATCAAGTCTAATGCTTTGGATGAAAACTGACTTTGTTCTGTTTTTCAGTGAAATTCTGGTTCAGTTTTATTGTGTTTTATGACTAGGCTACTTCACAAATCTGAAATAATTTTATAAGACTAGAATGTTAAAATCTATTTAAAGTTCCTGTTTTCCTTGAACATGTTAAAGACCTTCATGACGTTCTTTTCCAGATCTGTGATAATCTGTCTTTTGCATTATCATGATCTTTATTCTGGACTTCATGGAAGCCGGCTTTAATGGCTTCAAGCTTGTGAAAATGTTTGCATCTTTTATTCCAGGTGTCTTCTTTCAATCTTTTCAACCAGTCGAGTGAAACTCACCAGATGGAATTTTAAAACTGCGTCTGAGACGAAGCAGAGAAACTCATGGTGTCTGTTTTTGTGTTGGCTTTGGCCAGCAGAGGGTTTCTAAAGGTGGTTCACCTGGTTTTCAGGTGCAGCCATAGACTTCCTGATCTTAGAAGCACTTGTCTGTCACGATGCCAGCCTCTCAGAGCTTCATCTGCCACAGATGACATGAAACCAAAGCAGCTTTAGCAGAATTATTGAAGCTGGTCAGTTCTGGAACATCTGCTTGTTTTAGTGCTCCTGGTCCTGATCTGCTCTACTAATGCTTACAGCACACGGAGATGCTGAAATGACGAGGCGGGAAACAGTAATAAACCAATTTCCCTGAAATGCAAGGTCTAAAGTGGAAAACAATGAACCAACTGTGGTCTTTTTTTGGATCAAAGTGAAGCTGTGATGTTTGAAGTTTGGTTGCGCTTGGAGCTGCCAGCTTTATTTAGACTGTTTTATGACATTCAGTTTGCAGCGTTTCTGCGAAGCCATTGTTGTCTTTGAGAGATCATCACATCTTTCTTCTGGGTTTTACTTAGCATCAAAAACTTTGCATTTTCATTTCGATGAAATCATCTTCCAGATAAGAGGACGCTCTCCTCTGCCTCTATAGCTCCGCTGCTGCAGTTTCTCTTAATGAAGATCTGTGGTAAATGAGGTGAGAGTTCTGTTGGCGAGCTGCTGGCCAGAGGCAGGATCAGCCTGTGATTAACTCCACATGAACCACACACGAGGATCCATGATCACACCGACCGCATCCATCCGCACCGGGACACCAGACCGTCTGACTCACTGTTGTTCACAATGCTGCAGGCCGGGAAGCACGGCTGCAGGAAACACGGCTGCTGAAGACATGGCTGTAGTAAAAACGACAGCAGAAAACATGGCTGCAGGAAACATGGCTTGCAGGAAACCACGGTTGTAGAAAACACTGCTGTAAAAAAACAAAGCGGCTACTGAAAACTCGGCTGTAGAAAACATGGTTGCGGAAAAAACTGCTGCAAAGACACAGCTGTAGAAAACACAACTGCTGAAAACATGTAGTAAATAAGGCAGCAGAAAACATGGCTACAGGAAACACGGTTACTGAAAATACGGCTGTCGAAAAAACGTCTTCTGAAAACCCGGATGTAGAAAACCTGGCTTTAAAAAACATTGCTGCCAAAAACACGGCTGCTGAAAACACGGCTGTAAAAAACACGGCTCCTGAAAACACGGCTGCTGAAAACATGGCTGCCAAAAACACGACTGCTGAAAACACGGCTGTAAAAAACATGGCTGCTGAAAACACGGCTGTAAAAAACATGGCTCCTGAAAACACGGCTGCTGAAAACACGGATGTAGAAAACCTGGCGGTAAAAAACATTGCTGCCAAAAACACGGCTACTGAAAACAGGGCTGTAAAAAACACAGCTCCTGAAAACACGGCTGCTAGAAACACAACTGTAAAAAAACACGGCTCCTGAAAACACGGCTGCTGAAAATGCTGCTGAAAACATGGCTGTAAAAACACAACTTGCCAGCAAACACTTGAAACACACCTGCAGACTGTCACCAAGCAGCATGCAGCAGTTTGATCCATGGCACATATATATTTATGTGATCCTCCAAAGAAAAGTGTAGCGTGTTCTTCACACTTATCCACAGACACACACACATAAAGACGTACACACAGTCACATGATGTCTTTTGCAGATTCTTTAATATAGCAGAGACGCTGAGCTGAAGGAATAGTCTGCCTGACTCATGGCAATATGCTGCCTTCACACCGGACTCATAGCCAACTCCACACGGAGACAACCTGGTAGACGGCTCTGTGATGCAAAAGGGAAACATTTTGATTTAAAACTAGCATTAAGACAGCTGTTGGTTTTTTTCTGACTGCTGTTTGTGACAGAATCTCCCAGCAGGCATCAGTGTGACATTTGGGAAATTTGAATCTGTGTTTGTTTGCCTCAGTTTGGAGACAAAGTGAGAAAAAGTTGGACTTGTCCGGTAGGCTCTGGTTCGGGGACTTCATCCTGAGGACATGCGTGGAGCACATACAGCATCATAGCCATCACAGTGTCAGAGATTGTTCCCATCCAAGGACCTGCAGATGGTTTAGTGTAACACACCATGTGACTCGTCGAGTTAATGTTGGCTCTGCCCAAATATGAACTCCAACCGGCTGAAACAAACAACAGGATCAACATGTTCCTGAATTTCCCCGATGAGATGATCAAGTATTTTTGAAACAAATGGAATTAGAAAAATAATTCTGCTGAGTTTTTATATATATATATTTTTAACAGGCAGATGTTGAGCCTAAATGTGATCATTATACAGAACTGCATTGAATGTAAAAGCATAACAGATGATCTGTGGGACTTTGAATGGATCATCATGTTTAGCAGTAAAACACAGACTCTTCAGGTTCCTCCAAACACTGGAGATGCTTTCCTCTAAAGTAAAAATGCAGATTTAAGGGAAATAAAATATACATTTCATTTTCTAGATTGAATCCAGAATAGACAACTTCCAGTGGAGATGTGAGGTTAGTTCATCCAAATCTTTTCTTTGTCGTAGCATGAAGCTACCTGCTGCTTGTGGGGGTTGCTCCCAGCTTGTGTCATTGAAGCTCCCTGCATGTGCCAGAGAGCTGATTGAGGTCTGAGCTTGGCGCGGGTGGACGCTGGTGGTGGTGGTGGTGGGGTGGGGGGGGGAATTGGCATTGGTGTGACGGCCCAAGTTTGGGATTGTCCAAAATCCACTGATTTAATCTGGATTATAGCCATCATTTTTTTTCGCTCTCTCTCTTACAGTTATCCCTCTGTTAACCCCCCCTCACATCTCCCTTCATCCTTTTTTCTCTTCAGCTTTTGTCCTCACCTCTCCACCTTAACCTGACAGTTTACCCCAAATAACTTGCAGACTGATCTGTTGCCATGGTAACCCCCCCATCTCATTTTCATTCTAACCAGGAGTAAAGATGGAACAATTTTTGAAAGTCTGTCTCTGATTTTTAACTCACCTGACCACCTCGTAAGTTTCCAAGGCAACATACTCTTATCGCCATGGAAACTGGAGTCCAAGTGATGTGCTGACTCGTCAGATAATGACATGTTACGAGTTTGATCATATTGAAATGAATTAGGAAAGAAAGGTCATCAGTGTTTTGATGTCAGTTTGCTTTTTGTCGTAGGTACAGTCCTGAAAGTGTGAAACATTTTACATCCTTATTTATTAACTGTACAAATTAAATTTTTTGCTTTTACTGGAATGCCACAACATGAACCCACAGTGGATTGATGGGTTACCTTATATCCAATATACCAGTACACCAGTACTTCCATAAACTAGAATAAACCTCTCAAATCAAAACTGACTTTGTGTTTTTGACATGGAGCGTTGAATGGATGAGTAAACAGCTCTAAAAACCACCAAGCAAAGGATCCAACTCAACCTAAGACAGTGTACGCTCAGTGGCAGGGTCATCACAGCAGAGCAGACCCACCAAGGCTGGAAACGGAACTGGAAAAGAAAATGGGAGAAAGAGGCGGCACATCACAGCAATGCTGAACGGCTGGTCTCTCTAAGAAAAGAGCACGCAGAATCTGTTGGAATAACGTCAATCCCATAAACAGTTAAAGGGTAATGGTTTTTGGTGCTGTAACCATAACTGATTACTTTTTGACGTAATGTTCCCAACACTGAATAATAATGCCCCCCCACACAATTCTAGCAGATCATTTTTGGTTTTTCCAAGTTGCCTGATTGACAGACAACAGACGGAGTCATGCTCCACAGCACCTGATGCTCATCAAGGTTCACCTGAAAAATGTTTCTTCTTTTACTGTGAATCAGAGAAGCAACCCTTCAGTCTGAATGCAGGTTGTGACACAAAGGCTGAAGAGGTGATCCTAACCTGCTGATTGGATGGAGATGTAACATGATCTTCTTCTGCCTGGAGGAAACACACACACTGTAGATAAAGTTACTAGGCTGCACAGAAGCTCATAACAGAGCAGTTGCATTGGTGTCAGTTGTTCGCATTGAGCATGATGGTAAAGCCAGAACGTGCTTTAGAGGTGTTGGCCTGTTGGTGGGGGAGGGCACAGCCCCCTCTCTCCTTCTGCCCCTGGCCTGAAGCACAGGAACCAGCCTTCTGGAAAACTCTGTGTGGAGCTGGATCCAGACCCGTGCCATGTGACCTGCCAGGAACCTCGAGTCACGATCAACACCAGTGAAGGAACAAACGGTCAGCGAGGAGAGCGTCCGTCCAAGCATGATCCTCCAGGATTGAACCTGTGGTGCCTGTCGTACCTGAGTCACAGCTTTGTCTTCAACACACAAGCAGGAGAAGACAGACCAGGACAAAAATATGAAGATGCACCAAACACAACGTAATGAAGACCTTTCCTCACATAAGTTAAACACAAAAAACACTCCTAACTAAACACTAACTCCTATCTAAACACTTTCGAAAACACTGAAAATGCATCATAGTGCTCTAAAGAGAAAAGGTCAGCTCATCAACCAGCATTTGGTTTCTTAAATGTTATTGCATTTCTCCACATTTGTATTATCACTTAAGTTAATAAACATTTAAGGTATAAGAATTTCCTGCACACTTTTTTAGTTTACGTTCTTTATTTCCCTAATGTTGGTCTTCACCTATCGGCATATCCCTTCAGGTAGCAGCTTTCACACAGGTGGTTTGGTAGAGATTTTTACGCCGGATGCCCTTCCTGACACAATCCTGTGTTTTATCCGGGCCAGGGACCGGCACAGGGAGACTCAGACATGGGCCCCCTTCTGGCTACATAGTTAGGCAGTAGCACGAAGGTTCTTGCCCAAGGACCCAACAGTGGATGAAGCTTATTGTTCCTCATGGGAAACAACCCCTGATTTCCCGTGCTTTAGTTATGCACTTCACCAACCAAGCTATCTAGCTACTTTATTATTCTGATAATACTATAATTTAAAGTTTCAAATAAAATAATAAAGCAAACATTTAAAAGAAATCTAACAAAACATGCAATTTTTGCAAATTTTATAATAGTATAATGATGAAATTGACTCATAGAAATGACATCTGCATCTCTCATAGAAATTATTCCCCTGAATAATGGAAGAACATGTCAGTGAAACCTCCAGCCCACATGTGGTTCATTCATTGTCAGGTTTCAGCTGAAGGACATACAACTAGAAACGTAAGCTGTATATTAACTGTTTACTGCTGCCATGATCTGTAACAAATAACAAAGAAGTTATTCAGATAATTTGTTTATCTATAAATATAAAAAAAAAGGTCACAGGTTCTCACATTTACTTAGTAATTATCATTCACCAGTTTCTATAAAAACACTTTTCTTCAGGTAGAAGCTGGAAGTTTAATGCATCTTTGCTTAAAGGCTTCTCCTAAATGTGGAATATATTAAAAATAAATGAAGTGATTGGTGTTTGCTTTTCCTTTAACTGTTTTATCTTTATTGTTTTATCTTGTTTTATCTTAATTGTTTGTGGAGGACCAGAAAACCAATAATCTTTAAACTACATCCTTGTAAATCTATTTTTCGAAGATTCACTTTCATTATTAAATGATTATTTTCCTCGACCTCTTGAAGTTTTCCAAATAAGATCCATAAAGATGCTTTAAGAATTTCCTCCTGAATCAATTCCGTTTCAATCTATTTTCCTTTTTCTCTCTGTAGAAATATCTGATTCTTTTGGTGATTTGGTCTCTAGAAGGCACATCTTCTTCTCCTTTCATCTTCATTTTAGGCCCCCTGCCTGTTGCCGTGGTAACCAGCAGAGGAAGGTTGAGTTGGGGGGATTGAAGAGAGGGGGGGCAGATGCTTGTTATCATGACTTCTCCCCATTGACTGTAATGAGAACTGGACTGAGCGATCCCTCCTCCCTCGTGTTCTAAGTAGGAAGTACCTGCCGGCTCCAAGAAGCCAAAATGGACTTCTATGGAGAAATAAGTAGCTACCATTATAACAGTCATTCTATTTGTCAGAATAACCATTCTTGCTCTGCTACCCTTTTTTAACAGGTTCTTGCTAATCCTAAATTTTTCATAGTTTGTATTTATTGCAAGTTATTCAAGTTATAAACTGACCAATCAGATGCCTCAATAAAAGCATGTGGTGCCCACTGACCCCCACCTTGAATGTTCAAAATGTTGGATTGACAGATTTTGAGGAGCCCGCTTTTAGTGGAAGGGAAGTGGACTTTGAACAAGATTACACCTGACTAGCGACAGTAGTTGCCATAGAAACGTTGATTCAGACCGACTCAGACCAATCACTGTTCAGTGACGTCGCCTGGCACCAACATGGTGACGTCTTTATTGTGGAAAAATGGGGACTGAATTGGCTTCATTTTGCTGTGGGTGACGTCACTAGCTTAGTCCAGTTCTCTTATACACTCAATGCTTCTCCCACATGTTGAAACCTCCATGGTTTTCCTTTGACCTTCAGCTCCTCACAGATCACCTCCTTCTTCAAACAGCTCAACCACTTCATAGGCCTTCCTGCTCTCAGCATGAGTTCTGCTGCCTCACAACACAGTGAGTGAGTTTCTCAGAAAGAGCAAAAAACACAACAGTTGTGTTCATTTTTCACATATGTTGCGTCATTAGACCCTCAAATTCAGCTGCAGCTCAGAATGCTGAACTCACTTCAGCATTTCTGCAGCTTTTTCTCTCATATTACCATTAAGATGTAGGCGATGCGGAAGATGGTGCACATGGTGAAGATTGTGTAGATGGTGGACACAAGAAAATGGTGGAGATGGTGGCGACGTTGAAGATTGTGGATATGTAGATGGTGGAGATGGTGAAGGTGGTGGAGGTGGTGGAGCATATTTTTGTCATATAAGGATACAATCGAACACAAATTGAGGCTTAAAGGGAAAAGAACAGCTTCAATAGAATCTTTGTGGTAAAATGTACAAATCAGAGGTTCGTTTCTGTGTCTCTGTGAATATGTCTGCATCCAAAAGGCTAATTAGATAACTTGGCATAATCAGATTTCTGAGAGCTATTATACGTATTTGTGCTTATACATAAACTATCTGTTTTTCTTTGTTAGGAGCAACCAAAGGTTCAGAACGTGTCATTCATGATGTGACAACAAATATCCAGTTCTTGGACCAGCATCTAGATCATGTTTATTCGAGTTTACCTGATACTTAAACAAACTTGGAGGAAAAAGCATAAGTTCGAGATTAAAGTCCTTTTTTTGTTTTTTGAACAACCACTTCTCCATTCTCTACATATTTTCTTAAATTTATGAAATCAATAATCACTCAGTGTTTTATTTATTGATTCCCTTTTCAATCAACTTTTTCATAAAAATGTAGCACAGGGACAATCTTTACCTATCAGACGGGTGGAGGCCCTCTCCCGCCTCCTCCAAAAGATTTGTGTGTGCGTGTGTGTGGTGGGGGTGGGGTGGGGGGGTGGTGAGGTCTGTGCTCCTGCTGTTTGACAGAAAGCTTTTGGCTCTTTTACATGAACTAGGCCCCAAACTAAAAGTGTTTCACCAAATTTAATGAAACTGCAGAAAATGAAAAAGAAAAAGTTGAAAGTCTGAATTTATTCACTGATCAGCAGCAGATCATCTGAGGCCAGAAAAGCTTCAGTGTGTTAAGTGATGTGCAGCTGATGAGCAGAAACGGCTCCTGCCCTCCGTCCTTTGACTGAACATCTGCTGATGTTCATTTCACTGACAGCGCTGCGAACCAGCTGCCTGCAGGGGGGCACACAGATCAGTATCTGCATCAAAACGAAGTTTTGTTTAGAAAAGTGAAGGTTAAATGCAGCCTGCACGCCCCCCCCCCCAGGCAAATCTGCTGGTGCTGTGTGGAGCATCCACATCTAAGGGGTCAGGGGGGGCATAAGTCAGCTGGTGTGTAGCTGTAATTTCTTTCTGTCATCTTAACTAGAGATAAAAGAGGAGGTGTGCATCACTGGAGGGAGAAGAAGGTGAGAAAAAAAAAGTGAAAAGATCAAAGTAAGGCAGGATGGGGGCGGAGCCTGCTGTACTATGATAATCTGCAGCTGTTTTATAGCATTAAACCAAAAAAAAAAAGGAAGAACTAATGCAAGAATCCTCCCCGTCCCAGCCCTACCACAGATTACAGGAGCGGGTTTGCGTGCAGAAGCTATTATATAATTCATTCTCCATGATGAGATTTTCTGCCATTGCTGGTTTTCCTCGCTAACCTCCCTGCCCCCCCCCCCCCATCCTCGTTCTGGCAGGTTGTTCTTTTAATTTGGCTTCAACATGTTTGAGCTGCAGTTTATTTACTGACAGTCTAATCCTTTAACTGGAACTCGTCTTCTGCATCTTTCTGAACTTCACTCTCAAACACTTCACTGTCCTCATGGAGCTTTGTTGCATGGATGTCCGTGTGTGTGTGTCCATGCATGTATATGTGCACGTGTGTGGATTTACTAAGCTCCTTAATGGAGTCACAACAAGGGCAGAAGCATTTTCATTTTTAACCCCCAGCCCCCACCCCCTTCCCCACAGTGTTGGCAGATCAGAGGCGGACAGATTGGTATCAGAAATTTTTAAAAACGTTTTTCATTTTTGAGATTCACTGACCACCTGAACCCCTCCCCCAGTAGAAAGGTTCACGTCTTTGATTCTTCATCGGCCCAGAGGAAGTTTGGTCTGATGCCGTCTGACTCCTCAGGTGTTTCATGTACAGCGGTGTGGAGACCCCAACCCACCCTCCCATCCCAGAACTGGTTAAAAAACCAGAAGAATCCGGGTTCTGGTCTGAATTTGGATCCAACTCATGAGCAGTTGGAAGGAGAACGTGCCAAAGCCAGCTCCTATACTCACTGATGATGAACCAGAGCTGGGAATCGAGTGGCTCCTAATGGTCAATGCAATGATACAATCGGAGCTGGTCATCTGATACAACGACCATGGTGTCAACAGCGTGGAGGCACAGTGGGGATCACGTGACTCTATCATATGGTTACCAGGGGAAATACTGTCAGACACTCAGTGAAATAAGTGTATTTGTAAAACACTGCTTGCTGTGAATCAGGAAGCAAAGTTTTTCTTCATTCTTCCTTGTTCAGACTTACGTGAGGATGTTTGTCCACAAGGAGCCTGTTAACCTATTATAACCTTAATGAGGTGTTTCTCTGGAAGGTGCTCCAAGGATCTATGAAGTATTGACAAAAACACAGACTCATGTATTTTGTCAGAAATAATCTCTTTGTTTTATAACTACACACAGAAATATCTCATCCTGACCTTTACCTGTTGCCATGGCAGTGATGGTGCTATTTTTTTTTAAGTTGAAAAGTGTGTAGAATTTGTGTGTGTTCTGAACTGGACGTTAATATACACAGAACACTCAAGGTAGACAGATGATGTTCTCATGGTTGTAGAAACATTTCCTATTGACTCAATGAATGACAGCAACGGGTGGGGAGTGTCCAGCTCATCTTCTACAGTTTTCAACAGGGCTGACACACTAGGGTCATTTGCACTGATGATCTTCTTGTTCTTTTAAACCTGATTCTGATTTTTTCAAATGATCCTTCATGTCCTTATAGAGTATTCCTCAGGGTGCTACTTAATTATTTACTTTTCTTCTTCAAACTTTGATAGGTAAAAGCAGTAAGTTAGGGTTGGTTTTCTTTGCTTCTTTGTTTGTCTTGAAGTTAGGTCATGACTGCTTTTTTTTGCTTCAAAAGTCATAAGTTCCGTTAAGGCCTTGTTCATTCTTCAATTGAAAATCATTTTAAATATCTTAATAAGGCATCTTAGGAGTTATGTGAATTTTAGTAATTGTCAAATTAATAATTTTCTATTTTTTTTTATTTGATATTGTTTTTTTTTTCCTATTAAGAGTTCATTTTTCCCAATGACCTTTAATGGATGTAACCTCATTTTTCACATCTGTGATGGTGAGGATTTACATGTGGATGAAGCTTACCTGTAAAAACTAACCAATCAATACAAAAATGAATTGTATTTTGAAATGTTCAATAATTGAAAAGTCATATTTTCTAAAAACCAGAATGCCTAATAAAATACCATGGAAGTATTTGTAAGTTCAAAGAGAGGTAAACATCGAACACCTTGGGTTTCGGCTGCTTTCTTTAGGGGGCGCTAGAACAAAGCATCCTACCCTCCCTTCTGCATCCTCCGCCCTCATGTCCTCCTTCTCTTCATGAACCTCTTCTTTAGCCTTCGTCTTTCTTGGTTGCTCCAACCTCATCATCATTTTACCAACATAATAACTCTTAATGTGTCCAAACCATCTCAGTCTGCTGCCCTGCATCTATCTCCAAAACATTTATCACGATCTGTTCCTCTGATTGACTAATTCCTGATCTTTTCCATCTTGGTCACTCCTAAAGAGAACCTCAACATCTTCATCTGTGCTACCTCCAACTCTGCCTCCTGTCTCTGCATCTAAACCAACAACATGGCTGTTCTCACCGTAAATCTCCACCCACCATCATGGTTCACAGAGATAACCTCATCTGTCAGTCTGTCCATCACTACTGTCTTTTACACCTGTGCTTTACGTCTTGTGAGACATCTGAAACACCAAACCCAGCTCCAACAGAAGGTGGAACTGTGTCGCAGTGATTCCTTTTTGACTTTGGTAATGAACTTTAAGGAGCATTCCTCTGTTTTCCTCTGCAGTAAACCTTTATATCTGTGGCTACACTAACAGTGTCTCTGTTTGCTTCTCTTAGGATCTTGCTGACCGTGGTGGTCATCTTCCGCATCTTGATTGTGGCCATAGTCGGGGAGACGGTTTACGAGGATGAGCAGACCATGTTCATCTGTAACACTCTGCAGCCAGGCTGCAACCAGGCCTGCTACGACAAGGCCTTCCCAATCTCCCACATCCGCTACTGGGTGTTCCAGATCATCCTGGTCTGCACTCCCAGCCTCTGCTTCATCACCTACTCAGTTCACCAGTCAGCCAAGCAGAGAGACCGCCGGTACTCCTTCCTCTATCCCATCATGGAGAAGGACTATGGCGGCAGAGATGGAATGCGAAAGCTTCGCAATATAAATGGGATTTTAGTGCAGCACGGTGGTGATGGGGGAGGGGGAAAGGAAGAGCCTGACTGTTTAGAAGTTAAGGAGATTCCCAATGCCCCCCGAGGTCTCACACATGGAAAGAGCTCCAAAGTACGTCGGCAAGAAGGCATCTCCCGCTTTTACATCATTCAGGTCGTGTTCCGAAACGCCCTGGAAATTGGCTTCTTGGCAGGCCAATACTTCCTGTACGGCTTCAGCGTGCCTGGGATTTTTGAGTGCGACCGTTACCCCTGCCTCAAGGAAGTGGAGTGCTACGTGTCCCGGCCCACAGAAAAGACGGTTTTCCTGGTTTTTATGTTTGCAGTGAGCGGCATCTGCGTTGTGCTGAATTTAGCTGAGCTCAACCACCTGGGCTGGCGGAAGATCAAGGCAGCGATCAGGGGCGTCCAGGCTCGCAGGAAATCCATCTGCGAGATCAGAAAAAAGGACATGGCCCACTTGTCCCAGCCGCCCAACCTGGGACGCACTCAGTCCAGCGAATCGGCCTACGTTTGACAATGAAGATGAAAACAGGAGAGGATGGATGTGCAGAGAGAAGGAATTATGATTTTCATTTATTCAGGATTAAAGGCCAAAACAGAAATCCTTTGGTGGTGATGGAGATGAACAGAATGTAAGGGCAGTGGAAAATGAATAATACAGTAAATGACAAAGTATTTGGGTCTGCTAGCAAACACACGAACAGGGATCTTGTGAGGAGATTCAGTCTGTTTTTATACTTTTATCCTAATAATCCATGAGCTTCTCCACTGCCCTTTGGAGGGAAGGCGTACGTCATCAGGAAGCTGGGGAGGAAATGGAAAAAAAGGAAAATATCAGGAGGAATTGTTTGTATTCTTTTAGAAGTGACACCGGTGTTTGATGCATCCCATGGTGCTTTTCATCTGGACTCCATCACATTCACCAAAAAGAGATGTGGGGGGGGAGCAAGCGGATGGGACAGAGGAACATCATTAACAGAGGAACGGAAGAACTGTCAGAGCAGTGACAACCCATGTTTGTTGGGGGGGGGGTGTTGGTGGGACAAGAGCATGTGAACCAAATGACGGAGGAGAGAAGGACGGAAATATTTTTAATTGCCTCCATCTTTTCTCTGGAGGTTTAGGGGCTCATTGGTCTGCCTCCAGCGTGGTGTCTTCTGCTGAGATGACGTCACAAGCCAAAAGCAGAGAAGAGCCGACTGTGTTTATGCTTTGTCTCTTGGCAAAAGTTGATGCGAGCACAAACAGAGAGAAGTTACCATAAACACTTTCATCCCTGAACTCCACGGTTGGCAGCAGAACAAACTTAGTGAACAAATGGACTAACGGTTAATTAGAGTTACCCCCCCCCTTCCCCCCCTGAATCCAAACCAAAAGTCCTTGCTGTTAGAGAAGAGCACAGAAAAATACAGGAAGAAGAAGAAAGCCTAACTTTTATACAAATGTTGTAAATGACATAACCATGAGTTTAGATTTTTCTTTATTTTCCAGAGATGGTGCCATTCTTAATATATTCTAATTATTCTTGAGAACTTATAGAAAGTATACTATAGTATTATTGAGTATATCCAAATCAAATTATTTATTTTTTGGGTGGTTGAGAAGTCTTACTTTATCAGATGTAAAAACTCTTTATTTAACACAAATAATCTTTTCACTGATGGAAGGGATTGACGTCATGACTTGAAGGCGTTTGTGGGCTTTAATATGAACCAGTGAAGGTGTGCAGCTGGTTTCCTTCAGAAGAAAACTGTAAACACATCTGTACAGTATTTGTTCTTTGCCAACCAGCTGCAGCCCGTGTTTGCTAGAGGCATGTGCACGTTTCCTGAATGACCGAGCTGTTACTGATGAGGATTTATTAAGACACGTGTGTTTTTGAACTTCAGTGGTTTTCATTTAGCTGTTTCTGTGCCGACTGATATCAGCTTGCATGCAAGAAAAAAGAGAGAGAACAGTTAAAAAAAAAAAGAGGTCAGAGCAGTGCACCCGGATCATGAAAGAGGAGTGGAAGAGTGGCGGACTGCAGGGACCAATGCTGGGAAAACATTTCTGGACGTCACAGATTTTTCTAAGAACATGGAGCTGACATGAGGCAGTCCCAAAAACCAGCAACCTTGAGAAACCAAAATCTTCAGATCTGACAGGACCACGCTGATCAATCAACTAATCAAACAGCCCAGGGTTGGGTTTGGTTAAATATAAACCTAAGCTGCTCAGTTACACAGAGAAAAACTTGTTTAGGAAATGTATGCAACTGAAAAACTATTATGATCTTCTTTTAAATTAGTCTTTAGTCACCAAAACTATTTTATTAGGTTGATTTATAGGTTTCATGGTCAACTTTTCTGTTTTTTGTATGTTTTTAACTTCATACGACCCTAGCCCCACAGCTAGAAGTCCCTTAGTCAGGTCGGTGTGCAGATTATCTGTGTTTTCTCAGCGTCTCCTCCTTGGTAAACAGTTCAGAGCTGAACTGTAGCGGCAGCTAAAGTAGCTCCAGAGTCCCTCAGTCTTTTGGACTCTAACAGGTAATTCCCTCCAGGTTTAGATCTTACTCAGGATCTTCAGTGAAATGGACTCCGTCTTCTGCATGCACCAGTGAAGACAACATCCCTGAAAGGTCCTGCCAGAAACACTAATAATAGCAGCTGGGTTTCCCATTAGAAACGGTGCTTCAAGTGAAGGCTTAAATGTGACCTTAAGCTTAAAAGCCTAAAAGCCGAGTCCGGAACTATATCCGGCTGCTGCTACAGAGTCCATTCATACCGATTTAGTCTCCAAGACAGTGCAGGTTTGAGTTCTATTTTTACTGAATTGCACACATGCACTCTCTCAACGTGCGCTCACTTTGGAGAAGATCTGAACATAAAGCAGACGTCCCCTTCAGCGGGAACTCCAGTCCACTGTCCTTCAGGTGGGCACTTCAGCCAAAGAATCACGCTCTTTCCCAGAGTTCATTAGTGCTTCAAACCTCCTGTGACTGCCTCTCCTTTCAGAGTAAAAGCCCAGCTCTTCCAGCAGTCCTCTGCTCTCCACAGCCTGCTTTACTGTCTGTCAGTGTGAAATGAATTATGCAAACTTTTTCTTATTTGCTACCTGTTTTTGACTTTTGGATTCATTTTTATTTGTTGCTCTTTTTGTATGGAAACATATCAAAAAAGAAACAACGTTTTTCATGTAGTGAAAACTTTATTTTTTAAAGGTTCTGTGAAAATCAAGGGTAGAGCGTTGAAATATAAGAGTAGCAGAAAAAAACATTATATTTCCTCCCTCGCCAAAGTCATATGCAAATTTACAAGACTTTTTAACTGCATGTGTATTAGCTATAATAAGCATGTTTCTATGTTTTATTCAACAGAATCTTAAAAAAAAGATTTTTACAGTTGAAGTTATACAGGAATGATGTCTTGATGACCAGTGTGCAGATGAAACCCAGATCTTCGGACCAAACAGAGCCGCTCACCAGCGTAGCCGGTCCAAAAAAGAGTGTGACAAATGCTGTGAACCCTCATCCTTAAGAAAATGGCACAAAATACCTTTAAAATGACTACCATGGGCTTTGATTCATGAGAAATTCCTTTAAAGGATTTGTGAAAAAAGTACTGTAAAAAAAAGAAAGAAAACACAGAATATTAAATGTGCAGCTATGAGACTGGCTGCTGAAACATTCCAGGATTTAAACTGTAGCACAAAGTGTATTTGAGTTGGACTGAATTCTCAGAGAACGAACAACAGGAAGCACACTCAGGACAGAAAACATCCGTTTTATACTGGTAGAAGTGGACCTTCTTTACATTTTATAGAAACTGTGTGTTGGCATCGTCCCCATCAATCCTTATACTGTTGGACCCTCCTCAGAAAGCCTGAGCCATCTGCTCTCTGGTGTTCGTGAAGACTTTACCTTCTTCAGATACATTCCTTTAAATCCAGCAAAGTCCTGCCCACGCATCACCGGTGATGTAGCTCTGCAGAAGCGAAGCTCTCACCTTTGACTGTTACCAGGCTGTCAGCTTGGCTGCAACGGTTTACAGCTCACAACGTTTCTGATCAAATTCTCTGTAGAAGTAAATGAAGCGACCGTTCGATTCCTCAGGAACGCAGCGTGCAGCCGTTTCCTTCATGATCACAGCTCTCGCTGCAACATCTCTGTTTCTGCCAGAGGGAACTAAGATCGATTTAGCCAGTGCAACGGGCTCGTCTGCAGCTCTGTGGAGGATTTTAAAAGAATTTTAGGGTTTCTTACTCATCACAGGTTAAAAAGCCATAGAATAAAAGACACATTCCAAATATAAAGGAGCACAATGTGAGGAAGTTTTGCAGAACTTCACCAATTCATGTTTAAGACATGTTTGCATTTAAACAGAAACTAAACAGCTTTAAAGGAAATTCTGTGTTTAATGCACCAAGAAAAATGTCAATGAAAAAGCTGATTTATCCAAACGTTCAGCAGGGATTTTTATTGTGTTGCTCCAGTCCTGTGTCATACTGGTGCTCCTGGACTGGATCAGAACCACTTCAACACGCAGAAATCTTCCTTCGACATGCTCACTCTCGTGTCTGCAGCAGACTCAGTTAAAACTGCCTCTTTACTTCATGTCCTGACCAACAGCAGCTCCTTAGAGCTGAAGGTCTCCATCCTGGGTCTGGCTGAAAGGAGAAGATCTGAATGTTGACGTGTCAGCAGAGTGTGATTAGCAGAGCGAACCGCGGCCAGCATTTGACGTCCTGCTGAAGTTTATTTAGAAGAAAGATGACCTTGTTGTATTTTAAGAAATCCTGGCTTCCACAGTCACATCAGAGCAGATGTGAACCCAGGAATGACGCACACGCAAGCTACCACTTGGTGACACCATCAGAGAATCTGTGGTTGCAGGTTCACGAACATACGTGACGGCCCTTCGTTAAAGTCCCTGTACATTTAATCAGTGTACTGTATGTAAAGACTGAATAAACCTTGAATGTGACATAACACCTGAACCGGTCTTCACCTGCTGATTTCTGACCTACAATTCAGTTCCTGCATTTGTGTGGTTGATGAATTGAATGTGTGTCTGTGATGGAGTGACAGGGTTAAAGCTGAAGCGGTGGCGCACAGGTGGTGCACTGATAAAATTCTATATTTAGCAGACGCACAGCAGTTTTTCAGAGTGAGGTTTGCAGCGCAGCTGGTTAGTAAAATGACATTTCTGACCTCAATAGGTGATTCTGAAATGTTTCAGCAGGATTAAGCCCTCATCACAAATGGGGGGGGGGTTAGAATGCCCGCCTCTGCATGTGTCTGTTTTTCCACAAACTGCCCTCCTGCTGGGGGTTCAGGACACGTGCGCCCAATGCAATGTGCTCGTTCACAAAAGCACCACAGGCAGGTTTGCGCCACTTTTCTGGACCTGTGCGTGTGTGTCCAAAAGACATCCAACCTTCTCAGATAGGTCACATGGTGGCTGCGATCAACTGGGATTGAAGGGTTGTTGCCACGGTGATAAGCCAGCTGGTAATGTCTCTCAGCACAGCCAGGATTAGTCTGCCAACAGATGGCTGGAAGCTCCCTGTCACTTCCTGAAACACACATCCATATTTCTACTTCCTGCATGAAATGCCGCCGTTTTTCTGTTTTCTGTCACTGCCTTTGTCTGACATGCAAACGCACACATGCAAACACACACACACGTACAGATGGACACACCTACAAAAGTCAAACACACAAACATATATATGCAAACACATACCCACAAACACATGCGTGCAAACAATCGATCAAACATAAACAGACGCACACATTTTCATCAGCACAAAACAAAATGACCATTAGCAAAATAAATAGTTTTGGTCATGTCATTATTCATACCTCATCATTTTGTGAGCATAGTTTGTGCTTTAAATATTTTGTTGTGTTCATATAACCCAAGTTACTAAACACAAACTCAAAAAAATATATAGTATAATATTTTAGAACATCTTCATCCTTTTTGTTTCACTGAAAATTAATTTGTTTTTTTCTAAAAATTAAATTTTTATACATTTTATTGGCTCTTTAAACATTCAGAGCAAGTGAGTTACTGTTGTTCACCCTTCAGCATTTCCCTTTAGGAATTGCCTCAGCAAAGCACTGATTCACTGATTTGCACAGGTGGTTTGGCAGAGATTTTTACGCTGGATGCTCTTCCTGATCCAACCCTGTATTTTATCTGGTCTGGGGACCGGCGCTGGGGGACCCAGAATGCTGTGAAGGGTCTTGCCCAAGGAGCGACACTGGATGAAGCTCATTGTGGCCCTGGGAATCAAACCCTGGTTTCCCATGGGCAAGTCCCTCATGCAGCCAACTGAGACATCCAGCCGCTAGCAAGTAAGTTTATAGCCTTGAAAGTTCATAAAAGACAATAACAATGGATTTCCATTTGCCCTTATTGGCTTTATGTATTTTAAGTGTGTAATACTAATCAAACTTTGCTGCAAACTTTCAACAGTTTTTTTCTTTTAAATAGCACTTTTTGGACAGTAGATGATTACCAAGATCATCACACAATTAAAATAAACTTGTTTAGATGTTACAAATGCAGTAAAAAAAAAAAAAGTAGCTGATTGGCCAACTAGAATGCCAATGTGGGAACTGACTGTTAAATTGTTAGTGTCCGCCACAAACCTCTATGGGTTGGGCGACTACTTATTGGTTCACACGTTCCTGCTCAGTGAGAATATAAATCTCACAACAATCATTTATTCAAATTTAAGTCTCTAAACATTCTCCAGTGACATCAGGAAGTCATCAGATTTGTTACAAATCAAAGGGTGTCAGGTTCTGCACCAGAAAAGGTAAACTCAACAGGAAACAATAGGTTGAGGACTCAGGTGTACTTGTTCTAGACATTCTAGAGCAGCTGGAATTAGGCCTCGCCAGTAGGTATAGCAGTTCTGAGAGTGGGTTAAGGACTGAGATTCATCCTGTGAGAAGGAAGTTGATGTCAGAGCAGAAGGTGTTGGAAGTCAGAACTCTGTCTCCCTCTCTGGTCACCCGCAGGAACCATGTCCAGAGTTCATTCAATCAGTCACAGTGTACTTAAACACTGCACTGAGCCTCACTCAATGTGAAGCAATGTTTGTGCTGCTTGAGTTGCCTTCAGTACTGAGTGTTATATTTGGCCCTGATCTTGTTTCCTGACTCTGTGTCTGACACTGTATGCCGACCCCCTGCCCCAACTCTTGCCTGGATCCTGATTACCCCATCTCCTGTCTGATGATCTCATGCCTCTCATTGACCCCTGCTTACCTGACCCTGATTTTGCTTTGTGGACTTTTAGCTGAACTAATAAAATCTGCTGCATTTGGATCCAGCCATCTGCCTGTTCTTGTGACAATACGTCTCTCGGACTTAGATTTCCCTTTGTTATTTTAACCCTTGTGCTATGCTATGGGGTCAAGATGACCATTGATGTGTTATTC
The DNA here is from genome assembly GCA_023969325.1 of Oryzias curvinotus. Taxonomy (NCBI): domain Eukaryota; kingdom Metazoa; phylum Chordata; class Actinopteri; order Beloniformes; family Adrianichthyidae; genus Oryzias; species Oryzias curvinotus. The sequence goes on along the minus strand of CM043718.1, from coordinate 22,035,836 downwards.
CTACCATGATAAAGGTGGATAAAGGTGGAGAGGATTTCATGTAATCCATGGACACCAGTGAAGATCACAAATCATTGAAGAAAAAAGTTCAGCGCATTGTCTAGTGGGGTCTAGATGACCCCACTCCCAATGTCAAAGTGCCTAGGATAGCACAAGAGATAAAGGAACCTCTGTCAAGTCATGTACATATCCTTTCAACAATAGGACTGGAGCTCTTCGGCATGTTGATGGACCAAACAGATGCATGTGTTGGAAAACAGTTTCCATAAAAACTCTGGTTTAGAACATATCGACTATGATTAATAGTCAAACTAACAGTTAATATAAAGTCCAAAATTAGGAGGCTTTCAATCCAATCATTTATTCAAAGTTAATCCAAAAAAGCCCCAACCCACCCAGACAACGATCTCAAAGGGATACTAAATGTTTTTAAATTCGAACAAACTGGCCTTTCTAAGAGTCTAAAGCCAATTTTCACTGTCCTTTCAGGCTTTTCTATTAATGAAGCTACAGCAGAAAAGAAAACACTTTTACTTGACATTTACTAGATTTGAAAATCAAACAGTCATATTTTGCCTCTGAGCCGATTTGGAGCAGATGATAGTATTTGTCTCTGCAAGGCAACCCAGAGAAGATAAAACAAAAGTCCTGAAGCCTGTTTTAAAATACACTTCAGAGCTTTCGCCACCAATTATTTCCAAAAGATTAGTTGCAGCCAAAACATTAGTCGCTGTGTTCATTTTTCCTTCAGCAGCTTCAATGTTTAGAATAAAATGAATCTCTTGTTGCTCTGATCTCATCAACTAGATTTAATATACAGAACCACCAGTTTTAACTGCATCTGACAGCTTCAGCAGGAATCCTCAGTGCTTTCATCTCCAAATATGAAGCTGCACATGATGTGTCAGAGCTGTGGGCCTGGAAGTTTAGAACTACATGAAATGCAAAGAAAAAGCTGCTGCAGAATCAAGAAGGGATTACTGAGGGATTATAAACTGGAAGATAAAGGAAGAAAGGGCAGAAACCTTTAAGGTAATAATAAAAAAAAAGGATAAATATCGATGAAGAAAGAGAAGAGCGTGGCCCTCAGGAACATCTGAAAGGAACAACACTAGAAGAACATTGTGATGATCGGTACCTTCTCCTCAACAACAGAAAAACAAAAGGAAAACAAGCAAAATGCTACCAAAGATTGGAATTTTTTATCCTAAATGCTGATAAACTTGATAAGAGGTGATGAGACAATGAATGTGAGTAAAAAGCATTGATGGAGAAGAAAAAGGGAGGTTGGAGAAGACTGCTGCAGAGAACATGGGAACATGCTGGCTGTTCTGCCTGGCTGCCTCTGCTCTGTCTTCAGGGAGAGCAGCTGAGGAGGAGGAGGAGGAGGAAAGGGGGGGAGGAAGACTAGAAGGAGGAGAAAGGACTGAATACAGAGCAGATATGTAGAGAAAGAAGGAGGTCAGGGAGGAGTTGGAAACTTTAAAGAGGAGAGAAAATGGGGAGGGTGAGACAAAGCAATGTTTGATGAAGGATGATGAACTGGCTGCCATGTTTAGAGTTAAGAGCCCGAGCAGAGAAAAATATAGAAAGTTTTGGAGAAAAAGGAAAAAGTGCAAAGGAATTAAAAAAAAAAAAGAAACCAGGAAGTCTGAAGAGTAAGAAGGAATCAGGAGGCGGTGAAAGACCATTGTGACAATGATGGAGAGTTCTGGGAGGACCAAAAAACCAAAGGGTAAAGAGGCAGAGATAAGAATGGATGGAATGGTGTCAGAGTGATTGTGAGATGGTGAGGCAGTAGCTCTGGGCAGGGTGAGAGGAAGTGATGCGTATGCTAACAGGAAGGAGCAGATCTCTGCAGCATGCAGCAATCAAGCACCAGTTCTCCAAGGCGCCCTCCTTGACCGCCAGCATGATCCTTACGAGCATGTTCTACACATCCCCCTTGTTTCCTCAGGTCCAACCCTCCCAAACACACACCTGACCGTGAAGTCAAAATCTAAAGGTTTGTTTCCTGCCAGCCCTTCCTCTCTTATATTTGCATCAATCACCACTGAAAACAGTAAAGTTTTCTTTAACAGGCTTCACATTACTACCAAAAACCTGCAGTTTTGTCGTTCAATCATCATTGTTACATGAAAAGACAGAAAAGGCAACCGTGTGACCCCAAAAGTTATATAGCGGGTATAGAAAATGGACGGATGGTCTCTAAAGCACAAACGTTACATTTACAAAACAAAATTCACTGATTTGAAAAAAGGCATTCATTTTAACCTCCTAATAGGGGACATGAACTTTGTTTTGCATTTTCTAAAGCAAGCCTTAAGAATTCTTGTGCTTCTGTGGATCAGCCTGTAGCTTCTTTTTCTGTAGTGACGTGCTGATAAAATGATTGTTCTTGACCCATCGTAAAGCGCTAAATACCACGAATCAGGACAGTTTACTCTGAACGATGTTTTCCACTTGATATGAACCCTCATTTTAAATCAGCATCATTATTGAAGGGTTGACATAAACTCCAGACACACCAAGAAGCAAAAACATGTGTTTCTCAGGATGGACACTCACCCTCTACATGACATTATAAATGTTCACTTTTAGAAAGTTTTATGAATGAATTCAGTGCATTCATTCATAAATGTGTAGCTTCTGTAAATACCAGAATTTTTGTTGTTTTTGGGCTCCAGTATGAAGATTTTAGAACAGACAGACCCCCTTTACCCCTTTACCTTAGATTCGTACATTTACTACACTAACTAATAAACACAAATCATCCAATGTACACACTGTTTTAAAATCTTCAAAGCCATAACCCATAACTGAGCCTTCAAAGCTTCAGCATTTCTACCGTCTTCTCACTTGGTACTGAGAGTGATGTAGAACAGAAATCTTAGAAGCTGGTGCTGCAGCTCATACTCCTGCATACTTGCGTCCTGCAGTCTGAACACTTCGAGAGTAAGAGAAGAAATAGGCTTTTTGTGGCATTGGCATCGGTTTAGCCTCCTTGGATGACACAAACAGAGATAAATTGACTGACTGCTTGATCCCTCACAAACCCTCAGAATATTCTTAGTTTTTGGAGCATACAATCTGCTAGGAAAACAAGAAGTTTAAATGCAGCTGTAGTTCCTCAGTAAAGAACGTCTGTCTGATTCTTCTATGTACTGAATCCAATTGTGTGTGTGTGTGGGTGTGGGGGGGGGCACAGAAGTGCTGCTCTCCACATTAAACTTCATTATGATGCAGAGAATAATTTATCTAAAAACTGTAGCATCTTTATCTTGTGGTTGATAAATCTGATTGCTGTTTTTAGAGTTTAAAGTCAGGTCATGGTAGTTCCTGAAATTGTTAATGGTCTTACTTAATAGCTTCCCAAACAGATAGTATGTTGAAGCTGTTGTTTCATCTGTGTCAACCCAATATTTCCACAAATTAACCAAAAAAACAAAACGAAAAACTGCAGTGTCCATATTTGGAAGAATTTGTGTGTCTACGAGCCCAGAGGATGAACCTCCAAACCTACACTAGGGGTGTGAAACTCATTTTTGGTTCAGGGGCCGCATTCAGCCCGTCTGATCTCAACTGGGCCGGACCAGTGACATTAAAGCAAAATAATTGATGGTCAGCTTGTTATCTGTAACTTTCTTTTTGTTCTGTTTTCCTCAGTTGGAAACATGTTTCAACCAACACAGTTGCCTAAAAACTTATTATTACACATTCATTCACAGACGCCAGTGGATCTCAAATAAAATGCATTTCACTTTTAAAAAAATGGTTTATTTAATTTTATACATACTGAATATCTTACATCTGACACTGAAGCAATCCGGACAATAAACTCAAACGGGGCTGCAGAAAAAAAGGAAACACCCTCCCTAAAATGTAAATGTGCAAATCAATGAAAAATTAACTAAATTAAACTAGCAAACATTTGTGAACATAACAAGAATTAGAAGTTAACCTCTCTTTCTCTCCTGAAACTGTCATTGTGCAAAACACAATGAAATGTCCAGGAATCTTTTCCTGGTTTCTGCCTGAATTTCATGGTAACACCTGTCTTCTTCCTGACCTTTGATGGGGCGCCATCAGTGGGCGCCATCAAACTGACATCATGTAACCAGTTCACTGCAACATTGGCTCCTGCTCATGATGACAAATTCAGCGTAGTAACTAGAGAGCTGACAATGTCATCAGCTGTGGGTGTGTCCATCATAGGAACCAGCTCAGGAAAGTCCGCTGTGATGGTCTCTTCAACACCTCCAATAAATACGCACAGTTGTGCAACATCTGTGATGTCTGTGCCACTGTGTTGATTCTACACAGCACCAAAGAATATTCCCCATTGGAGACAAAACGGGCGAATAGGTTTTGAAATCCTTGCTTGAATGATGGAAGTCCATAATGTGGGTGATAATGTTTGGATCTCTACAGGAAAGTTTATTGCAGAACATTTTTTAAAGTCAGTGGTACCAGTCAGTCTCTTTCTCCCCCTGTAATGATGCTGTGAGTCTGTCAGCATCAGGAGTTAGTCATTCGACTTGGCTACAGCAATAAATTAGACTGTCATCAATGATACGTCCCCTTTAGAGACAAAGACATTATAAATGCAGACAGATAGGTCAGCTGGCTGCTCAGAAAAATTCAATGTCAGGAGGAAATATGAAGGAAGTTTCCAAGGAGCTAATTTACACTGATGTAAAGGTGAAAGAAGTTGACGTCTAATAAAAGTTCAGGTCCAAAAATGAATTAACATGTTAGATGTGTTCTATTTCAGTGAAGTCATTGCTGAAGGCTCCTGCATCATTTTGAAGTTTGTTGTCACATAAATTGCCTGGACTGCGTCACAGACATCAAAGCTCTGGTCGATAACAGAGCAGAAAAAGTCAAAAACTTGATTCCTCACGCTGCTGCTGAAGATCCAGATTTCTTGCAATGTCCTCAGTCCGTCTCACCACTGTTCACTTGGACAGTACTACTTGCTGAAATGCTTCCTTATTTATCAAAGTACAACAGTGCAGCATTCTCTTTGATAAATCCTCCTCTGAGAATAGCTCTAAACTGATTGGAAGTTTGTGGGAAATTAGAAAGCGTTCTTGGTTGCTGCAACCTTGGATGTGTGAAACTTGTGTGTTCCTACATCCACTGCTCAGTTCTTTGGTGGAAAAATGTCTTCACCACTGACATTTCCATTCTTTCATCAAAGTCCACAATCATCTGTCCATTCCTGTCCTGAACACCGAACTTCTCCATCACTTCCTCTGTTTCCGTCACCCCCATGTCTGTAAAAGTAATTCTGCCGTCCCCAAACCGGACCCCCTTATGGCCTGGACCGGGCCTGGGATTTCTGTCCCAAGAATTGTGAATAGAACCAGTCAAAGGGAATCCCTGCCAGAGATTTTTGCCCTGAAGGAGAAACGTCATTTACATGTAAAGGTTAGATCATGGTGTGGATTTTGTGTCACAGAGAGCACTGGTGCTGTGTCTATTTTATAGTCTGTTTGTAGCCCAATCTATCCACAATCTATCCATTTTTCTAACCCGCTATGTCCCTTTCAAGGTCGCTAGAACCTGTCACTGTTACTGTTGGGCGAAGGCAGGTAACACTCTGGACAGGTCTGAAACACAATCAGTAGTTGGTAAATGCATTGGATTTGTATGTTTGTAAATCTGACTCCCAACTACAAACCTTTTGTCACTGAATCAAATATGTCAAGATCAGTAAAGCAAACCAGTTGTATGCAGCTGGATCTGGAACTGAAGAAGATTTTTATCACTTTCTTAAGTGTGTTCAGCTGCAGCTCTTAAGAAGACACAGCTTTTACCAGCTTTTATTTTCAGTTTTATTATTAGTTTCAGTTTTATTAAGCACACAGTCCCCAAAATGAGGTTTTTAGAAAGGTTTCCTGTTTATCACTAGTTAAGACTCAGGTTTCTTAGAATAATTGTGAGGAGCAGCAGTTCAGTTAAGACTGAACAAGCGTTCCCTCTGCAAGAAGGCACAGCTTCATCCTCTCAGGCCTTTTGTCTAATTGCAGATGCTTTGACGAGCAGCTGGAATGAAGTTTTAAAAATGTAATAACAATAATATACTTTATTTATCCCACTATGGGGAAATTCTTCTCTGCATTTTGTCCCATCCCCTGGGGGGGGGCTGAAGGCTGGCCATGCTCAGGGGGCGACAGCTGGCTGGGGAGAGTGGGGAACGATCCACCAACCCTTCAGCTGTTGGATGACCTGCTCTACCGCCTGAGCTTAACTGCCGCCCTATTATCATTATTATCATTAGAAAATAATTCACTGTAGAGGGCATCCCTTGACTGGACACTTACCTACCACAAGCATTCTCTAAAATCCTGCCAAAATGTAAAACATGTTTACATTTCATTGTCAACAGTTGGTAGCAATTAGCCCTCTCACTTCACAGTGAGAAGGTCCTGGTCCAAATCCCAGCTGGGTTCTTTCTGTGTGGAGCCTGCATGTTCTCCTGGTTCACGTGTGGGTTTTCTCCAGGTTCCTGCTTCAGTCCAGAAACATGATTTATAGGTTTCATTAGTGGTTCTAAGTTGTCTTTAGGTGTGCATGTGTGTGCGTGTTGTTGTGTGACCCTGCAAGAGACTGCAACCGCCTTGGCTGGGATAGGCTCCAGCAACCCTGTGATCAAGATTCAAGTTTGCACATGTGGTACATCGGAATTTTTCTTTGGCATCTCTCATGTCAGGGTAAATTAAAAAGGACAAAAAAAGTTAAAAAAAATAAATAGAATAAAGTTAAAAGTTAAAACTAGACAACAAAATTACAAGATATATAAAAAATATAAATATGAGTAAATATGAATATTGCAGCGACCAAGTCTGTACAGAAGAATTATTGAAGGGATTAAACAGGATCAGACACTTGATGTAATGGATGAATTGAATGTCATCAGAAAATTCACCAGATCTAAAAAAGGAACAAAAATCCCACTTTTTCTTATTGGTTTCATTAAAATAAAAAAGCAAAAATACATAGTGAGGAAAAAGACCTAGGCAGTGAAGTCACAGAAGAGAATAAAGTCAATTAGGAGAAAGTAATGAAAGAGGAGTTGCAAAAATACTTGAAATTATGACAAATGCTTCCATCAATGCTCTGTGCCTCTGCTGGCTCCTGTTCATGATGACAAATCCTTCATTAGTTTTCAACCTCATTAGTTTGCTGCTTCAACATGATAAAGGAGACAGCGCCTTCATGCAAGAACACAGGAAGAAAGGATGAACCCGTGCAGACATGAGAGGATGGGGAGGAATGCACTTAAATATGGGAGCAAAAATAAATTCTTATGAAAACTCCACATTCTATTATGGAGTCCAATAATATTACAATCAAAGTATCAGGAAACATGTAATACCAACACTTTTTTGTTGATGTGACATCATGAAAGACCTGAAAGATATAAAGAAAGGTAATAGCAATGCCCTCCCCTGTTGTTTGTTATTTAAAATGTTGTATCTCAACGAATTCAAACTGCTGTTGATCATTTAGAGACACACAATATGCAAACTAGTGTGAGAATATGTGTCTTGGATTCAGTTTATGAGGTTTTTCTTTAGATTTCCTGTTCAATTTGTTTTTCTGTTTAGGTTCTTCTTTTTTTCTTAAAGACCCACTCTGATGAAAATGGTCCTTTTGGTGTTTTTAACATGTCCTTTTTTCTGATAATAGAGGACGTATTTAAATAAAATTAAGATCAAAACTGCTATTCAGAGTTCTCCCTTATTAAAATTGTTGTGAATTGGAAACAGTAAAAAAATGCCTTTGGAAAAAGCTAGGAGTCACATAGATGCTAATCGGTGGGCCGCAAGATCCCTGCTTTGCTCCATTCTGATGTATCCACTTGCAGACAAATAGATCCATGTACGTCTTTGTTTTCCTCGTCTGTGCTGGCCTCCAAACCGTACAGCTGGACAGTTTCAATATTCCTTGCCATCATTGTTACACCGCTAATGTTAGGAAAATGTCCCAAGTACAATGAATGTTCAGTGAATTAGCTCATACAGGTGTTTCCACTTCATTTTCTAGGGAAAACTGCTTTTGGGGAACCTGACAGCAAAAAAAAAAATCTTTGGTCATATCTTTGGCTCAACTCAGCTCAGCAGCAGAATCAATCAGCTTTTTGAAAATGGGCTTGGCTCTGCTTCACTGGACCTCCCGCTGCGAGTCCGTCTGTGACAGGAGGCTGACATCTATTTAATCAGCTTATCACCTGATCCTAATCTGACCAGTGATGAGGGGATGCAGGAGCATGTAGGACCATATCAGAGCATCCAGGAGCATCCAGGACCATGCCGGAGCATCCTGGAGCATCTAGGAGCATGGAGAAACACTTTCAGCTTTTCATTGTAGGTGCTCATCTTCAGCTCCAGAGGAGCTTTGGAGCTGTTCCCGCAGTGTAATTGAACCATCAACCAAACCAAGGAAACAGAGAGAATCAGAACAGAGCCAGAACCTGAGAAAGCACAAATCATGTAGAAGTTGCTGTGGTGCAGTGAGGAGATGCAGATGCATAAATGACAGTCAGAGGAGAAGCCTGTTTAGGTTACTCCTTAAACTCTATAACTTTCCAAACTGTTCCTATGGTGGGCAGTACTCTCCAAAAATGACCTGCTGGTTAACTGGGACAGTTTATAGCTGGTTCGGTCCAGTCAGAGTACAAAGGAAACCAAAGCAGATAAAGTTGAGGAAATTCCCTACCTTTCAAACGGATCCTAAAGGCTCCATCTTACTGGACTGCAACTGCCGAGCAATTGTCTGAGCTTATTTTTAGGTGAAATAACAGTGACTTTGGAATGTGCTGGAGTTGGACTGAAACCAAGCAGAAGCATGTAAAAGTTCTTGTTAGAGCAAAACGTGTCAAGAATTTTAAATGAAGTTTGTGCAGACAGTATGTCAGTTTTTGTTTTTTGTTTTTAGCCATGGTTAGAATTGATGGGTTCTACGCTTTATTTTCTTTAATGTCCTGTGCCATTGTGTGGAGAGAATATTAAATTTGCAAATATTTGGACAACTACACTTGGGGACTGATTTGATTACTTTCATGTTTGTTGAGATACTACCTCAGGTGTCTGAAAGTGATCATAAGATTTTTTATTTTATTTACTGGGAGATGTAATGCACACGTCAAGGTTTGGCAACATATGAAGTTTAAAAAAGTTATGTTTCTGAAATGGCATCAACCACTAAATAAAATCAGTGTTTTTTATTCCTTTCAACCAGGATATGTGCAGGAAGGAATGTTGGTGAAAATACAAACATGTCTATAACAGTAAACTGGATTTTCTATGGAAGTCTTGCACTTAACGCTGATTGATTAAAAAGGAGGACTGAAGAAACGGGTGCAAAATCTGAAACTCATAAAATGATCACAACATCACATGACAAAATAGTGATTTTGTTTTGTTACAGCACAACATAGACCAGCAGCAGCTTGTAGAGGAGGTTCTGGAGGGAGTGCAGAGTTATTTCCAAATGTTTCACGGTTGAAAGAATTCAATTCAAATGTGCCAAGTCAAGAAGAAGATTTGTCAGCAGAGGTTATACTGTGCATCATTAGCTCCTGATGCTGTGCAGGAAAAAGCCATTTATTCTATTTGTATTATTAATCCACTGCAGCCGCTGCTGACAAACTGCCTTCAGTGTAATGGTACTCCTGGTGTAGCGTCTGTGTTGCAATGAGGCGACAGAAGCGTGTTAGGAGACAAATAGCGAGGAGGTTATGTTCCATACCGGTAGATTCACAGGACTACAAGAGTGTTGAAGGTTTTGGTTTCTGACTCTGATAAACAGACAAATCTGATGATGACAGCACGGAGGAAACAAGAAGAACCTGAAGTACATTCTTGCTGACATGTGACCCTATGTGACTTGTGTTTTATTGCAGACATGTCACAAAATCTGATTTACAGCTAACAATAAACATTAACCGCAAAATCGTGGCTAGATGTAAAAAAACTGTCCTGGTTGCTGGAGTCACTCTTCTTCACTTTCACTTTTTAGGAAAAAATTGCCTTTTTTGTCAAACACAGATTCAATCACTTGATATTTTTCCACAATGGTTTAAGTTCCTAATTGTACAATTTTGACACCATGGATAACACATGTCTGATCCTCTGCAGGAATATTAACATCTAAAAAATATTTCCCTAAAGATTGTTTATTATATAAAAGCATTCATTTGTCGCAACATTTTTCCCCCGGAAATTACCGGTAAGCCAAATGAGAAAAAGAAAACAGCTACAAGGATGAGCAGCAACCAGATCTGTGCTTTGACTTTCCAACATTTTTGCACTGCAGTTGTTAAATGAACATGAATGTATAAGACATTAAAAAAAACAAGACCAAAGTGTCATGCTGGTATGAGTAGAGGCGTGGCTTCCCTTACAGTAGCTGCTGTTTGTCACTGCAGTGTTGTTGAATGAGAAATCAAATCAGAAACCAAAGCAGAAATCAAATTAAAAGATGGATAGATAGATAGATAGATAGATAGATAGATAGATAGATAGATAGATAGATAGATAGATAGATAGATAGATAGATAGATAGATAGATAGATAGATAGATAGATAGATAGATAGATAGATAGATAGATAGATAGATAGATAGATAGATAGATAGATAGATAGATAGATAGATAGATAGATAGATAGATAGAGTACTTTATTAATCCAGAGGGAACTTGCATATCCATCCATTGCTCCTCAAATACACAAACATTCAATAGTTTAATGAAACCACTTCAATAGTTCTTCATCCTCTGATCTGCCACCACCTCCACTGTCTCAAGGTTTAGCCCCACGCACAGCCAGACGATTCAGTTTTTTTTATGTCCTTTGTGTTTGCGCACCCCCCCTCAACACACCACCACATAAGAGTGCTTAAGGGTGCTTAAAACAACAGACTGATAAAACATAAAAAGGAGTTCTGAGCAGACACTAAAAGAAGCTAGTCTTTTTGCAAACTATAACCTGCTCTGCCCCTTCCTGTATATGCAGTCCATGTTTGCCGACCAGTTCAGCTTCTTGTCCAGGAGGAGTCCAAGGTATTTGTAGTTATCCACTACCTCCACCTCTGCTCCACCAATGAGGATGGGTTGAACCGCAGCAGGCTTTCGACGGAAGTCCAGCCCCATCTCCTTTATCTTGTTGGTGTTTAGGTGGAGGCACTTTTGTTGGCTCCAGTGCACAAAGTCCTCCAGAGGAGAGGTGAGAGCACTATTTAGAAGAAGTTTATAAAGGAAATTTTAGTCCTAAGTGCTTCATTTTTGTACTTGACTCTGCAAATTTCTGCACTCAAAGGAGAAGTACTTTCCAGACTATAGTCTTCATGTCAGCGACTAAAGGAAGAAAGACGTGGACTCATACGGTTCTCACACACTCTAGTGCTCATGGTGTCAAGACACCCACTTTACAGATTTCACACTTATTGGCATTTTTTCTGTTGGAGCATCCTTTATCCAATGACGCGCTCCCCTCCCTTCATGCTATTTTTAGCAGATGTGCTATTCTGAGAGCCATCTCCAAGCAGGATAATGTTTCTGTATTTTGCGGTTCATCACCATGGTACTTAATCGTGCTGACAAAAAATGCCTGAATGCTGGAAACCACTGTATAGAAGATTTTTTCTGCTCCTTTGCTGCTGTGGTCTGTTTACTGACTGTACATAGACAACTGTGACTATTTTGGGACCTTACAAAAGTAGAGTTAGTGAATCTCTTTGATGTTTTTATTTAATAGACCCACAATCATTTATATTACACTTACTGTAAGTGAAAATCATTTCATAAAGTTCAAACTTCTGTCTGGTTACTAAAATAAGGGCTGTTGGAAGTCAGCACCTCAGTCAGACCGCTTCTGCCAAAGTTTGGACCAGAACCAGAAGAACTGCCCACATATCTGCAGTTCACAGGTTCTTACTCTGCATACCAGTGACGTATGATAGTAAAGCCCTTGGCGGCGTGGGATCTTCATGTGGTCAGAAACCCAGCTGGCCTCTGCCAGAAGCAGTCATGGCAGAACCAAACAAGAACGAGCTGTATGTAGATGAATGGAGCACAATGCTCAATCCAAGTTTTTCCTCTGACATTTCAAACCAAACTTTAAATCTTTACTTCCTTTTTGTTGTACCAAATCTTCATGTTGAAGAACTTTATTCTACTTTTGTACTTTAACTTGTTTTGGCTGTTGTTGTCCGTGCTTTTGTGTGTTCCTGTGAGTCACACTACATTAACTGTGTATGAAAAACTTGTCTGTGTGACCCTGAGTATCGGACCTGAACAGAACTGGACTTTAATTGGAGAAATTACTCTATCTAATCCAGGTTTACTGGAGATGACAAAAAGAAAAAAGTGAAAAAGCTGTTTTCCCTGAATGCTCATCGAGTGCAAACAATGAAAGTATCAAAATTTGTACCTTTTTAGTTGAGTTTATGTATTTTTCACCTTTTTAGGTAAAGTCATGTTTGGTTTAACAGTGTAGCTCTGGTTCCATTCCTTCATCAAGAATTAAAGCCACATTTCTGTTATCCTTCTTGTCTTCTCCTTTTGTCTTTGCACATTTCAGGTTTTTGTTTGGTTCAATATTTGACATATTTGGGTTCATTTATCAAATAAATGAAGTTTCTGTCCACGTGTGTTTATCTGCTGTGAGTCCTTCAAAACCTTCAGTCTTGGCTCCAGTTTTAGAAAGAAAAGCTTTGACCTGGTCTAACTCTGAACAGACGAGTGTTTTGTCTTTATAGCTGTGTAATCTTTTTTTAAATGCATTTAAAATGTTCAAATGATAATTGATTATTTAGTTAAAGCTAAAAACACCTAGAATATCTCAAACTAAACAGCAGAGTCGCCATATTTGTCACACACTTCCAGAGGATCAGAAATATTGATAGGCTAATGTGGTTCCTTTGCACTTGTGCACGTTTCTTTCCACCAGGGAAAATGAACTGCGTTAAAGTCTTGCAGCATCGATAATGAGAGCAGCACTTTGTGACTAATGGAGTGGTGAAGCTCATCATCAGAATTAAAGGATCAGTGTGAGGCTGTCCTCAGGACACAAGAACAAACTCACTTAACTCAGAACAGAACCTTTGCAGAACAGTCAGCTCTTTTTTAAACGTGGAAGCAACAAAACCTCCTTCTGAACTTTATGAAAGCCTTGAATTAGATTTTTCTATAATATCGACATATTTGTGTTTAGTTTGGCTTTGTGCATTGAAGAGAATCATAACTCTTATGAGTGTGTTAGTCTGGATTGTACTTCATGCCTGCAGAAAAGTGAATGTTCCATGTTTGGAGCTGAGAAGAGCTTCCTGTGATCAGGCTGAAGGGAAACAGACTCATCTGCTGTGAGATCAGCAAAGCAACACAAGAGTAAGTGTGAGTGTTGTAAAAATGGCCCAACCAGGCTCACCCAAGTCCTTGCCCAAGCTCACTCTGGGCAAGGACCAGAATCTGCGCCACAGGGACATGGACACCCCCAGGCTTACATGTGATGTGATCGCTGACTCATGGTCTTGCCAGAATACTGAGGGATCCCTCTCCCTGCATGGAGAGAGGGCCACCGGGCCCAGGAAGCCAGCACCCAAGGGACATGCCTGCTGTTGCAGAGGGCCTGGTTCCCTCTGACAAGGATGAGGTAGGGGACAGAAGATCAGAGGTCCCACCTTCCTTGAATGTGTTTGTATGCATGCGTGTGTGGGGGTGTGTCTATTGTTTTGTGGTAAAGGGTGTGTACTAAAAGGTTCAGTTAAAATTGCTATCCAAGAACCGCCCTACCAAGGGTCCTTCATATGGTGCAATTAAAATCGAGAGGGGAGGGGCCCGAATCTATGTGGCAACCATGGGGGAACCACTGCCAAGTAGCTCCTCCCCCTGAGGTGCATGGCTGGCTGACCCCCTGAGATGTTTTATTGCATCAACTAACTTCTTTATTCCAAATAAATATGTTAAGAGGCTAAGCAAATGTTTTAATTTGTCCCCCTTCCCCCTTAAATTCTGGTGAAAACGGCAAAGATCAAGATTCAGCAGAAACATCTTAAAAATATTTTTGTTTAATGAAAAACTGCTGGAAAATCCAAATAGATTGATTATATATTTCTTCTTGAGACTTCTGGAATATCTTTCCAGACTAATCAATTCTGAGCACTTTGAATGAAATTTTGCTACTTTACACTTATAGTTACTTTATTGTGCAGTTAATTTGTTCCTCAAATTTCAAATTTCCTGTTTGTAGTAATGGATATTCCATATGTTTGTAAACAGGAGAATAATTGTGTTTTTTTTATATCTTTGTGACTTTTCAGATCATTTTTATTTAGTCTTATTTTATGAAATAAAAATATGTTTGACTTTGACTTTCGCTGCCTTCTGTCAGTTCAAAATGAGGAGATGGCGTCGACCTCTGGCCAATTAAAAAACTGCGGAACTGAAAATGCAGAAGCGTTAGGTTTGTCCCTTACGGCTTCCTGTAGATTAGCGCAATCATGTCTGCCTCCATGATGGTCGTAAGTTATCCTTGAATTCGGTGTTAAACTACAGCGCTTCGTGTTTTAATCTGCTGGTTTAGTGCGCATGCCTTCAGGTTAAACTGCAGTCTTAACGCACGTGTTTGTTTAGTTTCTACTGTTTCATTCACACATTTAGTAATTTTTTCGGGAGAAGTGCATTTTTTGTTTCACTTCTGACTGTCGATCTCTCATGATGAAGTTTTTTTTTTTTTAAAGTTATGCTGGTGTTAGTGTCTTAGTTTATTTAACAGATAAAGTTATGTTGTAGTCAAGCGTCTTTTGTGTCCATCCCTCTGTTCTGGACTACAGTTTGGTCTCTCATAACTTTCCTTCTTCCCTCCTTCCATTCTTCTGCTTCCTCTGCTCAGGTTCTGCACAGATGCTGTCAGCGCTCAACTCTTCTTGTTGCTAGGCGACAGTGGATCTCCAGCTCAGCATCTCGTCCTCCTCTTGTATCAAGGCTTCTTCTTTTCCTCACGCAGAGATTTTATGATGTAGAAATGTTTGTCAGCTGGAAGCATCATTTTAAAAGAAACCAGCTCCAGAAAACGAATGCGTAAGTAAGACACATTTACAGCTCTGGCTTTACAGTGAAAGCAGAAATGTGGTTTTTCAGACATTAAAGTTTCTTTTTCCAGAAACATTAAGTCTTGATGTTTTCGTTTATTTGTCATAATGATTCAAACTCCTGAAACAGTCTTGTTTTTACATGTATTTTATTGCAGGTATTATGGCTACACTGAAAAGATTTATGGGACAGACATAGCAGCAGCCTACTATATCTTAAAGCTTGGGGGAGGATTTCGGTGAGATTCTCTTCCAGACTTCAACACTTTTATTTGACAGTTGCAGAAATAGTCATTAAACAGAGTTATGTGAATTTCAGTTACATAGACCTTTCCAGTATTGGACTCTTCCTAAATGGTTTTTGAACGCAGTGCAGTCTGTTGTGGTTTGTCCACAGGGTTTATGTGAAGCTCTTGGTTTGGTCTGGTCCTTGTCCTGCTGTGGTGCGAGTCTAACAGGGTCTGGGTTTCATCTGACCACAGATTTGTTGGCCAGTCCGAGTGGTTCCATGCAGATAGAAGGGGAAAGTTCAGCTGGGATTTCCTAAAGTTCAAAAACACTCCTCTAGAGGAAGTCGACATGAGCCGCACTCTTATCAACTACACTGGACTAAGCAACTTAGGTATGAAGCCTAGCTCTGCTTCCATTTCCTATCCTTCCACATGTCAAGTTACTTGATCAAAACTGTTCATACTTTATCAGGCAACTTTGAATTAAAATGTTTGTGTGAGGGTCACAATTTGATGTATGTCTCCACTCAGAGGCGCAGAAACAGTTGCAGACTCTGAGGTTAAGAGGCTGTCTTGAGATAGATGATTGGTTCCTGGCGAGACTCCACATCTTCCAGGATTCTTTGGAGGAGTTGGACATCTCTGACTGTCCACGCATAACCACGGGAGGCCTGGCTGCCCTCAGAAATCTCAAGTAATCAACCAGAATGTCTATCGTAGCTCAGTGAATGCAAAAGCAATCCTCTAAGAGGCTGTTTCTGTTGTTTCTGTTGAAGGAAGCTGAAGCTTCTTTACGTATCATCTCTCCCGAGAGTATCATGTCCCGGTTTGGTGATTATCCTGTTGGAAGAGATGTTACCTCAGTGTCAGATCATCGCTGAGGGCTACGACCACAGCGTGAGGCAGGCAGATGGAGAGCGCATGGAGAGCTGAAAGAGCCTGAAGGTTTCATCAGCTGCTTGTGGACATGAAACAGACTTTTCATTAGTTTAAATGAAAGCAGCTGAAAAAGTGAAGATGTTGACTCTAAATACAGTTTGTAAAAAAAGAACTTTGTTTTCAATACATGCACAGTAATGTTTAAATTGTGAAAATGACTTCAATTGTTAAAAACTATAATATACTGTAATGTGTGTGGGAGGTTATTGTATGAGTGTAAACATGACTGTAAATAAAGACTATACAGGTTCAAATACTTTGGTTTTTAAATATATGTTCCTACTAGAACGATGTAAGGTAAACCGTCTGCATGTATGTTCGCTTCTCACTACAGAAGCTTATATCAGCTGGTCAAAGCCCATAATCCTGTATAAACCTGCACTCACTGCCCACAGTGGGCTGATGAAGACACCAGTAGCTGAACATCTCACAACCTGATGACGGCAAAAAGATGAAAATCTGCTGGTGAAGTATAATGTAATTTTTTTTTTGTTTATTTATACATTTTAGACTATTTAATCACACATTAAAACTGCAACACACGTAGAATTAACGTTCGTTTAGGAATCAAACTCAAAATATTTGTCGGTGCGTTTTGCGAAACGCTCATCACTCCTAGGAACGCTTAGTCTGCGATCCCGGTGACCACGCGGACTGTTTTTGTTGACGGACAAAGCGGAAGTGATTGAGAGCAGCAGCTTTTTTCTCAGATATTCTGTAGTTAGCTGGGCGGCGGGGTCGGAGTTTGCTCGAGCTGATCAATGTCTAATGCTGCAGGTAGAACAGCTCGGTTCGGCTCGGTTCTACAGTGGAGAAGTCCCGCAGGAATAACTCTGTTCTCTTCTTGGCGTTTTTTGCGGTAACGTTTCTTTTGTTTTCTTTGAATTATAGATCTTCCAAAAGCAGAGGAGGAGGAGGAGGTCGCCCCGGATTTACAGGTGAGCTGAACGTAAAGGGGAGCATTACATCCACTGAAGGTAGATCTGTTGAAGGTTTACATTCTGTGTATAATAATCTGTATGACATGACTGCTGCTGTGAATCTTGATATATAACCAAATATGATCAGCTATATAGAGTGATTGTAAAGGCATGACTGTTAAATGATTAGTTCATGTATCATTCAGTCAGTTACCTGAACAGAAGGATTTCTGAATCAAATCAGTTTTTTTTTTTTAGATCTGATTCATCAACCATAATATGACACTTTCTGTGATGGACAGTAGGAACACATCTATTCTAAAATGAGCTCATGAAACCATGAGACCCATGAAACTCATCTTAGTTTTTCTCTCGTAATTTAATGAATCAGGAAGCATCATTGTGCTTGTTTCCGATTAAAGTCGACGTCTTTGCTGGCATTAATGATCCGTTAAAGCTCGTGTCAGTGAAAAGCGGAAACATCGTACTTTCTGTCTTCATGTGGATGAATCGTCCTCTGAGTTTTCACGTTAGTAGGATTTTATACTAAACTAAGCAACAAGCTGTTAATAAGCAGCTCCTGCAGCCGTCAATTCGTTTCTGACAGAACACTGACCCAACACCAATAAAGCCTTTAGAACGCCACTGTTCCCATTAATTGTAATGATTGTAAATGAAACAGAGATGAGTGAAACCTGCTGCAGGTAGTTTAAACAAAAAGATTTCAAAACTAACTTCAAACTTGTCTGAACATCACTAAAGTTGGTGTGTTGATGTGGGTCTTCATTAAAAATGACTGAAGTGCAAAGCCAGGCTGACCCCCCCTGGTCCTCCAAAACCAGAACCCTGGGCCGCTTGATGTGGGCAACCTACATCAATAAGGATGTGGAATCGCCTGAATCAGCAGCATGGAGGAGCGGGAATCAGACAGGGTTAGGGTTCTTGAAGACCCGGGTCATTCCGCCCTGGATTTAAGTCTTTCTGCATATAGACAATGAGCTTCAAAATAAAAGCACAACTGAAAACAACAAGAAAAAACAACTATCTATAGATGAGAAACAGACCTTCACTGAGGAGCTTAGCTCTTTCTTACAAAGACAAAAGCAGAGACCGTCAAGCTGTCAGACTGAACTGTTTTAAACATCAGAAGCTGTAGGAAACTTACAGAAAACCCCAATCATAACTGAATCAGAGGACTACTTTCTCCGAGTTACTGTCATGAGACGCTATCTGCCAGTCTTCAGCTGTGGAGAAGATTTGAGATTGAAGCAAGAAAGACATTTCTAAGACATTACAACAACTGTAAATCAGAGATTCCTGCTCTAACCAGTGATGTATGTGAAAACATTTTGCATAGTCCGCACTTCTTGTACAGATCCAATCCACACAGAGCAGCAGACACGAGTATCAGCAGGTAGAACCCAAACCAAAACGTTTTTTCTGGTTCTGCAGGATCAGTCGGACGACAGCAGTGACGACGAGGCGGCAGCAGGAACTGAGAGTACGTTCTCCTCTTTTCTGTTTCCTTTGTTCTTATTCTATACCTCATCCTGCAAACACCAGTCCAGCATTTATCGTTCCTGCCCCGTCCAGGTGAGTGTTTATGGTGCCTCACCGTGATGTTATAGGATGTAGAGAAGAAAACAAAAGGAAAGGCCTGCTCTGGTGGCCCCCACACCAAGCCCCCCTGGATGGCCAAGCAGGAGCCGTGTCATCCGTGGCTCATGGCATAGCCAGAGATCTCAGGGATCCCCCCTCCCTGAGTGAAGAGCCCAACACCCAAGAGACACAATCACCACTGCTGGATGGCTGCAGCCCCCCCTATTCCCAGCTTTCCTCCGTTAGACCCCGCCCAGTCTTTGGCACCGATGGACAGTTTACCAGGAGACGGGGGCCCTTGTAAAAGGGGGCCTGTCGCTGGGCCCCCACTACACACAGAAAGACCAATCACTCCTGTTTGTTAGTCGTCTGAGAACATCAGTTCCGGTCTGTGTAAAACGGAATCCTCACCGTTTCGGCCTGCTGCGTTCAGGTGCGGGGATGCAGTTGTCTTCTCAGTGGTGTGTTTTTGTGTGTGTGTGTGTGTGTGTGTGTGGGGTGTGTGTCAGTCTGATTCTGCTCTGTTCCTTCCAGTGGACTTCCTGCGTAGCCTCTTCTCCAGCACTTTGGGCCTCGGCTCTGCAGAGAAGGTTCTGGATGCTCTGACTCTGGAAGGAGTGGCTCAGTATATAAAGAGCGGCAAATGTGAGCGTTAATGGGTCTGCAGACGTAGCTTCGCTTTCACACACTCACAGGTTTTGTTTGGATCACGCAGGTAAAAACATCATCTGCATGGTTGGTGCAGGAATATCCACATGTGAGTATTTCAGCTTTGTTTATTTTTGTTGACATGTTTTTGACGATGTAAACACTGTGTCCATGTTTTTCCTCTGAAGCTGCTGGAATTCCAGATTTCCGTTCTCCAGAAACCGGCCTGTATGCAAACCTGCAGAAATATGACCTGCCTTACCCAGAGGCCATCTTCCAGATAGATTACTTTAAGGTTTGTGGAGGACCTCATGTTATATGACCATCGCCATAATGAAAATAAACCTGTTTGTAAATGTAGAATATAAACAATAAATAAAAACATCCACATTTGAACTGTTTTGTTTCAGAAACATCCAGAACCGTTCTTTACTTTGGCGAAGGAGCTCTACCCAGGACAGTTTAAGGTACAGCTCCAGCCTTCAGAGTAAGGGCCTCCTGGTTGTCAAGTCCTTCACATAGTCTGCGCTCTTGTGTCCATCTCCAGCCAACCATCTGTCACTACTTCATAAAGCTGCTGAAGAACAAAGGCCTCCTGAGACGCTGCTACAGTCAGGCAGGAAACCTGCAGCATCTTCTCCCTGAGGCTCTGTTGGGGTTCCTTTGTTTGATGGTTTGGGTGTCTCCATGCAGAACATCGACACTCTGGAGCGAGTTGCAGGTCTTGAAAAAGAAGACCTGATTGAAGCTCATGGGACCTTCTACACCTCCCACTGTGTCAGCTTCTGCTGCCGTAAAGAGTACAGCCTGGACTGGATGAAAGGTTTGGTCTTCACTCAAGGATCTGTTGGATTTAGACCTCTGGACTTCTAAACTTTAGAACTTTGCTTTGCAGAGAAAATCTTCTCCGATGCCATTCCCAAATGTGAGAAGTGCAACAGTTTGGTGAAACCAGGTCAGGTCCTGATGTTTGATCCTGCTGCTTAAAATGATTTTAGTTTATTTCCATCAATTAGAAAAAAATATATTTTCGAGATTCTGTCCTCTAATATTCCTTCACGTTGAACAGACATTGTTTTCTTTGGGGAGAATCTGCCGGCGCGTTTCTTCACATCAGTGAAGATGGTGAGATCATCACGTTGCTTTCAACTACTTTGAATTGAGATGCAAAGAAATTGCATTTTTGTGTCCACATTCTGTAGGATTTCCCTCGCTGTGACCTTCTGATCGTCATGGGGACGTCTCTGCAGGTGCAGCCGTTTGCAGGTTTAGTCGGCAGGTATGGCGTTCGTCCTGCGGGGTCACCTCCTCACAAAACTCACAGGAAGCTGTGGATCAGATAAAAAAAGGCACTTTTCTTTGTTCTTTAGAGTTTCCAAGAGTTGCCCCCGGCTGCTCATTAACATGGAAAAGGCAGGGGAGGTAAGCGTTTTCAGCGCCCCCTGACACTCCTTACACCTGTCAAAGCCACGGCGGTGTGGGAGTGGCTTCATGGTGGCGTTCCTCTCTGCTTCTGCAGGCTGACCCCATGCTGGGGATGCTGGGATTTGGAGGAGGCATGGACTTTGACTCAGACAAGGCGTACAGGTGAAGAAGTCATCCAGCTAATCCAAACGGATCTTTTCCTCACATCCCAAACGGGGCGCGTCTGAAGATGTTTGACGGTTTTTCCTAAAAAAAAAAAAAAAACAACGGGATGAATGGGATCTTGGTAGACGTAGTTCATAGATTTAGTTTTTCAAAAATGACTGCAAGTAAACTCCCATCTTTACCTATGAGATTATGTCAGTAGTTTTTCCGCATCTCTGGAATGTTCTCCAGTGACGGAGAAGTTTGTAGGTTCATGTCACTGTTTATGTTGAACGCCCCACAAAACACCTAAAAGATGGACTGATGTTTTTCCAAAAGCAGATTTTTTTGGACACTGATCACTTTGACACTTTAGTGGTTTGGGCTCCGGCCTCTAGGGAAATCTAGTGTTTGTAGTGATGGTATGCCCCACCTCCAGGTCAGCTGCCTTTGGCTGTTCTTTGTGTTGTGAGCCAGAAAATGTGGCAACACAAAGTGAAACCTTGTCTCTGGACAAATTCAGGTTCTTTAAAGATGAACATTTATGAATGTACAGCAGGGAGGCAGACTAAGAGGAAGTTCATGTTGGTCCTTTTGTTTGGAGCAAAGATGTTTTGGGGCTTCATCGTCCTTGTAGGGACTTCACATGTGTTCTTAAAGAACTGTGTTGCAGAAGTTCTGGATTTTCTTTTTCAGGAGATCCTGTTTAGATTCAGAGACGCTTTAGGACCTGAGATGATCCACCCCACTTCACTGAAAAACTCGACTGACGTTTTTCTTCTTTGTTTGCGTTTTATTTGTTCACATCGGATTTCTGTCCTGAAAATGGCATTTTAACCAGGAGTTTTTTTTTTCTTTTTTCATAAAATATAAAAACGATAACTTTGTTTTTTTTTTTTTTAATCATAGTGAGTTTCTTTAATAAACTTCAGGAGTTGAAAGCAGAAAGCTCCTGGTTTTTACTGCTAACAGTCTGTCTCTCTCTGCAGGGATGTGGCTCACATCAGTACCTGTGATGACGGCTGCCTGGCTCTGGCTGACCTGCTGGGCTGGAAGGTATCTCCTGCTCCTCCTCAGACCCTCTCTGAACAGAATCCAGACAGAACCTTCCTGCTTAACCACTGAATCGATTCTAGTTCAGATTTTACACCAAACCCATTAAAACCCCATTTGTTTTGTTTTTATAAATAAAAAATACAAAATAAAGCCAATAAGAACTGCTTTCAAGGGAAATAAATTCATACATTTATAAACCAGTATTTCTCTTATTCAGTAAAGTTTGATTGGATTCATTGATTTATATATTTTTTAATAGTTTTTTTTAGGTTTATTGGGGGAAAAAAAGCAACAACAAAACAAATTTCTCACTGCTGCCAGTGTGTGTAACTTTCAGATGATGCTCTTCAGCGTTAGAAATAAGGGGAAAAAAACCTAGCAAGTATTATTTGGTTGCCCTCCCCAATTTTTGGTTGTCCTTTGATACTAATATTTAACAGCAACGAAACCTACTCAGATGTCAGTACCTATATCTTTATTTCTTCTATACATCTAAGATCAACTGCCTCTTATGATGGACATTTTAAAAACTCTTTAAAATATTAAAAACAAACATTTTACTAAATATTGAAGCATCTGGTTACACAAAGTATTGCCAAAAACTTGAAACTAATATCTTTATAACTAGTATCTTTACACAGATTTAAATATATTGGTACCTTTTTTTCTTTGGTTTTGATAATTGTTACTTAAAGAATATAAAATACAAAGACTGTTGTAAAAAATTAGAATATCATATCAATTCCATGGAAAAAGTTTTTTTTTTCCCCAGCTCATGTCAGTCTGTTCTGTTTTGAGTAAAAGTTCGTGTTTTAAATCTTTTTGCGTGTTTTTGGAGACCTCTAGCGGTCGCGGCAGGTACTGTTCAACACATTTGAATAATCTTTATTGAAAGAGCAGATATACAAACAGAAAGGATTCGCTAGCATGCACACACTTTGTTTGTCAGTGGAAAGATTTTGCTGCATACGTTTCAATTCAGAGGTTGCCAAAAAATTAACCCTTAAAACTTGAGAAATAGTTGAAAAATACTAAAATGTTGAATAAAAGACCAAGTTGACACGGACAACCATCAGGTTCATTTTTGGTTGTCCTCCGTGAAATCTGGTTGTCTCGGACAACAGGATAGTCGCTTATATTTCGAATGCTGTTCTTGCGTGAAGCTGCTTTCCTCTGAGCACGGCACACATTAAACTCCATCTTCTGCCGTCTGCCTCCACAGGCCGAGCTGGAGGCTCTGGTGAAGCAGGAGCACGCTCAGATCGACAGTAAAGACAAGAAGGAGCAGGCTGGAGAAGCTGGAGGAGCAGCGGCCAAAGCCAGCTCGTCCTCTGTGAAGCCAGAGGAGTGACCTCTCTTAAGCAGACGGCTGGTATCTAAGTTACATCAAGACTTCAGGCTGATGGTCAAATTCCCCTGTTTGACTCTTAATATCTTTTGCACTTTTGCGACTTTTCCACACTTTCTGCTGTCGCTCGTCATGTGACTGCAGCCCGCACATTTATGCTTCCTGTTTGACTAAAACTGAAACCAGGTGAGATGATCTGCAGCTCGTGTGACTCTGCAGTGAGACGAAGATAAAAATCAAGAATTTGCTATTTATAGCAAAACTGTTTACATCCAAAATGTTCTTTGCCGAAAACTAACTCTGTTTTTCTTTAACTTAGCTTAATGATTTTTTAATCATATTTAATCTCTTTAACCTGAAGTGTTTCATCGTCTCTTAATTCTGATGCTTATTTCAAAAAGTCTTGCTTTGAAGAAATGCAGCAGGTTTTTAGAATAAATGTAAAAAATAAGACATCGGCAGAAAAGAATTGAAACTGAACAGAAAAAAAACTGTTGAAACCAAAACCAGTAAAAAACATAAACTTTGATGAATTGAAATAACAGCAACTGAAGCTGAGCTGCAGGTTTGTGATCGACTAAAGCAAAACCTGCAATAAACTCAACCTTTGAGAACATGGTTCAGTTTTATTTGTGTCCTCTGTTTATCCAACACACCCACACATTTATTTGTAACAAACCTTATCCCCCCTTTTTAACCTGTAAGGGCTCAAAATAATTTCCTACATCATTTTTACTTTAAGGGAGAATAGGTTTGGTTCCTTCTGGGCTTAAAAAAAACCCTTCTAAAGACCAGGAAGTCCCTCCTTTGTTCAACTTATTGTTTCGCAGTTTGAGTCAAAACTTTCCAAGCAAGTGAATGAAGCAGAGTTCAGGGACCAGGAGCTATTGCATTGTGGGATTGGATTTTCTCCCCCACAAATTGAGAAGATAAAGAGAAAACGTCATGATTCAAATAAATCTAAATTTGGAAACTAAAACTAAGCCAAATTGCAAAACAACAACACTGACTGTGTCTATACATGCCTGCAGCAGATTGAAAAGTCACTGTTGGTTTTTCATGGATGGAAAGACTTCATCCATCCTTTTGTTTTAGTTAGAAAACCGAAGCTGAATGTGGATGATCAGGATGGATGCCGAGGTCACCAGTAGGCCGGTTTTTGACTTGTGGTCCCTGTGGTCTTTCTGTACTGGAGTGTTTATGGAGACACGACACCTGCAATGCAGACTAGATAAAAACACACCAGTCTAATGACATATTTTGTATGTTTTCATCTTCCCTTACTGAATAATAAAAAAGCCTTTTTGCCTTGAGGACAGAGAGAGTGGACAGCCACAAAGCCTAACGGGTCGTGTTTCTCCACCTCTCTCCTTTTGCAAATGGTCTTTTGTGTGTTTTCGTTTCCCAAACTGCACATTTCATTTTTGGACGTCCTGAACATCTAAATCTGCGAAGGCCGGACGACACAGCAACAATGGAAGCAGGTTTTAAATTTAAAGTAATCTAATGGAGCATAGGCATCAGAAATATCGGCTGCGTGGTTTGATTCATGTTCTGACTGAGAATATTTCATCCTAACCAGATCTGTGATGAAAGGCAGGAGAAGATCTGCTCTGATAAAGCTTATTCTGGACTGTTGCATTCTCTGGTCCTCCATGTCTGCAGCCTCTTTTTTACAGGAAACACCACCTGTCACAGAGATGGTTTGAGGAGCTCTCTTAGAAATGAAGTGTTGGTTTGGAATTTCCAAAAGCTTTCCTCCAACTTTTGCAGCTCGCTGCAAGTCCTGAAGTCAGACCTGACGTCCATGAGGGCCTTTCGGGTTATGACGTCTTCCTTGAATCTTGTTGCCACAGAGATGGACAGGGGGCGGTTAACACTCTGTGAACACGAGGAGGAAATGGAACCTGTAGGTTTGCGTGACAGTTTTCCACCAAACTGTGTGTTTGTTTTTTTAAAGAGTATCTACAACCGTCCCTTAAAAACGACATGAACTTTACAGAAAATCTCAGCTTCTGATGTTTGCACTGAGTAGAAGGCACTTCTATTAGAGCGTGAAGTGAACGTGCTGCGTTGGTGAGTACAGCAAGTGCAGAACTGGGTTAACCACACACACATGGAGGGGGGCGGGGGGGTTGCATGATGGGGGTTGTAGAGTTTCAGAGCTCATTAAAGACCGGCGTGTGATGCAGACAAACGAAGGCAAAGGTGTCGGCAGGACATCACAAACCTGCAGCTCAGCTCCCAGTCTTTCACATCTCGATGATGATTCCAGAAGAGAATGTTGCTGCTTCAGGTCTGATGCCGTTCTGAGCTTTGAAGCTTCTGTTGACGCCACAAAGAAAAGAAAAGTTCAAGAGAGAAGAGTGCATGATGACAACTGACTGCTAACCGTGCAGGAAGAGGAAACATGTAAGTAGTAACTAATTATATCCAATCTTTACTGTCAGATGGTTGCATTACATTAAACAGTGACAAAAAAAATACATAAAAACTAAGAGTACAGAAAAATCCTTTCTAGTTTTATTTGGTTTCAGAAGACTGTCAAAACTGCCCTTAAAGATGTTCAAGTGCGCTCACAAATGTATTTACATGTTCAGGGCAGTCCACAGTCCGGTTAATGGCACCACAGCCATCCCATGGAGGGGCAGCAGGAAGAAACTGTCGCTGCTGGAACAGCTGAGGGGGTGTCAGGAGGCCTGGAGTCCAGATGAGGAGTGGGACAGAGAAAGAGCTCATGCCACCATCTTTGGGACTCCTGCTGGGGTGAGTTTGTTTTAGAGAACGTATTTTCTTTAAATTCCACTTTTTAGAAATTTGAGTAAAAAATCCGAACTTAGTGTAAACAGAAGAAATGAAATCTCATTCAAAGGAAAACAGGAATGTAAACTTTAATTCCTTCCGGCCATGGAGGAAATATTTGTCGTCTGATGTTGGAGAATGAGCTGAAGTGTGTCAGAAATGCCTTAAAGTCAGGAGACTCAGTAGATCATTGATGGGTTTTCCTCTACAGAGATTAGTTTCAAATCTAAAGCAAAGTGAAGGGATCATCTGTGAGTGCCAGTGTCCTCAAAAGTAACGGCTTGAATAACAACTAAAGCAGGGTTGGGTTAGGAGTTTCTCCAGTCGGAAGTGGATCAACCTCATGAACCTGGACAACACCTGGGTCAAGATAAAAATCCAAGAAGTGGAGGCATCCACAGGACATGAATGCTTCAGATGAGAGCATCAAGGAATTACACATAAATGAATGTTCTCCAAAACTCTGCTTTCATTTTTATAACAGCAATTTGCATAAACTCTAGAATGCTAGGAGGAATAATCAGATCCACTGCAGTTGATCACAAAGTCCCACTTTGCTTTAAAAATGAACTTTGACCCTAGAAGAGCATTTCCACAGGATTTTAGCCCCAGAAGGACTATCAAACATCAGGGATTCCTCCATCAACACAGGTGGAGATCAATCTGTCATGACAACAGACTGGACACTTTAAAAGGAGGATGGAGCTTGACGCCTTTGCTCTGTTAACCATGGTTACCTGCACAGAAACATGTGCAGCCGTTGCTAACAGCCCCTGACAGTGAAGTCTATTGCAGGAAGTAAAACTGATCCTCGGTCAACCATCTATGGGATTATAAAGAACTTTAAGGAGAGCAGTTCAATTGTTTCAGCTGCAGGGCCCCACCAGAGCAGGGCTCCCCCAGGAATGGCAGCAGGCCAGATGGGAGTGCATCTATACACATGGTGAGGTGAAGACTTTTGGAGGAAGGTGGGTGTCAAGAAGGACGGCAAAGAAGCCACTTCCCTCCAAAAAAGATCCAGAACGAACTGACATACTGCAGAAGGGAGTGGACTCCTGGGAACTGCTGAGGACTTCTAAGAACTGCTGAGGACTTCTGGGGAATTCTTAGGGCTGCTGAGGACTTCTAAGAACTGCAGAGGACTACTGAGGACTGTTGAGGTCTGCTAAGGACTGCCAATGACTGCTGAGATCTGCTGTGGACTGGGGTGAAGTTATTTTCTCTGGGGAATCCCCTTCCCCTTAGGGGATCTAAAAAAAAGCTTCCTCAGAGATCAGTCCTGCCAACAGTGAAGAATCCTGAGACCATTCCTGTGTTGGGGTTTCTTCTCAGTGGGCTCTTCCATAATCTTTGCTAAAAATACTGCCATGTTTGAAAAATGGAACCAGAATGTCCTCAGAGACAAACTCCTCCCCACCATCTAAGAACAGGTTGGTGCTGAGTAATGCATGTTCTAGCATAATGAAGCACCTGCGGCTCAGAGAACAAAACATAAAGATTTTGGGTCCATGGCAGGAAACACTTCAGATGTTCATCCCATTGAGAACTTGTGGTCAATTATCAAGACACAGATGGACAAAACAAAAACCTGCAAATTCTGACAAACTCCAAGTATCAATAATGTAACAATGGACAGCCATCAGTCAGGATTTGGTCCAGAAGTTGAGGTCTTGAAAAAGAAGCATCAACACTGTAAATATTGAGTAGTTGCAGTAGCTTGTCAATAAAATTTGATAACTATAAAACACTTGTAATCATCTTTTAGTATGCCATAGAAACATTTGAGAGAACACCTGAAAATCCCTGATGCTGCAGACTTTGTGGAAATGTATATTTGAGTCTTTCTTAAAACGTTTGGCCCCGACTGTACAGCACCAACTCGCTGTCTTTAGAACGCTGCAGCACTGCGCCCCAGAGGTGCGCACAAGCAATGAGGGAAGGAGGACAGAAGAACATGTCCACCATGTCTTCAGGACCTGTGGATATCCCAATGGGGCAAGACAAAAAGGAAGGACAAAAGAACCAGAACCAAAAAGGAAGACTGCAGTCAATTTTTTCATTTCTAATGTGTCAGACAAACGTAAAAGGATTTTCAAACCCAGCATCCCGATCCACTTCAAACCTGTTCATAATCTCAGACAAAAACTGGTTCATCACGAGGACACAGTTCCCATCCACACACAGACTAATGTCGTGAACTCCTTCCACTGTAACACAAACCGCAATGAACAGGACTCTGGACAGACAAAACCATCATAAGGCTAGCTCTAGTGGTCTAGAGTCTACAGCCCCAAACCCCTCCTTGAAGGTAGGGGGGCTCTGTAGAGAGAAAGAATGGTTCGAGCGAGGAGTGAAGGAAACTATTGAATAATATAAATGTTTGCTCAGTGGCAGCCTCAATTAATCTACAGCAGTCTCCTGAAACCCCAACAGTCAAAGTCAAAAAGTCCGAGTCAGCTTTATCTGTCAAATATACTGCATACACATGATATGCAGTACACATGATTTCCTCTCGACCCACAGTGCAAACAGCTTATAAAATAACAATATTAATAAGAATAAGAATAATCTAAACAGGATGAGCCACCCCCGTCATGAGGAAGCTTATCAGGAGAACAACTGCCCCCCTGTCTACTTTATGTTTAATTAAAAAAAAGGAGCAAATAAACTGCATTTTGGGCTTCAGTCTGCAGGACGCCATAACAGCTTTATCAATGACTTAACTGCAGCGTTTATACTTTCTGTTACAACAGGCCTGCAAGTACTGACTGTCACATAAAGCAGTTCCTTTTTTCCTTTGCCCCCCCCCCACACTACAAAAAAAACTGCTTTCAATCTAAATGCAGAAGTAGTTCTGAAGTAAAGCGAGTGCAAACCAAGAAACTGCCATTACTGTCAGGACATGCCTACAGCAGACAGACACGGTAAGTCATAAAGAAAAGTGTATTTCGTCATCTGTATCAACAGCTCTCTCACTTGCAGGAAATACGAACCTTGAAGTGGCAGTGGGGCTTTTTTATAAAAAAAAAAAAAAAAGGAAAATAAAACAGCAGCTTAGTGAGAACAATTAACAACTGACTGTTTAATAGTTTAAGTGTTGAAAAAAACAGAATAAACCAAAGTTTGACCTGTTTATTGAGAAGAATCCACAGTGAAACTTATTTCTGTTCTAGGCTTTTTCAAGGAAGCACTATTTCTATGAGTCTAAAAGCCACTTCCTGTCTGTTTGTGTATGCGTGTTTGTGTGTGTTGTACTGTCAGGTCTAAGTGATGCACAGAGCTCAGTTTTCTCCAGCGGTTGAGTTTTCCAGAATTGGACCAAACGATACAGGAACAGCTCAGTCATTGTAGCAGAAAGTCATGCTGGCAGAAAAGTCACGTGTTGGAGCTCAGCCAACCTGCCTACTCCTATGGAGACCAGAATAGTGTTGGTCAGTCAGAGACTCTGTAGGTTCTTCCTCATAAAAATCTGAGTTTGGTCTGAAATGTTCACCAACACTTCAACTACGAGATGGAAAGTAAAAAAGAATCCAGGAAATCACATTAAGAATGAGCCCTGTATAACAGAGCAGAACACGTTTTAAGAGTTCACATCATTAGTTAGTAATGGAACCCTGGTTGATAATGTCAGAGGTCAAAGTTCTGCTGTTGGTCTTTAGTAGGTTTGGTCCATTCTTCATGCAGATGTTTTGCTACAGAAAACATATAATATAATAATAGTTTATTGTGTCAAATTTATTAAACATATTGTGAACATATAATTGTTCAGAAATTACAGTTGCCTTTGAACTAACATTGAAAAAAATACATAATAAATCACTATTTAGAAAGAATATATTTGGTTTTTTTTGTGAGGTTACATAAAATTGCATGTTAATAAACTGGAGGGAAAAAACAACTACCAGGATAAAATTTCAAATAATTTAATTGAAAATTATTACGGAAAACTAACTTTATCATATCTTTTAGAAAAAAACTGCTGCAACTTTTTCTGCCACAGTTATCACAAAAATGCATGTGAGATTAAGGAGGGACTGTGCATCAATACAGACTATGAGTTTCTCCTTTCAATTTTTGGATACTTGTATGCAACAGGATTTTTGTCAAGATTAAAGGGTGCCTTGGCTCAAAAAAGGTTGAAAAACACTGATCTATTGGGTTGAGATCTGCTGACTGTGGAGGCCGTTTGAGGACAGAGAACTCATTATCATGTTCAAGAAACCACTCTTAGATGATTCCAGCCTTATGACATGGAGCCTAATCCTGCTGGAAGTAGCCATCAGAAGATGGTACACTGAGGACATAGAGGGATGGAGATGTTCAGCAGCAATATGCAGATAGGCTGTGGGGTTGTAATCATGTAATTATGTAATAAGTTGCACAAAGTCTGCCAGGACAATATCTCCCACACCATTACACCACCACCACCAACCTGAACTGTTGACACAAGGCAGCATGGATCCATGCTTTTATGTTGTTGACGCCAAATTCTGACCCTCCAAATTTGGCAGTGGAAATCGAGACTCGTCTGACCAGGCAACATTTTTCCAATCTTCTATTGTCTAGTTTGGTGAGCCTGTGTGAATTATAGCCTCAGTTTCCTGTTCTTAGCTGACAGGAGTGACACATGGTGTGGTCTTCTGCTGCTGTAGCCCATCTGCTTCAAGGTTGGACGTGTTCTGCAGACCTTGGTGGTTGTAAGCAGTGGTGATTTGAGTTACTGTTGCCGTTTTATCAGCTGAAATCAGTCTGATCATTCTCCTCTGACCTCTGGCATTAACAAGGCCATTTTCTGACCATTCTCAGTAAATCCTGGAGATTGTTGTGGGTAAAAATCACAGTAGATCTTCAGTATCTGAACTAGTCAGACCAGTCCATCTGGCACCAACAACCATACCACGTTCAAAGTCACTTCAATTACCTTTGTTCCTCATTCTGATGCTCTGTCATGGTTTGGGTGTCTTGCCTTAATTTTTGCTACTTTATGTTTCTGTCCTGTTGAGTTCTGGTTCCTGTCTTATTTTGGAAGGTTTTCTGTTTCGTCATGCTTTTGAGTTTTACTTCCCTTGTCCCAATCTCTCCTGATCTTGTTCACCTGAGTCTTGTCAGTCCTGTTTTGTATTTAAGTCTTGTCTCTGCCTTCCTCTTGTGCCGGTCCATTGCCATCTCTTCCCTGACTGTCTTCTGCCATGTTTTCATGTTAACCCACAGTAAGTTTAATTGTGTTTCTCTGCTCTGCAGCGCTTTTGTTTAGTTAATAAACCCCTTGCCCTGGAACCGTGTGCCTCCCGTCTCTGCATTTTGGGTCCTTCATGTTCTTCAGCCCTCCCCATCTGACATGCTCGGTTTAAACTGCAGCAGATCGTCTTTTGCCTAAATGCATTGAGTTGCTGCCATGTGATTGATTGATTAGATATTTGTGTTAATGAGTAATAAAGTGGCCAGTGAGTGTATCTGCATGTAAATAGGCTCTTTGAGAAAATAAAACTACAAATATTGATATTAACTCATAATTAAACATCAAATAATTACCAAAGCCTCTTGCTGTGTGTAGGTGGATGCATTGACAGAGGGTGGGACTCAAACACAGCCCTCCACACATTAAAACAGTAAATGAGCCAGCTAACGTACAGGAGCAAATACAAAGAGAAAATCCTAAAATTCACTATTGTGAGGAAGTTTCAGACTGTCTATGTTAGCAATTTTAACAGAAATTTGTTCATTTTTTGTCAGTTTCCACCTCTACACTCCCGCTGACAGCAGTGTGGAAGTGTCAGGACTGCTCTACAGTAGCATACTTCCACAGCTCTGTCCCTGATGCTTGGAGAGTCTGCATGATAGCAGACAATTTGTGTTTTATGGTCTTAGTGGACCTGCATGTGCTGTTTCCATGGAGCTGTGATTACACCATGTGTTTGTTTCCTGTAGAGTTTCCTTGTGCTGCGTGAAGCACCAACGTCTCGTCTTCTGTGCGTGTCTGCCGGAGCTCAAACTGAAGACCTTCTTTTCTACCAGATCAGGTGCACAGAAACCGGTGAGGCAGGAACGCGTCTGTGTGTGGAGACACTGAGTTGTCTCCTAAACAGATTCGTCTGTCACTGTCTGTGCTTCCATTGTGATAAATTGCTTCTGTCAAACCAGTACTAACAAACAACAAACAAGTTAGACTCTGATGTAATCTGCTGTCTCTCGTTCTACTCATTGTTTTATATTTGATCTCATCGAGTCTTATGGTTACCAGTAACAGCATTTTTCTCTTTAGTTCTAAATGAATTTAATATTTAGCTTTGAATTCATGCATGTTGTAAATCTAAAAAAATACATGTTATTTTGTGACACAGTAAAAAAAAAACGTGAATAAAAAAGCAAAGTTCCTGTAAAGTTCTTGCATTAACAGGAAGAGAGCTTTTTCGGGGCTTCCTGGTCAAAGTTCTGTTTCCCTTGAGAACATTTTCACACGGATCTTCTGCTCAGACTGAAGCTCTTGTTTCTGTGAAACAGCCTTCCAGCTCTCTGGGTCTCGACTGTCTTTCCCAGACTTGGCTCACTTGGTTCTTTTCTACTCTCTGAGCAGGTAAGAGCTGGCGTTTACTTTAAAATGAAATGATCACAAATGTTGAAATGTAGAATCTCACCTTCATAAACTTCAGCAGCAGCAGTCTGTTCATCAGAATCACTTCAGACCTTCAGAGTTAATCATTTCCTTCATGTGTGATAGAGATGTTCTGGATGTTTGTCTGTTCATTCCTGGATGGATCCACAACCTAACTGACAAGAACAAAGGTCCTTCCTGTCAGCTTGACCCCAGTGAGTTTTATTGACTTTATTAATCAAACCTTTATGCTTCACCTTGTGTCCTGACATCAATAGAAATACTCTTCTAAATACTTTTAGAACTTTGTGGCATTGGGACCTTTTTTTTCCTGCAGAAACTTGGCTCTCTCCACCACGTGAATACGAGTCCCAGAAAATGACCAGAATGGAGCCGAGCAGCGTCATGTGCTCCATACAGGTATGTGGTTTGTTTAGAACACACAAGGACACTTCACATCAAACACTAACTTCCTCCTTTTTTTCAAAGAGGAAGCCAAAAAAATGTCACTAAAGCTGCTTTGGATAAAATACAGAACTGCTAATAAACTCTGATTTAACTCTTCTTCCTTAACCTTTAGTAGGATGATTCCAGGCCAAATAAAGCTGTAAAAATAGTCTGTTTTTTCAAACAATATCAAGTTCTCTGGGTTTCTATGACAGAAATGTTGAACTCTGAGACTCTGAAGACGTTTGATTTGTTGTTTTTTTCAGGAATGCTAGCATAAATAATCTCTTATTGTAAACATGTTTCTTTGACTTCTTTTTGGATTTCAGTAAACATTAGTTACAGATTCAGTAAACATTAGTTACAGGTTCAGTAAACATTAGTTACAGGTTCAGTAAATAATAGTTATAAGCAGAGTAAACATTAGTTTCAGGTTCAGTAAACATTAGTTACAGGTTCAGTTACCATTAGTTACAGGTTTAGTTAACATTAGTTATAAGTTCAGTAAACATCAGTTACGGGTTCAGTTAACATTAGTTACAGGTTCTGTAAACATTAATTTAAAAACTAACGTTTACTCAATGTTCTTTGGATGCAGTTTCCCTCAAAAATCCAAATGTTCTTATGTTCATTTGGTTCTGCTGACTTCTGTAATGTTGTGTCGATCCAACCCAGTTCTATCTTCTGGATTTCTTAGCTGACCTCCACCAACGGGGCGCTGTGCATCATCAACCCCCTGTACCTCCATGAGCACGGGGACGACTGGCTTACCCAGAAAGCTCTCCAACCTTCAACTTACAGGCGGCCGCGGCGCTTCAGCAGCACGCGGGTGTGGTCTGGGGCGGGGTTACAAAGTCAGCGAGCCATCTCGTTAGATCAGGAATTCTTTGCTGGCGGCAAAGAGATCTCAGGTCAGAGCCGGTAGCAAATGAGATCATTCATTGTTACATAGAAGAATCAAAGTGGCATTTCTGTTTCCTGTTTTGTTCCTCAGCTCTATCTCGAGCAAGGTCGGCCGACTCCTCTTTCGTTCCAGAAACATCAGCGGAGGTGATCCTCCGGAGGCCCAGTCGGGACCTTGCCCACAGCACCGGGAACCTGTCCAGTCCCTCCACTCTTGGAAGCACCACTCCAGAGTCTCAGCGCCACAGCAGCCCCCTGCCTCAGTCTCCTCACAGGGTCTCCTGGATCCAAGATGGATTTTGGCTGCCTCCTCCCAGGCCCTCCTCCTTGCTGCAGCCCCCATCATTGGAGCTGGACTCACTGTCAATCAGCAGCATCGAGGAGGAGGCAGAGTCTCCGCTGCCAAGCCCCGCTCCCCACTCCCCCTCACACCACCGTTTGGCCGACAAAGTCATGCACCGCCTGTCAGCCGTGGGCCAGGTACTGGGGGGGTTGGTGTGCCAGAAGAAAAGGCTGATCAATCGCGTCAAAGAGCTGAGCGAGAAGAAAAGTGGCGTGTTTGCGGACGCCGTGAAGGCGTTTGTTGATACGGCACTGAAGGGAGGAACCAATCCAAGTGGGGTGACAGAGTTCCTACAAGAAGTGAGGACATCTCTCACGTCACTAAGGGAGACACTACTGGACTATCCTGACATCCAAGCTCTGCTGGACACCATTACTGACGTCAATGACTCTGAGATCGGTTCGTGTGGTTGTCTTTAGTCTCTATGATGCCGTTTTTGATGGCATGCTCACATCTCCTGTCTTCTGACTCTTTTAGACTCCTTCATTGAAGTGTCTCTTCACAAAGTGGCTCTCAAGCCCATCTCTGCACACCTGTACAGCTGCATCCTCAGTTTCCGGACCAACGATGGCACTTTGGAGTGTCTTCAGAACAACCTGCGAGTGCTGGAGAAGAAGGGCATTGAGGGCTTAGGGGGATCTGCAGGAGTTGGGGTTCCTGATTCTGTTACTATGGAGCGGATCCAGCAAAGGTGGATGAGCATGCATGAGGCTTACTCCCCAAACAAGAAAATCCAGATTCTTCTTAAAGTCTGCAAAAGCATTTACCACAGCATGAGTGTCAACGGCAGCTCAGGTACCCTGGTGTGATGCCATGCTGCTCCTGAGTCTCCTGTCAGGGTGTAGCTAATGTGCTCCTTTTCTGCAGGAGCAGTGTTTGGAGCGGATGACTTCTTGCCCTGCTTGACGTGGGTGCTGCTCCGCAGTAGTTTGACCACCTTACAAGTAGACACAGACTACATGATGGAGCTGCTGGATCCAACGCAGCTGCAGGGAGAGGGTGGGCCAAATGTACTTCCATGTACTATAAAGTTGTATTTGAGAATGAGTTTTTTACAGTCTGTTCTCTCATTCACAGGTGGGTACTACCTTACTACTCTGTACGCCTCTCTCTTCTACATCAGCAGCTTCCAGCCTCGACTGGCTGCTCGGCAACTCAGCGTGGAGGCTCAAAAGTCCATAAACCAATGGCATCGCAGGCGCACACTGCACTGCAACCAATCCCGCCGCAGCAAGAACCGCCGGACCATTCGCAGGCAAAGCGGCAAAAATGATGCAGAAACTGAGAAAAAAGAGGAACGTGGCAGAGAAGATGATCAAAGCAACGGTGGTGAGGCGCAGCAGCAGCAGCAGGTGGAGAGCAGCACGGAGGTCATGCAGACGCTGTGGGAGAAGAAACCAGAGGTTAGTGACCAGGAGACTTACGCAGCATCTCAGTCTCACCACGCCGCTCAGCAAAATGTGGAACCATGCAAACAGGAAGATCATCTCTGTCCAGCAGAGCACAAGAAAAATGAACAACCAACCTGAGAGTTTCCTGTCTCCAAGTTTGATGTTTGTGTCACAGACAGACCAGGTTCCTCTGAAAGGTACCTGAAAAGATGTGAGAACTTAAAAGTGAGTCTCGGGTCTAAGAAATGTTTAAAAAACTATTTTAGATTGTAAACCGTTTGAATGAAATTTACCTCAAAAGGTAAAAATGTATGTCAAATAGGGATTTTGTTAGGTTTAGTATACACAAAGTTTAAATGTATTTATATAGCATTCAGCAGATCCTTTTCTGACATATAGAATGGGAGGGGGGTCTTTTAAACATGACCTGGGAGCTGCAGCCCATGAGCTTTTCAAAAATTAGCATAAATAATTCACCGATCACATTGATCACTATAAAGTTGCCTGTTATTGGCTGTCTGTCAATGCATATTAGAAAGCTTTAGTTTCATTCTTTATGATTTGAGCTTTTCAGAGGAGGGTGGAGTTCTGTATTGCTGGTATTTTTTGGTGCTGCTTTCTTAGATACAGGAATACATTGTATGTAATGTGTAAATATATTCTATATTGAAAGTAAAGTAAAAACAATGCTTATATTTACTGTGTCTCACTGGCTTCTTCTGCAGTTGCTCCGTTTAACCCTTGGTCTCTGACACACTGGAGTTATAGCGCTCTGAAAATTCTACAAAAGAAACGTTTATATGTGTAGATCTTTACATTACAAACTCTTTGTATGTACCGTATGGATCAAATAAACATGTTTTGACTTTATTCAAAAGTTCCTATTTTGTAAGGTCGGAATTTTCACAAACTACGTCACCTCTATCATTAGACCACTAGAGGGCAGCATTCTAGTGACAGTAAAAAAGCCACTACTGTCCTCACTCTAACAAAAAAGGTCTCAACAGATGAA
This sequence comes from Oryzias curvinotus, assembly GCA_023969325.1. Taxonomy (NCBI): domain Eukaryota; kingdom Metazoa; phylum Chordata; class Actinopteri; order Beloniformes; family Adrianichthyidae; genus Oryzias; species Oryzias curvinotus. The sequence continues at coordinate 21,998,938 of CM043718.1, read as the reverse complement.
GCCAAAACTAACTAATGCAGAAAAACTAAAACTGCAATAAACACTTGACTTAATGTACGAGCAGAAGTTTAGAGGAAGAACACAATAGATGCTGAACTCTTAAACGCCTGCACAATCAAAAGGTAAAGTACAAACATCTTTTAAAACCATTGGTATTATGTTTCACTAACCCAAGACAGTAAAGCAATTGATGTTATTTTCTTATTTTGGTTGTTAAAGTGTAAAAAAGGAATCAAAAACTTTAATAAATCAAAAACTTAGTAGAAAATGAAGCTAAAAGATGTGAAATTGCACAACCATCCACTACACAACCATCCGCTACACAACCATCCGCTACACAACTATCCACTATACAACCATCCACTACACAACCACACAGCATACATATGAACGTGTCATCTGTGGGGCACAGATGGCCGTGACCTCAGGCATTTTGTGGACTACGACTGAACATACAAAACACACACATGACTCAGATTGTATGTCAGCGTGTTTAGAAAGGGCTGGGGGGCGGGGCTGCTTATATGTGAAGTCACATGTTTTTTTAAACAGAGGTGGGCACATAGACATGATGGACGAGTCCCGCATTTGCAGCGTCTGTTCTGCCAAAACTCCAGAAGGCAAAGAGTTTGAAGATCAGAAAGTTGTCTTTTTACGTCAACAGAATGAATGAATTTCAGCTCCTCACATTCCAGGTTAACTCCATCGTCTCTTTTGTCCTCTTCACCAAAAAACTTCTTTTGATGAGCGAAAAACTCAAATAATTCAAACCATGGAAATCAATTATACTATTCCCTCTGAAACTACAATCTGATTTACGAGATAGAATTCATATCTGAGAGTTTTCCAGTTGGAAGAAAAAGTTAAATATTTGATAATAGGGAAAATGTCCTCAATGGTAGAAAAAGAAAATGAAACAGTTTTACTTAAGTATAAATTAAAAAGCTGGTGCTGACAGGTGATGCGGCGTCACTCATTTAGGGCAGCTGTGGTGCAGTGGCAGGGCAGTTGACCTCCAACCATAAGGTTGTGGATTCGATTCCCGCCTTGCCCGCCCATGTGTCGAAGTGTCCTTGGGTAAGACACTGAATCCCACCTTGCCTCTGTTGGGAGGTTGGCGCCTGTGTTCGGCAGCGGAGCCAGTCACCAGTGTGTGAATGTGTGTGTGCATGTGTGTGTGACTGGGTGAATGGGACTGTGACTGTAAAGCGCTTTCGGCCTTGTAGGTAGAAAAGCGTTATATAAGTATACGCCATTTACCATTAACCATTTGCAGCCGCACCTGGACAATGATCCTCTTGAAAATTAACTTAAGAAATTCTGAACTCCATCCCTGTTCTGGATGTTTTTATCCAATCTTCAGTCTACAAACACACGTTAAACATCCTGGAGCACAACAACCTCTAACTGGATTTCCACACGTTTTAAAAAGAAACCGCTGAATTTTCATCATGCAATCAGTTAATTTGCTTTATCCTCCTAACAACAAAAATCCCAACATTTGCCATTAACAAAGGTAGATTTTTCATAGTAAATAAAGCATCAGCCCAGACATGCTTTAGAATGCAGATTTACAAAGCAAATGCAAGATTACAATTAGAAAAATATGGCAACTAAAATGCAAACAGATTATTTTCAATGATCTCACAGAACAAAAACCACCATCTGTGCATGCTGGACCTTCAGAGGAAGAAAGACAACCAGAAGACAATGAAGAAATTTCTTCCGCCGTTTTATCCCTTTCAGGGTCACGGGGCTGCCAGACCCTATCCCAGCCACTTGTGGGCAAAGGCAGGGGACACCCTGGACAGTTCGCCAGTCTGTTGCAGGGCCACAATCACACACCCATTCACACTCACACCTAGGGACAATTTAGAGTTGTCAATTGACTTATGAAGCATGTTTTTGGACGGTGGGGGGAAGCTGGAGATCCCAGAGAGAACCCCACATGCACAAGGTGAACATGCAAACTCCACACAGAAAGGTCCCCTGTTGTTGTTCTGTTTCAGGTCCCCCAGCCTGGACCTGAACTGGGAGCCTTCTTGCTGTAAGGCAAGAGCGCTAACCACTGTGCCGCCGTGCAGCCCCAATAAAGAAAGGAAATCTCATAAACCAGAAAAAAGGAAAGCAATACATATGCACTAATATTTCTTTAAAAAAGCATGTATGCACGCCAACTCAGAGATTTTAGATGTTAGATTTTCTTTCATCTTCACAGACATTTATTTTGAAGTAAAACATCTGCTTCTCTTGTGATCAATGAGCTCCAAACCTCCTCCTTATACTTTAAAAATATCTAGTTCAATCTATGAAAGATTCATGAAACTAAGTGTATTTTTGATGAGACCAAAGTCAGACCAAAGATAAAAATATTTTTTCCTTTCTGTTCTGAGTAACTTTACTCATTAAAAGGATCATTTTCAACCCAGAAGATAATTTTAATGTTATAAAGCTCAAAAAGATTCAATCACAAAAAATGAGACAAAGTTCTGCTGAACAAAAGCTGCTAAATATGAATAAAAGTAAAAAAAATAAAAAAAGATTGAATGATCACAACAAACACCGCTGTGTTTCTGAAGTAAGCATTAAAATGAAGTCAACAAAAACAAGGCTGTCAGGTTTTAGGTAGAAACCCGCTGAAACCTTTCTTCTCCTTTCAGTCCTCCTGAGCTAAATCTGCTCCTCCTCTTTTCTCCTCCTCTGCATTCCTCCTTTTCCCCCCTCCATCCAGAGCCCCCAGCCCACTCCTCTGAACTCTTGACAGGTGTGTAATTGAATGATTAATGACCATAAGAGTCCCCCCCCCCCCCCTCTTCAGCCGCATGCTCGCTGCGTGGTTGTGCATATTCATGCACACACAAGCTCACACTTCAGAATCACTGTAACACAACTGCAGTGCTTCAGAGCAGGAGGTTGATCAACAGTTTACAGATAAATGTCTGGTTTTTCATACCAACTGAGCTAAAGAAGATCCCATCAATGTATAAACAATAAAAATAATAGAGACATTCAAGCAAAGTAAAAACAATAAAGGCAGAAAAGGAGAACAGAAATGTCATAACAGACGAGCATAATTCAGAGGTCACAACAGAAAATAACATCAGACAGAGTTAAAGTAGATTTGATTTTGCTGTAAACCCAAACAGACCATAGTAATGAAGTACTTGAGTTTATATTTACAGTACTTCAGTAACTTTTTAAAGGCTGTAAATTTTTGTCTCATCCTTTCACTGAAGATTAGTTATCTAGAACCGCTCATCTGGATTTGTTTACAGATGTCAGAAATACTGCAAACAAACAGAAGTTGACTTTTGCTTAACTTTAATTTTAATATTCAAGATAAAATTATTTTCTGCCTAATTTAAGTTCTTGACAATTAATAAATTAGAGATTTCACATAATAAACTGGTTCTTGTCAGATGTTTGTTTTACTCTTACCTTGGTTGCATTTTTGAATTGATGAATTTTATTTTGAAAGTACGCTGCCTTAGGTAGAAAATTAATTCCAGTTTATTTCATCAGTGATTAAGAAACAAGGTTTGACTTCTTTCTTCTTAAAATTACGTTGTATCTGAAGAAATGCCTAAGCTACTGTTGGGGGAGGGATTGTTTTGTGGGGCAAATCTTCGATACCCCCCTGTGCTCCCCTGCCCCCGTTCTTGTAGGTGGAGGACTATTAACATCAGTTTCCTGCAGATTTATTTTAATAAATTAACAACATTGTGGGTTTTTTTTAGCTTTTGTGTTTTTCTGTCTCTGTCTTTTCATGCTTTTGCTGAAGGAATTTCTTTTTTGCAGAGTGATTCTTCATCAAAGCAGAAGGTCTGAAGCTCAGATGGTTCATAAAGCTCTGCAGGCCAGAGCTGCTCCTTCAGCTGCAATAGAACCTGGATGGATGAGAACAGGAGGTCTGCAGGAGGTGAAAGTGGGGACAAAAAAGATAAAAGGGGAGGGGGACTGAGGTCAAGACCTCAGCGCCAGGAGAACAGCCATTTCCTGTTGACCTCTGTTTGAACTCTGGCCCCTGACCCCCCCCATACATCCCTTGGAAAGTGGGGGTGGGAGAAGGGCGTGCTCAGGGTCCTGGATGGATGTGGGGCAGCAGAAGGTAGAACTTTGTGAGGAGTTTTGATAGATAAGGCGTCAGGAAAGAAGGTGAAGATCGTTGCTGCATTTTCCCTCCATATTTTTACGACAGAGAGAGAGAGATAAAAAAAATATAAACGTTTGCAGTTAGAAACAGAAATCTCCTATATTTGCTTACTGTGATGACCCCCCCAGCCCTCCCCAACACAGAGAACAGTTTTTAAAGAAAAGAACCCTCTGGACGTCATGGTTGAATCAACAGAGAAGGGGGGTCTATCCTGTTTGAACAAGAAACATCTCATCCTTCATCTCATCCTTCATCTCATCCTTCATCTCATCCTTCATCTCATCTTCGCACAGCAGTGAAATCCAGTCCCAAAGTTCACAAAGTTCAGTTCCAAGAGTCCAAACCCAACATGGAGTACCTGCATTCAGCTTCTATGCTCCACAGATCTAGAACAGACTTAGATCAGCTGAAACAATTTCTTTCTGTTTTGTAAAGCACATTGAATTACTTTGTGTACGAATTGTGCTATACAAATAAACTTGCCTTGCCTTTAAATCCAGGTTTGAGACCCACCTGTTCTCAGCTGCTTTTGATTAGTTTGTTTTCACGAATTTATATCCACACTGTTACTTTAAGATAACTTTGAATTCAGTTCTTTTGGATTTTCTTTATATTTTTATTTTAAGGATCACTCCTTTAATTGTTGTAACAATTTTTTCTATTAATGTTTTTATGTAAAGCAGTTTAAAACATCACTGTACATGAAAAGTGCTGTACTAATAGACTTACCCTGCCTTGTAAACTGACAGCTGTGAAGAGCGGTGTTGCTTTAATAAAGGAATTTTACATGATGCTGTTGATAAAAAAGAAGCGTCAAAAACCCAAACCACAGTGCGTTCCAAATTAATATGCAAATAATATTTTTCTAAATACTCAATGTAAAAGACAGTCAGCATAATGTTCAAGTCTCTAACCACTAGAATATATATTAAATGTTATTAAACAAACCTAAAGGTAACTATGTTTTTCTAAAATAAAAACCTTCAAATGCACTATTCCACATTTTGCATACAACAGAGTTCCACAGCATTTAAGAGATTCTAAAGAACTGAATTGTTGAATTTTTTACATTTATCCTAGAGCACCATCACCAGGTGATTCCCACCCGTGCAAAACTATTTACATGAATTTCAATATGTCGCGTGTCAAGAAGTCTGTGCCTTCACCAGGGAAGTCTCACATGTCCCAGGAATGAGTGGAAGACCCAGTTTCTAGTATCATTTTATTATTATTTTTTTAATGATTTTTTGTTCTAAAATTCCTAATTTTTAAGTAATTTTTGAGCATGTCTTTAGGATCTTCATATCGTCAGCCTAATAGCATATCTGCCTAACTCATTTTTTCAGGTTTTTAAAAAAAAAAAAAAAAAAGAAAAAACACCTTTTTTTCACCATTCACAGTCAAGTTAGGCCAATATCTCAATTTGGCAAAAAAAAAAATGAGTTAGGCAGAAATGCTATTAGGCTGACGATATGTTTTTCTTTTTATTTTGGTTACAACTACCACAGTTGAAAATAAAAGATAACCCCTCTAATTTCTCATGTGTTGTCATGTTGTCATGTTTATGTCATGTTTTTCATGACAAGTATTTTTGTTAGGTATATTATTTCAGGAAAAACTAGGGGTGTAAGAAAAAATCGTTTCGGCAATATATCGCAATACGCCATTTGGCAATACTTGTATCGATTCAAAATGCTGCCAGATCGATATTTATTTAATCATTTCTGAGCGTTAGATGGCAGCAGAGCACACGGAGCCTCTTTGGCCAACTTTACTCTGCGCAGGACTGCAGCCAGAGACAGCTTGTTCTGTTGTTATGAGACATGAGCTATTTTGTTTTTTTTACTTGGAATGGATACCAAACAGAAACTTTGAGCCATGTTGCTGCCAGTAAGATATGAAAACATGGATTGCTGTGCTTTTTAGCGGCTCAGATAAATAAGATAGACAATGAAGCAGGGCAGCAGCTAATAGGCTAATGCGCTTAGCATCTGCTAACATGCTAGCAAAGCGGGCTAAAGTTCCGCAGAACCTCAAAGCAATGGATTCTAGTTTAGGGACCTGATGGATCAGAGTGATGTGTACAATGCTCTGAAAAAGGCTGACATTGTGGTGATCAATGTTACCAGTTTACTTCTGTGTGTGAGAAGCGTGGCAGCAGGTGCAACAGAGCCTAAATGTAAACAAAGTCATTTTTTTTGTCACATTAAAGCAACTTTCCTTCGTTCTGTCATGCTGCCTCATCATCCCATCACAGTTTATTGTTTCTGGAAAGAATCAGTGTGTCCTCCCCACCCTTTATTTTTAAAGCACCATTCAGGCTCCTGAACTGTTTAAAAGCACTAGAGAAGCTACATTAATGCTGAAAATAAACAGCATTTTATTTCCCCAATAGAAACTTATTGGTTAAGGCTCATTCATTCTTTGTTTTTTCTTACACTGAATATATATATATATATATATATATATATATATATATATATATATATATATATATATATATATATATATATTTTTTTTTTTTTTTAAATCAGACATTGTTGACTGTTCCCTTTCTATATTTTAACTTACCAAAATAAAAGCACTGTGAATTTGCTTTGGTAAACGCAAATTATATATGAGATACAATTGCAGTGCTTAACATTGTAATCATTAAACCGAATTTGACCATTTTATTACAGTGGAAGACATTAAAATTTAGGTTGAGTTTTTTCAAAGTCATATTTAAAAAAACAGAAAGAAAACATGTTTCGGTAAAATATCGGGATACGTATCGTATCGCAGGGCGCGTATCGGGATACGTATCGTATCGCCAGACCCTTGCCAATACACACCCCTAGGAAAAACATTACCTGGCAAAAGTGATGGTGTAACTTTTTATAGTGAAAGAGTTGTAGGGTTAAGAGGTCATATTTACTGAAATCAAAAGCCATTCCAGTCAAAAACATTTCAACAGGTCAAGTTCCATTTGTACATAGGACCCCTTATTTTGTAGCAGCTTCATAATTCTTGCATCCATTGAACTTGTGACTTATTGGAGAGTTTCTGTCAGAATAGCCTCCCAGAGCTGCTGTTTGGATGTGAACTGCTTCCACCCTCATAGATAATTTGGTTTGAGGATGCTCCAAAGGTTCTCAATCGGGTTGAGGTCAGGGGAGGATGGGGGGGTCACACCATCAGTGTATCTCCTTTAATGTCCATAGCAGCCAATGATACAGAGGTATTCCTTGCAGCATGAGATGGTGCATTGTCATGCATGAAGATGATTTTGTTATGGAAAGGAAAGGATCCAACAAGCTCTCTCCCTATAATTCCGGCCCAAAACATGACTCCGCCACCTCCTTTCTGACGTGGCAGCCTTGTTGGGACGTAGTTGGCATCCACCAACCACCCACTACTCCATCCATTTGGACCATCCAGGGTTGCACGGCACTCATCAGTGAACGAGACTGTTAGAAAATGAGTTTTTATCTATGTCTGCGCCCACTGCAGCTGTTTCTGTTTGTGAGTGTTGCCGAATAGATTTATTTTATGTATAAATGCAAGCCTCTGGAGGATCCTACACCTTGATGTTCATGGGAATCCAGAGACACCAGCAGCTTTATGTACTTGTTGCTTTGCAATGGTTTAATAGAAGCTGCTCTCTTAATCAGGTGTATTTGTCTGACAGAAACCTTCCTCATTCTGTCTTTATCTCCAGCCACAAATCTCTTAAGATGATGATGATCACACCTAAGTTTTCATGAAATGTCAAAGGTTTTCATACCTTGGCCACTGTATTTAAATATTTCACACCTTTCAATTGTAGAGAAACCCTCGTTTAACCATATTGCTTGAAAATGTTGGTCTGCTTCATAATGTGGATCGTCCTTCTTTAGTAGTTTTTCCTTTAATTGAACTCACCTGGAAAACTAATCATCACAGGTGTCTGAGATTGACGTCAGTGATTCAAAAAGCCAAGAGACACAATATCATCCATGAGTTTAATTTAAAAACAAAGAATTTCATCTTTTTGTCACTTGCAAATGGATGAAAGCAATTTGCACAATTTCTCCCTTTTCTTTTCTACCCTTATCCACCATCTCTAACATCCTGCTCTCCTTCCCTTTTCTTTTATTTTGCATAATGCATACAAACAAAATTAATGTAAATTAAGTTTTGCCTCATGGCAAAAGGGGTTTTTACAAATATACAACCTCGTGTGTCCTGAAGATTCATCAGCCCCTATTGTAACAGTAAAATCTGTCCAACACAAGAAGCCTTCAGCCCTTATTGTTTGCTCAGCTGCTGGACAGGAAAAATTACCAGTGATATGTATTTAATCTGAAGGAATTTAAAAAAAAAAAATCTGATTTTGTCTGACCACCATCACTCCAGTCCATAGGATTCTGAAAAATGTGTTTTCTTAATAGTAGTATCTTTAAAATCAGGTTTTCATGAATCTGGCTTCTTTATTAAGGTGTTTTGTTCCATAGTCCTATTTCCGACCATACTTTACAACATCTTAGTGTGTGTCCAGCTTTACTTTCTTTGGAAATCTGTTTTCAAAATTCAGCAAAAAGAAGTTTGTGTTCAAATACTGCAACAAATCCGTGATTTTCTGACCCCCCCCCCCCCCCCCCCCGTAGCTGACAAACACACATCACAACTACGACCATAAAACAGATTAGGATTGACAAGTTTACAAAAAACATTTTATTATTGGAACTGTAATCATGATTATTAATGTTTAGGTGGTCCAAGCAGGGCGCAAAGGGAGCCCAAAATGTAGAGTCCTTTGGCTGCAGCCCCCTCCCCCCTGCTCCCAGTGAACCAGGAAGCTTGTCCAGAAGTTTGTGTGCCTGGATGGCTTTCTCTGAGTGTGTGTCACAGTGTGTCTCAGTATTGATGTGTGTCCCTGTGTGTAGCCGTGTGTGTTTGTGGGCGCCCTAAAGAGGTCCATGATACAAGAGCGAGGCAAACTGGAAGTCATTCAAAGTTTGTAGCTTCATGCTAAGGAAGGGCTCACATCTCAACAAGCTGACATGAAGCTGAAACTCCTGGAGTGAAGAAGACATAAATATAAAAATATATAGAATAAGAAAGGAAGTGACAGAACGTTCAATGTAAAGGACAGTGTGTGTTTGTTACAGACAACATGTGCAGGAAGACGGGAGAGGTAATCCACTGACACCCACAGGCTGCAGGTTCAGACCAGCGCCCCCCTGTGGCAGGCCTGCAACAGGCATGATGGGAAGTGTAGTTTAAAGCATGTCTCACCCACAGGACACAGTGGAAACATCAGAAGAGGAGGAAGCACTTCTATTTTGAAAGAGGTATGGCTTAAAGCTGTGGGTCCAGACAAAGAGTGAAGCTGGAGTGTTGCATGCATGTGTGTGTTTGTGTATGTGTGTGTGTGTGTGTGTGTTAAGCTACATGGAGGTCAGTATCTTTAAGTGGGTTTGTAAACTTTTGGAACAAGTCTTTTCTCTCTTTTTTTAAATAGTGTACTGAATGACTCACAACACACACGCAGACACACACACCCATCCCAGCACACGTACACACATTCACACAGTCACACACACACACTGGCTGCAGAGCTAGTGTGCATGTATGTCCAGTCCTTGGGCGAGGAGCGGCTCTGCAGGGTGTGGGTGAGGCGGCGGGTGCAGCAGCATTGCCGGGTGAGGGTGCGGGCCCGGGTACGAGTGGATGGACGGTCCTGGGTGTGGAGGGTAGGCTGACTGTGACAGCAGGGCTGCAGGGTAGTCACTCTGTAATGACGACACGCCCTGGAGACCTGCTGAGAAGAAAAATATAAATAAAGAGGTAAAAAAGAATTACTTGCCAGCAGGAAATCGATCAAGTGAAGCAGAAACTTCTTCTGCTTCTGATACAAAAATGTCTAAAATTTCTGGAAAGCAGAGTTCCAACTAGTCTTTGGTCCATAACATCTTACAGCATCTTTAGGGTTTGAATCTACATTTTAGTTGTAAATCCAACCAAATGTATGTACATTTAAGTTTAAATTCTTGCAAATTGATTCTCTTTTCAAATGGTTTTTAAAAAAATCAATCCTTCAAAACCTTCTTTTATTTGAAATCATTCCTTTAAGTGAGAGTTTCCTGTATTTTGGAAGAAATTAAACTAATTGTTTACATTTAATTCCAGATTTCTCCTTTAAAACTTATAAATAGCCAACTACAAAAAGTCAAATAATAACTCCTTAAAATAGCTCCCAAATATTTCGACAGATAAAATTCAATGAGAATAGTTTTTTGACCAAAGTGGGGTTTTTTCATGTCATGTTGAAGCTGCGTTGTCCAGAAAAGCTTTAGGACAGAAACTCAAAGAGGATGTTTAGTCCCATCTGGTTCCCTCTATACCAGAAGTCCAGAGGAGCTCAGCCGCATCAGTGAGCTGTTCATCTGTCTTTACTGAATCTTAAGAAAAAAAAGTTTTACAAAAATAATTGTTTGCAGTACCTGCTGTTCGGAGCCCAAGGTGGGCCTGCCCATCCAGCCCATAACCCCCCAGAGCTGCTCCCTCTGGGCTGTATGGACCCCCCTGACCTGTGAGACATATTTAAATACATGCTGAGATCCACACGCTCAGATTGAAGGAGGTTCTAAGGAAACACTGACCTGAGCGGTTTGACTGGTCAATCATTGGTTGAACTATTCTCCTTCTGGCATTGATGAACCTGCACAGGTAAACAGAGCAGGCAGATAGTCTCTGGAGAGAAAAACTAAGTGCCGCACAATAAACCTTTTCCTTTTACAACCACTTATGCCTCGGAGGGGGGGGGGGGGGGTAATAATTGAAGTAGAGATTATTTTGATTCCTCTCGAGAACTGACAAAAACCCTGACTGAACCTGACATAAACCCTGACTAAACCTGACATAAAACCTGACTAAACCTGACATAAACCCTGACTAAACCTGACATAAACCCTGCCTGAACCTGACATAAACCCTGACTAAACCTGACATAAACCCTGACTAAACCTGACATAAACCCTGACTGAACCTGACATAAAACCTGAATAAACCTGACATAAACCCTGACTAAACCTGACATAAACCCTGACTAAACCTGACATAAAACCTGACTAAACCTGACAAAAACCCTGACTGAACTTGACATAAACCCTGACTGAACCTGACATAAACCCTGACTAAACCTGACATAAACCCTGACTAAACCTGACATAAACCCTGACTAAACCTGGCATAAAACCCGACTAAACCTGACAAAAACCCTGAATAAACCGGACATAAACCCTGACATAAACCCTGACTAAACCTGACAAAAAGTCAAAAACCTGAAAGAAGCTCTGCCAGAAACTGATAGTTCATGCAAAAGACGAAAGTGTTTGCTAGAAATTATGGCAAGTGTTTAAGTGGGAGTTTGAGTGTCTGTACACAAAATATGCTTGCGGGTATTATACCTACATTGTACTGGTAGTTACCGGTAGTACTGGATAAAGAACAGAGGAAAGTGTGGATGCGATGTGGTGGATGCGGCAGTGCCAAGTGATGGAACATCAGGAAAAAGGAGCATGAGAAACTGGAGAAACACCAGGGACTCAGAGAAGAACTGAAGAAAGCATGGAAGGTGAAGGTGACAGTTGGGCCTGTGGTAATTGGAGCGCTTGGGGCAGTAACCCCCAAGCTGGAGGAGTGGCCACAACAGATCCCTAGAAAGGACCTCAGACCTCTCAGTCCAGAAAATCGCAGTGATAGAACCAGCTAAGATCCTGCGCAGGATTCAAGATCGAGCTTGAGTGAGAAATATTCAGTGCAGAAAGCAGCAGAGTTTTAATCTACAGCTAAAGGAAAAATGCTTTGCGGGACATTTTGATGCACCATCAGATGAGCATCAGTGAACAGGATTATAATTTTCTCTGAAATTATAATTAACAAGCATTCAGGCTATATTTGCACTAGAAAAAAACAGACAGCTCCAGTTGTAAAAATAGTCTGGTTGGTGTCATGCTGTTACCCTGGTGCGTACTCTTTAACTGATCCCTGATAAGCCATAGCCCTGGAATCGGTGTATTGATTAAGGGGCACTGACCAGTTGTTGACCTGCAGGATGGTCAGGCCCGTGTCCTGGGACAGCTGCTTCTTCTGCTCCTCTGAAGGGTACGGATGCTGGAAAACATAAAAACAAATATTCGCTGAGTGACACTTGCAGAAAGCAGGCCCTTTGCAGATACCTCCTGAGGGTTTTTAGGAGCTCCAAACTCTTAGTGTGAACCCTGATGACCTCCAGATACCCCCCCGCCCCCGTCCATGTCTGCAGGATTCTCCTTATGTATTGTAATAACAGGGATGACCCGCCTCATTTAGTTGCTAATTACTGATCTTACCACCTCACTAAAAATTACACACCTCATTTCCATCACTTCCACAGCATTCAATAGTAAGCACATGACTTCCTCTCTTTTTCTTCTCCTTTAATTTAATTGACCTCCATTATCCCTCCACCCACCACCACCACCACACATGTCCTGTGGTGTGTTTGTGACTCCAGCAGAAAATCCCTGCTTTTGTTCCATGTTGCATCAAAGTTTCATGAACACTGATGATGATGATGAACTGCGGGAAGAAGCTCACCGACAGGTGCTGGAACAACCACGCTCTCATGATGTTAGTGGCCACTTTGGGGAAGATCCCTCTCTTCTTGTTGTTCCTCCTGTCTCTGTCACTTTCATCCTCCTCTCCTGTGCTGGGAGAGGCCACGCCTCCATCAAGACCATCGCCTGGAGGGAGTCAATGCGTGTCTTCTTCAGGCTTACACCGCATTTAAAACATATTCTTTTCTACAGGCCTAACAGAGAGTATTCATCACGAGTATGCATAAAAAATCCCACTAAAAGATGACATTTTTTCATTTTTAATTCATTTAAAACACTTACAGAAATGTGCAACAAGACAAAGCAAGCAAATAATGTAATATTGCATTTTTCTTTTATATCATACAAATACTATAACGTAGATTTCCTGATACATGAAAAATGTGAAGATTTTCAAGTCTGGAATAGACTGATACAGACCAGGGGTGGATGTATCGATCATATAAGTGTTTTATATTTGATGTATATTCAGTTCAGATTGTTGTAATGAGTTAATTAATATTTTTATTTGCCAAAAGTCTCTGTCTTGTGTTTTATTATACATTTAATTATCAAAAAATTGTTTATTTCTGAAATTATTCTATAAAACAAGATTTCAAGAAAAAAGTATTGATAATGATGTTGGCGATACCAGCCCTGTAATTATGTAGAATCGGATTGATACCTTGATCCCCAGCATCGCCCACCCCTAGTAAAGACGGATGAGGACACGTGAATAAGTGGTGAAATGTTTCAAGGAAAGAAGACGCCATAACTCAACTTTGGATAAACCTTCATGGACGCAAGGCTCAGGTCAGTTCAGGAGTTGTTGCCAGGAGCAGGAAAATATTCTAACAGTTTTCTTTTTTTGTTCCTTCAAAGTCACAGACTCGCCAACGCTCTACATAAGAGACTTTTGACCAGTAATGTTCTTGTTCGCTTCCACCTGTGTTTTTATGTCTACGTCCTTTTTGGTGGGACTCATCCAGGAAGTCTCAGAGAGTATTTTCCAGCTCCATGTAAGCGCCAGTGTTTTTTTACGTACCTGCATCACTGCAGTTGTCTGCTGTGCTGTGTGAAGGCAGCCCACACGTGCCCGGTGTTCCCAGAGGGGTGGTGGCACATTCATCCGGCTCCCGTAGCCACGACACATTCTGCAGGGGGAAGAGGGACACGGAGGTTGTAGCTAAAGCATCTCCACCCCCATGAAGCGCAGCACCGTCTTTGACATTCAGGGTCTGACCTGCTCTGACAGGCTGGTGCAGGACCCACCAAAGTCCTCTAGATCAGACTTGGAGCCTCCCTCCCGCTCGTCTAGGACAAGGTCTGTGGGCATTTTTCCTTTCAGGCAGGTGATATACCGATGACAAAAGTTATCACACAGGTCGTGCACCTGGAAACCAATCGTTGTTATCAGGACACACCGAACCGCTTTCCATTAGATGCATCCGTTTGATGCATTTTCATCACATTTAAAAGAAGTTACAACGACTTTACTCACAACATTATTAAGATATACAGTAGATTACAAAGGATCAAGCTGGATATCCTTAGAGAATCTCAGAGGAGGCAATGAAAACCTAAAGAATAATGATTTTGCCTCTGATTAAATATTGTAACTTGTTTTAACGTGTCTGTACTGTAAAGCAAATGTTCCGTATCAGATTATGCTGTATTGTTCTGCATTAGATCACATGCATTTGTGGGGATCATGTTGCAACGCACCAACACATCATGCATCATGCATCTCATTAAAACTCTTTGTCCTCCGCAATACTGTTTTAATATAATACATGTCGTGTTAGGGTGTAGCAAATACATTTAATTAGCACACAGTCTTTTACCCTTAAAAATATGAGCAATGAAAAAAACGCTGATATCTCTCTGACCTTCTCTAACTCCAGTAAATGAAAGCGAAGGACTTGTATGGCTTGAATCATCTGTGGAGAGAAGAGCTTCCATCAGGAATGTGGACATTTCCATGAACAAAGGACGTTGGTTAGTCTCCTCATACCAGGTTGTCCAGTTCAGGATTGGAGGAAAATATGGGTTTCTCCGAGCGAATCTGCAACGCAAATGCAACCACCTTTGACAACAAAACACTCAACCAGGTTTTTTTTGGTTTCTGATCCAGATCTTCACCGACCTGCTTTGCAAATGCAGCGATGTCATCGTTGAAGGACTCCGAGGAGCAGACGTCGCTGTGATTGGTCATCCCAGGAAGGTGGGAGGTGGCTGTGAGTGAGGAGGAGGAGTCCCGCGGGGAGCAGGTGGCCAGCTCACACTTCTCAAACACTAAGGCCAGCAGTGGAAACAGCGGATGACTGCTCACACACACACACACACACACACACACACACATAGAGTTAACATATGTAAACACAGTAACTGTGACATCATCATCAAACTGAAAAGAGGGAGGGAACGCTGAATGAACGAAGTATTCCTCTCACCCATAGATCAGGTCTTTGTGGTGTTTGAGAGAGTCGGAGAGGGTGGGTCCGTATGGTGGGGGAGGAAGCGCCCTGGCATCGTCCCCATACCCCCCCATTGACATGCCGTCCGACCCTGAGTAGTGCACCAGCTCTTCATACTAAAACACAATCACAGACAGACACAGTAAAACATGAGACACATCGAAACATACAGAGATTTCATCAAGTGATCAAACTGTCAGGTGGGGGGCGGAGCTTAGCTACACTGACTTCTGAACCAGTAATTATCCTAAGTTTGGTACGTCTTTGTATGCATGTAAAACTGCTGATTGTATTGTTTTGTGCAGCATTCTTGCTTTTATTGCTTGAAATAAACCATTTCAAATTAAAAAAAACTTCACATTCATGAAGTCTTTCCTTTTGATGATTTAGATATGAAAATGATCATACTGACAAAATAATGAGATGTTGATAAAAACTTTAAAAAACTTTTGAGGATTTGCAGCGTGATACATGGATTTCTTCTGAGGAAGAAAATCAGTCTCCAACATGTCAGAAGACGGCAGTCCAGAACTGGTTCTGATTCCTCGTGACCAAACCAGTGTCTACACTGTGAATCATCTGATGCACATGCATGCACATCCTGATCATCTGTGTCGATGTGGATCTAATGTGTGCCAGCTGCAGCTCCTCTTTCAGCAGATCTGCCTCTGGATCTTCAGAGCTGCTGGGATTGCAGTTTTTGCCCTGGAAATGTCATCTTACATAGTTTTGCTAGACTTCCAAACCAAGTTTTAAAGAGCCGCAGTGTTTTACAACCTTAAGGTTACATGTGGGGACACATGTTCCCCATTTTTACCAACATGCAAACAAAAAAGGAGAACATTTGAGGAACATTTTTACAATTATAGAACAGATATTTTAATGTTTGGATATCCATCTGGAGGCTAACTCCAGGTCACAGTGATGCTGGAGCCTATCCCACCTACTGCTTCTCTTTGGGCAACTAATTAGTATATTGAAGAGCAACTGCACACACATTCACAACTAGGGGACAATTTAGAACTACCATGCAGTATCTATAAAGAATGTTTTTGAACTGTGGGAGGAATCTAGAGAACATGAACCAGCTGGGATTTGAACCAGGGCCTTCTCCCAGTGAGACCTAAGTCTTGACCACTACCCCACTATGTTCATATTTGGATATGGTAAATCCCCCCACAAACCTTTCACAAACATGTACATTCTCTGGATTTTCAGTAAAAGATCATATGTGACCTCTGTCCATGGAAATCTCTAGAACCTTTGGTTGGAAACCACTGTCCTAAACGGCTTGTGGACTTGTTGTGTTTCAGGGTCCCATCTGGCCCCTGGGATCACTGAAAGCACCTGCTCTGAGGCCCTGTCCCGGGACACCTTCTAGTTTTATGGAGACCGACTATTAACACAATCACTGCTATCGGATTTCGAGTCTCTTTTACGCTCAAGCCTGATCGGGTTTCTGTGCATCAAGCAGATCAAAGGGCACGTGTTTGGATGACAAATTCCACAAACTCGCCTCTTTTGTTAAGGTAGTAAATATACTTCAGTTGGAAATATGACATTTCTGTATATGCCTGGATTGTTTTCAATGTTTTCATTTAGTTTTAGCTTTTTTACCCCTTTTTCCTATTTAACTTGTATTAATCAGTTATATGCATGAACATTTGCACACAAAGTCCTGCCACAAAACCAAATAAAAGGAGGAATTTGATTTAGCTGTTAAATGTTGTCATAGTTAAATTGAATTATTGTCATAAAAAAGCAACTGAACTGATTTAAAGTCATTAATAATTGATCCAGCTGCATATTTAGGGGGTTGTTTTATTTATTTTATTTTTATTTTAAACAAAACCAACGGGGAATAAAGCCGGTTCAACAAATTTAGTAAAATTCACTTTTTAAACAACAAAAATATCAAAAAGTAATCAACATTTAAAAATATATATTTATAAGAATATTGATGAATATTAATATATATGATGTATAGATAAGATAATATTTGTACATAATATTAAGAAACATTATGTATAGAAATTCTCTTTGTGTTTTATGATTTCCTATTTGTGTTTTATATGTCCTACGCATGTTAACAAAAATGTGCTTCACAAATAAATTGACTGATTGAAAAATTAAAAACTTGAATTGATTTTGGAAATAATTACTTTTTTACTATGAAACAAGCCTGTTGCAGATCTGAGCGTCAAACTGCAAATTAGAAAATCTGAGCAAAACATGGAATTGTTCCGTTTTTAAATTAAATTTCTCATAGTTTTAGGGGGGGAAAGAGAAAACTGCTTGTTAACAACTTCTATAATTTATAAATAAAAGCATATTGAATACTATTTGTGAAACCTTAACTCAGAGGAGGACTCACGTCTCCATCCAGATTTTCTGTCCGGTTTTCCCGGTTCGGTTGGTTTTTAGATCGGTTCTGCTGTCGTAGGGGGTTCCATGCACCGGGGGTCTCCCGGATGGAGGGGGGGCTCGCTCCGCCGGCTGCCCATCGGCGTCTGCCCGCTCGTCAAACACCGAGCCGCTGACCTATTTACCGGGATTCGGAGCTGCTTTAACGACCATCTGACTGACGGTCTTAAGTTTGACCGGAGTCTTGGTCTCGAACCCGCATCAACAGTTGCTGCTGTTTCGTTAACGGAGCAGAACCTGCTCGTTTTAAATGATCATAAAGGAATTGGACCAGAAGTTGATTTGCTGCGGTGTTTCCGCCAGGCCTGTTGTGCTGGACGCTGCACCCCCGAGTCCAGACCATGTGCTCCTATTATGATGGGATCGTCTCCTCCGCATCGCGGCCCTTCGGGGTCTCGGGAGGATGAGACAATGGTCGTAAGGACACCTACCCTCTTCTCCATGCGCCCCAACTCGTGGACCCGCCGCGGGGATGACGGCGCGCGGCGCTCCGCTCCTTCCGCTGCGTCTGGAAAACAACGAGCATCAGTTCTCCTCCCAAGCATCCCCGGTTCGGATGTAAACATGATCAACATCAATGCGGACAGCGGAACCAGCGCAGAGCGGCTCCGGAGGCGCGTTCCGTCTCCATCACGATGGTTACACCGTCAGGATGGAGACGGGGGTTAACGGACGCTCACGACCATTATAGCCCGCGAGCCGCCGATAGCCCGGTGCTTTGCGGTGCGCAGAGACTAAGCTAATAAAACCCGAGAAGAAGTGATTCCCGCCGCCCCCTCTAAAGCTTCCCGATGAACCAAAACAAATGGAACTCCAGGAAAAACCCAGTCAAACGCCCCACCGACCGAGACGAGAGTATCCGCCGGATCCAGTCCCGGGAGGGCCGTGTCCGGTGGAGTCCAGCGAGGGTGAAAGGAGCAGCGGCTTCCTGCGGCTCCTCCCCACCGCCTGGCGCGCCTCTCCCTCCGGATCGCGGGGCGTTAGATGCTCGGTACCGTGGACGACACACGCCGCCGTCCCGCCTCCCTGCTTCCCCCGGGCTCTGTGCCTCTCTGTCGGCGCTCGCAGCAGAAATGTCACGGCCCGGGATGAACGATGCTCTCAGAGAGGGAGGGGGGGGGGGGGGGGGGGAGGAGGAGGAGAAGGAGGAGGAGGACTTTAGTGGTGGCTGGTTGTGTGGAGGCTTCTTAGGGTCAAAACGCGACGGGATCTCTTCACCCCCCCCCCCCATTCCCCCCCATTCCCTCCCATACTCTTTCCATCCACTCCTCCTCCTGATCCTCCTCCTCCTCCTCCTTATCACCACATAGTTTTTTTTGTACTCCTTCAATTTTATCTCAGCCCTGAGCCCCCTCCATTCCAAGAAGAATCTCCTCTCTTCTGTCTCTGGTTCCACAGAACCCACGAGGAAATCCAGACCATCAGACTGACCTGCAGAGCTGGGGTCCGGGTTGTTGCTTATTCACAAATATGATACCACCAATGTTGGCCTGCATTCATAAAAAGTTGGGTGCCGGGGGGGGGTGAGTGTAGCTTTAGAAACAGGTTTTAGGTTCACATCATCATCATCTTCACCTCTGATGAAGGACGGATTTCAGAATCAAATGTCTTTCACTTTTGCTGACTTGACAAAAGCAGAGAAAATCCACATTTTTTGTTGAGAAAGTTAAAGAGAACTTCTCTGGCCTGTTGGTGGCGCTGCAGTGTTGTTGGCCTGTATGACACCTCAGTGACGTCATCATGACCCGCGGCCTCCTGTGATGGCCAACGGACGGATGCACTTCAATCAGTGGCGGCACGGCAGGGATCAACAGCGAGGGAGTCCCTGTGGGGCGGAGCCCCCTGTGGGGCGGAGCCCCCCGTGGGGCCCCTGCACCGTCTCTGCAGCCGAGGGCCTTTCAACTCCGCCGGGCGGCAACTTCCAATATAGGTGATCACAACCCCCCCACTGACCTGTTAATTCCGCAACAGTTTTTGACTTTCCAGCTGTTTGCTTGTTTGTTTGTTTGAGGGATGGAGTGGCAAGGCTCTGTTTTATTTATCTAAAGCTACAATCTTACCATGTAAATGATGTGGATTACACTTCATAAACACTTAAAGGATCAATGGCTTTATGGCGTCTTTGCCACGCCCACTTCCACACAGGACAGAGAAGCTGATATAAGCATCATCAGATCTCCTAATGGCGACACCTGATTAAAAAAAAGGTTATTTGAATAACAATGTGGAATTCAAAACGTGGAATAACCTAAAGATTTTAAACAATTTCATTCATCTCGGGCTGTGATGTAGTGGTTAGCACTCCTGCCTAGACAACAAAAATGCCCTGGTTTAATGGTGGATGAATGGATGGGTCATTCATCACCTGTTTTAGAGAACAGAGGCCTTTCAGTGGTGGAACCATCTAGTCTGTTAAGGCTAGAGGAGAATCTGCAGTCTGTCACACACCGATCAACCGAATTTCCTATTTTGCAATTTGTCGAAAAGTTCAGAGCCCCTCAAGATCCTGAAACTGGAAGTTCCTTTCTCAGCTTCTGTGGTTGTCATATTTTCATGTTTCTTACAAATAAAGTCAGTAAAGTCTGTGAATACAAACTGCACAACAAATCATCCTGAGAGTTTAACTAAAAGAAAAGAAAAAACAAATTCCAGTCCATAGACAGACATATGGTCAATGCAATGACAGAAGTACGACTTTGAAGAAGCTAAGAAGATCTTCTAAATACAACACATGCCTCAGACTGGGTGGGGGTCTCAGGAAGAGGGTTAACGATTTTTAACCGACTGATTTACATCAACAACTGCTGACAACAGCCCTCCAGGAACCTGAAGAGTTAGGATCTTCCTGCAGGAGAAATGGGAACCAAACTAAACAAAAACCAACCATGTCTGAAGTTAAATGTAAAGGATTAGTTTTTGTTACCCAGTATTCCAAAAGGTTTAAATGTAGAGGAAAGTTTCTGCCTTCTCATTTTGACTCATTCCATTTGACTCATTTGCACAGAAAGTGTCAGATTCTCCAAAAAGAGTTGATTTAGAAGCCGGTCTGCTTCTAAATCTTTTAATTACTGCTGTGGTGCAGAGCAGTGGTCGACCTCTGATCGGAAGGTTGCATGGTTTGGTTCCCACCTAGCCCACCCATGTGTTGAAGTGTCCTTAGGTGAGACACTGACCTCCACTGCCATCAGTGTGTGGGAATGTGTGTGTGAATGTGGCTTTATCAAGGTAGAAAAATGTTCTTTATTATATGATTTTTGAAAGGAAAAAAACATGTATGTTAAATTGAATTTCGCTGCTTTAAAAAATGAATTTAAATTTTTCAAGCACGAATTAATCTGTTTTTAGTTAGGAAATGTAAGTAATCGTGGGAGATTTGTCTTTTGAATATTGTATTTTGTCATGATGACTTCATAAAAGTGTGTCTGATTAATGATAGTTTGAATCAGAATATCTGAAATGCTTAAAATATAAATTAAGAAAGAGTGATTCCTGAATAGTTTCTTTTCTGTCTGTTTCCTTTTGACTTTTAATGTATGAACTGGAATTTAATGGAATAAGTCGATTCTCGTCTCAGCGCCTCAGCTGCAAGAACCGTTCATGTTCTCCGCCACATGCAGGTGCTCTGTGGGTCCAGCCAGTGTGTCAGCGCTGCCGCAGTTATTTGTTACTGTCACAGCTTCAGCTTTTACTGCTTTCCCTCTGCAAAGGGCCCTCCCTGTGGACTGGTGTGTGTGTTCACTCATTTGCCTTTGTGCTGGAGGACCCCAATGCCCCCCCATTGTTCCTCTCTGCAGGCAATGGCCAAAGAGAAGAGGAAACCACAAGCAGAATAGCACTTTTTAAGTGAATTTCTATTCATAAAGGCTGATGAATTGTTTAACTCTAGTCATTCACAGTGTACAAATGTCATTTGCACGTGAAGAAGTGCATGGTGGTGTAGGGGTCGGCCTTCTCCAGGTTCCTCCCACAGTTCTGAAACATGCTTCAGAGCTTCATTCATGGATCTAAATGGTCCTCAGCAGTGTGTGGCCCTGTGACAAACAGGTGACTTGTCCAGGGTGAACCCCGCCTTCACTTAACAGCACTTGGGATAGGCTCCAGCAACCCAGTCATCCCGAAAGTAGTTTAACGGTTTCTAAAGAAGGATGGATGCAAAACAAACAATACTGTTTGAAGAGTCGCTACGTTTCTATTCACATATGATGGGCAAAACTTTATAAAAATTCTAGAAATATCGAAAAAACACAGTTTCGCAATCACACTGTTTCCATGAATTCATAATTATGCAAATAAATATAAACCAGTGCTATAAGTCATTCAAAAATACAGTGTGGTGGTGACAGATGTGATATATACTTTGATTTACTGCACATACATCCAAATTTCTGCCACGGCACCAGCGCTCATCATCATCAATCAAAAGAGACGTTGGCGTCTTGTTCAGGCCATGGAGTGGCAAGCTCCTTACGTGTGGGAGCGGCTAGAGATGAATCCATTCTGGGAAATTGTGGTTTGTGGTTTTACGGAGGAGGTGTGGATCCAACAATTCCGCTCAACTTTTGATGAGCTGTGTGCTGCTGGGGTAACTCCTGTGGTGCCTGCTCTACAGCCAGTTCCTACCTAGAAGCGTATTGCTGTCCGGTCGTTGGTCACCTGACTTATTCAATTAGAAAAAAGTGTTTCCACTGCAGTTTTGCGAATCATGTCCATTCAATATGCCTCAAAAACCTTCTCCTCCAAGTGCAAAAAACTTGTATTTTGATGTACAAGTTTAAAAAAAAAATCTTCATGTTTCCATTTAGGCAAATTTATTATCGTAAATCCAATTTGCGAAATTTCATAGTCAATGAAAAAGTAGCTATTCACTAAAAGTTTTCTCTGTTAGAAATGAAATGAATATTCTTGGATTAACTCATCTTGCTCAGAGAAATACTTGCATCCAGAACAAGCAAGCATCTCAGCTGGGATTTAAAGCAGGGACATCCTGCTGAGAGCGCAGGCATAGTAACCACAACGCCACCATGCAGAGATTTTTCTAGATTCACATTTCATTCATAAAAACAGTGAAGAAAAGTCCTCAAAAAATGTAATTAGTCTAGAAAATTTTAGTTGAGGAAAAAAAAAACATTTTTTATGCAATGATGAGACCATAATTTAAAAACTCTCTCACCTAATCAACCAACCAACCAATAATAAGATAGCCTTGAAAGATAAAATACAATGCCTTGATGCTGTTACCACTGAAGTATATAGGACAGACCTGTTATAAAGTGTAGTTATTTATGCATAAAGTAAATATGATTTTACATTTTTGAAAAAACATTTTGTACCATCAGTTTCCGCCATGAAGGAACTCCATCATGAGGTTCATCAGTCGCCATTCACCTTCAACGAGATTTAGGACTAAAAGAATCAATCCTGAATTTGTGATCAATAATTGTTCTGGCTGTGTCAGGATAGCTTCCTGCTCTTTATTTAATGTGATGTTGCTGTTGGTTTTGCATATGTCCGTACTTCCATAGTAAATTCTGCTTCGCTCTTTGATGAATATGTGTTTGTAGACTAGAAAATAAATGAGAATGAAATAAGGGACTGTCGTATACGGAGTATAAATATGAGAACATTTTGATAAAATAATGAAACAGAAAATTATAATCAGTTTATAAAGAATACCACTGCTCAAGAAAGACGATGCTTCTGAAATACTGTAAGTTAATGAAAACTTTTTAAAGCTGATATAATTACAGATGAGAAGAGCTGTAAAAACAGTCAACACTTCCTCCTCCATCAACACCACCCATCATCTGGAAACAGGAAATGTCCACAAAAAGCTGCAGTTGGCCTCAGTTTCCTTTCAGAACATCGTTGAACCTTGTTGACTTCAGTGACTCCACCATTAAGGAGATGTGGCTTCTCTGACCCCCACCCGAAACATCAGACAGCCTTCAGAGATGGGGGGGTCGGAGGGATGGAGGGAAGGGAAGAAGGGGAAGATGAAGAAAGACCCAAAGAAGAAAAAAGAAGGCTAAAGGTGGAGAAGCATACGGGTGGTGGTGGTGGTGGTGGTGGGGGGGGGGGGGTATGTATTTTTATGAGTTTAGCGTCTCTTGTTTCTCTGTCATCTGACAGAGAAATAAACGTCCTTTTTTTTTACATTTTCTTCAAGCATTCTTTTTTCTTCACCTCACAATAATCCAGGTTTTATTCATTAAGGTTCAGCTGTTGTTTCCACCAGGAGGCAAAGTACCAGGATCAGTTTCCTTCCAGCCTCCCTTTAGCCTTATATATATTTTGTTATTATTCTTGTTATGTTTTTCCTTTTTTCTAATCCTCCTCTGCAATTTCTCTTTTGCACCCCCCCCCCCCCCCCCCCTTATAGATGGAGATTAACTGGGGAGTGCAGCACCATCCGTCCTGGTGACTGTTTGTTGTTAAGGAGATGGATGGAGGCCCTTTCTGCCAGCCGCATGCAGCTGCAATTACACCAGCCGCCATGATGGATGGAAGGGCGGGAAGGGGGTGGAGATGGAGGGAGATACAGAGAGGGGCATCTATCATGCTTCTTAATCTACCTGTCACTGTACAAGCCTGGAGGAGGGTGTGTGTGGGGGGGAGGTTTACCTTGACTTCTGGTCAAACGTTTATTTCTTTTCTCTCTTTTTCTTTATTTTATGCAGAAATAAACTACAACAGATTTAGTACTACCTGCAATGTGTTCAATGACCCCCCCCTCCCTCACTCACAACTGTTTGTTTGTTTGTGTGTATATGGGTGTGTGATTGTGTCTGAATTTATTGTACGTTTTTTGTTTGTACGGTTGTGTTTGTAATTTAGTGTTATTGTGTTTGTATTTTTGTGTGTTAACGTGTGTGTTGTTGTTTTTGTGTGTATGATGGCAAATAAACATGATTGATTGATTGTGTGTTTTGTGTGTGATTGTGTTTTTTGTGTGATTTGTGTGGAATTGTATGTGTGATAGTGTGTATTTTTGTGTGTGTGTAGTTTGTTTATTGTGTGGGTGATTGAGTGTGTAATTGTTTGTGATTGTGTTTTTTATGTGTGTTTGTATGTGATTGTCTGTGTGATTGTGTGTGTTTTTGTGTGATTGCTTGTGTGATGGTGTGTGTTATTTGTTTGAGTATATTTGTATTCAGCAGACTAAGTTTTGTTGTGTAGACAGACAGTATATCAGATTGATCACACTTATTTTGTTTATTTCAATCATTTCTTGAGTTTGTTTTTCTCACTCTGGCGTTGATTTCTGATGTCCCGTTGCTCCGCCCCCTTACCTGTTGAAGCTCTCTGGTCTTGAACCATCCCAGAATACATCTGCATCTTTTCCTCCTGTAGACCTGCATGCTGTAAATGTTATGAAAAGTAATCTGAAGGCTCCTGCCCTCTGATCCTCCTCCTCTCATCTTGCACCTCCATCTCCTCATCTGTCCAGAGGAGTGAGGGATGGGATGGTGGGATTAATACTCCTCCGCCAGCGCCAACCCTGGGAATGATAGATGGAAAGATGCAGGAAGGAAGTGAAAGAGGAGAGACAGATTAAAAGAGAGAAGTCTGAGGGTTCATAAATCCAGAATGGGGGGGGGGGGGTGCGCCACATTCTAATAAAATCTTCAAGAAATCTATGATGATGCAGGCAAAGGAGCAATGAGGAGGAGGTGGGAGCATCTTAATAACATTAGGTGTAATCTAATGACAGGATGAGTGCGGTGATGAAGATCCACAGCAGCGTGTGGATGTCAGTGTGAGCGGCATTATGGGACGTAGGACCAACGACATCATAGACTTCTGCTGCAGAGACGTCAGAAAAAGTCAGCGGCTCAAATGAAGGAAGATCCTGCTGCCAGATGTGAGGAACATCTGCTGATCACCTGATCTAAGCAGTCTGCTCAGCTGCGTCTGCGCAGGAATCAAACCTGTGTGCACGAGTGTTGTTGCGCTGCCGTGACCTGACTCAAAACAGATAGGGGCCTTTTTTTTTTTAACCTCCCCCCTCTTCTCTGCTGCCACATGCCCCCCTCCCCAACACCTCCCTTCATCCAGCAGACCACATTTTTCATGGCCCAGCTGTCGGGGGGGGCGTGAGTGGTTGGCCCGGCAGACAGATAGCCGATAGGCTCTGATTAATAGAGGAGCTCCAAGAAGTTCCTCATTGATCAACGGAGCAGGCAGCAGTGGGGAGAAGAATGTCCTTCTGGGTTTTCTGGTTATCCACATCCTGCATCGGGCGTTTGGATGTTAGCATGATGAAAAATCAGAAGAAAAAAACGTTTTGGGAAAAATAAAGAGGTTTCCACTCCGCCCCACCTTCCACTGTCCCGAAGAACATATGAAGAAAAAGGCGTAAACATGTTCATAACATGTTCATATCAGCGTTGTCTCCCTGCAGGTCTGTTCAGCCTGTAGCTGATTGATGATCTTTACTCCCACAGGGTCAGGGGGGGTCATGACCCTCTGCTTTTGACCCCCCTGCTGAGAGGTTCACAGTTATATGTGTTCACACGTGCACGCATGTAAATGCACTCTCTCTCACACACACATACACACACACACACACACACTCATCTAAATGCGTACACACAGATGCATACACACACACACACATGAACATTGGGAGAGCTAAAGTCCTTTCCAAAAACATCCCATTATTTCATGATTTCATTATTTCATGATTCGCTGTGTCCAGAAAAAGTCAACAAAGTGCTGCACAAAAACTCCACAGATACTTTAGCAAGACAACTGATTTTTATCAAGATATTTAACATAAAAATCTACAATAAACACTTATGAAGACAAGATGAGGAAATGGAAAGGGCGTTTATGAAAATCAAAATCTACAAATCAAAACGAGAAAACAGCTGTTTTGTTTTTATTTTCACATTTCCCAGATGGAAAATAATTAGAAGACATAGGGAAAGCAGAAGGAGGGGAAGGAGAAACAGAGCAGAGCAGGTCACATTATCATCCACTCCTTATCAGTTTCAGAGGACAGTGATAAGAGCTGATCAAGGCTTAATGCCATCTGCTCCTTTGTCCATCTTCTCCAGAGAAGCTGTCCTCAGCCAGTCTGAAACCTGTTTCTCAATCTCCTGTTAGATAAAAGAAAAATAACACGTTTGCTTCAAGCCGTCAAAGACGAGTTTTAAATATGCAGAAAATGTTACAAACATGAGACTTTGCAGTAGAAACTGGTTTCATTCATCATTTTGGTACATAATACAGTTTAAAAAGCTCAAACACAAACACAGACGAGTGCAGACCATATTGTGCTTTCATGTTATTGACTGGTTGCTTTAGGATTATTTAAACCTGTTGACTGAAACAAGCAAAAGTTAATCTGATTGCAGATTAGCACCAGCACAGACAGGTGCACTCACTTGACGTGCTTTCCTGAGTGAATCCCGCTTTGCAACTCTTCTACTTAACATATCAGCACAGTGTGCAGTGTCTTCAATGAACACGGACTGAACCTCTTCTCCTCCTTGAACCACTGACAGCTCCTTCCATGGATCAATTCCCCCTGAATTATAGGGAATTCATTTCAACTCTGATGATCCGTTCATGATAAAATGCATTTTACTGTCTTTACATGTTCTGCTGTGTCGGATTGAAGTCTCACCATTGATGTAAAGCACTCTGTGTGTATGCGGCTCGTCTCCTCCATAGTAGCTGTTAGTGAAGGCGATGTTAGCGGGCAAAGAATGCTGGGAAATTCCAAAGGCTGCAGTACACAGTTTAGTCTGAGCCTGCAGATTTATCAGCCCAGAGAAAGGACAGGTGGAGTCCTCACAAGTCTGGTCTAAACACAAACGCACACATTATAAGTATTTGAGACGAACAGAAGAAACAAGTGTGACTGTGTACTTGTATTTGTGGGTTTGTGAGTGTGTGTATCTGCTTGTGCGTTTGTGTGTGTGTTTGTATTTGTTTGGGTGTGTGACGGTATCTATTTGCATGTGTGTTTGTGAGTATCTTTTTTTGTGTGTGTTTGTGTGTATCTGCTTGTGCGTGTGTGTGTCTGTGTGTATCTGTTTGTGAGTTTGTGTGTGCGTTTGTGTCTGGGTGTATGTGTATCTTCTTGTGTGTGTGTGTGTGTGTCTGTGTGTATCTGTTTGTGAGTTTGTGTGTGTGTTTGTGTCTGGGTGTAGGTGTATCTGCTTGTGTGTGTAGGTGTGTAGATTTGTGTTTATCTGCTTGTGTGTGTGTGTCTGTCTGTGTGTGTAACTCTTTGTGTATCTGTTTGTAACTGTTTGTGTGTCTGTGTGTATCTGTTTGTGTATTTGTTTGTGAGTCGGTGTGTGTGTTTGTGTCTGGGTGTATGTGTATCTGCTTGTGTGTGTGTGGGTGTGTAGATTTGTGTTTATCTGCTTGTGTGCATGTGTGTCTGTGTGTGTGTGTAACTTTGTGTATCTGTTTGTAACTGTTTGTGAGTCTGTGTGTGTGTGTGTTTATCTGCTTGCGTGTATCTGTTTGTGTGTGCTGTACAGAAGCCAAACTCGGTGCAGGTCTGGTAGGTCCATTGTCTCTCAGCTCTCCTGCTGCTGTGGACGGACGTGTCCATCAAGTCTTTTACCGTTTTCTCATGAGAAACGTCCAGACATTTGTCCTCTGTAGAGGATCTGTAAACCTGCACAGAAACGTACGATCTGCTGCTGGGCTCAGAGTTACACATCTGTCTGCTGACCCTAGACTCTTTCTTGGCTCTTTAGTGACATCTACTGGTGTTAAGTGGACATCAAAGCATCATTCAAAAGGTTTTCCATTCATACCTGTGAGAGTTTAATGAGCCGGCTGTAGGCTTCCATGTCTTTATCTTCTCCACTGACGTTGGTCATGAGGTCACATAGCTCTTTAATAGACAACAGCACACCCTCTTCATTGTATTGTACAGTTCCCATGAAAATATCTGCCAAGTTCTGCATCAACTCAATCTGATTGAAAAAAAAAACGAGAAAAAAAACCTCAATCTGATTAAATAAAAAAGAAGATTTCAGATAGAAACATTATTGTAGAGATGGTTGGATAACAAACTACTGAGGAAGCAATTTTTCAGCAAAGTTTAAAACACAACATTTAAATACAATGAACACTCATCAACACATAATGAGCTGTTTAATGTAGAATATAGAATGCATTTTTAAAGTAAATGTGTAAAACAGCAGAAATAGTAGAGCAAACTGCAGAGCTAATCTAAGCGGATCAGCATCATCATCAGAGTTTTATTTAGGGGTTCTAGCTATCCTCAACTTGCTGAAAGGTTTCAGGTAAAAAACTGAAGGCTGAAACTCCCAATGCCAAAATATTTCAAATCTCTTAATCCCTCAGTTGAAAAAGAAATGCTTCAAATGGTATTTTGTGCCTTTTTTAGTTTTTTTTTAACTCCTTAAGTTTATTCTGCAAATCTTAAATATACATAAAAAAAAGCTTTTTCCCTGTTATTAAAAGGACATTTTTCTGAATTTTGTTTTTGTTTTGTTTGCATTCAAATTTGTCAAAGCTGGAAAGTCACAAGTACACATATTTTATGTGTTACTCTGTAAAAAATAAGGTTTCCTGTGTATTGGGGGGGGTTGTAACCTGGAACCTGAATATTATTAATTCATAAGCATCAAACAGAAGAAGAAAAATACATTTATTCAATTGCTGCAGTATGGAGCTGCTGAACAGGTTTTCCTTACCTGATCATCCAGATTTTTGGGAATCTGACAGCAGTTGAAGTCCACGGCCACCTGACTGAGGTTTCCAGTGATAAGTTCTGCTTCAACAGCAGCAAAGGCCTGCTGCACTTGAGCCCAACACTGCAAGTAGAGCAGGGATAACCAAAACCTGCAGTCAGAAAGGTAAAGGGATGATGCGCAGGCATGAAGACAGGTGGACGCATTCACACCTTTTCAGAGCCTCCCACTGCCACATTCTTCAGACTCAGACCAACAACCTAAGAAGAACAGAAGAAGAAATGCTGAACGAGTATTTTCCTGTTTTTGAACAGCGCTTAGAGATCACTTGGTTAACATCAGTAACATCAACATTTCTTTCAACTTTAATGGACTTGATTTAGAGGATAAAAAATTGCCTACGTCTGTAAAACTGTGTCTATAAGCCATGTTTTCCGAGATTTTTGCAAACATTTACATGATTGTAGTCAGAAAAGTCCAGCTTTGCTTTGACAGGAGCAGATGAGGCCACCGCTGCATACACCAGACTGGGAAACTGAAATTGATGCACAGAGACAGAAGAAAAGGAAATCAACACAGCATGGTGGCACTTCGGAAAGGAAAATCTACTTTATGAATATTAACAGAAGAGAGACCAGGAGCATCACTAGAGAAAAAAATGTAACCTTTTGAAACAGGGGTGAGCAAAACAATTTTACATTAAAAATCCTCATTAATGTTTCATTTTCCATGTAATGCTTCTGTCTCTCTATAGATGGTGCAGTACAAACACATTAACTTTTGTTTGGATGCAGAAAATTATTCTGCTATCATGTGATGTTGGAGGATTTGTTGTTTTTCTGAGGTTCATGTGTGTTTTCAGAGTTAGACAGTCATTTTTCCAATCATTTCAACACCACATGAACGCAGCACTTCTCTAAATTTGTGTTTTTCCCTGAAGAAAATCAACTCGTTGGTGCAATTGGTACTATAATGAGAAAAAAAGCCACAGTTTTGAAAAAAAAAATTCAAAATGTTTTGTTTTAAAATATTAATTTTCAATCACAATAAAGCAAGTTTTCATCCAGATTCCATGTTATTTCTGTCTAATGTGAGTTGGACACTCCACCCATCTGATCCTAGTCCGGCCCTTCTGTCAAATCTCGTGGCCCACGAGTCATACAACATATACATTTTAAATTATGTACATTTAAACATAAAGTAAAACATTCCTTGTTACACTGGGTAAAAATCCACCACGAAGAATAAAAAGACTAACTCATTGGGTCATGAGCTTAGGTTCAGTTTATCCAAAACTCTGGAAAAACTGAGGACACCAGATAAATGGTATTACTGCAGAAAACTATATTTTAAGCATTAAGTGTTAGCATCCTGCTGGATTTTTGTTAGCTTGTTATCAGCCACTTTTTTCGTGACCCAGATTTGCAAATGTGTCAATTAAATCACAACTAAGGAATTTCAAAAACCATCATTTGCTCATCTCACTCAAAAGCCGCACACCTTTAAAAGAAGATTTGTAAAATGTCTCCAAAACTTGAAGCCATTTTCAAACAGTTAATGAGCAAAATCATCCAGTAAACAAGTTCTGGATAACCCTTGTGCTATCCTATGACCCCACCCTTACATTGACGTGTTCTCCCTAGTCCCTACCATGACAAAGGTGGATAAAGGTGGAGAGGATTTCATGTAATCCATGGACACCAGTGAAGATCACAAATCATTGGAGAAAAAAGGTTCATGCACTGTCTTGTGGGTCTAGATGACCCAACTCCCAATGTTAAAGTGCCTAGGATAGCACAAGGGTTAAAAGTTAGCTATGCTCTATAAATGCTTTTTTCCTTTAGGAAAGTTTGTCTATTTTCTTCTTTAGGGCACATTCTCACTGGCAGGTATGATTTGAATTGATTCATTAATTTGGAGAGTCCACGGTTCCTGTCTGGTGTGAAACCTCATCCACAGTCTAGTGTGGAGCAAACACGGGAACCCTGGTCCCTCTGAGAGCATCTGATGGTCTTGGTTCACTGTTAGAATGGTTTCTTCTCACTGAAAAAAAAAAAGAAACTGACCCAGCCACGCCCCCAACCACATCCCATGATGACACCATTATCGACCAAGTGCACAAGTTCCAAAGGAGATGGAAACAACAGTTAGCCCATCCTTGTTGTTCTTTTCCATGAAACTGCATCGTCTTGACTTCATTATTGCTGGTTTGAACCTGTTAGTTTTGATAGTTAAGATGTTCGGTTTCAGTAGTTTCAGCTTAGATGTCACTGTTTCTTCTTACATTTTTTTTTTGTATTATACCAAATAACCTTCAACTTTAGCTGTACTGTTCCTGAATATGCTCCTCTGATAGGCAATGGTAAATTCAGAAAAAAAAGAACCAAGCTACAGCTTGTGAAGGGCCATAATCAAAGCACATGTTCCTAAATGAGAGGCATCATCGGGTACCTTTCCTCTGAACCAGGCAGACAGAGCTCCAGAGTAGGAGCCTCCAAAGCTGATCCACGGGTTCCTGCTGCTCAGGTTGAAGCTCCGACAGATGTAACCATGAAATGTTGCTAAGTCTGCAAGCCTAATAACAAAGGGTCATTGTTCAGCACCACAGTTACAAATGAATGAAATGACAGACATCTTTGAAAGTAAACTCTAAAAAGATAGCACACTGATTCTGATGAGGACCACCCACATGTGCAGAACTGTGAAGAAACAAGTACTGTTTATTATAAAACATTGGAGCATCAGCTAAAGGAAAGTCACTAATGAAAGTGGAGAGGAAAGGAAGAAAGAACCCACACACGTGCGAAAACCAATACTAACGCCTGCTGGCTGCTCAAGTCGGCCAGACTCTCAGTTTTTAGGCCGTCTGGGTTGATGCTGTCACCATAGAAACGGTGTTCCACTGCAAGCAGCAGAGCCCCGTGCTGTTGAGCCATTTCAACATGATGACCTGGAAAAAAAAGTCAGCAAAGATGTAAAAATTTAAAGAGGAAGGGGAAAAAACATGTCGACACACAATAATCAGCTGAAAAACAATAGATGACTGATGATAGTCTGATTGGTAATCATTAAAACCAACTGTTGTTTTGTTGCCGGTTATTTTGGGAACAAATAAAAACTTTGTCCTTTTCCCTGTCAGTGGGAGGCGGGGCATCTGGAGTGAGAAGAGGAGCAGAGGAACTGAGTGGTGGACTGTTTTGCTTAGACTTTCTAAATCAGATAAGACTCAAGATTTCCAGAATGGCGTTGGCTAACCATTTCCCTCAGATCACTTCTTTGAACCTCTGTTTCCAAACCAATAAATGTTAAAAGAATGTTAAAATCTTCTCAATAAACATTGATATGTACATTAAATACATCAATT
The DNA here is from genome assembly GCA_023969325.1 of Oryzias curvinotus. Classification (NCBI taxonomy): domain Eukaryota; kingdom Metazoa; phylum Chordata; class Actinopteri; order Beloniformes; family Adrianichthyidae; genus Oryzias; species Oryzias curvinotus. The sequence continues at coordinate 21,966,230 of CM043718.1, read as the reverse complement.
TAATCTGCTTTGCTGCTGATGCATCTGACCCAGAATACTCATTTTGGATTGTTATCTAAGAACATCCTAAGGTATCTAGAACCTGTAACTCGCTGTAACAGTTCTCCACTGTGGAAAACAAAAGTCTGCTTTTTCCTGAAGTCTGTTAGCATCTCTTTGGTTTCAATGTTTTTCACCAAATGGGGATAAAGTCTACCACTAGGCTGCACTCCTCTTCCTCATTCTGTTGCAGGATTATCAAGGCTGCATCATCAGTGACTTTTAAGATGTGCATGTTGGTAAAAGAGAGGAAAAATTCAAGGCAGGTGGTTTTTTTTTTTGGATTGTGTGCTGCATTCAAATGAACTCCAGTGACCTTCACCTCTGTAGTCCCTAAGCTCAACCTTCTTTTTATTCTCATTATAATTCTAACCACTAAAATAAAAATAAAAACCATATCTGGGTTTGTAAACTTTGTCCAGAGAATGAGAAAAGCCCAAAACTGTTTACTGTTTTTTACTTGGAGATGTTGACTACCTGCCAGCACGTCAAAACTAAAGATGGGTCCTTCCCCACCAATGAAGAGGAACACTGGACCATCGGGACGCTGCCAGTGAGCCTCATTCACAAAGAATTTCTGCAAGACCAAAGGGAGAAGACAAAGAGACATCAAACTGAAGAGGAGCTGCCAGGAATGCAGTGATGGTCGAGACGGGGAAAGGCGGTGAAAACTGAGGCTCTTGTTGTTGAAAGCAGAAATGAACCCTTCAAAATGTTCATCTGGAGATTCTCCTTCAGGCTGTTCTTAGAATGTTTCAGAGTTTACCAAAGTGAAAAGACCAGATTCATCTAACATCACAGTCTTATGAGTTTGTTCTGTGTCAAGGGAAATAACACAAAAAGATTTTACTAATTAAATGTTTTGTGCTGTCATGGAGGCTTTATGAAGAATATTAAGGAAGTATAAAAATTATTTTTAAACAAACCTTGCATGCATTGACATGTAATTCTGTACTGCTGAGGGCTTGTATAACTTAAAAAAAAAGGAATGTTTGGTTTGTTTTGCCTCCACTGTACCTGAGAAAAGGTCTTGCCTTTCAGTCGGTTGAAGTGGTCCAGCGGCTGCTCCAACCAGGACTCTTTCACCTGTTGGAGAGGCTGTCCTTCGACGTTTAGCTTCAGGTGAACTTGTTTGTTTTTCTGCAGCTGCTCTTTGATTTTCCACAACGTTTTTCCTGAACGTGAAAGACTCAGAATGATGCGTGTGCAATAAACTTTCTTTTTTCTCCACATCACTAATTCATGAAAATGGTATGGTTCAAGTCTCTCTGCAGGGAGGAGGTCCTGCCACCGTAAAGAACAAACAAGAACTGATGCACAACTGAGATTGAAAATGGAACACAACTGGCAAAAATGTCCATGAGTTGTTTTTTTGTTTATGTTGTTTTCATGGTGTTACCTAACTTCATCATTTTTATTTAAGTTTTATTCTTGTAAAGTTTAAATGTATTTCTCATATTTGTTCGACTGTATTCTCCAAAAAATGTGACTTTTTATAATCATAATAAGACTTCATTCTGTTAACAATGTTGACTTTTTCTGATAATTGTATGCCTTTACTCTATGAAAGTTTTGACTTTTTTTTTTACTCAAAATATTTTGTTTTGCTTTTCATAATTTTACAGCTTTATTCTTGAAAATTTTTGACAAATTTCTTACAGTAGCAGAACATTTTTCTTGTAAATTGTTGACTGTTTTCTCCAAATTGCACAACTTATTCTCTTAAAAATGCCAACTTTATTTTCATAACTTTACAATTTCATTCTTCTCAATTTAGACTTTGTTCTCCATAATCTTTCTACACTATTCTCATATATTTGTTTATCTTTCTTCTTCTATCGAAGCCTAATACTCTGTCAAAAAATTCTTTTCAAAAATTAAAAAAACAAAAAAACATTTTAGGTGAATTTTTCTGTGGCTCTGTAGGTAAAGTGGTAAACTTTTCTGAAATGTGATAAATAAAGCTTATTTTGTTCCAGGAAGGGTTAATTATTTTATAGTGGGTGGAGGGCTCAGGTGCATGGGAAACCAGGGTTCGATTCCCAGGGGGAGCGGTGAGCTTTATCTAGTGTGGGTCTGTGGACAAGGCCCTTCATGCTACTGCCTAACTATGTAGCCACAAGGGGACCCACGTCGTGGTCTCCCTGTGCCGGTCCCCAGCCCGGATAAAATACAGGCTTCTGTCAGGATCCTAGGCTAGGCGTTAAAATCTGTGCCAAACCACGAATCAGTGTGAATCAGTAAAAGCTTATTCACTGTGGCGACCACAGAAGGGATGTGCTGAAAGGGGAAGAATATTAACCTCATCATCTATTCAGATTCCTGATTTCACACATTACAATGATCAATTCTATTACGTCAATTTATTTAAAGTAAAGTTTTTTCTACTTACCAGAATCTACAGAGCTCAGGAACAGCAGAAACACGATGCAGCAGCCAGGAAGGTAAAGCATCTTCAATCACTTCAAGATTCCTAAAGCTGAACTAAATGCTAATGCAGTTGATCAGCTACTGATGGGAGGATGCTTCTCAAGCTCTTCCAGAAGCTGCTTTTATAGACGCTGTCAAAGTGAAAGATAGGATGAACACACATGATCTATTTTCCACATGAACTGTGAGAAAGAGAAGCTGCTCAGCAGAGGAGTGTCAGCTTGGGGATGAAACTGGTTTTGCTTCATAATGGCTTTTTAGAGTGATTGAATTACAAGCACAGCTAAGACTTATTCTGCTTCCCAGTCTGCAATGGAAGACAGAAAGAAAATCACTTTTCTTTTTGTTTTCAAGAAAAAAACATATTTAGTCCACCTAGTTTAAATTTTAGTTGGTCACTTAGCCTTAATTCTATTTCCAGGCCGTTTACACACATGGTTAATTCACACACATGGTTAGTTCTTGCAGACATGGCACATACGCAAAAACAAGGTAAATGCACACAATGGTAAATTCACACACGTTAATCACACACACATGGTAAACTCACACACGGTAAAATCATAAACATGGTAAATTCACACACTTTAAAACCACACAGACGCCAGCAGATTTTGTTTTTTAAAAAGTCACGGTTAGACATGAAGACCAACCTATATTAAAAAATACAAAGGTTTTGTTGTTACATAATATTTTATTTGGATGTGACTGACTTTTATTTTCTGCGTTTGGAAAGTTTTCGTCAATTGCCGACTTTCATTTGTGCTCCAACATAAACGTTGAAGGACGGCTTAACTGTATTTCAGACTACTGAGCCCCACCTTCAGCTGTGACTTTTGTTGTAACTAAAAGACCATGAGCCATGTCGACATCACTGTCACAAGGAAGTGGAGACATAAGTTTTGATTGGATAGACCCACCATGTTTAGGTTTCAGCCTCTAGACCTGATTGGCAGAAATAGTTTGATGGTGGAACTTACTCATGAGAGCGACTGGCCAGTGTTTCTTTCTGGAAAGTTCTATGGAGTGCCATTAACTTAAAGGGGGAGGTTGTCAGTGTATATTTATGTATAAAATAGTACAACACTTGTTTCAGTCATGTTTATTCACAGACAAAATATATAGATCAAAAATGGTTCAGTTCAGCTACCATGAGTTTTGTTTGCATGGACTTTAGTCCAGTCTCAGGACTAAGGCTTTAGACGTCGTTTTTACAAAACATTCTCCGAGTGCCACTTTGCTCTGCCCCACAAATACATGCAAAGGCAAAATGTTTCATAGAAGTGAGGAAAAAAGCTAAAAATAGGTTCAACAAAACATGAGTATGACCCCTAAAGTGTTACTTATAGGAGTGAGTGCAGTCTAAAGCAGCCTTCCTTATGAGCTAGAAAGCAACAAGCAGGCAAGGGAAGATGCAAGCAAGCAGCAGGAAATCCTTAAATAATATTTACTTACAAAAGCAAATCAGCATGCTTTGCACAGATGACTGTTAATTCACCCTTGAGGGATTAAAAAAAAAAAAAAAAGAACGAAAAAACACGGTCCCCTTGACGATGCATGGAAACGGTTACCTTCTTACAAATCCCCGAAGAGGAAAAGGAGAGGTCCTGAAATGATCCCTTATTACTGGTTTAAGGATTTGCTACATGAAAATCCTGTGATAGAACCAAAATATCAGTATTGCATCACACTTCAGCTCAACACCTATGAAAGAAAAGAGTCAAACAAACACACAGGCAGGAAGTGGTGGGAAAAAAACGTTTACAATAAGACATCAACAATCACAAGTAAAGTGCAACTCAGACACGGTGAAATCCACTGGGATGGGGGGGCGGGGGTGCTACAGTGGCTGGGGTGGTAAGTGGAAACGTGTTTTTAGGTGCTTTGCTCTTGATCGCAGATGAGCGTCTCCACCACAAACGTGTTCTCAAAGTGGCGGATCTTGTGGCAGTCCTTCACCTCTCGCTTGTTGATGCCTGAGGAGAGAAAACCCCAGAAACGGGATTAGGTCTGGACCTCACACCTTCCGCATTTCCTACATCCAGGTAGGTCATCCGAGGAAAGAAAGGTTTACGTTTGCGGGCGATGCGGCGGCTCAGGCGGTACGTGTCCTTCCCGTTGCACAGCCGGTAGATGAAAGGTCCCAGCTGACGCATGTTGTGCACTTTGCCTGTCACTACCATCTCTTCATGGATGATGTAAGTCTGAGGCAGGTAGGTTCCCTTCTGTCAGAGGTAGAAACACAAGTCAGAGGGAAAAAAAGACAATCCAGCCAGCTTACTAAAGACTTGAACCTAATTGGGGGGGAAAGTGATCAACCAGCAGTTAAAACCACGGCAAATTAATCGGACAAAGACTAACAGTAACATAAAAAACATGTTTCTCATAGACATCAGTTTTAGTGATGGAGAAAAGCTTTTCTGCTGCTGGGACTCAACTTTTGGGTCACATGACCAAACGCAGCATGATGTGACGTACTTAAATGAGTCACTTGGTCAGCATGAGATAAAAGTTCATTATATGTCAAAGATCTTTAACTTTTACCTCTTTCAAAGGAAAGTATTAAAGCTCTAATATCATTCATCCAGGATGGCTCTAAAAAAGAAAAAGTTTTTATAAAGTTCATTTGGACCTCAGTTGTTCATGTTGGAGAGGTTTCTCATCCAACAGGATGTCTCAATTTGAATACAAATCTATTGCGTTTTTTTCAGATGAATATAAGACGCTTGCATGGAGACAGCATGTTGCTGCTGTGCTACCTTCACGTTAACCAGGAGCTCCCAAAGACTGCGTGGAGGCATCACAATAGTGGTGTTGAGCTCAATAACGTAGCATTTGTCCAAAGCGATGTCGTGGTAAGCAGTCAGTCCCTGCAACAGGAAGAGGGGAAGCCGTCACGAATATACAGACACCTCTTCATTTGGATGCATATTATACTTTCAAAACATTAACTGCTTTAAAATATCAGAAATACAAACAGTAAAGAGATATCCATTGTGGGGTAGCAGTAAAAGTCTGCTGGTTCATAGAAAGACTCAAACTGAGATTCAGAACGTCTGTAATATGTAGCTCATATGCATATAAAAATAATGTTTTTGGAATTGAACGGATGTGCTCTTCACCCTCTGGAAGTCGTGAATGATGTCTGCAGGGTCGCTGCCTCCAAAGTGAGGCACGGTGATCTTCTCGTAGTTGTCGTTCAGGTAGATGCCCACATTTTCCTGCAGCTCCTGGCGCCCGCGCAGGGGGGCGTACACCGGGTCTTCGTAACGCACCTGGCAGCGGAACAGGTTCTCTTCCGGCATCTGTGCAGCAAACGCTGGTTAGCAGCATTCAGATGAGCAGAAACAGTGAAGAGGAGACGCTTGCGGGAGATCTTACATGAGGAATGAAGTAGAAACGGTAGACATAAATGGAGGCCAGGACCAGACTCGCCATGAAGACAACCAGTGTGAAGGTCAGGCAGCAGAGGCCATTGAGGGGAGACTTTTTAGGACGTAGCGGCAGGACCAGCCCCTCCTCATCCTTCAAAGCAAACACAAGAGTTTGTTCAGTCTATGGAGATCTTCATTCCAGTGAAGTCTCTGTGATGAAGAGCTCCAAAAAACACAGTCAGAAGAGGAAGTGCTACTGAAAGCTAGACGGAGATGAATAATCCGTCGTACGCCTCCAGTCTAGCGGCCCGTCTGCTGCCGCCAACCTGTGTGGGCGGGTGGCACTACACACAGAGCGTAGCGTCTCCATTTACAGCCAGAAGGGCTGACACTCCACAGAAGGAGCTGATGTCCTGCTGACTTCCTGCAACAAAGTGATCAAAGCGTCTTCCTTTGCTGAGATCTGCAGCTCCTGCATGTTTCAGAGCAAAAAGCTGCAGCTTCCTGTACGTTTCAGAGCAAAAAGCTGCAGCTTCCTGTACGTTTCAGAGCAAAAAGCTGCAGCTTCCTGTACGTTTCAGAGCAAAAAGCTGCAGCTTCCTGTACGTTTCAGAGCAAAAAGCTGCAGCTTCCTGTACGTTTCAGAGCAAAAAGCTGCAGCTTCCTGTACGTTTCAGAGCAAAAAGCTGCAGCTTCCTGTACGTTTCAGAGCAAAAAGCTGCAGCTTCCTGTACGTTTCAGAGCAAAAAGCTGCAGCTCCTGCATGTTTCAGAGCAAAAAGCTGCAGCTCCTGCATGTTTCAGGGCAGTGACTCAGATGGAACAGGAAGTCCTGTCTAGAAGCCTCATAGACAGAAGGTCAGGACCAGACCATCTGCAGGGCCTCTGTGTTCCTTCTGACAAACGGGCCCATCTGTGGCTGTGCGGCAGCGTCCTCCAGCCGGACACCTTCCAGGTGAGCTCTGTCATGTTTCGTTGATTAGAGCCCTGACACGCGCGCGAGCACGAGCAAAGGGAGCTCACGGGCCATTTTGTCAGCCCAAGCAGCATTTTCCAGCGCGCGCCTCTAGGGAGGCCGAAGCCCCGTTTGTTTGATAAAGGTGTTTAAGGATGCGCGCGCAGCCGCAGTCCGGAAACTCTAACAAAGAAAGATTCGATTATCAAGCAAATGGCTAATCGGAAATAAATACATAAATCGAATTATCAAACGCTCTAGCTCGTGAACGTGCGCGTGCACAAGCTAACAAGAAGCGGCGTCTTCTCACCATCGGATGAGGAATCAGGATCTCCGTCTTGTCGCCATCGTTCTCCTTCTCCTCCTTCTGTGCTGCGACAGCCTGGAAGCTGATCTTCACCATGGTGAAGATGATGGTTCCGTCGGTTCGGTTCGGTTTCTCCTGCTGCAGCGCGTGAGTGAACGGTCTCCTGTGCTTCCACCGTCAGGATGCTGCTCTGTTTTTGTCCCCGTGCGCCGGAAGTCCCCCCTCCTCCTCCTCCTCCCCCAGTGGTAGTTAAAGGACCAGGCCGCTTTTTTTTTTTTTTTTTTTTTAACTGAAAGTAATTCAAACATAAATATGTATATTTAAGTTTACTTTGAGAAAATTTTCTAAAACAAACAATGACAGAACCATTTTAAAACTTCTTCAGCTGTTATGTAATTTTTGTAAACTTATGATTCTTAGTTCTCCTCAAAGCCCCTCTTTTCTATTAGAGTTAATGTCAGTATTCCTTTTTTTTTTTTTGGTCAGATATAAATGGAGATAAAGTGATATGTTTTAAGAACGATGTTATAGTTTCGTGATTTTTTATTTTTATTTTGATCCTTTGAAAAAGTTGTCTCCTTGTCTGCAGAGAACAGATCAAATGAATCAGTCAACAAACTTGGAGTTTTCTTGTAGTTAATTATGAAAGGTTCAGAGGTCCAACATGCCGGGGTCAGATCCAGTTTCTAAGCAAGGGACTCACAGATGTGTCCCCTTATGTTCAGGAGGGACCGCCTTGATTTCTCATTTGTGCATTAAATGACATTTTAATTTAACCCCAACAACAGCATCAGACGGAAAACAGAAATACACACATGCGGTTGACTGTGGAAGAGCAGGTTAATAAAGGGCCATGCTAATGGAAATGGGAATGGTGGAAGGTTAATTTCATCGATGACAAAAAGTGCACCATCTTCACACTGCATACAATGTAAAATAAAAATCCACCATTTTAACACAAAATCATAAAAACCAATAAAAACCCATAAGGAACGGTTGGTATCATATGCAGTATCGCTGTTCAGTGGTACAGTGGTAGGTGGTGGTAGGGGTCATTGGGGTCACTAGCAGGAGTAGTAGGGTAAATTGAACTGAAAGCATAACCAGAGCGTTGTACACATCTTCTGAGTGAAAATGTCCATGGGTTGTGTGAAGCATCTCCTTATTCCAGCTGTCATTCCAAAGATTCTGAATGAAAATAAGAGGGAATTGTTTTCCCGTTTTGACTGAGCTTCATGCAGTGTGTCTTAGGAAATGTCAAATTTGATAACCCAGAAATAATAATAATAATAATAATGGATTGGATTTTTCAGCACTTCTCCAGATGCTCTAAGGGCTTACAATTTGTCCATTATTTTTTCACTCCTTATTCATTCTTGGCGATGGTAAGCTACTGATGTAGCCACAGCTGCCCCGGGGCACGCTGTTAGGGGCGTGGCTGCCAGTGTACACCTCTGGCCATCACCGGAACATTCATTTGCATTCACACACCAGTGGAGCTACACTGGAGGCGGGAAGGGTGAAGTTTCTTGCGCAAGACACAACAGCTGACTGGGGGAAGTGGGAATCAAACCGCCAATCCTTCGACGATTGCAGCCCTGCTCAACCACCTGAGCCACCTTGTTGGGCAAATCTGAGCTGTAGTGGTTGCACCATCCCTTCACAGTGAGAGGGTCCTGGTTCAAATCCCAGCAGAGATCTGTCTTTGCGACGTTTGCATGTTCTCCTTGTTGTGCACGTGTGGGTTTTCTGCAGCATCCTCCTGCAGTCCACAAACATGCTGCATAGGTTGATTGGTGACTGTGGATTGGCCCTTATGTGTGACTCTGTGACTTTTGACCCCACCTTCCCCCACAGTAACTGTAACTGTTAAGACATTGAATGGATGGATGGAGTAAGGAACGCTGAGGACCCCTGCTGGCTAAAAAAAACCAAAAAACAAAAAGACAGGATGAAATTAGGGCAAATCCTCAGTTTCCTCTCGCACATTTACAAAAAGACTTAAGTAAAAAATTATGTAAAGAAAGCGTAAAAAATCTATATTCTAAAGCAAGTATATTCCAAATATGTGTTTTACAATATTAAGGCTACGAAAAATGTGGTCTGTTATGACAAAAAAAGTGGAAATAATAGAACGGATGTTGTGAAAATAAAATTACGACTTGGACCCTTACGGCTTAATTAGCAGCTTCATAAAATCAGTATGTAAATGTAAAATGCAATTGTTGTAAGGGATATAGAAACTGTGGAAGATTCATATTTATTCATCTGGCAAACACATTGTGTCCCTTTTGGGGTCACGGGGCTGCTGCTGCCTATCCTGGCCACTCATGGGTACACCCTGGACAGGCCGCCAGTCTGGCACAGGGCCACAATGGAGGATGCAATATTGAAATGTAAATATTTTGCAAAGCATGGAGACACACTATAAAAACAGATTCAATAAATGAAAATTCCATGGAATATGAAATTTTAAGAAACAAACACAGTTAGATAGAATCAGAATCAGAATCTTTTCATTATCATTCTGCAGTGCACAATGAAAATTTTTCCAGCAACTCTCTTCCAACAATATAAAAAAGGTAGAGTAAAATAAAATAAAAATAAGGAGCTATATAAGACATAAGTATATTTGATCCAATTTTTAAGTAATACATGCCTGATGGGGCGAACTGGGTAGGACATGTCAAATCTATTGACATGATAAAGCCCTCGACCAATGAGTTATATCACTATACTGACATAACTCATTGCCCTCGATCCACCCTCCAGACCAGGTGGTGGCGGTGTTGTGCTATTCTGTTGTTTGCCAAGCGACGTAAAACTACAAGAAGAATAAGTAGTATTAGGTTTATTGTTTGCGCATGCGCATTGTGCTCAAAGCGTAAACAACCGACAGACGGGTTTACCATCAGATTAAGTAGCATCGTCCGCGTCTTCTTTAGGTCCTGTGGGCGTATGGATATACAGGTCTGTGCGGATGCGTGACGTTGTCCACGTTGCGTGAACGCTTGGCTGCGGTGAGTGATAGCGTTTTCGCGGGCGACCTCCCCCTACGTCCTGACCCCATCCCAGCCTTTTTTCCCCCAAACCTTTATTTAAAACACCAGAAGACAAACGATTGGGAGAGAATTCCCTTGAGAGAAAAAAACCGTAATTATCAGGAATAAAAAAAGAGTCAGGATATTCACGGGTCTTCGGTCTCCATCAAACTCTCTTCTCATCACACCAACCACCTCCATCAACCTTCTTTTTGGTTTTCTTAGCTCCAACCTCTGCATCCTTCTTTGTTCAAAACCAGGAAGCTCAGAGGTAAGATGCCCCCCTTACCTGGAGCAGAGCTCCTCCAGACACCTGTGCAGCTGTACAGGTACCTGCTGAAGTGCTGCAGACAGCTGCCATCCCCAGCCATGCAACAGCACTACAGGCACGCCATCAGACAGGTGAGTGCTTATCTTTACTCAGTTTAAATGTAAACAATTGTACTTGGGATTTGAACCCTCTGTTCAAACACTACCATCTTCCAATCTCAGGGCAGACACTCTACCTCTTGGCCAATGAGTTAGTAATAGTTTGCTCTTTGTCCTCTGCAGAGCTACAACAGTCATTCTGATGAAAAAGACCCAGAAAGGATTCTCCTCATGATAAACCGGGCTGTGGCAGATGCAGACTGGATCCTGGAGAAGGTGAGGATCATGGGAGCTGTAGTTTAATGCAGTATGTAGTGTAGTCAAATGAACCTGCTTTCTTTCACAGTACTGCAAGGGGAAGTGAGCGTGCTGCCCTCACCCTCTGTTTCCAAATATGACAAAGGCCAGGAAGTCCTCAGTGTTGCAGCCCCTCAAAAGACCACTGCGGGCAGGATCAAGGATGACTCCAAGATTTTCTACCAAAAAATAAAAGGTCCAGCTTAGTGCCAAAAAGGTTTTTGATGTTTTCCTTTTCTTTTTCTTCAGGGGAGGAATGTTGCTTTTGCTACTTATATTGTTTGACACCACAGAATTGTTTATCTATTCATCATGTCTCTGAAGGAAACGGATCTCATTTGAACATAAAAACTTTATTGTACATCTCAGTTACCCGGCGCCCGCTCCACCCCCATGCACAGATGTGAACAGCACCTGCTGAGTCAGACCCAGGTTTGAGTTTCAGTTCATATCCTTGTCAGGTTCTAGTGTAGCAGGAAACAAACCAGCCGCCTTGATGAGTGTATGCCTGCTCTCTGAGCAAGGGGGTGGAGGGGGTCACAGTGTGACATCACATGTGGGACAAACAGGAAGGTTTCCTGGAGCCTCCCACCACCCCCACCCCCACCCTACAGCAGGGGTAGGCAGCAGCCCCAGACAGGTGAGTCCCGCCTCACTTTTGCAGGATGAACTGGTTGATGAACTCGCTCTGCTCCGCCTCCACCCGGGAAAGGGCTTCGTACTCCACCCGGTACCTTCAAAAAGTAACAGCTGTTAGCAGGAAGCATGGACCCCCCTTCTGCAGGATTTAGAGGGGGGGGGTACCTCTCCAGCTGCATCTTCTTCTCAGCAATAAGGCCCTTTAGCAGCTGCTGATGCTCCTCCCTCTGCTTTGCCACAGATGTCAGAAGGTTCCTGGCTCCAATGGCCTGCAGGAAGTGATATCAGCCAATGAAGAGCAGTTTTTGTTTGACATAACCTCGTATTAAAAACAGTAAATCAAACGCAGCTCCAGGAGCTTTTCCACCACAGCATGTCTGTCAGGAGGAAACTGGACAGCTTAACAGTAGGTGTTGGAGTTCCTCCAATGTTAATAATGTTAAATAAAGTTTGGGTCTATTTTACTCATTTCAATTGACGTGTTAAAACTGATCAAAAAATTCTACAAAAAAAATGTTTTTAATGTGAAGTGAATAGTATTTTTTCCTGCTAAAATTGGTTACTTCTATTAAAGAATAATTCAGTTGGTTAAATCTATTTCTTATAGGATTAAGTACTGAGTAACTATAACTGTCAATACTGATGAATTGTAGGTTTCGACCTAACCTGAGAAGAGGGGAGCCTCACCTTCATCTTCTCAGTCTCCGCCTCCTTGGCCAACCCGTCCACTGTGCTGATGAGACCGCCCACAATCTTCTGGAATTGTCCGATCTCTGCAGAGACACAGACCTATAGGAGCTTTGGGTGGGACGGGGTGGACAACAGATCTGTGGATTCTTACTGTCCACAAACTCTCTGCACTCCTCCTTCAGCTCCGCCGTGCTCTGGCTCACATCTGGCTCTAGAACCCGCAGCTTGTTGACCTCGTCAAAGTGGAAGCCAGCTTCAGCCAACGGATCTTTAGCCATGGAGTCTCCTGTGGGTCAAATATTGTGTTATTTCCAAAACTCCTCAAACTGTCAGCACCTGTTTAACCACCTGACAGACGCAGGAGTTTGATCCACAATGATAAACAATTTTTTATAAAGTCTAAAAAGAAAAAAACTGATCTTTTAAAATGAAGGAAAAAGCATAAAAGGTTGTTTCACATATGGATGAATGTATGTAGGCTAGATTTGACTTTATCCCCTTGGATGTAACTGGTAACGGACACTGAAGGACTTGGGACTGGTGCTTACCATTTCTTCCATTCACCATACTACTTTCCTCACTGTACCAGAGTAACCAAGCATGCTGATACAGTCCAGTGATGTCCAGCATCAGCCACAAGTTCAGTTATGGACTGTTAACAACCAGCAGGAGTTTAGAAAGATATAATTACTGCCTTAACAGGACAAAGATTGAGAAGTAATTTGAGAGCTTTGCATTTTGACTCGTCTATTTCTTTAACACAACAGATACTTTTAGCAACTGCATTACTTTAGTCCAGTCCAGTAAGTCCAGGAGTACAAAATAATATAATTTACTACAGTATTATGTACTTGGAAGCTTAAGAACAGACCTTCAGTGTTAAAAGTCCTCAGAAACAAATGGAGAGATAAAGATGTCTGTCCAACATTACCAAACCGCATAAACAGATGTTTATTTAAATTTAAAACTCTAATATTGTGCTTAAAGGTTTTTACAAAAATAAAGTTTTAGCAGATGAAAATAACACACACAAATGACACCCATTCCAATCTGCTTCCACACGCCTCTTCACCTCTGAGCTGTTGCCCCTATGAACTTAAAGTCCTCCACCTTCTTCTCCTCTGCTCCCTGTAACCTCACCGTTCCTCTTTAGTTCCTCTCATTTACACATTCAGTCTTTCTGCAGCTAACCTTCATTCCTCTCCTTTCCAGAGCAAACCTTTACCTCTCTAAAATGTTCCTCCTTCTGCTCCCTGCTCTCACTACAGATCCACAGGTCAAACATCACGGTCCACAGAGATTCCTGTCAGTCCATCCTGTCAACCGTCTGTCAATCTGTGTAGCACTACAGCAAACAAAAAGGATCATTAAAGCTGATCCTTGGTGCAGTCCAACCTCCATCCTGAACTCATCTGTTGCACTTACAGAACATTTCACCATCTGATTAATAATAATAATAATAATGAAGTGTTTGTGGAAGTGTGTGTAATCGTGTGGCTCTGTTATACTCTGTCTACATCCAAAAAGCGTCAGAAACAAAATATACATTGTTTGGTTTTTTTTGCAGGGCAAGACTTTTTAACATTAAAATCAGTGAAATGCTGCCTCCAGCGGTCTTTCGAAGCACTGCAGTGTTGGGTACTTCCTGGTTTTGGGGAGGGGGTGGTGTTAATGTACACATTGTTTTCATCTCTATTATGAATCTTAGTCCATATAGCACCAATTCAGAGAATGAAAATTATTTATTTTAATTTCCACATTTATACCTAAACAACTCCCCTCTATGTTTTTAACCACGTTATTGGCCCGTTCAAGGCTGTAATCCATGCTACAAATTGTTCTGGTGACTAATCTGCAGACATTGTTTGTGTATTTTAGATAATAACGTTTTCTATAAAAAATATAATCTATGGGTGACGTCACAAGCATCGATGTCTTGTCTACACAACACAGTAATAAAATATGTCAAAAATAAATGAACAAATAAACAACAAACTCAGACTAGAGCTGAGTAACAAGAACGTTGGATTTTCCTGTCCCGGCGAGCTCAGAAAATGCCTCTAAACTTGGAGCTTCCACAGTCTCAGACTTTGGCAGAAGTGTTTGTACACGTTGTATAAATCTCAACCATCTTTTTTTTCCCCTCTTCGATTTTTTGCAGCTAACAGCTAATGCGCTAATCCGTAGAAAATGACAAATTAACAGCTGTTAGCCTCCGTTAAACATCCGGAAAGAATAGTAAACTAAACTTTGGTTTTGGAAACGGACACTCACCTTAATAAACCCCCGCCGTTACTCTGCACGGCTCCGGTCCTCCTCATAAGGGGTCCTACTAAGAAGTTCCGCCTCTTCCTTCTCCTGCTACCAAGGCAACCGCACACAGCGCCAATGCGCGTGCGCACTAGCTTACCGACGGCCTCTGGTAGTAGACATTCTCGAGAAGTCTTTTTTTACTTGTTTCTGATATTATCGTCCATTTAAAAGCAAGAATCAATTTACAGTCCGTTTTAAAGCCGCCATGTGCGCGTGCAATCCTCAGGAACTACATTCATCCTCATAGTTAAACCAGGTTAGGGTAAACACCCCTGTTAGGTAGACCCAGGGGTAGTTCAGACAAGTCTGGTTCCTATCGCAAGATCACAGGTCATGACTGGATGAAGAGAGAAGCTCAAAGAACCAACTAGTTCTTTATGAATTGCGATTATAAGAAATTTTTAATGAAGTTTAGGGTCACTCATAAGAACACTTTCAAATGTACAGACATGGATGATGTGGCTTCTCTGAAACTTCAAGTGGAAATGAGCAGCAGCTTTCTAGACCAGCTGGAGGCGCCAGAGGGGAGCCGGTCTGCCTGAGATACATTATGACGGTGATCCAACAGAGATGTAATGAAAGAATTGAATACTGTTTTAGAAAGCTGCTCTGAACATCACTGCCTTTTTTAAACAGTTTGGGACTTTGTAACTGATCAAGTTTGGCTTTTAAAACCCAAATTTGTCCTCAATATGCTGAGCCAGATGACATCAGCCGAGAAAGGGTCCCAGGAGCTATTGAGCCAAATGCCATAACCTCCGATTTGTTTTTCATTAAACTTAAAAGGCTCAGGATGATTCAGGCTATGATTTCATGAGAATACATTGGAAATGGTGAAACTTGGAAAAAATCCTTCTTTTTAAACCATTTCATAGTACTCATATGGAAAGAAATGCACAATTGACATCTCTATTTGCCCCTTCTTGACCAATTGAAAATTTGTCACAAGCAGGATATGACGCGAAATCACTACAAGTGTAACATACAAAGAGGATGCACACATGCTTTCATCAGTAGTACATACCTTAAAATCGTAAATTTTTATCCAGGTGTTTATAGGCTGTGTTAAATTTAAAGCTAATACAAACACTAAAGAAAAAAATGTATCCCATTCAGAGATTGTTTTCCTTTTTTTAAAAAACTTTCTTAAGCAGGAAAAAACTAGAAAATCAGATCAACAACTATCAGTATCATTTAAACATTTTATTAAAGAACAGTGTTCCAAAAGTCTCCTTTTTGCAGCATTACTCAGATGTTACAGCATTCTGTCACAACCTTTCATCCAGTTCATCCTCTGGTTCTTCTCTTAGACTTCCACTGCAGGATCAGAGATAGAAACAAAGATTATGCATTTGTTAATCAGGCCTTTCATGGAAAACATGGAGGACTTTTATGGCGGGGGGGAGGTTAGCAACTACTGTGAGCTGCTGGAGTTGTTAAATAGGTGTTATAAATGTTATAATAGGTACAAACATGCTCAGCTGAGGCGGATCGTGAAGCTGGCTCAGGTTCATGTCAATGTAGTTGGAGGCTCCTCAGATAGATTAGGAAGCTTTCATCCTGGTATGTCTGTTACATTTTTTGTTTTTATTCTTGTTGCTCTGCACTGGGTTATCTCATAGTGTGGATTGGCAGAAGATTTACCTGGTTTGTTCTTACCTAGATTTTATTGAAACTGTTGCCAAAAAGCTGAAGCACCCAGCCTCTAAACTCCTCCAGGTATATAATCACCTACATGGACTTCCACTACCTTCACTAAACCTCCACCTGGAAATAGCTCTCCCTCTCTGTATAGGAGGGATGGCTCAGTGCCTGCAGGCAGCACTGGCACCTGGGAAACCAGGGGGTGCGAAGAGCTTTATCTAGTCCTTGGATCCTTGGGCAGGACCCTTCGATAGGTGCTTGACCCTCTGTGCTACTGCTTATCTATAGACTTGTGTCAAAAAAGGCATCCGCTGTAAAAATCTCTGCCAAACCACTTCCCGTGGAGATGCATTACTGTGAGAAGTACAAAGGCCTGCTAGTCCCGGTCCATCTGTTTTGCACATTTGAACAATAAATGTATAAATCTACCTTCAGACCACCCTCAGCAATGTACGTTCAAGCCCTTTCACGAAAAGTCCAGACACGTCTGTAGAGTTGTTTACATATACAGTATGTACTGCATATGGAATGTGCATTTCAGGCTTCCTTGTTCAAAACTCTTGCGTTCACGTGTAGCTACGCACATTTTAAGATAATTTCTGGGCTCTACGTACAAAACATGTGGCCATTGGACTTGCGTTGAAAGTTAAACCAGTTGAACTTTGACCATTCAGGGACCTACTTTTGGTAGTGATATATAGATGGCATACCTTCCAATTCACAGAAGTTCCTACAGTTTAAAAATTGATCACGGAAGAGAGATTAATAATTGTGCCAGACTCATGTGACACCAAGTCTTTCACATATCATTCAGTTTTGTGTCCTATTTACTAAAAGAATAAAGGTTTAGGTGTCTCTGTCCAACCAATATTTGGAGGCCACCTGAGGTCAGATCTGCACCTCACAACCCAGACTGTAGCACCCTACCATGTTAACAAGACATCAGTCAGTCACATCACTTAAAATGAGTAACAGGAATGAACACATTTATTTCAATTCCAAAAGCTAGTTGAACCATAAGATAAAATTTGTAGGTTGCTGTGATTGTTTTGTTGCAGTTCTCATGCAAAAAGGCTCATTGTGGCACCGATTCCTGGACCCAAGAACAACATGGTTGTGATGTTAGCACAAAAGACAAGTTCAATGTCAAACTACCAAACACGACAACAAAAAGGTCAGTCTTGTTGGTAGGTAAAGTCAAGTATCTCCTTGAAATTTGGTTTGACAAGACAAAATGTAATATCACATCGTCAATATAATGACCAAACAATGTCACAATAAAATGAATGCAAACTGCACATTAGAGACCCAGAGACACAGTGTAGAAGCCTTAATGCCAGAGATGACCATTTTGCATTCAGTGTGTTATTCTGTTTACCGCCAGTAGGGGGAGCAGGGGTTTCGCTCTGTAGTTCACTGGTGGTCACGCAGCAGATGCATGTCAGTCTCGTTTTTATTTGGAACGGAGTCAAACAGTTTTTTGACCTCGCTAAGATTTTCTCGTTAATTTGCATATTTTCTTTATATTTATTCAGTTTTTTCCCTTAAGTTCACTGTGGATTATTG
Source organism: Oryzias curvinotus (assembly GCA_023969325.1). Lineage (NCBI taxonomy): Eukaryota > Metazoa > Chordata > Actinopteri > Beloniformes > Adrianichthyidae > Oryzias > Oryzias curvinotus. The sequence continues at coordinate 21,948,567 of CM043718.1, read as the reverse complement.
TTCATTTTTCAACCTGAAGAAAAGGAATTAAAGATTTTTCTCTTTTACTTTTGGACTGTGGAATTTTATTGGATCGTTGGATAACGAGGAGAGCTGCAGGAGCGTCAAAACTGAGGACTTAACATTGGAACTATACATTTTAGTCAAAAAACTGGACTCTTTATTGCTGTGCTGGACAACCATACGGACATTGGACAAGAAAAGGAGCAGAAATTCGCTGGAAGTAAGTAATTGCTACCATTTCTCTGAACCGTCAATCTAGGATCAAAGAGCCAAACGCCTTTGATGTTTTCCTAATATGGAGGATCAAAACAGTGAAAAACGGACTATAAAAATGACTGAAAGAGCTGTGGAAGATTATATATCTAGAAAAGTTCAAGCACGCAGGAGTAAGCTTGCACAATTAACAAGCATGACAAAAGAAATCGATCTATTAATGGAAGACGACGCAAATGTGGACATTGTAAACAACAAGTTGCGCATTGATTTCCATAACTTGCACCAAGAGTTTGTTGATTTCAATGAGGATTTGCAAAAGCATATGGATCAAGAGGATTATGTAATAGATCAAAGAAGTTGGTTTGAACCTAAAAACCAAACATTTAACCAGTTCTTTTGGAAATGTGAAGAATGGATGAAAGAGGTGACAAAACGCTCACAAATGGCCGCAGAATGCAATACGGAGATTAAACCCTCTGATAGCAGATCTACATCCTCAAAGAGGAGCAGTAAGCATCGCCACAAGTCACCGTCAGAGAGTGGAACTTCATTGTCTTCATCTTCTTCTGTAAGATTGCAAGCTGCAATAGAGCAAGCATCACTAAAGGCAAAGGCCGCTGCTTTGATGGAAAGACTAGCAATAGAAAAAGAAGAAGCGGAGTGGCATGCACAAAGAAAAATAAGAGAAGCAGAATATGAGGCTCAAGAGAAAAGGAAGGAAACTGAGTTAAAGGCTAGAAAAGAGCTACATGCAATACAGGCTGCTCTCGCTGAATCAGATGCAAAAATGGATGTGTTACAGAAATTTGAACAAACATTTTCAGAGGCAAGCAGCAGCAAAGTTGAAAGGAAAGATTGCAAAGTCAAAGTGAATGCCGATTCACAAGATGAAGGTCAGAGAGTTAAAGCTGCACCTGACATTAAAGTTAATGTTTCTTCCAGATCAGTACCAACTTCATCAGAACCAGATCCAAGTGACAACAAACTGGTGCTAGACGGTCTATGCAAAGCTATTTCTCAGCAAGCTAATGTAACAGAATACCTCGTGAAGAACCACAAAGCATCACTACTTCCAGACTTCAGAATCCCAGTTTTCAAGGGTGACCCACTTGAATACAAATCCTTCATTCGATGCATTGAACACACAGTGGAAAGTCGATCTAGTGATGACTGTGATCGCTTACAGTTTTTGCTACAATACACAGGAAACCAGCCACACGAGTTGGTTAAAAGCTGCATCCACATGGAACCGTCAGCAGGCTACATGAAAGCTAAACAGATGTTACAAGAGTTTTTTGGCGATGACTTCACTATTGCAGAAGCTTATATAAAAAGGGCTTTGGAATGGCAGCCAATCAGATCCGAAGATGGTTCTGCTTTGCAGTCATTTGCATTATTTCTCACCAGCTGTCTCAATGCAATGACAGATAGTAGCTACATGGAAGATCTGGACAACACAGCTACAATAAAATCCCTGGTAAATAAACTTCCCTTTAAAGCCAAAGACATCTGGAGGAAGACGGCGTGTGATCTTCAAGAGAAAAGCAGGAAAAGGGTTAAGTTTAAAGACTTTGTAGAATTTGTCAACAAGCAGGCTAAATATTTGCTGCACCCGCTCTATGGAAATATCAAAGACAATTCAAGTCCCAGAGATATTGCATCAGCACCAAAACCAAAGAAAGTTTTCACCACTACCATTGTGGCACAAAGTGTTAAAAACAGTTCTGAATCAAAGGGAACAGCAGATGCGTACAGCAAACCATGTCTGTATTGCAAAGGTGGACAGCATAACTTGGAAATCTGTGAAAGGCTGAAGAGCAAATTGCACAAAGATAAGATAGACTTCCTGAAAAGCAAAGGGTTGTGCTTCGCCTGTCTGAAACATGGACACATGAGCACCAACTGCAAAGTCAAACTTCGGTGCCAAATGTGTGATAAGCTACACCCCACACTGCTCCATAAAGTTCAAAGAGACTCCAATGAAGAAGGAAAAAAGGACTGCAGTGAACAGCAAACAGTGTCAAGTGCTTTGGTGCAAATGACAGAAAAGGTGGAGGTTACCGGGGCCGGAAGGGATGACTGTGTGCTGTCAATTGTTCCAGTTCTTGTCAAGGCTCAAAAGGGAACCCACATTGTAAAAACATACGCATTTTTGGATCCAGGAAGCTCAGCTACATTTGCAACGGAAACTCTGATCAATCAGCTTAACCTGACTGGACTCAAAACGAGCATTCTGTTGCGAACAATGGGCAACGAATCTCTTGTAAATACTCATGTCGTGACCGGACTGGAAATAAGCAACTTACAGGGAAACAATTTTATCAGTTTGCCAGAGGTGTTTTCACAAAAAACTATCCCTGTAACCAATGATAACATTCCTCGACAAGAGGACATCATCAAATGGCCTCACTTAAATGAAGTTCATCTTCCTGTAATCCAAGCAGAGATTGGACTACTTGTTGGAGCAAATGTTTCTAAGGCAATGGAGCCACTTCAGGTGATCAGCAGTGTGGATGATGGACCATATGCCATAAGAACATCATTAGGCTGGACCTTAAACGGACCATTGAAGAATGGAAGTGGAACATTGGAAACCAACAGGATGACAAAGGTCACATCAAACCGATTATCAGTTTCTAGACTTGAAGAACTATGGCACTTGCAGTTTAAGCAAGATTTCCCAGATGCTGGACAAGACGAAATCGAAGAGATGTCTAAAACTGATCATCAGTTCATTGACATGGTGTCACAATCTTCAAAGTTGGTGAATGGACATTACAATATTTGTCTTCCAGTAAAGAACAAAGCCCTGATCATGCCAAATAATCGATCAGTTGCCGAGCAACGTGCATTGAACCTACAAAAACGATTTTCAAGAGATCCAGAACTGCACAAGGAATATGTTGCATTTATGAATGATCTTCTGAAGAAAGGGTATGCCGTGAAGCTCAACGATGAAGAAGAGGAACCAGTTCAAGGACGAACTTGGTACCTGCCTCACCATGGAGTAAGACACCCAACAAAGCAAAATTTACGTGTTGTGTTTGATTGTGGTGCAAGTTACCAAGGTGTCTCACTAAACAATGAGCTCTTGCAGGGACCCGATTTAACCAGTTCTCTGGTGGGAGTCCTCCTGCGTTTCAGACAAGAAACAGTGGCCATCAAGGCTGACGTAGAAGCCATGTTTCACCAAGTTAGAGTCAATAACAGCGACACAGATCTCCTTAGATTTGTCTGGTGGCCCGATGGAGATTACGGACAAGAGCTCTGTGATCACAAAATGCTTGTTCACATTTTTGGAGCAACATCCTCTCCAAGTGTTGCAAATTTCGCTCTTCGACGATGTGCTACTGATTTTGAGAATGAGTTTAACCAAGAAGTCTCAAACACAGTGAAGAAAAACTTTTACGTTGACGACTGCCTCAAGTCAACCACTGATGAAGACACAGCTGTAAATCTATGTAACGACTTACGAAAACTGCTGAAGAAGGGAGGATTTCGACTGACAAAATGGTCAAGCAACAGTCGCACAGTCCTTAATGCAATCTCTGCTGAAGAGAGAGCGCAAGGATATCAAGATTTGGATCTAAATAAAGACAATCTACCAGTGGAAAGAGCATTAGGAATACAATGGTGCACTGAGACTGATCAGTTTAAGTTCAAGATTAATCTGAAAAAACGACCACACACCAGAAGAGGATTGCTCTCACTCGTGAGTTCAATTTATGATCCGCTGGGGTTTCTGGCTCCTGTCATCCTGCCAGCAAAACTCATCCTGCAAGGTCTATGTCGAAAACAATGTGGTTGGGATGAAGAGTTGCCGGATAACATTCTAAAGGATTGGACGGACTGGATCTCCAGTCTGAAGGCTCTCGACTCTTTTGGAGTAAACAGATGTATTAAAGCAAAGTCACTCAAAACCCCAATCTTCGCACAGCTTCATCATTTTTCAGACGCCAGCGAGGATGCTTACGGAACAGTGAGTTATCTTGCGCTTCATAGTGAAAACAAAGAGGCTCAGTCTACTCTGATTCTGGCGAAGGCAAGAGTCGCTCCTCTAAAGTCACAAACCATCCCAAGAATGGAGTTGATCGCAGCCACAGTTGCAGTGAAAATGGATATGCTTTTAAAAAGGGAGTTGGATTTGGAACTCAGTGACTCAGTGTTTTGGACGGATAGCACCTCAGTGCTAAAGTACCTGAGCAGCGAAAGTGCAAGATTTAAGACATTTGTCGCCAACCGGATTTCAAGAATCCTGGATCACTCAAAACCTTCTCAGTGGAGATACGTGCCCGGAACTCTGAATCCTGCTGACTGCGTGTCTAGAGGACTAACAGTGGATGCCTTTCTGAAACATCAAGATTGGCTGACAGGACCAGACTTCATATGCCATGATCAGTCACAATGGCCCAAAAATCCTGCTCCGAAAGTGTTGGATCACACTGATCCAGAGGTCAAGAAAGCAGTTCAAACACATACCATTCAGGTTAAAGAGCTTGAAACAGCCATGGACAAACTGATGACCTATTACTCATCTTGGACAAAACTAAAGCGTGCAGTGGCCTGGTTCCTGAAGTTGAAAGACTTGCTAAAAGAAATAAAAACCAAGAAAGATTCAAGTGCTTCAACTGAATCAAAGACAACCAACCTCCATAAGAAAGTCTGCAATGGAACTCATTTGACTTGTGATGATCTGACAAGAGCAGAGACAGAGATTGTGAAATACTGTCAAAGGCAAACTTTCAAAGAGGATGTATCAGCATTAAGGAATGGCACAGTTTTGAAGAAAAGTAACCCTCTCTTCAAGTTGAACCCAATTCTGCAAGACGATGTGCTAAAGGTTGGAGGAAGGTTAAGGCACTCTGCTATGCCACATGACTTAAAGCATCAACCCATCCTGCCAAAAGGGTCACACATCTCAAAACTTCTGCTGAGACACATTCACTATAGCACTGGACATGCTGGAAGAAATCACATGTTGGCCACTTTGCGACAAAGGTTCTGGATTCCAGGGGCTCACGGTGCTATCAGGAAAGTTTTGTCTGAATGTGTAATTTGCAAGAGGATGTATGGTTTATGTGGTAAACAACTAATGGCAGATCTACCAAGATGCAGAGTCATTCCTGATGACCCCCCATTTACCAGAGTTGGTGTTGATTACTTTGGCCCATTTCTGGTAAGAAGAGGGAGAACTCAAGCCAAAAGATATGGTGTTATATTCACATGTTTAGCCATTCGAGCTGTACACTTAGAAGTGGCTGCATCACTGGACACTAACGCTTGCCTCAATGCGATCAGAAGGTTCATCGCTAGGAGAGGACAGGTGAAAGAAATGTACTCGGACAATGGCACCAACTTAAGATCAGCTGACAGTGAGTTAAAGAGATCAATCAAAGAGTGGAATAACAACAAAATCACAAAGGATTTGCAACAGAAAAACATCCAGTGGCACTTCAATCCCCCTTCAGGTTCTCATCACGGTGGAAGCTGGGAAAGATTAATCCGCTCAGTGAGGAAAGTTCTGAACACCACTGTGAAGGAGCAAATTTTGGACGAGGACAGTCTTCATACCCTGCTTTGTGAGGCAGAATCGATCATAAACAGTCGGCCCATAACGAAAGCTTCTACCGACCTCAACGACCTTGAAGCCCTCACACCTAACCATCTGTTGCTGCTTAAGACCAAACCTGAGCTGCCTCCAGGGATTTTTGAAAGGAACGATTTGTACGTCAATCGTAGATGGAGGCAAGTTCAGTACCTGGCAGACATATTCTGGAAACGCTGGTGTAAGGAATACCTCACCCATCTTCAGGAACGTCAAAGGTGGGCTACACCTAGCAGGAACTTTTGTGTGGGAGATGTGGTTCTCATCGTAGATGACACATCACCCAGAAAATCCTGGCCGCTTGGAAGAGTCGTGCAGACCCTTCCTGATAGGCAAGGTTTTGTTCGCCAAGTGAAAGTGAAGACTAAGACCAACGAACTTTGTCGACCAATTACTAAGTTGTGTCTTCTTGTGGAGTCTGATGAGTAAGCATAAACACTACTAAGAATGTAAAGGTTCGAGTTGGTGCTAGATGCATGTTTATTCGTTCATAAGTTTAAGTTTATTAGTACCTTAAGTAATTGTTTCAAAAGGTTTGATAACAATTAGGGGCCGGTAATGTAGAAGCCTTAATGCCAGAGATGACCATTTTGCATTCAGTGTGTTATTCTGTTTACCGCCAGTAGGGGGAGCAGGGGTTTCGCTCTGTAGTTCACTGGTGGTCACGCAGCAGATGCATGTCAGTCTCGTTTTTATTTGGAACGGAGTCAAACAGTTTTTTGACCTCGCTAAGATTTTCTCGTTAATTTGCATATTTTCTTTATATTTATTCAGTTTTTTCCCTTAAGTTCACTGTGGATTATTGTTCATTTTTCAACCTGAAGAAAAGGAATTAAAGATTTTTCTCTTTTACTTTTGGACTGTGGAATTTTATTGGATCGTTGGATAACGAGGAGAGCTGCAGGAGCGTCAAAACTGAGGACTTAACATTGGAACTATACACACAGTGTCTATATGGCACCAGAACTGACAATAAAATGAGTTTTACGCAGAACTGGCGTAGGAGAGCAATCAACCACCAGACACGTTTTTGGCATAAAACAAAAGAATGGTTTCTGAATGCTTCTGCCTCAAGACAAAATAACATCATTTGTCTGTAATTTACTATATTATCTACTGGGAAGCAATGAACAGAACAGAACAAAACTTCGGTTTTAAAGTCCTAACTAACAAATACAGGGATATAGATGTCTATCCAACATTATGTAACCACATAAACAGATGTTTATTTCAATTCAAAACTCTAATATTGTGAAACTCTAAAAATGTTTCTCTATCTACTCCCTGCTCTCACTACAGATGCACAGGTCACCTGCAAACACCATGGCCCACAGAGATTCCCGTCTAACATCTTCTGTCAGTCTATCCATCACCACACCAAACAAGAAGAATCCAAGCTGATCCTTGGTGAAGTCCCGCCTCCACCCTGAACTCATTTGTTGCACCAAAAGAACATCTCAGCATCTGATTGATAATAATAATAATAATGAAGTGTATGTTTATGTAAGAGTGTGTGAAATTGTGTGGCTCTGTGATACTCTGTCCAACAAAAAACAAACAAACAAGCAAAATACCAACAGTCTTTTATTAGTATTTGGAAGCAGAAAATGAGAAATATCTTATTTGTGGAACTAAAATAGAGTTTGGTTCTTGACCACATGATCAACCTGTCTAGCTGCACGTACCAGATGTTAGTGTGAGATCAGGAATGCTGCTGGGTTAGAAAACAAGGAAAAGGCCAGGCCAAACGTACAGGAAACTCACAAGGCAGAAAAAAACTAAGCAAACAAACTTCCAATTGGACCAGATTAAGTTCACCTCAGTCTACCACACCTGCCAGCAGAGGTATTTAGACACCCACTTCAGCTTTGGGACCATGTTAGAAACCAAAAAATTGAGGCCTCAGTTCAAAAGGTCTGGCGACAACAAGGTGAAAATGTGGTTTTAAAAAATGAAACAAAACTACATAAAGGAGACATGCAGGAAAGGTAAATATTCTATAAATGTTCTCTCTCTCTTTATCATGCATGAACCACTAAGATGTTTCACAGTGAAATCAAAGACATTTGATGGTACAAAGTGAAAGTAACATACATCTTAATGGACATGACAGACAGATATGACTTTTTTGTCACCACATGGGAAAATATTTATTAATATACAGTGGTGGCATGAGAATCGTCTGCATTTTTACAGTAGCTCTTTTCTGCAGTTGCACTGTAAACTGCCTCAACCCAGTCCCTCTGTAAGTAAAACACAGTGGCTCTGTAAATTGGGCATGCTTAAATAGTGCTGAATATACCTGGATTAAGCCCCAAAGCACTGTACAGTCACAGTCCTATACACCCATTAGCACACAATCACACACTGATGGTGGCTCTGCTGCCAAATACTATCATATACCTCAACTACCAAAAGCAATGTGAGGTTCAGTGTCTTGCCCAAGGACATTTCAGCACGTGGTCAGCCAAGCCGAGAACTGAACCTGCAATTCTCCAATCAGAGGTCAGTGTTTGCATCATGACTGCCCTGTATCAAACCGCATGGTTTGTGACCAAAGATGTGAGGTCAGTGACCTGAGAGAGGGATTACAGGCAACATGCGTTTAGACTTTTTATAAGTGGCCGCTTGAATGAGTGTTTACCTAGACTTTTCATTGAATGTGGTTGCTTGAACATGTGTTTACATACTTTTCACAAGTGGTCACTCAAAGGTGACTTTACACAGACTTTTCATTGGAAGTGGTTGCTTGATCATGAGTTTACACAGACTTTTCATTGGAAGTGGTTGCTTGAACACATGTGTACAAAGACTTTTTCAAATTGGTTGCTTGAACACGCATTTACTGTGAAATTACCTTCATAATACCTTACATAGACTTTTCAGAAGTGGTCGCTTGAACGCGACTTTACAGAGTCTTTTTATTAGAAGTTTTTGCTTGAATGCATGTTTAACATGATTTTTCACAAATGGTCAATTGAATATGCGTTTACATAGACTTCATTGGAAGTGGTTGCTTGGATGTGCTTTGTAGAGGCTGGTGTGCACATAGCTGTAGCATCGTGCTCATTTTCTAGTCTTCGTAGCACATGAAAAGTTTATTTCAATACTACTGTTTTTTGTTGTTATTGATTGCACAAATATTACAGTTGATCACTTTCAACAAAATGGACAATCATCACTTTTAATCCAAAAATGTGAACAGTTTAAGGAAATTAAATTGTAGGTTTTTACTGTTAGTTTTAGTAAAGGTTTTATAACAACTGTAACTGTTATTGTAACTCTACGTTGAGATAACTAATCTGTCTTTGTAGGTTTTATGACGACGCTGAGGGTATTTAAGGTAGGAGACCTAAACTTCTCTCCTTCTTGTTGTCTTTGGCAACTTTGCCTTTACACCTAATTTTACTTAATTTAGTTTTGTCGTTTTTCAAAACAGCAGCCCAAAGTCCAGTATATCTGCCAACCGGAGGCCTACCTGTGACTGAACTGAATCTTATCTGAACAGGAAATGAAGATGACAGAAAATCAGGTTGAGCCTCACTAAAGACCGACTCTACTCAATGCTTCATCTCAGACCATCCTGAATTCTGACGCCTCGCTGCATGCTGGGTAACATTTTCCTCTTGTTTCTAATGACGTCAATGTTCATTGAAGGCTGCAGAAGAAGCCTCGTGCCACACGGTGACGGGAGGGGCTGCTATGGAGATGGCGCGCGAGCCTAAATCACCTCTGACAAAAGACTGAGACTTGTCAGAACCAAACTGAGTCCGTGATGGTTCGTCACACCAGAGGGGAGGCAAAAACGCTCAGCCATCATCCATCCGGACAGGAGAACAAGCAGATGCTGAAAAAAGCTCGCAGGTTTCTCTGCGGGGACCCGCACCGGCCGCCCGCCCTCCTGTAATGCGTGAGAGAGGGGGCGGATCCGACCGCGACCTGGCTGCGTGACACTCCGGGAAGAGGCGAAGACACGACGACAAGGAAACGAGCGGCACCGCAGTTCTGGACGGCTGGGAGGAGAGGATCGGGCTGACCCGACTGCGCACAGACTCTCGCACGCGCGGAGATGGAGGAGGAAGAGATCAAAGAGAAGTTGCTATGGAGCGTAAAGCGGGAGGTGAGCTCTTACGCACGCGCTTCAAGCCTTCATGTGTGATTTACTGTCATAGAGTTATCGACCCCCCCCCCCCCCCCCCCCCCCGCTGTCTGATTATGGGACAAGTCAGAATGTATACTGTAAAGACTGTGCGCGTGCGCGTGTCCAAGTCCTTCACTAGCTTTGGTTACGTAACAATTTTAGTCTGACATGAAAGCAGAGGCAGCAGCTGCATCGCCTTGACATCAGAGGATTTAACCATTAATTGAACCCGTTCGGTACTGAAGATTATTATCATCTTACTGATTTAGATCATCGTGATTGCTTTGCCACTTCCATAAACCACACATATAGTTTACTATTGCATCAGAGTAGCCTCGTGACAGTAACAGAAATGGACCTGGTTCCGAAATGAACTCCTTCATTAGGAAGAGAAGACAGGGCTTTGGTTGGACCAGCTACTTTCCTCCTTGTTCTGTTTGGCGGAGTACAAATGAAAACTTTCCAATTACTAATTGGGTTATACCAACTGTTAATAATGGGGCTTGATTTCAGACTGTTTGCTTTTTATGTACACCTTTTAAGATAAAACGATAAAATAAAATAAAGCGTTTATTGAAATGCTGCATGTATAGTGTCAATCTGTCACTATATTCATTCATCAAATTGTAATATAATTACAATAGATCAAAACTAAACTATTAGGCAACATAAAAACACTTATGACACGTACCATTTCAGGCAGTAGTATGGAAGTCCCCCCCCCTCCCCCCATATTTCACAGTAATATTTCATTCTCAAATGACAGTTCAATTTGCAATTTCAAAATAAGAAAATGAAAAAGTTTTAATTTTATAAAGTAAGATATTTTCAGACTATGCAGTACATCAGGCAAAACAAGACAGTCAGATAAGTCAAACTATATTCAACTCATTCACAAACAGTTGAAGCACAGTACGGGTCACTCTGCAAGGCTTTGACTATGGTACCCATAATGCTCCTACAATGCATCAAGCTGTTTTTCTTTCCAAAGCCTCACCTTTTAACAGATTTATGAGTGCTGTGTACCATTGCTGCATTAAGATTATCCAATGTAGTTCAGGGTGTCTTTTATTTTGAAAATAAACCATATGAACCTCTGTAAAGAAATTTCACATTAAAAAATATTATTTTTATGTTTTATTTGTGAAAAAGATCCCAATAGTTTATGTAATATTTATTAGTATCAATAATATTATTGTACATCAGTGCCTTATTTTTCTAAAGAGTGAAGTAAAACTTTCTCGCTGCTATTGGGTTGTGGTCAGTGAGCATTAGACCTGAATGGCTCTTTAAGTGTTGAAGGATGCAGACCCCTGATTTACATCTAAGTAGATAGATCAAGGTGGAGGGAGCGTTCAGGTGTAACGTGTGACCAAAGAATTAATGTGTAGAAGACTGTGGTGAGTGCAGCCATGCTGCTGGTTAAGAGACTCTAAGAGACAGGAGGCAGAGCTGGAGGTAGCAGAGATGAAGAAGTTGAGGTTTTCTTTGGGAGTGACCAGGAGGGATAGGTTTAGGAATGAATTCATAAGAGGAACAGATCATGGTAGATGTTTTGGATAAATGCAGGGAAACAAATGGAGTGTTTGGACAGATTGAGAGGAGGGACAGTGATGATTTTGGTAAAAGGATGCTGAGGTAGGAGCTGTCAGGAAAGAGCTCTAGAGGAAGACCAAAGAGGAGGTTTATGGATGTAGAGACAGAGGACATGAGGGTGGTAGGTGTTGGTTCAGTTATTTGTATATAAAGAATCTTTTACTCTGTGCAGTAACTGTGCTTCTTGAGCAGTTTTTTGGATGGGTGCAGTCTTTGCTTTTGTTGTTCAGCTGGGGTAGGATTTATTGAGGGGGTGCGTTGCTCTGGCCACCTGTCTTCCAATGTCAAAGACCCCTGGACCCCAGGGGACATCTTGCAGAAGTTTGGGAGATCTTGCAGCTAATAGAAGGAGTAAATATAGCCTCTGACTGTATTTGATGTCGTGCCTTGGCTTATAATAAAGAGTTTGAGTGGAGCCAGGGACAACAAACAATAAATTCCCTTGTGATGCCAAGAAACTTGAAGATTTTATTCAGTTTGAGAAACTGACAAGGTATATGGTTAATGGTCTGCTTTTCTTACAGCTCTTTTGCTCTGCTGTTTGCTCATTCATTTGTGATACATCTGTGAAAATTTCATGTAAAGATCACAACCTTTCTCACTTTTTCAACGTATGTTCACATATGACCAACTTTCATCTGTGCGATATGCTTACATGGTGACCGGGTGACATGCCATGGAGAAGCTGGAGACTTCACTTTTTACTTCAAAGGGGATACAACACGGTGGTTCACAGGCTGTCTGGAAACTGAATCACATACTACAAACAACATTATTTGAGTAGATCAAACATTTAACATAAGTAGAAGAATAATTGTTTAAAAAATGTATTATCATAAATATTTAATACTACTTTCAATTCCTTCGGTTTGGTAAGGTCAGGGTCTAGTATTTGACTGACAGATTGATCAGTTTTGATCCTCTAGTTTGGCCTCAAGATGATCTGATATCAACTGATTCTGCTTTACAGGTGAAGCAGATCATGGAGGAAGCTGTCACCAAGAAGTTTGTCCATGAGGACAGCAGCCATGTCATTGCTCTTTGTGGTGAGTCCTAAACCTGCACTCATGCACAGACATGCACACACTCACATGAACTTCAAAGACATCAATGCAAAAAGATTATTCAAAGCAAAGCTAATGAATGTTTAGGTGATTTTGTGTGTGTAGGTGTACGTTCTGATAGAAAGTTACAAGAGTACATATATCACTGGCTCCACTCTGGTTACATTTGAAGGAAATCATCTTCACAGTGCATCCAATTACTGTTAACCTGAAAGTTAGTTATATTTATATTATAAATATAACTAACTTATATTTAGTTAGTTATAGTAAAAGCTTCAGAGTTGGCTCCAAAGTCAACCAAAGACTTGGCTTTAGTGTGAGCGCAGGTTAGCGGCAGCATCAGCTGTAGTGATGTTTTGAAAGTTATTGATTGTTACATGTTGGCTTTAGTTTTTGTCCCGTTTTTGACTACTGACTTAGCTGTTATGTTAGCTGTATAATTTAGCTGCAGTAATAGCTACAATTTCCCAAACCATCAGCTTTGGTGATGTTTTCAAAACTAGTAGTTCCAGTTTTTGTACTCCAGTTCTTGTAGCAGTATTAGCTGTACAGTTAGCACCACCATTATCTGCATTGAGGTTTAACATGGGTTTTAAGTTGTAAAGTTGCGTGCACTAATGTTTTAAAAGTAAATAATGACTAGACATTTCTCACTTCAATCTTAGCTGCAGTTTTTGCTGCAGAGTTTGTCTTAAGGATATTTTCAAAGTTAGTGTTGTTGGGTTATAAATGAAGTTTTAGATGCAGTTAGGGCTGGGTTGATAAGATCGATTAATCAATGTGAATCGATCCAAGCTTTATAAATCAACAATCGATCCATAAAAGTAGAGATTGATCTTTTGTGCCTTTCCTTTTCTGGTGACCTAACGCATAATAGCAGTTAAAAAGTTCACTAGCTTCATGCTAACGTATAAAGGGATTTCTCATAAGGGCGGGTAATGCTAATGCTCCGTTGACCCTAAATATAAATTGCTGCCTAATTGAACAGCTTTATATACTGACAGGGATTCATTTTCCAAACTATTTTAAGAAAACATTTTTTTAAAGTAACTATGGTTTTTGCCAAAATCTCCTGGAATAAAGTATAATGCTATAGTGCAAGCTCCACCTAGTAGTCATACTGAAACCCCCTTTTGGAGAGGCAGAACATCATTTTTTTGTAGCTTCTCTGTTTGAAAAATAATATAATTCTGTATGGTGTTACAATTCATTGGTTTAGTACCGGTATTTCACTAATACATTTTACAGTATGTGAACTGTATCACTCATCTTGGTAGATGGAGAGGCTTTGGGGTATTTCAAATTTAGTGTTGGTGACATTGTTAGGTTCATTTTTAGCTACTGCAACAATGTTTTGATGTTGGTATGTGGGTTGCAGTGGGAATTCCCCTTTTATCTGCTGAGTTACCCACAGGTTTGTTGAAGTTAGTGTCTTTTAAATTATTCACTTAAGTTTTAGTTGCAAAGTTAGCTTCAGTGAAATTTAGACATTTGCAGAGATACTGCCAGTAGCAACAACAGTGTCTTCTTGAGTTTATCAAGGTCCATCCTGAGGATGATGTCTTTGAAGAAGGAACTGTTAGATGAAGCTTTAGTTAAGGCAAAAACAGTGAAACCCACTGTCAATGCATCAATCCCCTACTGGGATTGATGCATTTCCAAGTTTGATACGAGCACCCAAACCCCCAGCGTTGTGCTGTATGAGGCTCTCATGGAAGTAAAGTCAATGTTCTTTATCACCAGCCTTTTACGTCTTTCTCTAATGGTTTTTTCATCCATGCTCTGCTCTCTCTTAGTCCAGAAGAAGACTATTTCTGTTGCCTAGCAACAGAAATACCCCCCTTAGAGATACTTGCTCTGTGAGGATAGAGTTGCTGATTTCATGATCTAACAGAGGATGAGCTTCAGTTTTTCATTTCATGACAAACATGGTTCACTGACTGTGACTCTGTAATGTACATGTTCCAGCAAAACCAACAACAAAAGGCTGAACAGAACCTATATAATGAACAGTTTTCTCTGAGGAAATTCTCCTGAAAAGTAAAAATGTTAGATTCCCATTTTGTGTTTAAAGATCATTTTGAAATAGTGAAGTCTTCCTTGGTTTCACTCTAACTAGCAGTTTTACTTAGCTGCTCTTCTGTTACTAAAGAGGGTGTTGTGTTGGTGTTGTGTGCTGGTTTCTTTATGGCATAGTCTATAACAGGGGTGGCGAACACGAGGCTCGCGAGCCGCATGCGGCTCTTGGCCAATGAGCGTGCGGCTCTTTGAGTCTCATCATATTTTCTATATACTGTGCCTCATTTCACATTTTTTTTCCTCTTAAACCACACTCAAACCATCAGAGGGTATTAAAAATAAATAATAAATAATAATAAAAGTGATTTGGCAGTGTGTGTGTGTGTGTGTTTGATGCTGCTCCCGACACATACGTGACCGCCAATCATCTGCGTGGGTTACGCCCACTATCGGAACACATAGATAAAGATTTGACGTGCGTGCAGACTGTTACCCTCATGGTCAAAATGGAGAAATTCAGAGTACAAGATAAACACAGGACGTTTCTGGAAGAACGGGAAGATTCTTACTTTTTTACTGAACAGAATGGAAAGTCACGATGTTTATCATTATGAGCTTTTGGAAGCAGTAACATTGGTCATGGCAGAAAAGAACAAAACGTATCCCAGAGAAAATTAAAAACTCCCTGATCTGGCACAAATTGTCTCCTTTATTAACAAGTTGAAGCTTTTCTAAGTCCACATTCAAAACGCCAATCATCCCACTTTCCTTCTTTGCGCAGCTCACAGCAGAAGCTGCAATCAGAATGAATGAAGCACAGAACGTTACGCTGCTTGCGCAACTGGACGGAAACGACCGCAGATCACTTTTCTCATGGATCCTTTAATGCAGAGACTGACTGATGAGATCCCCGCTGGTCACTGATGAAGCAGCGAGAGAACCGGAGATAAATGAGCAGAAATCTCTCTGAAAGAAGGCCTGTTATAATTTGGAGAACAGACCTCTGTCCGTTCTGACCGACACTCACGGAAAGGAGCTGATCAGTGTTGCCAGATAGTGACACAGTTTTCCAGCCCAAAAGTCATGAGAAAACTGCCAGACCCAGCGAAAAACCACCCAATCCGCCCACCCCGCACACATATATATAGTGTGGGGATCTGGGGGCTAGCCCCGTCTTCAGCCCCTAAGAGTCATGGGAAGTGGGGAATTTTCAGTGTAAAACCGTGAGCCAGGTAGCTGTTAGCTGAATTGACCTGCATGCCGTTTGGCTGAATGAGTGTGAAATAAAGTTACCGGGTTCCCAAAAATGAGCAGGAAGGAGAGGCGTGAATAACGCAGCCAGTTAAATTTAAACTCAGCACTTGTTGGATTACTACTCCTAAGTATGAACTGACTCATTGCAATGTATTAATATTAAATAGATTATTTTCCTTTGATGCAGATGTCAGTCATTCAATTTTAAATTAAAAAAACATATAAAAGCAAGATATTCTAATGAAGGTCAAAATTAATTTAAGTTGCACACAACTGAAATGTAATGTATTTAATGTGTTTATTGTGAATATGAATCACTTAGACACCAGAAGGATGCTCTGTCCAGATGTTTGTGTATTTGTTGGTGTGAGGGTCATTGAAAGAGGAATGTTGAGTTACAAAGAATTACCAGTTAAATACTGATGGATTAACACTGAAATATTCAGTTTTATCATTGTAAATCTGACTTCAAAGGAGTCAGTGCCTCTCCAGCATCAACCTCACTGCCCGTCACTGAGTGGTTGTGTATGTCAGAGAGAGGCAGACAAAAGAGTGAGATAAAGAGAGAGAGAGTGTGTGTGTGAGAGAGATGAGAGAGAGAGAGTGTGTGTGTGGAGGGGGTCTCTGACCTCCAGGGTGGTCTCTGTGTTAACTCTGGTTTAGCTGCATTGATGTGTGTATTGAAGTGGACACTTTCCTTGAAATAAACACAAGTACAATAATTGCTGTTCTGGTGTAGGGAGGAGTGTGTTATGGAAAGTAATACGGCTTTAATTGCGTGTTTGTGTGTGTACATTTTGGCAGGTCAGTGTGTGGTGTGGCTCTTTGACTCTCACAGTGAAAAAATTCGGCTCTTGGTGTCAAACTTGTTCGCCACCCCTGGTCTAAAACATCTCTTCTTATGGCCTGGTTCTTTGGTCTTTTTAACCCAAATTAGATGTTGTTTCTGCTTCTGTCTTTAGAACTTGCGGTAACTAACTCACGTCTTTGTTTGCTGTATTTAGTACTAAACTTTTACTGTATTAATGTTGACAGCTATGATTTCCACCAACCTGTTTTCCTATTAGCGCTTATCTATTACACAACTTCCAAACTTTTGAGGAGGAGCCCCTGAAGGACCATTGTTTGTAAAATAGACTTACTGTCAATGAAGTGTTTTATTCTTTTATCACCATGAAGTTGTTTCTGTTTTTTCTTAAGCACAGCAGCACATCATTGTGCTAAAAAAAAAAGCCCCCCTGCACCCCTCAATGAGCAGAGCTGTGTCAGTCTGTAGTCGGAGCCAGATAAAGATTATAAAAGTTATTTTCTTAAGTTGTTTACGAAAAGGAAATTGCATACGATAGATTGTATAAAAACATCCTTTATGCCATCTGACTATAAACTTCAATTAAAACAAGCTACCAAAATGAGCACAGATTTTCAAGAGGAGGGAAGATTGGCAAAACGCCCTCTTTTCCTAATTCTGCCCCCAGATGATTCATGTGTATGTGAAATCATAACATAACTGCTTCATCAGCCAACGCTACATGGAGGTGAATTAAAAGAAGTGATGGGGTGGAGAGTTTAGTTCACGTGTCGCGTGTGCTTGTGTACCTTGCATGCTGGTCAGTAGAGGAAAAGCATTAAAGAAATTCAACAAAAGGAGGGCTGACATGCATGGCGAATTTTGCGCAAACATTTACTCACCATGCGCATAGAGGCAATGTTATGGACAGATTATTTGCTGCAAGGTATTAAATCAAACTTTTGTTTCTTCATCAAAGAGTAGCCGGCAACTGGTTCCCTCACAGGTGAATACTTTTCAAGCACATGAAAGTAAACATATTCATGTCCATTTGGTTTCTATGGGCATAGCAAACACTTAAACAACACATAAGGATACAGTAAGGTTAGACGCAGGCATGTCATACTGATCTTTCACCTTTTCTACAACCCCCCACCCCCTGAACTCTGTTCACTGGGACCATTGATGATGTTAAAGTGATCAGTGCACACTTTCTGTGTGCAGCCTGGCAATTAGAAGTGAGGAAATTAGACGACTAGAGTGTAGTTTGTCTGAGTGTCCTATGAGTACTTACATATCACGTGAGCGGTCAGTACTTGTACCCCACTAATGACTATAGTAATAGACTAATAGACTATAATGATGTATGACAGCATTACCAATGCGTCATAAGTGCGTGTAACTTCCATCATGCTCACAAATACTTCAAAATACACTTACCTAATGGACGACAATTGTAAGTTCCATTTTCATGGTGTGCCTTAAAGCTCATGAGGCTCAATGGAACTGCAAGACACACCTGAAGTCTCTTGAACGTCTCTCATATATATATATATATATATATATATATATATATATATATATATATATATATATATATATATATATATAATACATGTGTGTGTGTGTGTGTATGTATGGAAGATTTATGCAGCTTCTTTTCCGTCTTTGTGATGCAACTGAGTCATTGACGATGAATAGCTAATGGATGCATTGCAAATGACTAGATGGTTAGAAGGATAATAAATGCAACCATGAAAGGATGGATGTTAAATGTTTTCCTGCTTAGACTGTATTTAAAACTGTATTTTAGTTAAAAGAAAAAAAATGGGTTGTTCCTCTTTTTTTCTTCAGTTCATCATCTTTCTGCCCTTTTTTGCCCTGTCTCCCCTTTATCTATTTTAGTCCTTAAAAGCAATCCTTTGTCAGCCTTAATTATTTTGACTTTAGTCTGTAGTGGTCTCAGGAGGAGCAGCATGACTCATGAAGTCAGAAGGGAAGAAAGCCACCTTAGTGGCTAAAAATAGCCGTTAGTCTATTTAAATTCAGGCCTCAGATGAAGTAACGTTTAATAATTTGTAGAGAATCAATGAACTTGATGAAGTCCATCTGGACTAGACTTGACTTCATTGTGCCAGAAATAGATTTTGCTGGGAGAATCTAATCCGGACTATTTACAGACATGAGTTAAAAGTAAATGGAAGACAGAAACGAAGAGCTGATATTTCCAGCTCCTTGTGAAGATCTTGGTAGCTCTACTTTAGATGTATTGTAGTTTCTGGGGACTTTGTTTGATGTTACGGTAATCCTGTCTGGAGGAAACAAAGATGTCGGCTAACTTCTCAGGAACAGGTGGGGGCAGAAGCGTGGATGTGTCCTTAAGATGGAAAAAAAAACATTGCAGGGATGTCTGATTTGAGCTTCAAATAAAGGTTAGGGGTACTATTTGATCCAGCTATTAACCCCCACCTTAACATGGTGGGGGGTTTTAAGGAACCAGAATAAGAGGAATTGAAATGCATTATATTAAAACTTTTAAAACAAGATCTGCTTCATCTCTGGGACGGATGTAACCAAAATCCAGTTCTGTAGCTAGACCTGGGATTTGCAAACAAGCAGCCTTTGGCTAGGCTTCCTCTCGCGTGACCCGACAGGACTCAACCGAAAAAGACAGTGGAAATGACAGTCAGCATAATTTTGAAGTCACTAACCATTAGAGTACATATTAGAAGTCATTATACACACCTCCTAAAGATATCACTATTTTTTTCAGACATAAAAACTTTCAAAAGCACTTTTCCACCACAGTATTTTAAAACATTTTAGAGATTTTAAAGAACTGAAAATGGTTATTCGTTAAATTTGCTGCATTAAGAGGTCATATTTACTGAAATCAAAAGAAATTCCTGTTAAAAACATTTCAACAGGTCAAGTTACATTTGTACATAGTACCCCTTATTTTGTAGCAGCTTCATAATTCTTGCATCCATTGAACTTGTGACTTTTTGGAGAGTTTCTGCTTGAATTTCTTTGCAGGATGTCAGAATAGCCTCCCAGAGCTGCTGTTTGGATGTGAACTGCTTCCACCCTCAAAGATATTTTGTTTGAGGATGCTCCAAAGGTTCTCAATCGGGTTGAGGTCAGGGGAGGATGGGGGGGTCACACCATCAGTTTATCTCATCTTATGTCCATAGCAGCCAATGATAAAGAGGTATTCCTTGCAGCATGAGATGGTGCATTGTCATGCATGAAGATGATTTTGTTATGGAAAGCAGGGTTCTTCTTTTTGTATCACAGAAGAAGGTGGTCAGTAAGAAACCACATACTTTTCAAAAGTCATTTTCACATCTAGAGGAACCTTAAAGGATCCAACAAGCTCTCTCCCCATAATTCCGGCCCAAAACATGACTCCGCCACCTCCTTGCTGACGTGGCAGCCTCGTTGGGACATAGTTGGCATCCACCAACCACCCACTACTCCATCCATTTGGACCATCCAGGGTTGCACGGCACTCATCAGTGAACGAGACTGTTAGAAAATGAGTTTTTATCTATGTCTGCGCCCACTGCAGCCGTTTCTGCTTGTGAGTGTTGCAGAATAGATTTATTGTATGTATAACTGCAAGCCTCTGGAGCACCTTGATGTTCATGGGAATCCAGAGACACCATCAGCTTCATTTATGTACTTGTCTCTTTGTAATGGTTTTATGGAAGCTGCTCTCGTAATCTGATGTATTTGTCTGACAGAAACCTTCCTCATTCTGTCTTTATCTGCAAGAACTTGTCGTATGTATGTATGTGTGTGTGTGTGCGCGCTCTGAATCAGCCACAAATCTCTTAATAGTACGATAATCACACCTATGTTTTTGTGAAATCTCCAACATTTTTGTACCTTGTCCAAGGCATTTACCTATTTGACGCTTTGAGCAGCACAGAGATCCTTTTTTAATTTTCTCATATTGCTTGAAAATGTTGGTCTGCTTCATAATGTGGATCGTCCTTCTTTAGTAGTTTTTCCTTTAATTGAACTCACCTGGAAAACTAGTCATCAAAGGTGATGAGATTGATGTCAGTGATCCAAAAAGCCTAAACACATGATATCAGCCATGACTTTAATTGAAAAACAAAGGATTTCCTCTTTTTGACACTTAAATACAATGTCCATAATAATTTGGAACAGACTTTATATGTATTTATGTAATACATGTATCTGTCAGTACTGACATTCCTCCTGTCTCTACAGCTGCCATCGAGGCCTGTCTGGGTCATCTGCTGAAGAGGAGAGCAGCTGGTTTTCTCCGCAGTGACAAGATTGCAGCCCTTTTCACCAAGGTGGGCAAAGTGAATGACACCGTCGCCGATGTCTGCCGCAAGGTTCAAGCACAGCTGCAGCAGCAGGCTGATCTCAGCAGGTGAGAGGTCTGAGGGGCTGCCGGTATTCCCCACGCAAAATTCCCATATTGGTGTTTCAATTCTCACGGAGCAGCAAAAGAGACTTGCTTGTAATAATATTTTGCATGCAGGAAGAAGTATGGTTCAGAGCCTCTCACAAGCCTGATGTTTATAGATCAGGGTTGAAGCAGTATGGGTAGGTTAAAACAAACAGTCAACTATACTAAGTTTTTCTTTTAATATTGAAGCCATTTTAACCTCTTCTTCAAGAAGCTTTTTTAGCTAGAAAGTACCGGTACAGTGGCAAAAGTGCTGCTTTATGTGCTTGTGGTCCACATGCACCGTAGTCAGTTCTCTTTAGAATTGACAAAAGCTTCTCGGAAGAAATCGTTTAACGTCTTCAGTATTACAAACATAAACCAAATCCAATTGCCTTTTTTTTTTAACCTGCTTCTTCGATGCATTGAATTTGGATGAATGAGAATCTATACACCTTCATAATGCAGTCTGTACACAAGGCTAATGCTGCAGGCTGGAGAGAAACACTTTAATATTTACTGCCATTTTAGAAAAATGCTTGAAGTTTCTTTCTACTTTCGGTGAAAAATAAAATGCCGTAAAGCTGCATCTCTCCCCTCCACTGGTCATCTGAGAGATCCTGCTGTGTGTTGGGGATCTGTGTATATTTTTCCCTCAAGGATAAAATAAGGAACCGCAACCACCCACTTTGTGCTACAGACGTTAAAAAAAATCCATGTCACTTTCTCTATCAGTTAATCGCAGGACTCTCTTAATCAGTTGTCGCCTTTGCATATTAGCTTGGTTCTAAAAGTCACCACATTATCTGTCATTTTAATATATTTCACAGATTTGGGGATATCAGCGGCTGAAAGTCTGCAAAAAGAGGTTTGGTAACATTTTGCAAACCCGATTAATTTTTTCGTGCATTCAAATTCTGA
This sequence comes from Oryzias curvinotus, assembly GCA_023969325.1. Classification (NCBI taxonomy): domain Eukaryota; kingdom Metazoa; phylum Chordata; class Actinopteri; order Beloniformes; family Adrianichthyidae; genus Oryzias; species Oryzias curvinotus. The sequence goes on along the minus strand of CM043718.1, from coordinate 21,926,532 downwards.
TGTCTGATTATTTGAAGCACTCACAACAAGAAATCCAAAATGACTTAGCATAATAATCAAGTTAGTATCCATGAAGAAATTTGTTCACTTTAGATCTATTTTGTCCTGAGTGGGCAACCTTTTAGATTCCTGGAGTTTTCATTGTTTCAAGATTTGAAGAACTTTTATTATCTTTAGGTGGTCGTTATTCTTTTTCTTTTAAATAATGCATCCTTGCACACAAGTAATGCTTTATTTCAACGATAAAAGATGTGGAAACACTGGATCAGATGGGTGGAAGTAGAGAGGAGGGAGTGTCAATGTGACGTGATCAAGTCTGGCTTCAACCTAACAGTTTTTATGCATCACATGAAAGAACAAGAGGACCACCACTCCGTGACACTTTAATGAGCAACTGGAATGCATGAGCTTACGTCGACCAAAAAAAACAATGGACGTTACACGGATGAATCGATTTATATTCCTACGATCCAACCAGATCGATCTGTCTGAGGCAAGTTGTTAATTTAATGGAATTGAATCAACCGTACCATCATAAAATCATTATAAAATTTAATAAATTGATTATAATCGATATTCGAAAATACTGTACCTGTTGGATTGAGACATGGTAGGTTTATTTTAATATAATGTAAAAACGACCAACTTCATCACAGCATACAACACACACGTGATGCAGCAAAACATGATCGGTCCATCATTCCAGTCTAATGTGTGGAAACACTCTGAACTTAGCAAAGACATGTGACCATAGAGTGTGGTAGGATGTACTAATAATGTTCCCTTTGATTATTTTGATGTGGAAAATCAACAATAGGCTGAACTTTACGAAACGAAATAAAAAAACTTAAATGGATTTGATATTAATTCTTGTTTAGCGAATTCAATCTGAGTGAATCAGATCCAGTCGGATCGTTGAAAATGAACTAATAACATCTACGAATCGGATGGTCAACCACAAGTTATGATATGATTTGTATTGTTGAAATGAATCCTTACACTCTTTTGTTAAAACCAAAAGTATATTACTTTTTAAGCAGTGATTTAAAAAATATTCTTTTTTTGTTTTTGCAAAACTGCACCGTTTTGAACAATGATATAATTGCAGCATGCTTCATTTTACAAAAAGCACTAACATTATATTCATGTTTATAAGTTAAATTGGATCTAGAGAAAACAGTAAATAACACTGTGAGCAAATGATTCAAAGTGAGGATGAACCCTCCAAGAACGATTGGCGGAGACTGTTTAAGGGGTCGGAACAGGACAGGGTTATGCCTGAACACTTGCTACAGAGTTTGATCATCAAGTCAGTTTGTCAGCTAGACCTTCATTCTGATTTCTACTCAAATATGTCCATTTTGAGTTTTACTTGTGTTTTTTGTGTGTAATCAGATAAATAAATTGCCCACATCTGGTTTTAGGTTGCGTGTTGGACAGACCCATGTGACATGTCTTATCATTTCCTCCATTATGTGAAACCGTTAATACTTTTCATGATAACAGTGTCAATTGAAGATGTTAGAATATCAGTGTCTTAATCATATAAATGAAATTTTGCCTGGCTTGGCCCCTTGTAGACCCGCCCAGTTTGCATGAAAGCTGCACCTTTCAGTGAGTACCAATCAGAACCTCAGCTCAGATTAGTGTTTACCCTAGATCAACCATGTGTACACAGGGTAATGTGTCTTAGGACCAGCTCAGTTGTGTGCTCATGGAGGTCTGTATACTGTGTGTAGATGTAGACACAAAATACACTACTATCCACTCTTTGCAAGCTCTACGCTACTTACCAAGCATTTCTCAGATTAATTGTCTACCAGGTTGTGTGCTTCCAGGCTGCTTTATTGGCAATAATACATGTTTGGTTTTGGCACCAAGCATGTAATGTATGTACTTGAGCCACCACTGCAGCAGTAAAGGGGAAAAACATAGTCATAGTGACAGAGCTGGCGATCGGTGGAGGTAAACACCGTAAAGGCAAGCAGATCACCTCCCATCTGCACACGACTTGCTGCTAAACCCCCCCCCCCCCCCCCCCCCCCCCCCCCAACTGTCACATCTTATTGGCCTCTATCTCCCCACACAGAGCACATGACTTGAAAGCCTGCTGTACCAGGAGCCACACATGCACACACACACACACACACACACACACACACATGTGAATATCCTCCTCCAACATCAGAGCTCTCATTTGCTCTGGTCTCCATAGTAACATGATATGCGCCACTGGCGGTGGAAAAAAAAGGAGAACAATGGGAAAGAGAGAGGACAGGAGCTGAGACAAAGACTGACATAATGACAACAAAAACCAACCTATTGTCTAGCTCTGCACTACTTCCATTGCTGTCATGTACACCATTTTTGTTTGTAAAACTACAACAGAAGGAAACAACACAATTTCAGACTTGAGGAGACTAACAAAGCCGTCATGCACATACCTGAAGCTGCTCACAAAAAACGAATGAAAAGATTTGGGACACATTTTTATTAAACTGAGTTTTGTATAAAGTGGAAAATGTGCAGGGAAGACCTTCTCACTCATCCTGCTGCTGCTGTTACTGAGCAGACACCATGTCCTGGTCCATCATGGGTAACACGGTAAATATAGCCCTAGCCAAGCAATAGGGTCAATTGCTGTCGTAGCCTCATAGGCTAAAGGTCCTGGTTGGGGATGAACTTAAGCCATTCTCTGATAAGCCCCTGACAAACATTTGGGTTTTTATTTTATCTTTGAACATTAAAACTCATTCTTTATGGTTTGTTTTTAGGCTATCCATCCTTATAGGTGTGTGAATGAAAACAATAAGGAAATGATGGCAAAACACAAAATTGTCATCCACTCCAGCCACATGGTCCCAGAGGAAGCAGCCCTAAAATGTCAAAACCCTTTTTCTGTTTTTTTAAATTCTGAAAATAACAAATTCTTTTGAAACATCAGTAAAAAAGAAGTCTACACTCATTTGTGTGACTTTGTATAAAACTGGATACAAAGCTGTTTGATTTCACCTTAAAAGTCATGAAAGATAAAAATGTACCAACAATGAGCAAAGTTCAAAAACCTCTACTAGCTCTTCACCAGCAGAGCCTGATGCTCACAGTTCCATTAGGCTTTCATGCTCTCCGTCTCCTTGAGGTCAGAGAAGATATGTCTTCAAGAACAGTCACCTGGATCAGATTCTTTTCAGTCGATCAGAAACTGGGCTCACTCAATCCAGCCAATCGGCAATTACTGAGGCAGTGTTAGCTGCTAAACAAGCAGGGCAGGAGATCACGAGGATCAAGAGTTATTGGAGACATCTATTCTAGAGCAAGGGTGTCCAACTCCAGGCCTCGAGGGCCACCCTACTTCTGGTTTTGCAGAAACCCTGTCTCACCTGCTGCTGATTACCTAGATCAGGTGTGCTTAGCCAATAAGGAGTGTCAATGGCAGGTTGGTTGGAAAACATGTAGGACACGGGTCCTAGGCTGGATTTTGACACCCCTGTTCTGGAAGCATCTGTTCATTCTTAAATGTTGGGCTGAAACTTCCTCCCTGAACTCATGGGGCGGCTCACTGCTGTTACTCCTGGCTTTTGTCATTGCCTATGCTTTCCATGCTCTTCACAGCTGTCTTCTGTGTCTTCAGGAGACTCCAGAGTGTGGGCCAAGAGGCTCTCAGGAGACAGGGCTCCTCCACAACCAGCCGTACCCCTCAACCGCTCTCTGCTCAGGCCATCAAGCATATTTGGGTCCGCACAGCTCTCTTTGAGAAAGTTCTGGATAAGATTGTTCAGGTCATTGTGGACAACTCCAGGTGAGTGGTGTCTATTCCTCTGTTGGGTGACCCATTCCATGAGTGTGTACTCATCCTTTGGTCACGTTTCATCTGTTGTTCCTGTATAGACCGCACACAGTTAGAAAAAAACAGGCTAATCTGATAGTCGGCACATTTGTTGGATCAAGCTAATTTTTTTTTATCTGGCTCAGATATTTGTTGTGTGTGAACATATATCGTCTCATGTTTCTGCACTTGTCAGACACTTGCTTTCAAATGAGTTTGCACATGTCTGAATGTAAGACATGTTTATCCTCATGTGTTGTCATACATTTATCGAGACATCAGTTTTTTTTTAAATGAGTCAACACGTGTCTTAATTTACATATCACCGCATGCGTCTTCATATTCATTATTCCATCTGTTTTCAAACATGTCTTCTCATGACTGAATGTATAATCCGAGATGTACCACTAGACATGTGTTTTCACATATATCTTCATTTTTTTCATTTGTTTTTGAATCATTTTGAATATGGGCGTAAATATATATCTGCATATCATATCTCTGCATGTCTCTGCACATGTGTCTACATTAGGGTTGGGCGATGTCCCTTAAATTGGCAGTTGACGATGTTTGGGGGGGGTAGTGTTTGTAATTTTTAGTTTTTATATAATTATTATTCGCTATTTTACTTTATTACTTCATTTATTTTATAACGTGTGCGCTATGTTATGGAGACTTCAGACTGTGATCCGTCCCGCAGCTCTAGGTGAACGAGCTACCGAACTCAGGAGGACCGTAAAAGTGTGTGTCCGGGCAGAGCTCGTACCGCCAGCTCACACACAGCGGCTTTGGCGCGGTGTGTGAGCTATTCAAAGCAGGAATGTCGCTCAGTCCTTAGAAACCATTCAAACAATCACGTGGATTTGTGTTTCCAGTCGTGTCCCGACAAAATAAAGGCTGATGTTATTCCCACTTATTTACGTGCAACCAGGATGCAGATTGCAGCATTTCCCATATGGATATTATGTTTATCAAAGGCTAAATGTTGTTAGCGCGTGTTAGCCTCTCTAACCCTGGCTTCTTCCAGCTCCATTCTTCAACAGAAAAAGCACTGACCAGACAGATTAAAATCAAAATGATGAGCGAACAGTCGCTTCATAATAACCGAAACATTAATAAAAGCACAGTTTAGAAGATAATCTAGTATATTACCGAGCTGCCATCTCTCTATGTGTGTAGCTTCTCAGCGGAACTCATTTCATCTTCCGGTATTTCAAACACTACTGCGCATGTGCAAACGATTTATTCTGAACGAAAGTGTGACCCATTTGAACGTTTGATATAATCGTAAAAAGTTTTTCTGGGCCCATGTACACGGTTGGATTCTAAGCCGACCATTGATCCGATCGAGATATTTAGTGCATGTAACCGAGCTAATGGTGTCGACTCGCAGCATGGCGGGGGCGTGGCATCACGATGGTGTCTCGTGAGTCAGTCACCCATCACGATGGACAATGGTATCGTCCATCGGCACAACCCTAGTCTACATATTTATTGAGACATCTATTTCATATGTATCTGCACATGTATGGTGTGCTGCAGTACAAGTTACCTTTTACATTTGTGACAGGTAACAAGTTGTAATAATTACCTGAAAGAGTTAGCCAACTTTTCAAACATTTGCCACATTTCTATGACCTTTCTAAAATGTAAACATGAAAGTTTAATATAATGCAAACTTAAATGATAAATGATAAATAAATGATTGGTTTACTGCTTCATTAACTTGTTTGTAATATATTTTTTTTAGCACGCCACATTTCAGTTTAAATATGAGATGATACGGGTCAATCCCCACATGGGAACATGTAACTAAGGCTTAACCTTAGTTAAGTGTAGTGTATATATTTTTTTGTCATTATTAACTAAACCTGGCTAATCCAAAATATCTATTAATCAAACTGAGATGAGGTAGCATTTTCACAGACAAAACTGTTTAAAAGGACCGTATTTACAACTTGCAAAAAGTAACAAAAATACAAAGTCACATTGTTTGAGTTGTCCCTTGTTATTATGAATGTTTTTTTTAGCATTCATGAATGTTAATGTTTGATGTAAAGAGTTTTAATTGGCGAGAGGGATAATAACCATATTGTGGTGTTTGTACCAATTTTGAAATGGTAGATACTTGATAAAAATCTACATGATCTACCTTTTAATTCATCTGTTCATATATTCTTTAATGTGTTGGCAAATGTGTGCATATTTACCTATGTTGTAATATGTCTTTGTCTACTGGTTGATGCTTTCTTCTCTTTCTGTCCCTGCAGTAAATACTACGAGAAGGAGGCTCTGATGCACGATCCAGTCTTCGGACCTATCCTAGCTGCGTTACTCGGTGAGTTTCCACTTCCATCCTTGGAAGGAATGGGATGTTCTACATCCACCTATTCCTGTTTGGAGTCATAGTATTGCCAGTCCATTGTAGGGCTGCACAAGATGGATAATCGCACACACCCCCAGGACAAGTTAGTCACTAATTCAACTACGAAGCATGTTTTTGGACTGTGAGAGGAAGCTGTAGTGCTCTGAGAAAACCCATACATGCACAGGAGAACATGGAAACTCCACACAGAAAGGTGGTGCAAAAAAGTGAAAGAAATTGTTCATATGTTCTTGGTTAGTTGGGAATGATGTTGAAATAGGTGTTTTTAAGTAATATGAAAAGAAAAGATATGTTGGAGATGGAACAAAGTTTGTTCAAATCAGTGGAATCTGAAGCTGGCTGTTTCATGAGATGAGAGACGGCTTCTGTTCTGAAGGGGGTGAGAACAAGACCAGAGGTGAGTGAGGTGTGGATAATAGAGAAAATCAAATGGAGGGGATGTTGGATTTAACCACGGCTGTGGGGAGGTGGTTGAGCTGGTGTGGAAGTGTTTTAAAAATGAGGTTTAAAATTTCTCTAGATCTGCACATATCAATATCATGCCAAAACTATGGTGCGTCTTTGGAACAAAGTGCACAAATGTTACAAAGAAAGTAATTCAACTAAAACAAAAGCATAATTCATATCATGCTGCTCATGGTCATGTTTGTTAAGGTCTTCAGATGATAAAGCTGCATGATATCCGGTCGAGCAAGTTTCTTGTGGTCCTGCTTGAACAAGCAGGTGCGTTTTACAAGATACAGTTATTTGGCGATTTCAAATCCCAGCTGGGATCTTTCTGTGTGGAGTCTGCTTGTCCTCCTCGTTCTTCTCCCACAGCCAAAAAAACGTACTTCATAGATTCAATGGTGTCTCTATATTGTCCTTAGGTGAGAATGTGAGTCCGGCAACAGACTGGTGAACTGTCAAAAGTAGCTGGGTTTTGCTTCAGCAACCTCGTGGCCCTGAAAGGGATTCAGCAGGTTCTAAAGATCGGATGAATGGATGGATGGTAATTTAGATGAGTCAGACATGATGTCAGCAGGTTTCTGTTGCAAAAGCTTTTATTTTATTATTATTTTTTTTCCATGGTCGTCATACAAACACTAATGTTTGACAAATGTCCTGAACTTCTGAGTGCAACTAATTAGTATTAATTTGCTAGAAGTCGTGAGCTGAAGATCTGCCCACATCCAGAGCACCAGGTCTATGTACAAACAGCCTCCACATGCAAAGTCACTGAAACACAGAAAGTTAAAGCTGCATCTTGCCAGTCTTAAATGTTCTTAATGGGAGATTGCTGTTTAAAGGCTGTATCTTTGTGTATTACATTCTCAGTGGGGCCTTGTGCTCTGGAGTATACCAAGCTGAAAACTTCAGATCATTTCTGGACTGACCCCTCAGCTAATGAGCTAGTTCAGCGCCACCGGATCCATGGGGCCCATCGAAGCCTGGACGTACCTGCCAGCCGTCGGCCCGCTCTTGGGGTGGGTGTTGGTAGTCTTCGAGTGCCTGTCTGGGCGAGCCTGCCCTTGTGGGGTGAATATTCTCCTCAACTGACTGTAAAATTTCCTCTAGATTCAGAAGAGACAGTCCAGCGGCAGCATGTCAGAGGACCGTTTTGCTGCATCAGCCAGAGAGTATGTTGAGTCTCTGCATCAGAACTCCAGAACCCACCTTCTGTACGGCAAAAACAACGTCCTGGTGCAACCGGTATGACAACCATCCTGCTTGTTGGCTACAGTGCTGCCTTATAAAGTTCTCCCACTTGGAAATCACGGAGGGATCTGACATTTTCATCTTGCGTGTGTGTCCACTGTGAGAGACATAATCTAAACAAAAATATCTGAAAATTACATTGCATAATTTTTTTAATAATTTATTTCTATGCTCCTGCTGCAAATAAGTATTCAAACACCTGAGAAAAATCGATGTTAATATTTGGTACTGTAGCCTTTGTTTGCAGTTACATTGGTCAAACGTTTCCTGTCATTTTTCACCAGGATTGCACACACTGCAGGAGGATTTTGGCCCACTCCTCCTCACAGATCTTGTCTAGATCAGTCAGGTTTCTGGGCTGTCTCTGAGAAACACAGAGTTTGAGCTCCCTCCAAAGATTTTCTATTGAGTTGAGGCTCAATGCTCAGTGCGCCTCTAAAGTTTCAGGTGTATAATTGTCAATAGGATTTAGGGGAGCAGTATCCAGGGACTATGTGCTGAGGCAACTGGGAGATGTAAAGAGTCAATAGTCCAGGGATGGCTCCCGCCGGTGACCGGAGGGGAAGACTGAGCTCTTTCTCCTGACAGTTACTCATTTCTAACCAAATTTTCTCCCTCTATCACCCTAAACATCCTCTTCACTCTCTTTCTCTCTTTGATCATGTCAAAAACCTCAAAGGAATATACATTATAGCGATTTTTTTTAAATAAAGTTTTAAAAATGAGTTTATGCATAAATACACTTTGTGTGGCCTAAGTCCACATAACCCCTAATTCTAACAATACAATCCATCCTATATAAAGGGCTGTTTCTGTCTGCTCAGCTAGTAGAAAGAACAAATAAGAAAAGAACCAAACACCTCTGCTCTACCGTCTCCAAGCAACATAAACCTGTGGGTCATTGAGGAAAAGTTTATGACTTTGCTCTGGTCAGAGGAGGACATATGATAATGTGACACTCTGATGGTGGATGAACCAACAGGTTTGGATAATCTGTCAATGACAAGCAGGACAAGTTTAAGAAATGTTAGGATGTTGGTCAATGAAGCAGCCGATCAGCATTGTCCAGATCTGTGCCTATACATTGCAATAGCCTCCACCCCCTAAAGTAGCAAGCAAATTATTCAAAATTGTTCCCTTTTGTTTGTTTTCACCATTTTGGCTTTCTCTCCAACCTCCTCCCTGGTAGAAGAAGGACATGGAGGTGCTGCGGGGGTACTTGTCACTCCACCAAGCAGGAGATAACCTGACTTTGAAGTGGACGCCTAACCAGCTGATTAATGGCACTATGGGGGACTGTGACCTGGAGAAGAGGTTACCAGTTCTAACTGATAGGTCAACTACTTGCTGGCTAAATATGTGACAGAAGGCTTTCCTGACCCACTGACATCTGCTTCTTTTAGCATCTACTGGGACTACGCATTGACTGTTCCCATGCGCCAGATTGTCTGCATCCACTGTCATCAGCTACGTAAGCACCCTCTGTTGCCCATCCTCACCCACTGCATGTCCTCCTTTAGATGCCAGCTCTTATGTTCCCTTCTGTTCTGTGCTAAAGCTGATTCTGGAGGCACCCTGGTTCTGGTTAGTCAGGATGGGATCCAGCGCCCCCCCCTGCACTTTCCTGCAGGAGGTCACCTCCTTGCCTTCCTTTCTTGTTTAGAAACAGGCCTGCTTCCACGAGGGCAGCTGGAGCCCCCCCTTTGGTCCCAGAAGGGAAAGGTAACACATAAAAGTTATGTTAGGAAGTAAGTTAGGACATTATGGCTATAACTTTTTTTTTGATTTTTTGATGTTCCCTTTCTAAAGGTAGTAAGTAATATATTTTCTTCAACAAAATTTGTACCAAAATCGATTACTTTGAGAATGAATTGATTATAGGTGCAACTAGTGAGGGAACAAAATATGATTCTGTGGATTTTATAGGCTAATAGGGCTGCCGACCCGACACTTCCACCTTCAACTTGAGGCTAGCTGGAGCAGCTCAGTTTACCATGTACCGGTAACTACTAGGATTCTTTTTGTAGAATGATGTCAGTCTTCATTCACTTCTATTTAAAATCGTTCAAACGAACAGCGAAAACAATCTTGCAGTCTAATAAAAATCTTTTTTTTTTTCCATAAAAAGAATATATATATACATACTTAAAACATAAAATGTAACAAATAAATAAAGAATAATAAAAAAAACTAAAAGGGGTTTATACAAATGTACACCCTGTTTACCCAAAGATACATACATAACCTCTTTTTGTAATAGTATAACCTGTCCAACACAAAAAGCCTTCAGTGCTCATCTGTTTGCTCAGTTGTTGGACAGAACAAGTTAAAAAAATAACATCTTTTTTTCCCCCTCATCTATGGTAAGAGTCAATAGCAGCACTATATGAAGTGCACCCATTTAACTCCCCAGGCGGGAAAGCTTGAAGCTGCAGTTACATCTGGGCTTTAAAAGCACTTGTTTGTTTAAACAGGGAGCCTTGGGGTCCTAATCTTGGCCCATAGGCCAAGATTAGGACCATAAGATTAGGACCATGTCATAATGGGGTCTTCCCATAGGAAGACCCCATTATGACAGTGAATCTTTTACCTATCAGCCTCACGGAGAGCGCACCACCACTAGGCCACTGTATTGGTGTGCCAGCATCAGGTGATTCTAGGTTTTAACAGCAAAACAAACAGAATCTAGTAATCAGCAGCAGACAGAACAGAGACAACTGAAAATCTAGCAAAGTGGTACATTTCCACAGGTGGGATTGGGCTGCCATGATTTCATTTCCTAGTTCTTCACCCTTATTACAAATGACTATTAACTCTATACACAACTCAGTTCACAGTGACATGGCCACACTATATCACTTGAATAACTGAACTATTTGTGTCTTCAGGGAAAAGTGTTTCCTAAACTGAGGAAGAGGAGCAGTGCTGCCAGGCTAATAGACCAGGACAGAAACAGTGATGAGCAGACAGCAGCTGACTATGTGTTTCGCATAGTTTACCCCGGTTACCGATATGATGCCAGTAAGTAAAAAACTTACAACTCCTTGATCTCTGCTGCAAAACATCTCAAAATCAAAAGGCTGCTTCTTCTTTCTGTGGCTAAAGCTCAGTATGTCTACATGAGTTCCCTACAAATTATTGGTCTTTGACATTTAAATCAGTAAGCATACTAACAATAATGTTAGTCCTGTTATGACACAATGAAACAAACACAATGAATCAGTTAAATCGCTGAAATGACGAACAAGTAAATCAACATAAAGATTTTTTTATATCTTTGATTAAGCTTTATATAACACCAAAAGCATATATTTTTCTGGTTTGTCTGCTTTAAAAACAACAACAACGACAAAACCCCAATAATAATAACTCATTCTCACAGCAAAACCAGTATCTGCAAACTTTCTGGATTGCTGGCTCTGCATTTGGTCTTCAGTTAAAGCTGCTCAAAGCATTGAGGCACAGTGGAGAACAAAATCAACTCAAGCAACATACCCAAGGGTTAGGGTCAGACAGTCCAATTAACAGTCTTGACAATATATGGAAATTAACTATTAGCATTGGTACATGGAACATAATCTGACTGAGTGGGAAAGAGCCTGAGCTTGTGTGGTTGGGTTAGAGTTAGGGTTAGGCTAAACATACCAGAGATACTGGAGATATTTGGGCTCACCTTAATGCTTAGTTTAGGCTTTGAAACTCAACTCATTGAGAGTGGTTGAACTCTCTTTTACTCTGCAGTTGAATTTAAAGTCACACCAGTTGTCATACACCTTGGTCTGGCTAAATTGTTCTCTGCGTTGACCAATCTCCCAGCTGCAATCACAGACACACTAAGGAGCTATTAGGTGGTCTTTTGCGACATCGCGAGGTTGTTAGAGACAGTTCCCCATGACTGACATACTGCAATGGGAAGACCAGATGGTCTGCTTAAACTGCAGGGGGATATTAATCATAGACCGAGTCAGAACAGAACTAAAGGAAAAGTTTACTCTATACTAATGAAGAAGAGAATCTAACTATTAGTCAAACCTCTGATTTCGAAGGTACAATGGGATTTTCATACCATTTGAGGAAAGGAGGTTTAGCTCAACACCTTACAGTGTAGCCGGGGGGTCCTAAAGAGTTCAGGGATCCAATCAACATGAGTGTTATTCATTTAAAGAAATGCTTGATCTCGCACCTCGCAGTATTTTGTGCTATGTGCTCTGAGAATATAGGGTCCCGGACCCCTTACTAAGGGCCGTCAGAACTCTGTACAAAAAAAGGAGCTTGGATTGTATTGCTGACAATAAGTGGGACCTATTGGCAGTGCATGTCGGACTCTTAACAGGGATGCCCTTTGTACATCATTCTTATAGACAGAATTTCTGGACACATCCAAAGCCCAGAGGGAGTCTGGATCTAGGATATCAGGATTTCATCTCTGCTTTTTGCAGATGATGATGTTCTGTTTGTTTCATCAAATCAGTACCTTCAATGTGCACGAGGGTAATTTGCATTCAAAGTCCCACTCCAATCATCTTCTGATCTATTTTAAAAGCATTATGAATGTTTTTTTTATTTATTTATGATTATGCTGTTTTAGTCAAAATCAAAAAATCCTGAGTTGTTTTCTAGGACATTAAGTCTAGTTAGGAAGTTGGAAATGAATGGAGTTTGACAGGTAAAAAAAGGTGCAGCAACTATGTTCCTACTCTCACCTATGTTCATGAGCATTTGGTCATGTCAAAGAGGATAGGATCCTGGATACAAGCGACTGAAAGGAGCTTCCCCTTTAGGGTGGGAGTAAAGTTGGTACCCCTCCACATCAAAAGGAGCTGGTCAAGGTGGTTTTGCTATTTCTTTAAGATGCCTCCTGGATGCCTCCCTTTGAGAGGTATTCCTGTCCCACTGGCATGTGGATAGACCACAAACAAGATGAAAAGACTATGTCTCTGTGCTGGTCTGGTAGCGCCTCGAGGTTCCCCAGCAGGATTGGAGGAAGTTTCTGTGTAGAAGGAGGTCTGTGCATCTCTACCAAGACTGCTGCCCCTTCGACCGGAAGATGAAAGGATGGAAGAACTTATTTAAAGTTAACTAAAACTAAATAAACTGAACAGAATTAAATCCTAACCCTAAACTTAACAAAACTAATGAATTTAGTCAAACTGTCCTGAATTTCGTATAACTAAACTGAACTTGACTAAGCTAAACTGAACTTAACAGAATTTCACCAAACTGAAAGACAAACTATCTTAACCTAAACTGAAACAAAAAGAATTGAACTAATCTGTAGTGACTCATATTGAACTAAACTCAAACAAACACAACAGAACTGAGCTGAACTAACCTGAATGATATGAACTAAACAGAGCTAAACCTATCTAAACTAAATCAAATTCACGAAGTCGAAATCTCATTGATATGAGCGTTTTGCGACGACCATAAGATGAAAACATAGATGAAAAATACATTGAACAATTTTTGCAAGGAAAATGTATTTCAAACGCAATGTATTGTGGTCTATATTCCCCAATCTAGTGAGCATTGATGCACACTAGTTTTTCGCAGAGACTTCTGGGAAATTTCTAGTACAACACTACAAAATGGCGAATGTGCTATATAGTGCAGTATATAGTGATTAGTGAAGGAATTTGGACATAGGCATGGTCTCCCTTTGTCATAGTTCCTGTGTTCAGGTCAGTGATAAAGAAATAGTCGGAACTTATCTTGTGGGATCAATGGAGTATTGAACTTTACAGTTCAAAGAGACATTAGAGGACGGTAAAGATGATTTGCTGTGGTTACTCCTGAGGGGCAGCTGAAAGAGGAGGACATGGAGACATACTGAGCCTCTTTGCCTGCTGTGTCTGTTACGGCTCTGTCATGGCTTCTGTCCTACAGCAATCCTGAAGAGGCTGACAGGAACCCTCTTTTCTAACTGTGATCTCTGTTGTTCTGCTGGTGTGAGCAGTCACCATAAACTACCACCACACCACGGGCAGCCGTGCTCCATCACTGGATGATGACGAAGAAGAGGAAGATAGGCTCCATGCTATGATCTCAATGATCTGCTCGCGGAACCTCACAGACCCTAATGTCATGAAAGGTTTTTATCACCTGAACACACCCACCAAACCCCATCTCCTCACCCCTGAGACCTAGCTTCAGACAAGCTCCCTGCCTCTTCTCTCTCCATTTTCTATCTAGCCATCCTTCTGAGCTGTATTCAACTCCCCAACCCATCTATGCCTGCCTGGACTGTGTGTATGCTTTCTGAAGCTAAGCCCAACAGTGATGAGAAACTAATGTCAGCAGGTGTGTGATGAGGGTTTGGGTCATGAACAAAAACTGACCATGAGACTGCTAAAACAATGAAAGCTTTTTATCTAAGACTACATATGGGACAAAGATGAAAACCAGATTTCTACAGTGGACCACCCCCAAGAGCTTGATTATTGAGGTCTGAGGCTAGGAAGTCTGCTTAGCACTAAAACCCTAAGAATAATAGTCTATGGTGGTGTGAAAGGGCTTGAAAGAGGTTAGTAAAAAATTTTCTAGTGGATTTTGCATTGGCAGTGTTTTATTGACAAAAGTACATTAAAGGATTGTGTTGACATCTACAACCCAGGGGACTAGAACAACCACCTTCATATTCCAGTGTCCACTTTTTTGCTTTTTGACTCTTTTGGTTAGTTGCTGCAACAATTTCCAGCTGTTTTCACTAGTAAATGCCAAACATTTTTTAGGTAAAAGTGTTGTTCACATAGAGAAGGATACATTTGTAATGGTGAGCTGCGTGACTCGCTTCCCAATGCAAATAAAAAAAAAAGAAATCTGGCTTGAATTAATTCACATTCAAGTTAAAAGAAATGATCAGCTGGGGAATGGCAGCAATCAATGTATTTTCATACAGTTTTAACTATCAGCTGAAAGATTTTACAAATAATATTGTTGATTTAGTTTAAATGTATGAACTCGTCTTAAAGATGGTTGCTAATCCTGGTTGTGGATGATCAGAAATGATTATAATGTTTGAGCTTCGAAGGTCATAAGGCTGTTAGGTAAACAAGTCCATAGGAAGTTTTACAATGCGTCTGTGGATGAGTAACAATGTGATGGATACTTTGCTCACAAAAATAAAACATTTCAAAGTGAGAAAAATGCATCTCCAGATCCTTTGATTGGGTCATGGGTGTTTGATACAATCTTTTTGCTGCACGGTCTTATCAGTCTGATGATGCACTTCAGAATCAAATGGTTTGCCAATGTTCCACTTTGATGTGTTTTATCAGCTGCTTTTGTCGGAGCAAGTCCAAAGAGGTTTGCTTCATTTTTAGGGCAGGAATGATAGATCTGAGTAGTTTCACTCTACATATAACAGTTCAGTGCTGTTTTCGGTTCAAGGAAAAATGCTTCATTTCACCAGACTGCTAGTTGGTAGGTAGAGCAATCATGTGATTGAGAAGATCACAGGTTCAATTCCTCCCTTGCCTGCCCATATTTAGACGTGTCCGAACCTCACATTGCTCCTGATGGTTGAATCAGGACCTGAACCTGTGAAACCCTTTGGGGGTTCTATCAAGGCAGGGAAGAGCTACATAGGTATACACAATGTTTACAATATTGTACTGTAGTGAAAGATGAATGGAGCACCACTTCTGTGGACATCTGACTTCTCCCTCTGTCTTGTCCTCAATGCTGATCGAGCCTGTTTTTGCAGGATTTGTAGGCGGTTGTGTGACACACACTCACATATTTACAACTGCAGTAGCAGCTTGTCTTTATAGTCTTTGGATCTGTGATGCTAGTTTCTGCTTGGTCCCCATTGGTTTTGTCAGGGCATCACCTCAGCACTGTTGGGTTTGAAGAAAAATGTGCTTCTTTTTCCTCCACTTTGCCCTTACTTCATTTGACGAACCACTCTGGTGGTTCCTCGCCCTTCCTACCCCAGCCACATGCTTGTCAGTCTGTGCATGAGGATATGCAGCATCGTCTCTGTGTTTCTCTGGTTTGAAGTGGGATCATGTCTCTCCGTTCTTGTGATGGAGAAGTTTCCTTGCTCCAACCTTCATGGTTGTTTGTTGTTTATGTGTGCAATGCTGTTCACTGTAATTCTTCACCGCCCCCCCCTCCCTCCCCGTCCTTTCCTACACCCTCATGATGGTCCTGTGGGGTTCCGCAGTAGTAGAGACGAGGAAACTGGTCTGAGGGCAGAACCAGTTCTGGTCATGCCTAGAAAGGGGTGGGGTGGGGGCATATATGGGCCTTGCTGTTGTTTTGGTTATTTTTTTTCTGTTGATTATCTGCGTCACATGGGCAGGGGGAGGGGGGGCACAGAGCAGCTTCATATTTATGACAACAGGTCATCAGCTCCAACCTGAAGAATTATGGTTAAGAGCATTTAACAGTCTCTGGTTTTCTTCTCCCTCCTGTGTGTCCCCCACCCCCTCCCCACGAAGTCCATTTGTTTCTATTGCTTCTTTCAGTGTTTCTTGTCTTCTTCTGTCCTTTCGTTTCCTGCAATGTCTGACTGTGAGCTTTGCCCCGTCCCAATCTCAGCGTCTTCCTCCTTTGATCTCTGTGCCGTTCTTTCTCAGCTTCCCACCCTTTTTAGACAGCATGGACCCCTTGCATCCTTCCCGCATTTCCCCCCAGAGCTCTCCCCTGCTTTCTCCGCCTTCCATTTTGGTTTTCTTTCCCTCTCAGTTTTTCTTTCCGCACAGTTTTGAACCCTTCATTCACCTGTCCATCTCCTCCATACATTTGCAGAAGTGTTTTTGGTTGAGCTGAGGAGCCGAGGTCATAATATGCAAGACACTACATCAAGGCAGAATAAAGGGGTTTAAAAAATAGGAATATGAGTTTATGTGCAATTACTGACACTTTTGCCTTCTTACTGTCGTTCTACCTTCTTCAGACCACGGGGAGGTGATGGAGAGCCAGGCTTTTGGATGCAGTCCGTTGTCGTGGCAACTGGCTGAGGCAGCAGCTCAGGAATCCCTGTGCCACTCATGTTCCACAGTCGGCAGCAACACGTCATTTGACCATGCAGCAAGCTGTACCTGCACGCAGCAACCTTCAGATATTCACATGTATGCAGCAAGAGCCTCTGCTGGATCCTGTGCTGAGTCTGTATCAGGGTCAGAACCAGGGATTTCATTCTGCGGGACAGCTGACATGTTAGAGTCAACAGACATACACAAGATCTAGCAGATCTAAGACCAGCTCACACAGTAGCATCAGCAGAGGCTTTCCTTCTCTGAAAACACTTTTTGAAGACTACAGTATGTAGTTTAAGGTGTGACTGGTATGAAAAATTGAACGAGCTGATGTTGTGTTTCCACAGCATCCCTTTGAAGATGCTTTGCCATAACATGAAGAAGCAGATCGTCTCTCGAGCTTTCTATGGATGTGAGTACATCGGGCTCCTTCTACTGTGTGTTAAAGCTGCTTTGGCAATGTTTAGTCATGTCTGACAGATATAGTAATGTGTGGCAGCAGTATTTTGTTTTTCATTTGTTTGCTTTTGTGCTTTACCCGTATGTAAGAAAGCTCAATTTACTCCAATTGCAGAAGCACAAAATCTGAAGCTTTAGAATTGGCGAAGGGGCTAAAGCGTCAACCCTGAGTCCCAATGAGCTTTTCCAGTTATTGATATAGCCTACAACCTTTTCTGAATATCCTCTGAACTGCTGGCTGTTAAAGGATAGCATGCAGCTAAAAATGTCCTCATTGATATAATTTGGTAAGGGCCTTTAGAAACCACTCAGTCCAATATTATTTTTGTATAATTACACATCAACTAAAAGAGGGACGATTTTATTAAATTTATCCTTAGGCATCAGTTTCAGACATGCATTAATATTAACCTTTCAAAGAATATTAATGCTTTTGACTATGGATGTTAGTTTATCTAATGCAATGACTACGGAACTCCTAAGTTTTAATGTAGGACTATGCCGTCATCTACCCAATCTAAAGGTTGTGTCACACATCCACTATATTTTGCACATTGGCGTATATGAAATTTGGGACTTTTGTGATACATCTGTGATGTACGTAATTCACAAGTGTCTCTTGCATTCGCCATTCGTCAATGTGCGCAGATGTCTTTCGAGGGTTTCGGCCGACAAGTCTTTACGTGAATTCGGTTTTGAGATACTGGTACTCAAAGATTTTTGGTTGGTTTAGAATTACGCAGTTTATGCGTATTTCACATAGTTTATACGCAATTATTACATGAATCTTACGCAATTATACAGTTGAAGGGCTCCCTTCTAATTGCATTGTCTGTTCGACGTGTCTACCAGGGCTGGCATACTGCCGACATCTGTCCACTGTGCGTACCCACCTGTCGGCTCTGGTAAACCACAACATTGTACCTCCTGACAGACCTGGTGAGGCATCTGGTGGGCTTAGCAAGGAGGTGTGGAGTAAATACCAGAAAGACTGTAAGGTGAGTGAGCTCATGACATCCACAAACCACATGATCTACAAAAAGACTTAGCAGAGGTCCGTTTCATTACTCTGCTTCAGACATGACGTGAGCTTTTCTTTCCCAGGATTCAGGAAGTTAGGAACATATTTGTCTGTTCAGAGAAAGCATGTCTATTTTGCAGATGTTAACCAGAAATAAAATAAAAAGTTAATCTTTAAAATGTCACCCAGATGATGCCTTGTGATGAAATTAATTATGATTGAACAGTCGTTGATGCATCATCTTTTTAAAAAAATACATGTAAAATTGATATTTTTTGTTATACCAATAAATTTCAAACTTAAGTACGGTATATTAAAGAGTAAATTAGGTAAACACAAAACTACACTAACAAAAGGCTAGAATCCCTCAATCCCTGAAGTGGTGGCTTCAACCAATCACCACCCGTCTTTAATATTGATTAGCTCGGAGTGAAAAGACCTCATGTTCCAGACAAGGTAAACCGTCAAGGTGTTTTTTTCTTCTTTACAAATGGCCGCCATTTTGGATTTTTCTTGTGGCTTACGTGCTTTCCTGTAAGAGGGGATCCTAGGTTACATCCATGCCAAATTTGGTGCTTGAACCACAATTTGTCTGAAAATATCAAACTATTCGGCTCTGCAGAAGGAACCACAGTAGTCTCTGGAGAAGCAGAGACTAAAGCATTAGACCCAACAACAACAACCCTGTGACAGCCAAGTGTCTTGAGGATAAGTGCAGGGATGCCACATCACAATGGTTTGGACACATTTAAATAATTCAGTGAATGAATGTGTGGCAGGACTGTGAAGGGAGCATCATCTCTCACTGTAACACTAAATTGCTTTTTACTCTTGCTTTGTCTTCATCAACTTTCCGTCATCTTCTGTTAGACTCTGAGTCAGTTTTCTCCCTTTCATAAATGGTGCATTTTCTCTTAATACCCTTCTGTAACACCCTTCTTTTCCTAACACTTGTTATTAACGTGTGTGTGCAGAATTACAAGGAGCTGGAATTGCTCCGGCTGGTTTACTATGGTGGAGTGGAGCATGGCATCAGGAAAGAGGTCTGGCCTTTCCTACTGGGACACTACAAGTTTGGGATGGGAAAAAATGACATGAGTCAGGTAAACATAACCCCTCCCCCCCACACAGGTAACTGCATACACATGACACACAACTACAAAACATCCCCCCCCCCCCCACACAGGCATGCAAAAAGACGTGCCTCAATAGACGTTGGTTCAAATTCTACATATGTCCCTCTTTGTACAGATCAATGCAAAGATCAGCGAGCGATACCAACAGGTTATGAAGGAGTGGAAGGCCTGTGAGCTCATCGTCAAGCAGCGCGAAAAAGAGATGCAATCAGCCATTTTTTCCAAGCTGTCATCCGGAAGCAGTATTGACAGCCATGTGTTGCGGCTCGCGCACAGAGACTCCACTATCAGCAACGAGGTGATTTTCACTATTATTGACAATGAAATGAACAGCAATCCATGCACTGCTGTAGAGACATAAAGGCAATAGATTTTTCTATTCTACTCTGTAATTCTTTACTCTTTGTGTCCCCTTTAAAACAGCTCAAACCGAATTTAACTCTAGCTGCTTAGAATAGCTGACCTTAAAGTTCCACTCTGATCATCTTTTGATCCACCGTTAATGCCTAAAAAACTTGTCGTTTTCTAGGTCATTGTTTCTGCAGGGTGGCAGGAGTTCATTAGAAATAAGCCTCATGAATTGTGAACTGTTGAAGAGCACTAGCTTACAGCCTCTCACAACCCCACGCTAACATTGACGGTTCAGCAAAAATGGCGAGCAACATCAGAGATATACAGCCATTCAGTTTTAAAACAGATGCCAGATCTGTTTTGATGTTACGCCCCCTTCAGTGTCTAGGGGTACCTAGGGGTGCATAACATAAAAAAGTAAAGTTTTTAGCTACCGAATTTGAAATCAGCAAAAACACAACAAACAATGTCTCCATAAAAATATAACAAATTTATTTACAAATAAATAAACAACCAATGACAAGAACTAAAAGTGAAGCAAGTGAACCAAGGCCAAAACAACAAACAAGACCCCACCTAACTGAAAATCTTACCTGTAAATGAAAAAAAAGGGAAATCAATGACAAAAAAACTAACCTCCCTAGACTAACAAAAACAGGAGAAAACAAGTACTAAAGAAAATGGCAGTTCACCCCTGCAGCTTCACTTAACATAACTATAAACCAAAAGAGTTGGTTTATAGAGTGGGCACAAAAATCACAAAAACTACAAAGAACTACAAAGTGCAACACAAACTAAACAGGTGGTGAAGTCAAAAACAAAATGGAGAAGCGGGCCGAGCTGCGATGGAGACTGGTTGCTGCAAGGCTCCCTTCTCATGGTCTGGAGGTCCAATTGGAGGCCACACCCTCATTCACCACACCTGCAAATAATCAAACAAACACAAAGATGCAAAAGAACACAGAGGTCCCACTCTGATACAGAAATAATGCACAAAACACAGAACAAACAAACAAAACAAAACCAAATACGGCCACAGCCGTAACAGATGAGGAAAATGAAAAAGTTCACGGATCTATTTGTCCATCAGAATTGGAGCAGAGCGGGGTGCTTGTGGTCCCACCGATTGAAGTTTGTATATAACATCTATGAGCTTTTTCAAACAGAGTTTTTTCGTCTGCTCCCGATTTACCTCGATTTGAATGAGGAAATACTCAAAAATACAATTTTTATCGTACTTTTCTTTATGTCCTCCATCATGAAAACTGCTACAAGAACATGTTAAAAACACCAAAAACGCAATTTTTATTGGAGTGGGTCTTTAAAATTTAAAGTCATCTTAGCTGGCTTTTCAAATCCCAGTCATTAAAGCATCATATTTGTAAAAAAAATGATACTAAAATTGCTAACAGTTAAAAATAAATATTACAACTTGGACTAATTCAGTTGGTTTGACATTCTCCAGATCATCACCATTTTCAGTCTTTACATAGTGTTTCATGTGATTGTTGTATGTGAGCCAATATGTTTTTGGAAATAGTAATACGGCAAATCAATTTAACTGAGGAGAAAAAAACAATCTGGTTTTTCAAACATGAATGTCTTCTTCTTCAAACCTTATAACCAGACATGCTGTGAAACATAAAGCTATAGTCTATTCATGATCCTATGCGTGAGGATTAGTGGATTTAAAAGGAACCATGTAACGCATGTTTCCCAGTTTGTGTTTCCTCCTTATTCAATCTTGAAGTCTGCAAATTCAGCAAGTAAAGTAAAAGTGGTCACACCAGTAAGTTTACATCAGTGAATTCACATCTGCTTTTTCACATTTGAGTGCTTACGCTTGTGTTGTACACATCTTTTTGTACATATACTTGTGTCTGCAGCCGTCTCCTCACATACTTGTGTTCACAGCTGTCGGTATTTTTTTACATGTTGTTCACACAGAGACACAGCGTTGGAGTAAATAAGTTATACTCCATTTGTACTCGTATTTCACAGCAGTGCTGTTAATGTCTGACACCCTGTTTCCCCCAATCCATAGGTGTTCATGTCAGTGGATGAGCCAGATGCAGGGAGTCAGGAAACCCCCAGTGCTGATGATAACACTCCTACCATGACCACCCTGGCCCCTCCTGTTGCCCTCCCGCCTGAAGAACGTCCTCTGGTGGAGTTTGACTCCCCCGACTCAGGCCTCCCTTCTTCCAGAAACTACTCAGTGACATCAGCCCACTCTCAGATCTCATCCAGCATGGATGAGGGTCAGAGCACAGAGGAGGAGGCTCCAGGGAGAGAGTTTCAGGACTCCCTGAGTGAGAGCAGGGTGTGCCATCAGCTGGATAGACTGGTGACAAGTGGAGCCGCCACTGAGGGGAGTCTGGCCTCCCTGTCCTCCTACACGGTGAGAAAACTCCTCAGGAGCTCGAGGACTTTGATGTGGGGCAGCGGTGTGTGACTTGCACCACTATAATCACGTCTGCATTTAGAAACATGAAGATGTTCTTCTGCTCAGATCGAGCTGCTGGACACAGTTGCCCTGAACCTCCATAGAATTGACAAAGACGTCCAGCGCTGTGATCGCAACTACTACTACTTCACCACGGCTAACCTGGAGAAACTGCGCAACATCATGTGCAGGTACAAAACATCCCAACACACTCATGTGTGCATGCTGGCTGTGGAATGTTGCAGTCTTTTAAAGTTATGCTACAGTCACAAATACAACAGCCATCATGCAGGCATCGACATGCTGCCAGCTGATCTTTTTGAAAATCGTTAGCATGGTCATGAATGTAGATGGCGGCCAGCAGGTGTCAGTCCGTCAGGCGGGGATAACGCCATTATGAAATCAGACGGTTCTCGATGTGGCAGCCATCCTCATCGAGAGCCACCAGCTGCCCAGTAGCCCGGGGGTATATACCCATGCTGGCTGGGATCGCCAGATTGACGTCCGGTCATCGCCGGGCCACTGGCCCATCTCAACAGCCATCACCTAGTGCCCGAGCTCCTACCCTACAATTTCTATTAATCGGATGGTGGCAGTGAGATGGCAGCATGAGGGGAGGGGGATGGTTGGATGGTGGATGTCTGATCATCAGACGATTTCAGACATCAATTAGCACGCTGCTGCCTTCCTGCCTGTCACTGGACTGCCACCGTGCGACCTTCAAATGTCCCCAGACGACCAGTGACCGATGTCAAAAAACCATCCCTCTCCCCATAAAATGTGAACTTTTTTCTTAAAACCTGTGGTCACCTCGTGGTGGGTTTAAAAAAGCGACTGCCGCCTTTTGATTAAAAAATGCCGCCACACGGCCACCTGCTGAATTTGCTGAAAAACTTGCATCAAGGTCGTGCAATTTTGGATTTTTTCGATTTGACTGTAGTCTTAGTTCAGTTTTTGAAGTCTCGGGTTAGACAGTTATTGTATCTCTCTTTGGGAGACACCGAACTGCTCATTTCCCATATGAAAAGTAAATAATCTGTTAACAACTGATGACAAAACTCCTCAATAAATACTCTTAAATGCAAATAGTAGAAATAGACTTTTGAGCTCGACTCCTCGGTGAATGAACAAATGAAAGACAGAAATACTGAATGGATGTGAAAAAACAAACTTAACAAAATATTTTTTTAATGAACAATTGAATCAACAAAGACATGTAAGAATGATTAAGGAAAGAAGTGACAAATGACACTCATTTTTATGCAGCTATGTGTGGGAGCACCTCGATGTGGGCTACGTTCAGGGAATGTGTGACCTGCTCGCTCCACTCATGGTCATCCTGGACGATGGTGAGAACACACCCTCATTGCACCAGGAGAAGAAACTTCCCATGTGCTGCTGCAGTTGAAGCTGGAATGAAACTGTGAATGAGAGAGAATCTCTATGAAACAGAAAATGCCCAGACCACCACCAGCTATATAAACCATATGTTGGGTTAAAACAACCTGCAACATCAGAATAACAACATAAGGAAAGAAAGATAACAGACCACAGATACCTTTTACCAGAGAACGAACAGAGATAATACCCAGCAACAATCTCTCTCCGCACTGGCGCATATTACGTCGCCTCCTTTTTTATTAAGTTTGTTGGGTATTCCCTAATTTACATATGCGCTGAGCTCTAAGGGAGGGGAAACAAATACAACACAGCTTCAGTGCTCAGAAAACATTAATTGCAACATGTCCGTCTTTTCACAGTCTTCCCACATCATCTTTGGACCTGCAGTTTCTTTTCTCATGGATAACTGACTCAGAGCGTCCTTTGATTCCAGTCTTGACACAGATAACAGATAGTTCTCATGCTGATGCCGGGAAGACGCTAAGATTGTCGGTTTCCTCCCAAGAGTTCACCTTCACCTTCCTGTGAAACATAACTTAGACACAAACACTTCTGCATGCATGATTATATTACCTAAATAGCTAGGTAATGCATAAAAGCAAATATAGGATAACTTATATACATTTTTCCAACACCATAACACAAAGTTTTGAGTTAGAGAGACTTCCGGGCAGCATGAAGATGTTAGCAGGAGACCGAATGTACAAAGCACATGTTTTCAAAACACACAACGAGGAGATTTTATGAGCACTACAGTAGATGTCAGAAACAACTTAAACAACAATGTAATTCAAGTTTGGATTCATCCATGTGTAACTGTCAGACATGAGACAAAAAATTAAATGACAGCATGTGAGTTGAAACGATAGCAGCTCAGGAGAATGTGGCGACAAAACACAACTGAACTTCCTTAGTGAAATGATGCCAGAGCTTCACCAATCAACTGATAACTGCAAGCATCTAGATTCAGCAAGACCTGAAAAAGCGGAGCTTCAATTTTACAGAGTGTTAAAATTCATGTTCTTTCTATCTGGGCATGCAAATGTCCATGCACTTTGTGTATTCTAGAGTGCCTGGCGTACAGCTGTTTCACTCAGCTGATGAGGAGGATGAGTCAGAACTTCCCCAACGGTGGAGCAATGGATGCACACTTTGCCAACATGAGGTCTCTAATCCAGGTGATGGATCACACTCTGATTGTTTGGTGTGTGTCTGGATGTGCACACGTATGACATTTCGAACAACTGTCTGGGCTGTGTTCCCATCAGATCTTGGACTCTGAGCTCTTTGAGTTGATGCATCAAAACGGAGATTACACTCACTTCTACTTCTGCTACCGCTGGTTTCTGCTAGACTTTAAGAGAGGTGAGTCTTCACACTTTGTCCTCCAGACCTCCTCCTCCTCAGTACTGTCAGAGGCCAAAGCATTCAGCTAACGGAGCCGAAGCCTAGCCTACCACTGATGGCAAAGGTGTTCAGTGTTCTCAAGCCATTTAAAGGAAAAAAGGATTCTAGCATGTGATGAAGGAAGTTGCCTGTTGCTAATCCCACAATATGTGTGTGCGCGTGCAGAGCTCCTATACGAGGACGTGTTTGCAGTATGGGAGGTAATCTGGGTCTCTCCCAGGATCTCCTCGCAGCACTTTGTCCTGTTCCTGGCTCTTGCACTCGTCAGCGTGTACAGAGAGATCATCATGGACAACAACATGGACTTCACTGACATCATCAAGTTCTTCAATGGTACTGGCCTCACTTGTGCATGCTCATTTAATGGTTTATCTATCACCGCAGGGAAGCAGCACCAGCACAATGTTTTAGGTTCTATCTTTCTGATACCATTTTGTAAATGCCAGACAAAAGGGTCCACATTTTTTCTCCAGATGTTATTTACATATAGATGGTATTTGCTGCAATAATTTGGATTATAATTGATTCACAATATATAAACTACCAAAATGGTTGCCAGACAAGACTGTGACTGCAGCTCATAATTACTGCGGGAAAATGTCAAATTCAGAATACAAATTTCCATTTATTGTTTGAGACTGCATTGGAACGTTGACTAACTTTACGAAAAGAAAACCAAAACTTGCCCTTAGAAGTTATAAAATGTTTTCTTTGTCAGCCTGATGGCTTACCGTGCCTGTCTCTAATCAACAGAAATGGCTGAACGCCACGATGTCCAACACATCCTGAAGGTAGCACGCGAACTGGTACACAAAGTCCAATCTCTAATGGACAACAAGTGACTGTTGGAGGAGGAAAATGAGGGTTCTGGATGCCTCATCACAGACAGCTCTGCCCTACTCCCCACCCCACCACTTCCAGAGGAGGCTGAGGGGTCTGGGTCTCTGCTCTGGAAGTCTGTTTACATATTCCTTCACGTGGAATGCTCTGGTTTCTGTGTGGATCTGTGTGCATGCTCGTGACTAATCACACTCTGTGCGTGCATAAGAAACAAACAAACAAACAAACACACAGACAGCAGCAGATGACTTTGCCACGTTCTCATTAGTGACCAAATAGACTGTGCCAACCACCTTTCTGAGTGTTTTATACTCCAAGCATGTGTGTTTTTACCCAATTTGCTCTAAAAGACCATTATGACACGAATGTTGCCTTCTGTTAGTAACAGCCCAAGGTACTCACATGCACTTTGTTTGCGGGTTCCTGCGTTGTGTTAGTGATGGCCTCACTACAGATGCTGGGGCCGGAGACACCAAAGACTTTTGGAAGGAGGGAGGGATTGATACAGTCAGTGTTTGCAGCAGTCGTGGCTCGTCCGAAAGAACACAGCACAGCAAGAAAAATAAAGCACACGGCTTTGTGGTTCTGAAAGCAGAGACGTGACAGCCACAGCTTCCTTCATCACCAGGCAGAGACCTGCAGGGACAGCCAGCAGGGAGAAAGGGGGGGGGGGGATTCTTCCAGCAGGTGTTACCATGGAGCCCAGCTGATGAAGTCAAAGAAGCAAGAAAGCCAACCGGAACTCAAGTTTTAGACTCATTTCCATTCCGCTCAGCAAAGTACACCCGGAATCTTTCGGCTACCTCCAGCACAGCTGCAACCCGACTGCACCTCTTTGCAGCAGAACTTCTGAGCTGCAACCTAGAGCTGAACATGTGGTCGATCATTTCCCAGAGTGTAAATGCTGCTGAATACCTGTTCCCCTGATTCACCGAGAATGATCTTGATGTTGGATAAGAGGCCCGCATATTCAGGGAACCCAAGAGTGTTAAGGTGACTGGTGCATATCTTCCCTTCTGCTTATACACAAAAAGAACCCTTGCAGCTTCTGAGGTTTCAGGTGTAGAGCATCATCCCTCTATAGTTTGCAGTGCTCTCTGCTGCATATATGCTGCATTTTCCCAGATCCTTAGATGAACCTATCCAAACATTTGTCATATAAATTTTCTCCTTTATTTTTTTGTAGTGATCCATTTTTAAGGTTTAAAAGTGAAGCCTCCCATCCAAAACCTTAGGTACTTAACAGCAACCCAGGAAGCACTGTGTTCAGAGAACTAGAGCTGAGTTTGATATACGGTTCTGTGCAACTCTTATGTCTTGGTTCTCCTAGAGTGCAGATCTAGCGCTATATGAACAGATCTACATTTGCCGAAGAAGAGGGCATTTTACAGCCTCCCTCTCTCACCTGAGTTTTGCAGTTAGCTGTTTTTACGACATTAGCAAAGCCTGCTGTCATTTCCTTGTGTGTGTGATTGGTCAGTTTGCACGAACATCCTATGATTTAAGTGCCAAGAGTCTTCCCAGACCTGATGTGTACTCCAGTGGTTTTGCTCCCTTTGTTAGACTGATCCAAGTAAGGGTTACTGCCCCCCACCATGGGAGCTTTTTCTTCCAATCAAGACAGTGACCAAAACCTTGAAACAGCGCCCTCTGGGGTACCAAAATAAGGTGCAGCCTGCATCCTGAAGACTGTTCCCTTCCAGTTTCTTAAGGACTTTGCTGTCCATCAGGGTCTATGTTGTGTGCATATTAGCCCAGAGTTTGTATAACGAATATGACTTTTATTTCAACATCTATTTTTCAGTTGCTTAAGCCTATGATGTTTTTTGTTCAGGCGCTGCACTGACTTTTTTGAATGCTGAACATGTGCTGTGAGGAAGTGTCCTTGGCTTTGAATGTAAAGTATTAAACCACAGTTCGTTGATCTGTGTGACGGTGTCTTTTCAGCTCCAAACAATGACAGATTAAAAAAAAAAAAAAAATCCCCCAACGGAACTTTGATTCCAATTCTAGCCTTAAGTTTTAGATATAATGTCTTCTGAGAGGAAATTTAAGATTCGACAGGGTATCTAGAGGAAGCCCTGTTAAAAACAAAACAAAAAACAACATAGGGAAAAACAAAAGACAACATAGAAACAGAACAGCGGATGTCAGCCAGAGGTATTCAGTAGTTATTCGTTACAAGTAAATATTGATCTGTGACAAAAAAACAGATCATGGGAAACTAAACATCATATTAAAATAGAAAAAGAAACGACCAAAAAGGACTAATTACTGAGTGTTGGAGGAAGCATCCCATTCTGTCTGCAAAACAGACTAGGTAAAACAAACTAAACCCAAAGTTCACTGCCTTAAATTTAAATAAGAAAAAAAAAACTTATTTTATTCAGAAACATTCTAAAAATCTTATTGCATCATTAAAACAATACTAAACAGCGGAACCACCCAACTTTCATAAACCGCCACCTTACCATTGTGTTGTGAGAGCCTGAGGGATCGTAGGAGTAGTGCTGTCCAGAGCAAGTGTGTCCCATATTGGGATTTGTTTTTCTGGATTAACGTTTGTTATTCTATTAACATAAATGTATAGTTAACAAGATATTTAGTTCTAAAAGTATTTCAGTGTCCTTTTTTGGGGGTGTTTTTTAAAATATTTATTTCTCCTCATTATTTTAAGTATGTAAAATATAAATATTTAAAAATATATATAATAATAAAAAAATTAAATATATGAAATAAAAATTGTTAATGCTGATCAAATTCTTAGGGGGGCTGGGTGGGTGATATTAGAATGTAAAAAAAGAGGGTGTTTATAGAGCAATGGAAGGATTAGGTTATGGTTAGAAAAGAAAAGCATTTGGATTCCTCTAACCATACGGATAGACTGACGCAGAGTCAGTGTACACTCCATCCGTTCGTCCGTCTACCTGACTGAACTCCAAATTTCAACCCTCCAGGTAAGTATCATACTTTATAGTATTTTTGTATTTGATTTTCCAATAATTATTCAATATCTGTTTTTATTTTTATTTTAGGGGGGTGGAGGGCGTATGTTTGATTTGAGTTCTTTTCATTAGCTTTTCTTATTAGTTAATAATAATTATTATTAGTTAATAATAGTTAATTCCAGCCAAGCCTGGAGCCCCAACCCCAGGCTTGGCTCCAGCAGATGATGCACAACCCCACTGCAGAGTTCAGTCTTCAGTCACAAATGATTTTTGAAACAGGGTGGGGGGCTGGTTAGATAGCTTTACTGTGCTTTTTCAGATGATCCCCATTGCTATGTTCGATTTGACAACAACAAATGAGTGTCCCTTACTGACATGCAAGGCGTCTGCGTGGTCTAAAATTTCATACCATTCAGCAGCTGATAAGAGATTATTGCAGGTTTAGTGCAGATTATTATTACAGGAAAAACTAGAAGTATTTTTCACATGATTTTTGTCAGCTGTAATTTCAATGAAGGCATACAAGGTGGACACTTATACACTTATAAAAGCACTAATAACATAAAGAGTCAGACATCATTTTGTACAGTTGTTTTCCAAATGAAGTTGTTAAAGGGTGCTTTATTTTCACTTTTCTTGATCTTTTCACCTCCATCACTTTACTCTTTCACTCTAAATACCAACATCAATGAAAAATAAGAGTATGTGTTGCATATTCAATAAGTGCGTATATAATATAGGTTCAAAAAAGAACTTCAGTCTGATAGATGGATCAGATGCATGCATACACACACACACACGCACAATTTATATCATAACTTGTGGAGGCAATGCAATTCATAGTTAAATATTGGTTCATTAGTTTTGAACAATCCAATTGGATCTACCACACTGTATGGTCAAGTCTTTGTACAAAATTCAGAGTGTTCCCGCACATTGGACTGGATTGATGGTTTGATCGTTTTTTGGTGCCATCACGTGTGTCGTCCGCTGTGATGCACTTGGTCGTTTTTACTTAATGGTAAAATAAACCTACCATGTCTCAATCCAAATGTTATTTTCCAAAATCGGTCTGTTTCATTTAGAAACTATTTTCTCATGGTATGGGCTTACTTAGTTTGATGAACAGCTAGCCTCAGGTTGAAAAAATTGACGAATTGATTATTCCTAATATATATTCACAAATAAGCTACAGTGAGTTAGTGTGATGTCCTCGACTCCTGGCACAGCCAGACGGTCCCCTGACTGTTCTATATTTATTCTTCCATCTAAAACCTGTTGGAGATTTTTAAATGAGTATTTGAAAATTGGTGATTTTAACAGATGTTCTTTTGTTAATCTCTAGACTTACAGGTGCATTTAGTCTTCTTGTTTACAGTTGGATTGATTTGCTTTAGATAAGATCTCCCATTTCTCAATAGCAATGGAGCGACACACTTTTTGAGAGTTGTAAAAGGAGAGGATGAATCATGAAATAGGCCTTTACAAAGTTCCACTGCAGCTGGTCAAGAAGATTGCAATCAGAAAAACTCATGGATAAGGTTGAGCAAAAATAAAGAGATGTGGATCACTGACAAAACAACAAAATAAGGTTTAAAAATAGTTCCACTTGTGCTTTTATTCCTTTATCACTGAACAAAAAAAAAGAGGCAGTAGTGTCAACAGATCCAGCTTCAATCAGACAAATACTCTTAAGGATTCACTGTTTACCAAGAACAGCAACTTTAAAGACTAAATCCCTAAAAAGGGAAGGCGGCAGTGTGAGGACATTATAAAACACATTAGGTAACAGAGGTGTAGATATAGACAAAAATAACCACTAAAAGATTCAGAATGGTTCCAATGATTCCCAGCACAGCTAAGATACGCTCTTCTTGATCATTTGTAGAGTCATCATCTCCTGCGTGAGCACTGCAGACATAATGGCCGCTGGGGAACATGGCTACTATCATAGAACCCTACCCCCAAAAAGTCTGATGCCTGAAAGAAAAAAGGGACAGCAGCAGTATTAGGAAGACAAAAGGAAAATTGATTAAGAAACAGCTGGGTATGTGAGGCAAAAAGTAAAAGAGCAAGTCAATAATTTATACATTAACTGTCTATGACAAACATGCACATTTGGTCCTGCATGAATGTGCAGTACATTCCCACCAAACTTCATTTAAAACATATACTTTTCCCATTAAATTGGGAAAACTCAGACTAGTTTACATTCTAAAGTCATTTTTTCTGCTTGTCATTGGAAGGTGTACGAGAGACAACCATACACTCCAACCCTTGTGTTATCTTAGGCAGCTTTACCATTGGGAGTGGGGTCATCTAAACCCCACAAGACAGTGGGCTGAACATTTTTTCTCCAATGATTTGTGATCTTCACTGGTTTGCATGGATTACATGAAATCCTCTCCACCTTTATCCACCTTTGTCATGGCAGGGAGAACACGTCAATGTAAGGATCGGGTCATCTGGACCCCATAGGATAGCACAAGGGTTATGAGGCCATGCTAACTTTGCCAAGCTCCTGAAGGAAATGTGCCAACCTGAAGTTGTGATAACAAAATACGTTGTACTTAATCAAAACAAGACCCAAAACTGTATTGTGGTGGACATTGCACTGCGTTTGACACTCCTGTTGACAAATTAAACACTGGCCCATTTCTTTGGCTTTGCAAGAACCACCCCTAAACTCTGCACAGCACAGCCAGCAGCACTGACCTTTGTGCTGCTCTTTACCAAAAGCAATTGGTAAAATTGACTATCATAGCATATGCCAGCTGTGGGTTGTTTAGCAAATGCAGATATCCACCCCATAAACTGTTTTTTTTACCCCAAAATTGACTTTTGTTAATTAGTTTCATTATTATTTATGTAGCTTCACAAATGTTGTAGTGACTGACTACAATCCCTCGGCATATTTTTTTACAACTGCAACGTTAGACGCTACCAGTCATGGATGGCATGACTTTAGTTAACTTTTAATTTAAAAATGACAGAATTACGTTTGCTTTTTCTGAAAAGTGCATGATGACTTATGCTTTCTTGGGATCAAGGGAATCCCTGAAGGGAAACCACATTAGAGCTCAGTTCTATTGGCCACTTGACTGCAGAGGTGGAAACCAGGATTAAAACTTGTAATTGCTGTTTCAGTCAGACAACTCTTGCAGGAAGAAATATTTATTTGACATACTTAATTTTTAACATTCTTTAAGTTGGCATTCACATCTTTCCATGAGAATTTTTTCTATAAAACTTTCGGGTAACAAAACCGCCCTTTACGAAGCCCACAGGTGGAAGCCGGGGAGGAGGGAGGGGCGAAGAATGAGCGCTGAAGGTAAGAAAGAGAATGAACAACTGCGCACCTGGGCTTAAATAGGACGCTGAGCAGGTGAGTTAATTGACTGAACCGCCCTAGGGTAGTTACCTGTAAAACACTGCTACGAGTATCTGCCTGAAAATACGACAAGTCGTCATGTCTGACAAAAAGCTCTGCTTGAATGAGCTGCACAGTTAGTGAACATAAAAAACACAAACTGCTTGAATTACTTTGCACTGTTTTTTTTTATTAACCTTACACCTGAAAGTAGCAATGCAAAGGACATTTTGATCTACGCAAATCAATTCACAAAGTTTTGCCCTGGCCATACGCCTACTGATCATAAAGCAAGAACTGCTGCTGTTGTGTTATGGCTTCCTGCGATATAAACACATACATCAAGAGCCTCATTTTTAGACGAAATGTCTTTAAAAGGTTTGCACAGTTGCTAGCAGTGTGAAAAGCCAGAGCCACACACTATTATTCTGAACTCTAGAACTCTGCTTAACATGTTGGGTACGGAATCCCATCAAAAGATAAGACATAAGTAGTACAAGAAAAATGCATTTCTGTTTGTACCTTTACCCTGACTGAGGCTTCAGCTTTTGCACATAAATAAGTTCTGGTCTGATAAACGGGAGTGAGATATTAACGTGATTGTTAAATGTGCTTAGGATCTCCCTGTTTACACAGTATAGCTGGAGGAGGATGAATCTGCACATACTCACAGGTTGCATCGAGATTTCCTTTTACCCATATGGATTTTTGTCAGATAATCCTGAGGGAGAACTGCAGATTACAGCAGTTTGCAGACATCAAACATGCAGTCTGAGGCAACCTGAGGATGCAGAAGAGGAAAAAGTTGAGTAGGAAGTGAAGTGGATGTTATGTCCTTTGGGAGTCCTGCCACCAGCAAGGTTCAGTGATGTAGCCCTTCTGCCCTGTTAACCATCAATCATTTATCCTCTAAACCAGGGGTGTCAAACTCTAGACCTCGAGGGCCAGCCTCCTGTTGGTTTTTCCAAAAATTCTCCCTTATTTGCTGCTAATTACCGGAATCAGGTGTGATTATCCAATAAGGAGCTTCAATGGCAGGTTGGTTGGCAAACGGCGCCTCTCGAGACCCGGATTCTGACATCCCTGTTCTAAACCTTCTGCCATCTGAAGTCAGTACCTTATCTCTACCTGGGGAGTCCATGGCTGTGCCTAATCCTGTGGATTTTGCATCATCCAATATAGATCTATTCTCTGAAAGCCTGTGGAGAAGGAGGAGATTTGCCTTGAAGACTAACCTACAACTGGAGAAATGTACCAAACATAGACATATTTAAGGGAGAAAGACAGAGTAAAGGGCATCTTTTCAAATGAATGTAGTCACACTCTTCTCGTATTTCATTCAATAATTCTGAATGTTGCAGAAAATGCTTAACGCTGAATATTTGAATGAACAGTCTGATCATGTTTTTCCATTGTCTTCCAAAAGGAGGATACTGCAGGAGCCTAACTGACACCATGACTTTGGAATTAAAACAGTGAACATTTCACTAAACCGTCTGGTTCCTTTTGATAACAGACATTACTTTTTTTATTACAATCACTTTTGTGATTGGGTTGACTCTAGATTGCAACCCTTTTTTTTGTATGTCACAAGCTGTAAACAATCCCGTTAAATATAAATGATAAAACTGTCAGAATAAAGATCTGGTCCCCCTTTAGGGGTCCCCCCCTCTCCAGTTTTGGCCAACAGTACTCAAATTTCTGATGGATCCAGTGTGAAAGTTTAGTTTGTTTAAGTTGCACAATGAATTGACAATCCTTTGCATTTACGCTGCAGCAAAAGTGCTAGATTGCGCCGCCTTGTGGTTACATTAACTGCATTTACTTTTTATGTCCAGCTTTCTCACTACATTTTGCATGCAGACCAGATTTTTATGACCTCATGAAACTAACACTTTGTTTGCTTTGGGGTTTTGATTTGCAACTTCTTCAGAGCTATAGAAAACAAGGTCATATAAATAAGTGCGTATAAAATGTAAAAGTGCAATTTAACTCAAGCTTGGATCGATTAAACACTGCTGTGAGTGATTTCACAGACAGCCTTAGAAAAAAAGTCTCTGTGGAGATTTAGAGCAGTAAGACGTTTTGTTGACCAATTCTCTCAGATCCTCTCAGCTGATTTGCAGAGTGATAGTGTGAGGGAGCCAGATCCTTGTGACATTATGGTATTCTGCAGCCGGATTACAAGCTCAGATGGCCAGCACTGCCTGAATTTAACCCCAGCACCCCCAGCACCTTCATGCCTAATTCATTATACACATAATGAATGCTCTAACAGTGACACTGTTACATTCTATTTTTACTTGGCTCCCAGGCTGGGAGCCACATGACCCACATACTGCTGTCATGGTGCCTCCATTAAAGAGTTTGGATCTGAGGGTGAAAGCATAATGGGTCACAATACCTTCTCCACATCGCCTCATTATCTTATCACATTACATAAGCTCCATCAAATCATTCTCCTGATCTGCTTAAGCCGTCTCCTCTAAGCCTGATGAAAGATTTACGCGCACACACTTGTGTAGGACACTAAGACCAAAATGTATACTCACCACACATTGCACCAGGGGGGCAGCCAAAGTCTTTGCTGCGTTCCTTTTTCTTTTATCCAACCATGTTTTTTCTTCTGCTCCTTCATGCAAGTGTCTTTTACTTCTGTTTCTCGTGTTTCTCCTTCTGGTCCTTCTCTTGTCTTCCACTGGTATGCAGGTCGAGTCCCGTCAATGGTGAGGAAAATCCAAGTCACACAGCAGCACGCACAGACCTCGGGGTTACTGAAAGATATGCTCAGATACAGCTGTGTCTGCACTCACATTCACACAAGCTGCTGTGTGACAGCACTCGCTCCCTCATCCTTACTCCAAACAAACACACACAGAGCTGGACTGTGCAACTGTGGAATCCAGTCATTTAAATTGGGGAAATAGCAGCGTTAACTTAGTGTTTCAATGACATTCTCAATTTGTCCAATCTTGGGTGAAAAAGACCGCAAGAGTGCATTTTCCTCTAGTAGGGACGAATGTTCAGGCTCAGCTTGTCCTCTTTATGTCAATTTCTGTAATAAGATTGTCATCTGAGATGAAAAAAAGCTGCACTCGATTCAGAACAAAAAATGAAAAATTGGCCTCTGGTGTGTTGCTTCATCTGATCTGGAAGTGGTGTGAAGCTGCTGTCAGACTCAGCTAAGGCTGTCAGTCCAGTACTGTCTTTGTGATAAACATCAGCTCAATTTTATTCACTTCCTTCTTTTGACTTCCCTCTGCTGCCTGGCATGGATAGCATTAAGAACCCACATCTGACTTATTCTTAAGCCTTGTCTTTTTATGGGTGAACATCCACTTGTAAGCATTTGGTTATTGTCCAATGAGGTGTTCCTGTTTCTTTAGAAAACACAGCACAAATTCTTGTCCATCTGCTTTCTTCTTAGCTGTATGATGTATGATGATGTCTTTCCTGAGGGGCCTCTCAGCATCAATGTTTAATTGAAGGTACTTGGTGTGTTTTTGTCACTTTTCCAGCATTGTCTGCTGGATGTCCTTTGATTTGAAAATAGTAGTTTTTACTTCACATCTTATCGCACTTTGATCTTACGTTTTCCTTACATGTGGACCCTTTTCCTTTTCATTTACATGACATCACTGGTCCGTTTTTGAAGGCTTCTTCTGTCTAGGCTTTTATGTGTGTCTGTGGTCAGTCTTCAAGAAGCTTTTTCTTCCATCTGGTTGGTTATTCCTGTAAGAAGAGACAGTAAATCAGAGCTCCCTATTTAGGAGCTGAATCAACTATATGACCTTATTCAAGTGTGCCTAACAGCAATCCTTTGCTCAACCTTCCCTCACCAGAATTGAATCATACTGAATGTTTAAGTTTTGAAACTCGTGCTCCTCTTGGATCCCTTCTCCTAAAGCACTCTGATTCACTTTTCCTAGTCTCCTATGTTTGCCATGTTATGTCTTTTTCTTGTCCTTTGCCTGCCTGATGAGAGCATCATTCTGTTTTACCTTCACACTTTCTGTTTATGTCCCTGTGCCTCGCTTCTTCTGTTTGCAGAATACCTTGTATTTTAGCTGCTGTGCTCTGAGTCATTCAGTTCCCTTTTGCTTTTAGTGGTCTTTTCTTCCAAAATCACGTCAGTGTTGGTCAGGATTATTTTTTATTTTCAAGCACCAGAATGATTCCTTTGCACTCTGCTGAGACGAGCAGAAGGATAGCCTGTAGACAGACAGTCAGGCAGAAAATCTAAAGAGTCACACTTTGCACCCAGTAGAGGGAGGACGTATGACTTTTTATTCTAGCTGCTGATAAATGACTAACTTTACATGGCTACTCTTCTCACTAAACTCTTTTCATCAATCTCTACTGTAAATTTGCTCAGCTTTTCCCTGTAACAAGTGCGATCTGATCAACAAATGCTCACATGCATTTCAAAATAAAAAAGACAAGCCGAAAGAGATGAAGATTTAGAAAAGGATGGAAAAGCGAGATGCCTTCAGGGACTGTGGAGGTGACAGCAGAGGAGATGCTAACTGAGTGAAGGAGGAGGACACAGAAGGGAGTTTGTGTGAGAATGATTAGAAGTAAAGCAAAAATGGGAACTGAAAAGAAATGTAGTAAGGTGAAGGGAGAAAGGAAGGAACGGGGAATGGATGGAGTAAAAAAAAACAGTATGATTTTTTTTGTTAGGGGTTTGGCACATTGACTACTCTACGACATCCTTCTTTTTGTCTTTCATGCTGCTGTCATGGAAGTAAAGATCCCTCCTACTCTCTGCCGACAAAACTGTTGCAGATGAAAAATAATTTTTTTGCGTTCTTTGATGTTTTACCTGTTTGGGAATCCTGGCGAGCTCGCTCAGTCAAAGCAGTCAAAGCTCCTTCCTGCTAAATTCTACCTTTCTCATCGCTCCCTGTCTTGCTGCTGGTGCCACACTTTGTGCTATCACAAAAAGGCAGCATCATACTTCCCTCCTCATCGGTCGCTCTACCCCTTTCCACCCACCACACTCGCTTTCTCTCTTACATTTGCCCTCCTCTGCCTAACGTTTCCCTCTTTCTCATATGTTCACTCTTCCCCACTTCTTTTTCTTCTATCTTCCCATATATCCCTACACCATGCTGTGTTTCTGCTCTCTCCATCACCATTTCTCCTCCCAGTCTCCCATTCTCCATCTTACATTCGGATTTTCCACCCCTCCCTCTCTAAGAGAATCTTCCAGAATGTAGTAGTCTAAGGGAACATGTTAACACCACACATAATGCTACAACATAAATAATGCACATGCAAAGATATTCCTATCCTCACTGATGAAAGCATGTAGAAACACACACAGCCTACTCTCTGCACCTTTAGGCAGACAAAAAGGTGGAAAAATCAACAAAGTCATCATCTTTGTGCTTCATTGAATGTCTGAGTGGTAATCCCAATTTCAGGTTCAAGAATGCACAAAAATATTCACTTATTCATTTAAATAATTTTAGTATACTTTTTTCAGCTTCACACATGTGTACAATATGTGCATAATGCATATTTACATATAGGTTACAATACCAAGGTACTTCAACCATTCTTTGGAGGTGTGTTAGAGGATAAGATCACCCACCTTTCTCCAGTTCCAGCAACAGCATTGCTTTGGCCCTGTGTTCCCCTGCTGTCTGGACACTGATCTATGACATATCTTTATGTACCTTAGTAAATTGATGTTTCACAGATGCCCATGGGGCTTTAAAAAAAGAAAAAAGAAATAAATGATCACATTTTTTTTAAACCTCGAGTTAAACCTCAGTCCATTTGATTCCATCACAATTCTTTAGGACTTGTCTTTCTTTTAATTTGCGAGTGCAATGACCATTTAAAACATAAAACAACCAATAATAAATGTAGGGGAACAAAAGAAGAGATTTTGGGCTTTGTAAATTCTGAACTTAACTGGTTTGTTATCATGTCAATGATAGGCCATCTTTATTTTTCTTTTAAAAATTTGAAGAAAAAATTCATTCAAAACCCCATCCTGTCTTTTTAAGGTCAAGACTGTCTTAAATAGTTTAAATTGGACAATAATACCACCGCTAAGTCATGTGCTGGCAAAAACCACCCAAGCTTTAGTGTAATTCATTATTACCCCTCAAGCCTCTCTGGAATACATTGGCTCATTTTAATTGGCTCCTTTATTCACAGTAAAGAAGTTCTGACAAGAATGAGCTCAAGCTGAAAAAGGAGTCATATTTAAGATAATCACTCAAAGTTTAAAAAAATGATTAGCCAGTGCATAGCTAATAAAAAGGAGAGGTTCATTAAAATGATTTGGTAATGTCCACAGATCCAGTGCTCATTTTCTTTGAAGTCTCTTCAGGTTAGTTAATATATAATAGGTTTAACAGGTTAAACGGAATAAAGTAGTTATGGGAAGCTGATGTTAAAATGGTTTGTGGATAGTGTCTACGATCAGCCTTTAACTTGTTGTTTTTTCATGCAATCATACCATTGCACTGGGCTTTGGTTGATGAGGCTTTATTTGCTGATTCTGACCTCTGCAACTCTAAGATGAAAAATCTAATGCAGTAATGCTCAGGTGTGCATGACTTTGGACATCTGCGATACTCCTTCCTGAAATAAAAGCATGCTCACTAACCTTGCCAAGGTAAATAAGATTTATACAAGCTCCCCTGAGACTTTAGTCAGCACAGTAGAAAATACTGCAGACAGATGGGACAAGGAAGCCTCAGGCTTGTCTTGGTTATAATTATGCAAATGAAAATCAACTGCAAGTGAAATCAACACACTGCTACACGCTATGTCATTTTTTTGTTCCTACCGTTTATGAATAACTGAGCATTATTCTTTTATACTGTTACCCTTAAATAAGAAGAGCTGTCTATCGATTGCATCTTTTTAATCTAGATGTGAATGATATCAAACTCCCAATTACTTGCAAAATACAGACATAAGATGTTTATGCAAATGTAAACACCCATTTTTACAGTTAATAATTTGCATATTTAGTAGGGGTGCAATGGATCATGGCTGAACCGTGATCCGTACGGATTGCTAGCCAAGGTTTCTGCCTTTGCACATCATTTAAATCAACTGCTTTGCGTTTCTTTTTTTTAACACTTTGTTGTGTTCACGGCCAATACGATTCACATGTCAAATTCGCATCCACCACTTTTGTTTTGACACTGTTGCTGCCTGATCTGTAACGGCTACTCCATTAGTCCCCGCATGTGCGAATATAACGTCACTTCCTCTTTGTGGCCAATGTTAAGCAATTTCATTTAGATTTGCTCCCGTAATTTGAATATATTTTTTGTACAGTTGTTGTTCCAACATTGTAAACCTTGTATTTCATTAATAAATATTTAAAATAAAATAATAATATACATAAAAGTAACATTCGGTGACAGTTCTGCCTCCTTTATGACTGTCCTAGCCTTTTAAACAGCAGATAACTTAGTGATCACACACATTTATGTTTTTTTCAACCACGGAGAGCTTCCCCCATCTGGATTACAGCACAGACAAATAAAAGATCGTCGCCTAAATGCAGTATTAATCGTACATTGTTGTCATTACTCGCAATGTCTTTGTTAGCTGAGTTAATTAAGTGTGGGGAAAGTGGTGCTGTATCCGCATACACTGCAGGCAGCTCAGAGCAATCACAGCCTGGGCACATGGGATTTTTACCCACCCAGATCTTAACTTGCAGCAGGTAAGGACTGGCACATGGGAAATCAGGGTTCAATTCAAGGGGTGCAATGAACTCCATCCAGTGTGAGTCATTGGGCAAGCCCCCTTGCAGAACTGCCTAACTACAGTATGTGGCCACAAGGAGGCCCAAGTCTGTGTCCCCATGTGCCGGTCCCCAGGCTGGATAAAATACAGGGTTGTGTCAGTAAGGGCATCGGGCATAAAAAATCTCTGCTAAACCACCTGTGCCAGTCAGTAGAAACTGAATCACTGTGGAAATCCCTGAAGGGACATGCTGAAATGTGAATAGTGATGGGGGAAATTAGTTCTCTGCGACAGTGTGCGACCTGTCCAGGATGTCCCCTGCCTTCACCTACAAGTGGCCGGGATAGGCTCCGCCAGCCCCGTGACCCCGAAAGGGACAAAACGGTTAAGAAGATAAATGAATGAATGAACTTAATCATTTCAGCCTCTCATGTCCCCACTGTTGCCATGTGTCCACCCTGGTACCTTGCAAATAAGTAACAGTGGACATTTTAAAGCAAGCCATTACTGACGGGATGAGCAACCAGCAAGGTGACCACCAAGAAGATGTGTTGTCGCAACAGTAAATCACTCTAAAACGTAGAAAAAATGTTGATAAAAGAATGGTCCTTACTTTGCTTCTTCATGGAGACATAGTAAGTAAGTGATGTAGGGCTGCAGTTTTTTCTTTTGACGGCTCTTTTTTAAAATTTAAATCAAACACAATTGTTTCTTAAGTAAAACTGTGTCCAGAAACTTACATAATGATGACCCTATACTTGTACCCTTTTTACACACTGTTTAACAATTTTTGCTCTCATTCCCCCATGTTTGCAGACATACTAATGCAGCTATAAATCTGCCCCAACCACCACGTCACAGCTCTGGCTCTGGCTCAGAGAGATGTCTCTTGCTCTTAGTAAACACTCCCTCATCTCCCTCCGTCTGTTAAGCAGAGTTGAGTTTCTTTCTCAGTAAGCCCTGCCTGCGCTTTTCTGTCTTTGATTACGCTCACACGAGTTGTAGCACGGAGCACGGTGCCATTCAACAACTCATCTTTTTCATCATACGGCTGGGTGTAAGTTGTCCTCCCTTAAGCTGTGTTCCTTGTAGATCTCTGTTCAAATAATTAGAATTGTATTCTGTATCTGTGTGCAAATAGATACTTTTGTTTTGTATATTTAGGAATACATTTCCAGATAATAGAAACAATTGTAAGCTTTGACTTACCAAACAATTGAAAATTAAAGCAGAATTGAGAATGACATAGACCAGATTTAAGTGATTACTGTTCATCTGAAAGACCGTTTAACGTATTAGAAAAACAATTCAAATGAGATTTATGATAAAGTGGCTCATAACTGGTATTTCTGCTGAGCCTTTGACCTAAATTTATTCCTTTACTAAAGTATTAATAAAGAATTTTGAAAATAGATAAGTAAACCTCTTATAAGGTTTAATCAAAATTGCAAACCCAACATGGAGGCTGGACAAGTGATTTTTTTTACTGGCAAAAACATGATCTATTTCTTATATAGTCTAAAATGTGTATATAAAAAGTTTTGTAATTATTTGAATTGGTTTCAACTGTTTTTCTATTTGGACTACTTTTATTTTAGGCATTATTAATAATAAATGTTATGCCTTATAAAGAAAACAATGAGAACACAAAAGATTAAATCAGAGGAAAAAAATGCTAACCAGAATGCAATCTGTGTGAACAGATTGGAAAGGTTGCTTTTTGTCTGCTCCAATTTACTCTTTTGATGTACTGCAGTTTGGATGCCTATTTTAGTTTTTGTCTGCTAGTCACTTAATAATTTAAATGTAGCCTTTAAGTTGTGCTTTTTAAAAAGAACACTTGTCCTGCAGAAGTTGCCTTGTGGAGTTATAGTGGGGTAGAGGTCAAAGGGATGCCATAAAAGAAGAAAAATTGTAGGATTTTGCTCTATTAGAGTGACAGAAAAAGGCCACTTATTTTAATCTGGAGATTCTAAAAAACCAAGGGCCAGCTGGATTTTTTTCTGCTTCCTAAATACAAATCCCTTCCAGGGATACGATGATAAATATGTATGCATTCTTAATCTTCTTGAAACCTTTTTTGTGCAAAATAAGACTTTGGGAAGGAACTCCCTATAGAGCACATGTGTCAAACTCAAGGCCCGTGGGCCAAATGTGGCCCGCCATGACATTTTATGTGTCCCGCGAAAGCATAAAAGTTTTTAATTTCTTAAAATAAAAAATTAAAATTGGTGTGTATTTATTCATATCTAGGGGGAATCAGACTTGAAACATCAGATTGGGCAACTAAGCATTAGGACTTAAACACTGTCCATATAACCTAACCTGATAGAATCAAATGTAAAAGGATTTATGCTAGAGTAACAAGCAAACATATGTTTTCTATGCAACTGTAATTGTCACTTTAAAAAGTTATTATAAATAAATACATGAGTTATTTAACATTAAGGAGTAGCTGCTTTTATTTTTCATTACATTTAGTTATAAGTCATATCTGGCCCTTTGAGGACAGCAACTATGCTGATGTGGCCCTCTGTGAAAATGAGTTTGACACCCCTGCTACTAGAGGGAGGCTTGAGCCACTGTTAGAATATGTTTTGGTCCCCCAGGTGAGTTGTCTGATTGCTGATTTGTCCTAAGGAGAGGTTTACTTTTTGTCATTGACTTTCCTTGCAAAGGAAAAGGCTTCAGCTCCTTTGTTTTATCACTCTTTTTTGCTCCCTTAGTTCATGGTTTTGTCATGTGCAAGTTTTTTTTAATCAAATCTTTGGGTTTTATGCCACAAGCCCGGTCTCTTGCATTTTGGGTCCAACACCATCAGTTTCAAACAATATTTGATGGTTAGAGGAGCATTCAGGGTGTGTTTTATCCTGAAATCCACAACAATTTCCTTTATTTTCTCCATGTTCAGAAAGAGATTATTGCACTGCCCCGCTTGATAAGGCAGCTGACTTTGCTCCTGCGTGTTGTCATTGTTGAAAAGACCTACCATTTGAGTCATCTGCAAACAAAACTAGAAAAGTGGAGCTGTGTGATGCAGTCAGGTATCAGCAAGGTGAAGAGGAGGGAACTTTGCACAGATATTTGAGGAGCCCCTGTGCTTGTAAGGATGAGGCTGGATATGTTGTTGCTGACATTTACTAATTGCTGTTGACGACCTAAGAAGTCAATCAACTTAGTGACTTAAAAGGTATTGGGACTCACCTTTTAGAGTCTCCTCCAATCATATTTTGGTCCATTGTAAAGGGGCATTCCCAGTGGTCAAAAAAACCTGTCATTTCCAAGGACAAAGTTTGTGCAGGGCAGCAGTAGTTTAACCCTTGTGCTATCCTAGGCACATTACTGTTGGCAGTTGGGTCATCTAGATTCACTAGACAGAGCTCTGAACCTTATTTTTTTCAATTTTTTGTGATCTTCACTGGTTCAATGGATTACATGAAAATTTTCCACCTTTATCCACCTTTGTCATTGTAGGGAGAACATGTCAAAGTAAGGGTGGGGTCATCCAAGATAGCACAAGGGTTAATAGAAATTTGTCAGAAAGTTGATGCAGGGCAGGTAGACTTTGGCCTGCTCATTCCAGTTGCTGCATCACCACTACTGTCAGGCTGGAAATGTTGGCACTGTGGTGCGAAGCCTCCTACCAATTAGTAGCTGAGCAGGGCTGTAACCATCCTGCAGTAGACTAAATCTGTATGCAAGCAGTACAAGACAGGGATCAGCAGCTTTCTTCACGAGGCCTGGGGGGTATTTCAGAAAGTACGTTTCAACTACCCTGACTTTAACCCTGAACTCTCGCTGAAGTCCGCCTGAACTTGCTTACTCTGGGTATGTTGGTTCCAAAAGACCGGTTATGAGTTAGTGTAATTACATATTTACCAAACTAAATGTCATATTACTCCAATTCAATTAAATGTTTTTGCATCTTAATTTATTCTACTTCTTGGACTCTCATATGTCTAAGTTTGAGGCAGCAAATTCTCATTTTTATAACATTAAAATGAATGATTCAATGTGAAATTGCAAAAGAAAAATATATTCATTCATTATGACTCTGACATCAACTTTGATTCTTAAAATTCAAGGAATTACTAGTGGTGTTAAATAAACTCATCATCCTCTCCCTCCCTCTCACTCATGGTGCAGAAAGAATTAAACATAAAAGGATAAAATAACTCGGCAAAACACAGAAAAACAGCTATAACTAAACATATTTAGACAAAAACCTACACCTTGTACCCAAATCCGTCCAGACAGGCAAAGGGAATGGTATCCCACAATTCCTTGCGGTGCCGATCTAACAGCAGCACCAAAGTTACACCTACTTGAATTCATTTGAATGAAAGTAAAATAACTGTCTGATAACTACGTGTTATTTTTAAGATGACTTAACAAAAAAAATATTTATCTTAACTGAAGCAAACAATTAAGTTAGCTCAATGTCAAAAAGTTTATTTTTCCAACATCCATATGTGGTCTTATCACCCTCTCGTGGTGGAAAAAGTATTATCTGAGCTTCTTCATCCACTAAATCATCTTCAAATGGACACGCCATGTTGCTGCACCTCTCTGAAAACAATCTAAGCTTCAACTAAACCTGCTCCAGACCAGGTTATGTTCAGAGCATGAGCTGCCATGGCAACTTGACATACCCTGAAACATACCTCCATTTCTGGAACCGGAAGCTGAGGTTATCCACTTCCTTATCCTCAAGCTTACCGTGGTAGCTAGCATAACCTTCTTTCTGGAATACCCCCCTGTAATGATCTTGACTGCTCTTTCAGCTT
This sequence comes from Oryzias curvinotus, assembly GCA_023969325.1. Lineage (NCBI taxonomy): Eukaryota > Metazoa > Chordata > Actinopteri > Beloniformes > Adrianichthyidae > Oryzias > Oryzias curvinotus. The sequence continues at coordinate 21,881,744 of CM043718.1, read as the reverse complement.
CACTATTACTTTGTGGATGTTTTGGGCTGCTGTTGAAATGATGAAAGCCATGAGATTGTGCAAACTCTGCAAAATATCTCCAGAGAATTGAAATCTGTCACCAGTTGCTCCTGAATTCCATGGCGTGTATGGAATTCTCCCTAACCCCCGCGAATAAAGAGGAAATACCGTATTTGTGTCCTCCAACAACTTCTTGTTGTCCGGTGTTTCGTTATCTATTATAGGAGCAGTTTGTTTTTTTTTCTCAAATTAAAGAAATTCAATTAAAAAGTTTTTGTTTGTCTTTGCTACCACAATATCTGTGTGACAGAAATAAATTAAAGCCTCTGAATTGTTTCTCTTTTCTGTCAATGGTAGAAACTCCAGCTGTGCTTTCATGGATTCTCCATACAATGGAAACACATCCCTGCAGACATCCATGTCTAACCTCAGTGCCAGCTATTCCCGACCCTCAGAACCTGAAGATGACGGAAAAGTTTCCAGTGACACCATTTGGCTGTGGATTGCTGTGCTAGCAACCATTGGCAACATACTGGTGGTGGCTGTGGTTTGTGCCTGTGCCTTTTGATGAAGCAGAGGAGTGAAGACACGATCTTCTACATCCTGAAAACCCTTTTTTGGCCAAGGAAAATTTTTAATTAATTAAATTTTGTTACTTTTCTTGTGGCAATTCCTATGTTTTTGTCTAAATATCTCAAGGAGATAGTGAGGTGGATCAGATATGTGAATATCTTATTTAAAACAATTGTAAAAACAATTCATGTGTGCAATCAATAAGAATAGCAACTAAAGCTTACTTGAAGTACAACTAAGATTGAAAAATACACTTTGACATAATCAAAATTGTCAACAGGAAATGAACAACCATACAATTTTGTATTAGTTGATATGGTAACTAAATGTTGAGTAATGCATCATAAAAAAGCTCTCTTCACCTTTTTCTGATTATTTAACTCACTTCAGCTTTTTGTTCCTCTCTTTAAGAATTTCTTGTTTAATCATCTGGTGCCAGAGTGTAAGGGTTGTATGTCTTGCCTCCAGCACATATCCTTGCCCCTATTGCTTGCCTGGAATTCCGGACTGTTTTTTTCCCCAATATCTCTACCTTAGATTTGAATTTTGGCTGGCGTACTTGTATTAGATCTCCTAGATTAGAGTTTTACATTTCAACGTATGTGTTAAAAACTCAATCGTCTTTCTGGTACCACCTCTTGACATATAATGTTACTCCCTATTTCTCTGCTGTTCCAGATGGTTAGGATGATTCAGAGGTTTCCTACAGTGTACAAAATTGATAAGTGATGGGTGCATGAAGTTTCATGAAGCCTTTCATCCAGTTGGTTCACTCCAGTCCAAAGCTTCTCGAACCTTCATTTTCCCTAGTAACAAATCTACTGAATGCAAAAAAAATTAAGATAAAAGTGTGTGAAATTTTGCAGAAAGCCTGTGAGTAAAAATGTCAGCAAAATAAAGAAGTATGCAAAACATGTTGTAGTAGTAGTGTGTGAGTATGTGTGTTTATCTGTATACACTTTCTAGCTGCTTTATTACACACACCTGTAGACATGGTCAAGACGATCTGCTGCAGTTCAAACAGAGCATCAGAATGGGGAAGAAAGATGAATGTGGCATGGTTGTTGGTGCCAGACGGGCTGCTCTGAGTATTTCAGAAACTGCTGATCTAGAGGAATTTTCATGCACCCACCTCTAAGGTTTACAGAGAATGGTCCAAAAAAAAAGAAAAGAGGAAATAGTGAGCGGCAGTTCTGTGGGTGGAAATTACTTGTTGATGTCAGAGATCAGAGGAGAACAGCTGGACTCCTCAGAAGCCTGGAAGCAGTTGAATTAAACCTTGGATGCAGAATCAGTGTTTGTGAGAAAATTACCAAAGGTCAAATCACTGGCAATGTTCTCTTAATTTTAGGTCTAAAAAAGATTTTTAGTTAGACAGTGAACTTTTACTCTGCTAATGGGAATAAAAATGCAGATGGAAAGGTATTGAGAATTATGAGTAAAGACTTCTCAGAAAGTAATATAATAAATTTAGTGAACTAGTGAGGCTTATTAAAGGCTGTCTTTAGTGATTTTTCAGGACACGCGCTTTATGTAACTTTAACCCAGTCTGGTCAGAACAGATTATTAACTAGTGACCTCTGCTGCAGGCATGTGATTGTACATGTGTGTTTGCACATGCATTTCACTGACTTCTAACTTGAGCTTTAGCCCCTGTGAAGTCTGTCATCCCACTTTGGTCTTCAAAAGGGTTGTGAGTTGGAAAGAGTTTTGTAAGGATGTTTTTTTCTTCCTTATACAACATTCCACCCAATAGAGTATTCAATGAGGCTTGCCCTGAACTATATCATGATTTTGTTATCAAACGTATACATCAAACCATTTAACATTATAGGTGTCGAACAGAGAAGCCAAATAGTAGATAAGATAACATTTATAAAGAAAGCCACAAGTGACGTTTAATGGCTACCTGCCCCAACATCCCAGCCCCCTCTCTACTTGCCCTCACTGACTGAGAGGCTTCTACATGACAACAAAGTCCTCTTTCTACCCGCCCTTAATGGGTGAGTGGCAGAGGTGTGGACTTCAGTCACATGACTTCGACTCGAGTCATGAATATGGCGACTTTAGACTCGAATTGGACTTCAACAGCAGTAACTCGTCACTTGACTTGGACTTTAGCCCTCTGACTTGAAAGATCTTGCCGTTTTCTCCAAAATCCAAAGATTAAAAAATTATGTTGGCAAAGCCTGCACTGAGGTCTGGGCTCGGTTGTTCTTGGTTGTTTCCTTATAGAAATCCCCAACAACAATTATACAGAATTCACAGAGCTCCTGCATCATGTTTTTTTGGGGGGTTTGGTCATTTAATGTGCTTTGTGATGTTTTGTTATGGTAAAGAGCCCCTCTCTCTCTCTGGGGATCTGAGTTAGGAGATATCCAAAAGATATTTTGGAGCGATCTTAACATTGTTCATTCTAAAATCACATTCATAGCTTTGTTGACTTTTGACCTCGGGAGAGGTCAACATTTTCCTTAAAAAAAAAAAGAATCACCTTTGGTGCCTTCTACAATTTAAAGTCCTCATAGGAATTTTCAACTACTGTCACTTTTCCAAATGTTTAACGTTGTTTGTGTGTCATGTTTGCAATATTGCCTAACCCAGGGATCAACAATCTTTAACAGTAAAAGAGCTAATTGGGCCTGTTTCTTCCTAGTCAAAACCTGGTAGGTGCACAAAGTCTATTCTTTAGGAAAATTTTATACTGCTTTGCATTCATTCATTTTAATAATAAATATGAATTATATGTTGTTTTTCTTTTTTGCATGGTTAAAAAAGAAGTATATAGAGCAACGAGTGTTTTAAAAAAATGTGTATAGGGAATAAATTAATCAGTGCAAACTTTTCTGTAAAAAGGTGTTCAGAACATAAGATATAAAAATGAGCTATTAAAAAAAAAATTTGATTCACTTGGGAGATTTATTTGCAAACAATTAGTGCATCAGGAAAAAAAAAAAGTTTTATCCTACTGGTTTTACCTCTTCAGGCCACCAGGTGGACACCTGAAGCCATCATTTCCCTTGAAGTCTGAGGCAGATACAGACCTTTTCCAAAATTTAGAATCTCATGTGTTTTCATTTCAATAATTCCATTGAAAAAAAAGACTTATTTTCTCATTCTTCCACAGTCCAAAAACGCGTTTTATAGGTTAATTGGTTACTCTTAAGTGTCCTCAGGTGTGCATGTGTGAGTGTGCGTGAGAGTAATTGTATGGCCCTGTGCATGTAGTGGATTAACCCTTGTGCTATTCTATGACCCCACCCTTGCATTGAGGTGTTATTCCTACCATGACAAAGGTGGATAAAGGTGAAGAGGATTTCATGTAATCCATGGACACCAGTGAAGATCACAAATCATTGAAGAAAAAAGGTTCAGTGCACTGTCTTGTGGGTCTAGATGACCCAACTCCCAATGTCAAAGTGTCTAGGATAGCACAAGGATTAAGATGGTGGATGGATGGGTGGCTCTTCAAGAGGATGGCTTCTTTGGTGGAAGTGTAAAGTTTAGAAGCATAGACCGTAGATCGACCATTACGATTCCAGACAAATGAAGCCAATTAAGTCGCTATTTTTTCACAATACGGGCGCCACCAATTGGAGCCAGTTGCCCGTGATTGAGTCGATCTGAGCCATTGTTTTCTAGTCCATGTCAACGTGATTTTATCCTCTTAAAGCCAGCAGGTACTTCCTATTTGGAACACGATGGGGGAGGGGTTGGTGTGTCCATTTCATATTTACAGTCAATGTTTGAAGCCAGCACAGCAAACACACGCTCCTCACCAAAACTTGCATTTGGTTCTTGGAACCAGTAGAACCAGACACGTGCATTCATAGGCTTGAGTACCTGCCCCTTTTGGCTCGTAATAAAAAATGGCCTACGCCCTCTGCTTTTTTCTTTTTCTTTTTTGGTATCGACATGAATACATTTCTGTTAGAGATACAAAAAAAATGTGGTTACAAATTCCCTCTGTATTTTATTAAAACCATTTTCTTGTAATCAGGGGTTCTGAGCTGCTTCCGTCTTTGCGGCTCCACTCGGACTCAGAGCCACCAGAGACAGAGTTAGGGACAACCGGGGACAGAGAGAGAAGCTGCTGCCCAACAAAGAACTGAAGAGACTACGGGACAGTGAAGCGTCCACTGATCGAACGAGCTTAAATATGGTTCATATTTTAGAAGAAATGCTCTGTATCAGTCAAGAAGTCACTTTTTACTCTAGCCAGATGTCTAAGCACAGTGCATCAATTCAACACAGAACAGATCATGCAGGGACAGGAAGTTAGGTGCCAAGTTCAAAATAAAACACGAGGGGAATTTCAAAATAAATGAACAGTATTTATAGAGGATTCATAGCTTCTTCACTACAGGTCTGACACTAAATTTATCTGTTTAATGCAATATTTTCAAATTAGAAATGTCATTTTTAAAATCTGTATCATTCAGTTTCACAATCTTCTGTAGTAAAACCTTTCCAATCAAAACAAAAGTCTGTGTTTAGACAAATAGATGCAAAAAAGAATTTAGCTGTGAATTCCAATCTAGAACAAGAGTAACAAACTCATCTTAACTATAATTTGGGAAAAGAGGATTATTTTAAAAGCATGCAAGAAAGGTACGAGGGTGTAGTACCTTTGAGTGACTTGAAAGTTAAAACAAAAATTTTATTAATCATAATTATTCAACTGGCAGCCAGCTCAATAAACAACCTGGCTGCTGCATTTTGAAGCAGCTGCAGCCTCGCCACTGAAGCTTTAGGCAATTCTGCATATAAGGAGCTGCAATAATTTAGTGTGGAAAACACAAAAGCAGGAGTATATGGAGTCCTATACTGTTCATAATTAAATAAATAAATATTTAATTAAATAAATAAATATGACCTCATGCAAATAAACAATCAACCAATAAATCTCTCATAAATATATAAAAAGATCATGAAATTGTGAAAAACCTGCACACTTATTTTAAATTAGCCATTATATTATTCAATATATTTCATTTTGCTTTAAAAACCTGTTCATTATTTTAAACAACATTTTAAATATTCATTTTATTTATGTGGAATATTATTATAATTCTATGTCTTTTTTCAGAAGCTTGGATTTCAAAATCAATATTTTCCAAAGTAGCTTTGTTTTTATTTCATGTTGCTGTTTTTCACAATGGCTGATTTATTTCATGAAGAGCTTTTTCAGCAGAAAGACTCTGTCTGTCGATCAAACTAGACAAGGCGGAGACTCTTTTGTGATTGGCTACTCCTTTACTCAGACATGAGCAGCAGCACCCTGACTACATCGATCGAAGACGCTTCAGCGAACGTGACGGCGCAATGCACACCCCTCAACACTAAGGGGAGTATGCACCTCAACACATCCACAGTGTTATAATATATTGGGCAGTTTTGGTTCTAAATTTGCGGATAAAAGTGGCTTTGGGCGAGTGTGCATAATTCTGGTGATTTTGTGGTCGGTTCGGCAATTTTCATCTTCTCATGAACATCTAGTAGTGTTCTAAGTTAGGCTGGGTGGTTGTTGGAGTTCCACAAGACTTCTATGACCTGGAGTTCCATGACCGCACCGTACCGCGGGTGGGAGGAGCTACCGCTAATGTTGCACAATGCACACAGTGTTAAAAGATCAGGTTTATTTATTTTGAATAGTTCTACATGATAACAATGTTTCCATGTTTGAGTTCATGAGATCATCAGAGAGTCTCTGCTTCAGCTCCTGCAGTCAAACTGCGTCTTAAATTACGTGTAAATCAGAGCGCCCAGGCATCGCAAGAGTGTGTGTGTGGGTGTGTGTGTGTGTGAGCGCAAGTTAAGGGTCTGTTGCTCATTTCCCCGGAAAAGTAATAATAAAAAAGGTTTCCTCCAAAGTACAGAACCTGATTCTTGGAGTAAGCCCTGGCTGTTGCCTGCAGAATTGCTCAATCAATCCCTGATCTCCGCTGCGTTTTCCGACCATGGTCAGAAACGTCGTCGCAGGAAAGGTTGGGAAAAATAAAATCAGAGGACCTGATTATAATCATTGTCTCAATGAAAATAGAAAAATATAAGGTTCAGGAGGCCGAGCAGGCTTGTCCCGCTTTGCGCAGCTGTCTGGTCTGACTCTGTCGGTCTGCCGGCTCGCAGGAGGCGAGCTGACACAGTGCACGATGTGAGCTCTGAGTGAATGACGTAAGAATGAGGAGAGTTTCATAGGGGGACTTAGATGTGGACGAACGGAGCTCCTCTGTGGTTTGGTCCACACAAACCCTCAAACTACAAAAACAGAGTCGTCCATGATTGCATCTTCTGCTGCAGACAGATAGTTCGTCTCTATTTGATCTCTAATGTCAGGAAAGCCGCGCGGATATCACTGAAATATGTCGTCTCTCTGACTGGCACACCGCTGAGCGGGTATCCAGGAATATGAGTCGATTTCCATGGATGAGCCAGTGAGCGTTTAGATCCCGCCCACTTTCACTGATTGACAGACAGTCTTTCTGCTGAAAAGGCTCTTCATGAAATAAATCAGCCATTGTGAAAAACAGCAACATGAAATAAAAACAAAGCTACTTTGGAAAATATTGATTTTGAAATACGAGCTTCTGAAAAAAGACAGAATTATATTAATATTCCACATGGTTAAAAATGAATATTTTAAAATGCTGTTTTAAAATAATGAACAGGTTTTTAAAGCAAAATGAAATATATTGAATAATATATCTTTTTTTTCATGATCTTTTTATATATTTATGAGAGATTTATTGGTTGATTGTTTATTTGCATGAGGTCATATTTATTTATTTAATTAAATATTTATTTATTTAATTATGAACAGTATAGGACTCCATAGGAGTAACAGTTTCCTTTCATTCTGCAGCTGTGCTTACCACGTTCCTCTAACGTCCACAAGGGCGCCAACAACGCCATCCAGAGGTGTGTATGTATAGCACACCCACGACTTTAAAGACAAGTTTCAACTTTAAAAATGTTATAAAACAGAGGGGATATTTGTCTCAACAGAAAACACAACAGGTGTTTTGTTTTGCTTTTTTACTTTTAGCTCTACTACATGGACACCTACATGTAGAAGCAGACACACAAACAAGCAGGCTTCAAGTTTACACAAACACTTGCTAAATGCACTGGAAGTTCCCCCATCTCATTGCACTGGCTTGATCTTTGCCCGAACCGGAGTCCAACCTGTGTCAGATGTAATGATGGATGAGGATGTGCACTGCACTTCTTACTTTTGTCGTGATGAGCCTAATTTGAAGTTCAGGTCAATATTTTTCAAGGACAGATCTGAAAATGGACTTTAAAATGCATAACACTCGCTCAGAAGGAAGCCTTTTTTGCCCCCGCACTTCCCCTCATGTGTCACTTTCTAAATTCCCCTCTGCTGAGAGTAAGGATTCAGGACCCTTTGTCCCCAAAGACCTGCAGGCACATGATTGGCAGTCACCTTTTGGCACTGCAATCCTGTTCACATTGCTAGAAGGGTTTTAGCAAACCTGTAACTCCCTAGAGAACTGTCCGGCTGGTAGCTGATAACGTTTTAACCCATGTCTCCTAAACACCTCTTTAGCCATCTTCAGTGGCTTCTGCCTTGGCTACTGGCCCTTCAGATCTCTAGGCATCTTTACCACAAGATGTAAAAAATTCCCCCCTCTGTCGCACCAAAGTCAGATTTTCGCCCATGCCAAAAAATACATCTACTGAAATCAGAAGCCATAGAAAGAATCAGAGCAGCTTTTAAATCACACATGCAAAAAGCAGTCATTATGCCTTCTCCAAATTCCCGTCTGCACCCCAATTTTTTGTCACGTGTATCAGGATGACCCCGATGCAGGACAACATGGCAAGATGGAGAGAAGATCTAGAATACTTTAATAACCATTACAGTAATGGTAAGATCGAGCCCGTGTCCCGGAAAGTTTCGAAACTTCAGTGGAACTTCTGTTTCGAAACGTTGTTCCAAGCTCTGATCAAACAGAGGAGGTCACGTGACTGTTTCATTTCACATTCCATTATGTCACCAACTGTTCCGAATCGTCTCGGTTTTTTGCATACTCCACAGAATTATAGTTCAATGAAAGGAAGCAATGTGGCAATTCTGTTGATTTGAAAATCCACGGTTTTACAAAACAGAAATTATTTCCAGCAGGGGATTCTTTTTTTCCTGTCTGTTTTTTCTGATGGCTAGCTCATGAGCACTGGTTATTGGCAGAGCATTTCTGATGTTTACAACGGTGTATCACTATGACGCAGTTCCCTTTTTGCTGCTTCGTCAATTTTTTAATGCAATTTTGCATGCCTTTTTCTATATTTTTTATTTATCCTGTCTGGTTCAATAAATCTCATCTGCGTTCAGCTTGTAAAGATGATCTTTGTTTTTGTTCAATAATTCTGGACTCGTTTTCTATGAAGGTTTGAACTTTGAGAGTTTAAACAAGAGATAGAAGTGTGAGAGGTTTTACAGCCTTAAACATTTTTATTTATTGTAAAAAATAAGGTTTACTACTTCACAGATTTCACTTATTGCGGCGGGTCATTTTAAGATTTTAACTCCAGTGAAAACCACTGTATTTGTGAAGTCTTGCCTCTTGTAATTAAGTTTTAAAAATCAAGCACTTTGAAGAAAAATAATGGAAGGAAAAAGAGTCCAGCATGTGGAGACACCTGAGAACAAAACATACTGATGTTTCATCCAGTCTGAGCCCAACTCAATTCAGAGCTGAATCTAATTATGTGTATACATCCTCTAACTGTACTCAGATTCATTAGTTTTGTTTACTTTCTATAAGAAAACATGTTTTTTAACTGGTCATTTTCGGATGTGCTTATTGTAATTAATTTACAATTCTCTAATACTTACAAAAACTATGTAGGTTTTGGTTTTACTAGTAAGCTTTTCCATTGTGTTTTCGTTGTGTTTACCTGCAAGGTTTTTAATACTACTGCAGGCGTCTCTTCAGAGGGAGCAACACTGTCAATATAGTCTGGGTGATGTGTCAATAGACTTCCTGAGGTTTCATCGCATTACTAGAGTGAATATCTAGAATACTTTAAAAACAAAAAGCACCACTCGCGGAGGGAAAAATCGACAAAACATAAGGGAACTCTAAAACCATTATAACAAAACAGACCAAGAAGTAACAGACTCAAGAACTAAACTGAAGCAACTCAAAGTGAGGAAACAGAGGCACTTAAATACAGCTCAAACTAATCAACCTAAAGTGCAGGCGAATGTGCAGCACCACTCCATGGAGAACCACAAGAGAGAGGCGGAGCCACAGCCCACCTGCACAGAAAACACAAGGATGAGGTAAAACAAAAGAACCGACAGACTGTGGCATTTTTCCTGTTAAAACTTAGTGATCCACCTCAAAAGCCAAACTGGTGTTTTGTACAGAACTCTCTGACTGTTAACTACGCCGTAGTGCCACGAGCGCCTACCGAACCAAATTTTCACACTATTTTGTCTCAGATACCATAATTTGCCAATCATTTCTCTGTAGATGATGCAGGCAGAGGAAACAGAAGTGGGGCTGCAGGTCCAGTGTCAAGGCTAAGAAAGATAAATAAAAAGTTCCTCTCAGTCTTTTCTGAGTGGACTTTCCATGACTGCAGCTGCCATAAAGTCATAACCTTACAATCCAAAGGAGTCTGCTGTAATTCCAGCAGGGGTGTAAATGGGACCTTTTATGATCCAAAGTGAAGCCAGATCCTCGAATGTCTTGATAAGATCTCCAAAAAGAGGTTTTCTGGCCTTGAAATGTAGTCATCATCAGTGGACCCACAGTTCTTCCTTCCTTTGCCATGGTTTTAGAAATATATATAATATGGTGATAGCTTTTAATCTTATACACATTGACAGTGACAAAGGCATTCTACTCTATTATTTAGATTGAAAAAATATATTTTAAAGGTTTATTTTATTTTATTTTTTACTTTATTACCCAATTTCACACGATTGTTTAAAATTTGGCATCAACAGCCATATGTATTATTTAGCTATGGAGTTGGAAATAGAATAAATTAATGCCACAACTACGTCATTGAAACTTTTTAAAGAGATCACTTTTTCTTTTCATGTTAACCATATTCTGGTATTACCTTGTTATTTTATTTGTTAACATTTATAAGTGTCAGATGTTTCATTTGAATTACCAGCAGGGGTCGATATTGTTTCATTTCCATCCTGTAACTCTTAGCTGCTAAGTGACATGAGAATAATTCCCTAACTTAAGTTTTATAAGAAGACACATTATGAATGCTTCATAAAACCTCTTCTAAAGCCAGGTTACATGTAGAAATTGACTGTGTTAAAACTCATATCCATGTAAAACAGCCGTAATTGGTGAGGGAATACAGGCCAACAGGGGAGCTTGTGCAACCTTAGACCCGGGTTAGTGTTAGTCCTTCCCAGAGATCCAGCAGAACCCAAAACAAACAGCCGTGTCTTTGTTTCAGCAACAGTGATTGTTTATCAGGTTTTTGTGACTGCAGAATAACCACTGGAAAACTTTCCAAAGTGGCTAACAGGAAAAAAGGAGAAGAATGAAAACACAATATGAAACACAAAGAAAGTGAGGTCATTTGAAGCATTGGAATGGTTTTTATTCAAAACAATGAGAACTCAAATCCTTTGAAAATGCATTATCATATAAAAAATGTTGAAGTAAGATTTTTGAGTTATGTTTCCATCACTCTTAACAATCTAACCCAAACATAGGAAGTGACGCAAGCTGATTGAAGGGCAAACATAGAATGACCATGACAGATGGATGTGTTGTAACATTTTATTTACCAAAAGGGGAACAGAAGATATAAATACCAACAGTGTGCTGCCCAGCACTGTCGCACATTTCCATGTAGTAAACTTCCCAAGATATTTCGGCTTTGGTGGCTTATTGATTACATGTCAGGGACGGTCAAAGATTTTAATAAATCTACATGTGTTAAAATCTGATGTTACTGACCAAACCTTTTAGAATTTGGCTTTAAAAAATATAAACATTATGTGAAATATTTAACTTAAAACAGAATGTTTCAAAGCTTAAGTTACTTTAAGGCCGTGTCACACAGCCACAACGTACTTTTTGCTCATTTTACACGTATGCAATGTCAGTCTTTTGTGATACAAGTGTGATCTACAGAATTCATATGTTTTTTTTTTTTTGCGTTTGTCATCTGTCGATATGCGAAGATGTCCGTTGAGGGTTTTGGCCGATGGGTCTTGACGTGAATTTGGTATTGTGGTTGAGAATTACGCACTTTATGTGTATTTTACATAGTTTAGACGCAATCATTACGTAAATATTGCGCATTTGTGTGGGATTTTTTTGCGATGCATATTCAAATTTGTGGCTTTACACGACCGTTCCACATTTGTCCACGTATGTCTAATGGACTATTCACACATATACCACAGATGTATAACTTTTGTAAGTACATTCGTACTTCGTCTCCGGTTTTACCTTGCTTGAACCATCTGGGAAAACGTCACAAACAAATCCACGACTTTAGTCACGTTTTCGACGTATATTAACGTATGACCAAATGTTCATCCGTGCAATATGTGCAAAATGTATGTAGTGACTGTGTGACATGGCCTTTTGGTACATTTTCTTGGGGGCATTCATGTGGACATGGCTATGTCACCCTTATCTGATACCATCTACGAAACAGAATTGGTCCTGGTTAGCCCTCGCGGAGAAGACTGCTTGGGACCACCAGGTGCAAACAAAACAATTTTACTCTTGAAACTCAAAAATATTTATGTACAATCCTGGATCAGTCTACAAGCTAATTAGAAGATTTTCTGACCAATCAGCATCAACCTTTGTGTTCATGTCTGTGATTGGGTGACTTTTGTGTCACATTTGTGATGCAGTGCCCTGCTCTGTTTTGAGCGCAGAAGAGAGAATTTCTCTCTAGGGAAAATTGTTTGGATTGCACATATTTTTAAGTTTCAAGAGTAATTTGGTTTGCTTGCACATGTTTTTGACTTTCAAGAGCGTTTTTCTGTTTCAAGTACAAAATAATTTTTGATCACACAAAATTTTATGTTTTACGCTCAAAACAGTGAGCGTTGTGCTTGGAATAATGGCACAAAAATCAATCCGTATGAACCAAGCTTGAGTGTAATCCAAAAAGGTCCATATGTTAAATGACCGTTTTTATCTGAGCAACAGTCCAAATAATGATCTATTTCCTGTGCCTCATTTGTGCATCATAGTTACTAAGCGACATCTAAAGTGCTGTAGACACACTTTAATGCACATTCAAAGGTACGGTTAAAAATATTAGTCGAAGATCTATGTTCTTCTAAGAGATAAACTAAGAGAGGGCAAGGCATTCCTGCCATGGCACAAAAGCTCAACAAGCTGTTGTCAAGGAACCAAAAACAGTCAGCAAAGAATTATAAAAAATACTGTGCTTCCTCTTTTTACAGCCGTGAATGTTTGCAGTGTATGAAAGTCAGCAAGTCCTTCCCTAAACCTCACATGGACGGATGTCTCTAATGCAAACTTTCCAGTCTGAGCAACTGAAAGGAGAATATGTCATTAAAAAGAGGCAGACAATAAAGTTTGTTAATAAGGTCAACAAAAAACCATTGGTATGCTGAGAGGAAGAGGAGAGGAAGATAAACGTTTAATGTTGGAAATTGTGATTTATGTGATAAAAAGCTCATTTGAACATCTGTTTCCGTTTTTAAAGACAAAACAATCATCTGTTGACAGATTGTGTCACACACATTGTATTAGTTGATCTCTTTATGGATGAAACATCTGTGCAAGAAATATGGGATTGGAGGGAGGAGTGTACTCTGCTCTCTCCTCTTTTCTGGGAAAAAAATGTATTAACCATTGCCAGATCTATTCTTTTAGCCAAGTCCATCATCATCTGTCCTAAATTTCCATCACACACACAATACTTGTCATTACTTCGATACTCCCAGAAAAATCTCCCTTTCCTTTTTCATTCATTCCATGGTAAAACAGCTTGAGCTCTACTCCAAATGTATGAGCCTCACTTCCTTTCCTCGTGGTCCCTAGAATACACAAGAAATCCACCTTTCTTATGTCCACCATGTTGATAGACGCTCTGCTTTTCTTTTAAAAATCTCGGAACTCTTGCCTTTTCTTTTTTTTCAGCTTATGGAAAAGACTTCCACCTCTCTTTCTTATGTCTAATTTCCACCGGAACACTGTGGGTCAACAGCATGGAAGCAGTCATTGATTGATTTGGGAGGTCTGCAACAGGTGGAACAGTGGTTAGAGCTCTCACATCACAGCAAACCACTGTCGCTGAAAGGTCCAAGCAGTGACCTTCCTGTGTGGAGTTTGCTTGCTCTCCCAGTGCCTTCTCTGAGCACTCTGGCTTCCTCCCATAGTACAAATACATGCTTCACAGGCTAATTGGTGTCTCTAAGTTGCCTCTAGGTGCGTGTACCCCTGCAACAGACTGGGGACCTGTTCAGAGTGTACCCCTTTTTTGCCCTACAGAAGCTGGGTTGGCTCTATTTAATTCAATTTTATTTATGTAGTCCAATATTACAACAATAGTTGTCTCAAAGGGCTTCATACCAAAAATTGTATAATATACTTGAAATCCTAAAGAACATGAAGTCATAAAACTCAATAGGTAATGGCTAAACTAAAATAAACAAACTAGGATAAACAGGGCATCCCTGCCCTTTGACCCTCCTTCTCAAATAGCCCTGTGACCCCAAAAAGGATTCAGCGCTTTCTAAAGACGGATGGATACGACTTTGATTGGGGTTACATATACTCAGAAGCCTTTACACATACTTAGATACCCTTTATGCAGTACTCCATTTGTTAGTAAGGTGTTCACACTCCTTAATGGCCGCATGCATGGGGCGTGCTGGTGATATTGAAGGGCCCATAGGACGCCCACACAAACTACACTCTGATTGTTTAATTTCCTCATTTCTAACAGCCAGGCGTGCAACGGTCACTCAAGGAGTGAGCACTTATCACTTGAACAGCACTATGTGGTCGCCTTGCGCAGAGTTCAGGGGGGTAACAAAAAGGTCAATTGAATTACTTCCCCTTACTTCCCTCATCTGTTGTTAACGTGTCTGCTACAAGCTCTCATCGCAGAGTGCCCAGGAATTTCCACTCTGCGGATTCACAGAGTACTCTAACCACCTGCGTACCCTATAAGGATTTGCCCATTTTTTGCTTTCAGAGAGCTATAAGATGGATTTAACTGTCCATTTCATAAATGGTTTATAGCAGTAAAATCTAGAGTTGTGGTGCCATTTCTTTATGCTGCAACGACCCCTCCTGAGGGCCTGGCCCCAATGCGGAAAACAGTCCAGGAGGAATCCTTGTATTGTATCTTAAAACAAAATCATTCTAAAATACTGCAACAATCCTAGAATTGTACTGTTAATGTAAACAATAATGTATAATACAGGATCAGAATTGGAAATGTTAAGACAAGTTACAACCTCCAGTTTATTATCTGGCCTGCAAAAGACACTGCCAGAATACAACAATATTTAAGACAGTTTTGTAGTTATCTCCCTTTTAAATTGAAAGCCCTAAAAAATAATAAAAACTAGTGCTTTTTCTCAAAAAGAATTTCTGCTACAAAGATGAGGGACAACATTTTCTTACCTCTTCTGTCTAGTTTGTAACACACATTAAGTTATTTGTGCTGCCACTTTTTCACTAGTATTATTGTAAGTATTTTTGTTGTGCCTGCAAATAAATAAAAAAGGCACATCTAGAAATTTTGTAAGCTTAATGCAGAACTTTTCTAGTGTGCATGCTTACATACTAAACCAAGATGATATGTGTGTATTTGCAGTACTGCAGCTTTACTAAGTTAGGCATGAAAGTGAACAGCGTAATTTAATCTTCAATTAAAAACAAAGCTATCACATTTGGTTGCCGATTTACTAAAATCAGCCCTTTCAGCAACTTCCTTTTTTTTTCAAGATCAGAAGACCCTTGACAGAAAAAATGCCCATCCTTCAGAACACTAATAAGGTAGAAGGATACAGACTGACACTTGGAACTGGGATTCTTTCTTATGTTTAGCAGCACTACTCAAACATGTATTTGACAGCGATAATGTTTTACATCTGAACTGTTCCTGACTATTAAAGATATTTTAAAAGGTCCAGCTTTGTTCAAGCCAGAGATAAAAGGTACAATTTAAAGAGAAAGAAAGAAAAAAATAAGCCTTTCACAGCCAATGTAGCAGGGCCTTAAGTGTAGGCTGAAAAGAAAAGTTATCATCTGTGAAAGCAGCTACAATTCAGAAATAAAATATAATCAGTCTCTCTTTTGAGATTAAATTAACATCAAAGAGAACATGAACTTGTAATTTGACATTTTGGTCAAGCTGCTCTTATTTTATTTTATTTTTTTTTTTATGGAAATCTGTTGTTGATAAAGCTACCAACCACATTTTTGTTCACACCATTTTAAAAAAAGAACAAAAAACAGGAAATGTGAACTTAAAAAGAGAAGCATATACAGATGGTATGCATAAATAGGAAGTGTGCTGTGAACATGTATGAGACAGTCTATTGTGAAAGATCTGCTTTATTAGCGTAAGTAGATGTGAAACTTACCAAAGGGACTTTCCTGTTCTGCCCAACATGTTACTGCAATACATTAAAGTAGACAGGCACACAGATCTGACATTATTTGTTCTAAAAGGAAAAAAATATATTTTTAAAAATATTTTCAAACATGTTGGAACATGAACATAGACTTTAAAATTCTACGCCGATCAACTTTTGATCTATTTTCAAAATGTTTCCTGTGGTATTTTGATTACGATTTTGTAGTTTTTAGTTAAAATCGAAAAACCTTAGTTGTTTTCTGTAGGACATAGTTCCTGCAGAGTGGCAGTAGTTCATTAGAATTTCACCTCTGAGTTGTGGGTGGGACAGTTAATGTAAAGTGAGCCTGACCCCTTCCCATCATCCATGTGTTTACACACTGTCCTGCTGGCTTACAGCCCCTCACAAACCCTAACTAACATTATTGCTGCAACAAAAATGGCGAGTAACAGTTGAATGATAGTTTTGAGCTAAATACTAGCTCAGACGAGGAAAACGAAGATGTACATGGATCTAGTCGTCTGCAAGCGGATGCATCACAATGGAGTAGAGCAGGGAGCTTGGCCTGCTTTAGTAGATTCCACATCACACCTACAAGCTTTTTCCAATTGCTTTTTTGCGTCTATGCAATTTTAACCTTAGTTTTCTTCATATCATGAGAAAAATGCCACAAAAACATGTTAAGAATGCCAAACCGATCAAAGTAGGTCTTTAACAGATGATTTTGAGGAACAGGAGAAGGCCATCCCAACAACATTAAGTAATGTTGTTGCTGCACCTACAGAGTATTGTTTTGCACAGTTCTGATTAAATACGAGATGAGTGCAGTATTCCACTTAATTATGTTGTTGATTGATTCGGTGTTAATCTGATGGAGAAAAAAAAACATGAACATCCAATAATGATCTCTGGTCTATTAAAATGAAATTTTTTTCAGTTTTTTTTTAATCATGATTGGGATGAGAGTTGCAAAGCCTCTTCAATTTGATAAAAGGTATATCACTTTTAAAATATTTCACAAACTTTTTTTTAAGACTCACTCCAATGAAAATGACGTTCTTTGTGTTTTTAACATGTTACAGCTGGATAGCACCAATACTGCTCGCCATTTTTGTTGCACAGTTTATGTTAGGTTAGGATTGTGAGGGGCTGTAAACTAGTGGGAGAGATTGTAAACAGATGAATTATGGGAAATCAGAAGAGGCCTATACTTCCGCAGTCCCGCCCACAACTTAGAGGTGAATTTCCGATGAACTCCTGCCGCGCTAAAAGATTATGTCACAGGTTTTTTTTATTTTGCCTAAAAACATTATAACCTTCATTAAAATACCACTGGGAACACTTTTACAACAGATCAAAATATGATTGGAGTGAAACTTTAAGAGTCTTTTCAGTCTGTTTAAAAAGAAGGAGCTGTTACTCATCGTTATATCTGAGAGACATAACCACTCAAAGACATCTCTTTTATAACTGACTAATATTGAAAACCTGCTAGCTTAGTGTTTTTCAACCTTAATAGAATTAAATAAACACAAAGAAAAATGTCTTTTACGATCTTTTGTATTTCTAACTACTCAGTGTTTTATCAGGGTTTGTTTGGATGAACACGGCGCTGATAACCTGGAGATGGAAAAAATGTTTTAAATCAGTGAATGAGGGCAATTTTCCACGGCACACCTGACCATCTCCCACGGCACACTAGTGTGCTGCGGCACACTGGTTGAAAAACACTGTGCTAGCTATCAGTCACCTGAATCTGTTATAGACATTTTACTTTTTGGCTTTTGTTTTTCTGTCCTAGTTATTTTAAAATTCTTAATTGGCTTATTTAGCAGATGGGACTCTATAAAGTTTCTTAATTTTTATTCAAAATGTAAAACTTCTTAACTTTTTTAGAATTTGAATAGAAGTTCGTTTTGTCATATGTCATAAATGATTAGTTTCAATGAGTTGTAGGCACAGTTGACCGAATAACCAGTAAGAAGCACTTTTGTCACTTTTTTTTAAGTCCAAATATTTTATGATGCTTAAAAGCTGTTACTGTATTCACCATCCATACTTTATAAACCATCTCTGTAAGGATATTTTTTTAATCATTAAAGCAGGTTGGTGCTGGTTCTACTTTGCAAAGCACTTTGTGCATGATCACTATAGATTCACTTCTTCTTTTGTGAAACAAGAAACAACTGGTTATTTAACACTGTCCACTGTTTGAGGATTTCTTCACTGTTTTTCACAAGTTCTTAGTATCAAAATTTGTCAAATTCTTTTGAGAGTTCTGTATTAGAAAGGTTGCATTTGAGTTCACAAATGAGTACAAAATGTAGTGCAGAAGTGCCAATTCACCTTAACTCTGGCCCCAACTTTGGCGAAAGTAAAAGTTCAGAAAGGAGATGTGGAGTAAGAGCAAAGCAGAAGTGAAGAAAGCCAATTGAGGGGGTGTCTGGTTATTTTTTTCTTTTTGGCCTTCTCCCAATCAAATGTTACCTGCTTCTGTCCGATGTTCCTCTTCCTCCTCCTCCTCTGTCTCCTCCTTCTGTTCTCTGTTGTGTTTGCGTCAGAAAAAAAGGACAGGGGGGAGGGGTAGACTGCAGCCTGCAGCTGAGGAATGTTGCACAGAAGGAACATGGCTATAAAAGGTCAACACTTCCCTTACGTAGTTGTGATATCACAACTCAAGTATTTCTTCCTCTCTTTTCCCCCTAGGCTCATCAATTCTGTTATTTTTCTCGTATTACTTCAGAGCTGTCTGGCTCTCCCACTCTTTATAAAAAAAAAGCAAAAATACAAAAAAAAAAAATAAACAGTAATTAGCAAATGTTCCATGTTACTAACTTGAGTGCAGCATTCTGCCTTAGTAAAAATGGTTGTGACATGCCCTGCTTCAAAAAGTGTAAAATACATTTAAAGTGTAGTAAGTGAGGGAGTCTTAACAGGAAATGAGTCTTGCAGAAATATGCATAAAAATGAACATGCCCATAAACTGTTGCTACAAAAAGATGCAGAGTTTTGAATTATTTAATTATGTGTTCTTTGAGTTTCAGCTTTGACTCCCATTTCTGTCAGTGTTATTACTTGGGTTCTGTTGATTCACACTCACTTTTTTTGGTACACCTTACTGGGTTGGACCCCTTTTTGCCTTCAGAACTGCCTTAATTCATGGTGACATAGATTCAAAAAAGTACTGGAAACATTCCTCAGAGTTTGATGCATATTGACATGATAACATCACACAGTTACATTTGTCAGCTGCACATCTATGATGCCAATCTTCCGTTCCACTACATTCCAAAGGTGATCTATTGGGTGGAGATCTGGTGACTGTGGAGGCCGTTTGAGGCCAGTGAACTTATTGTCATGTTCAAGAAAACAACCTTTCAGCTTTATGACTTATCTTGCTGTAAGTAGATGGTACACTATGGTCAAAGGATAGACATAGGCTGTAGCGCTGTAACCATTCTCAATTGGTACTAAGGGACCCAAAGTGTGTCAAGGAAATATCCCCCACACCATTACAACACCACCACCAGCCTGAACCATTGATACAAGGCAGGATGGATCCATGCTTTTGTGGCAACACGAGAAAAACGGGTCGACAACGCCACCTGGGGCTGCTGAGCCCCAGGAAAAGATTTTAAAGTAAGGCAGGTGCAGGTCCTGCTCTAAACCAAGGCAGAGGCTGTGGTTTGGTTTAAAATATAATTTATTAGAATTCAGTTAAAAACAATGTTAAGAAACCTTTTAATAAAACAATCCTTGATAAAAATCAGTTAAAAAAATGTTCTGGAGGAGGAGCTTACCGAGGTGGCTAAAAACTGCATAAAAACAATGCAAACACCCCTTTGTGAATCACTGCACACGTGATGGAAACCACACAGCACACTGGGACCCACCACCAGACACAGCAGTCCACTACCTTGGCCTCCTACCTCCTGAAACAAGAATAAAATTGGCAATATCAATAAAAGACACACCATTAAAAATAAAGATTTTAAAAAGATGATTAGTGTTCCGGGGCGCTGGTAAGCCGCCCAACCACCGCCGATCAGCTGGTGAAAGCCGTCCACAGTCCGGTGAGATGCCGAAGCAACGAGGTCTCTGTGAGCTGGGCGTTTGCACCAACCGGTTCCGTCGTGGCGGGGGTGGGACCCGGACAGAGAAATCGCAGCAAAAACGATAAAAGCAAAGCAGCAGCAGCGGGTTCCACCAATCACCCTGTGGAGGCAAACCAGAACACAGGCAGCAGGGCATTACCTCTGCAACCAGAGGACATGCAGGGCGAAGAGGCACACATCTCACACATACCAGTCAGTGGGGGATATCGCAAGGAACTGGAGCGATACGCTCCGTTCCCATTTCGCCTCCACCCCAGTCACAAGCCCACCGGCTGTACGACCTGGAGTGGTGACATCCACAGCACTGAAAATAAACAAAAGACCTCACAAATGCAGCAAAACGGATGGGGAGATTACACAGGCAGCAAGACCGGCTACCATACCTGCACTTTCAGGTGCAGGAACCCAGGGAGGCAGTCTCAAGCAGGAATGAGCAGCAGCCAGCTCAGTCCCGCTATATAGGTGGCCTGGTGCCAATTAGCAGCACCAGGACTGGAGTGCCTACACCTGGGAGCCCAATTAACTCATCCTGCTACACTTTCATGTTGTTGATGCCAAATTCTGACCCTGTCATCTGAATTTGGAAACAGAGGTGGAGACTCCTCAGACCAGGAAACATTTTTCTAATCTTCTATTGTCCAATTTTGGTGAGCCTGTGTGAATTGTAGCCTCAGTTTCCTGTTCTTAGCCGACAGGAATGGCACCCAGTGTGGTCTTCTGCTGCTGGGCAGCTGCGGTTTGTTGTCAAATGTGGTTTAGCAGGTCAGCCAATGATCAAAGGGCTGGCGGTTCCATCCCTGCTCCCTCCAGTAAACTGCTGTATCCTTGGAGACTTTACCCTCCTTTGGCAAGACACTCTTCGCCTCCAGTGTGGCTCCATTGGTGTCGGAAGGTAGGGCCGTACTGGCAGCCTGTCAGTCTGCCCCAGGCCAGCTGTGGCTACATTAGTAGCTACCATCACCATGTATGACTGAGGAGTGAATGAATAATGGGTACACATTGTAAGCGCGTTGAGTGTCTGGGAAAGCGCAGATAAATCCAATCCATTATTATTATTATTATCTGCCTCAGGGTTGGACATGTTGTGCGTTGAGAGATGCTTTTCTCGGTTGTAACCAGACGTTATTTGAGTTCCTGTTGTCTTTCTCTCAGCTGGAACCAGTATGGCCATTCTACTCTGACCTCTGGCATCAACAAGGCATTTCCGTCCACAGAACTGTTGCTCACTGGATATTTTCTATTGTTCTGACCATTCTCTGTAAACCCTAGAGATGTTGTGAGTTAAAATCCCAGTAGATCAGCAGTTTCTGAAATAGGCCAACCTGTCGAGCACCAGCAACCATACCACGCTCAAAGTCACTTAAATCACCTTTCTTCCTTTCTTTCTTCCTTCCTTTCCACATTTCTTTCATTCTGATGCTCAGTTTAAACTTCAGCAGATCGTCTTGACCATGTCTACTTGTCTAATTGCATTAAGTTGCTGCCAAGTGTTTGATTTGAATAGAAATTTGCAGTAGTGTATCCTGTCGCAAATCAATAATGTCTTTCATTTGCTTTGCCTATTCATTTTTCTCAAGTAACACTTGATGTCTTCACAACCTTTTGCTGTTTTTGATTTCTATTAATAACTTTATTATTATTTTTGTAACAATTCACTGTTTTCAGCTTCAGTCATGACAAGTCTACTACCTGTTATTTTCTGTAAAAAATACTTATTTTTATTCTGGTTTTTTTGGCCTCAAATATTACATTAATCAATCTCTTCTCAGTTCTTCACCCCTCTACTCCCTATTGTAGAGAATAACATCTTCTTTGCATAGACACCTTCCCTACAAACAGCACGTGTGTATGTGTCATTGTGGTGAAAACAAAATGTCACTCTTTGAGTTTTAACTACCTGTGATTCACCAAATGTCAAGATTTCAGAAGCACAGCAGCAACAAACAGCTTCAAAGTCAATGTCTCCCAACCAGTAAATGACCATCAAACCTGCCTTCTTGTTTTTTTTTTTTTTTTTTAATCTGGCTTTTATCTTTTTTAATAACTTCAGTTAGCTTAAGTGATGCTTGATAAAGTATCAGCACTTAGTTTTCTGCAAACTTTGAAAAAAGATGTCCCGGACTCAATATTGTTTCAAACCTTAAACTTTAAAGTATCGAGGCTTTTTTTTGTAGCACTGTAATAACTTAAGCATTTCAAAGAAAATGCCAATGTCATCCTTATCAGTCTGTAAAAGACTGACACTGATTATTACTATTTTATTATTATAGAAAATAATAAATGTTAGATTGGGACGGAAGAAGAACACAATGAATTTCGTGTTCACAGGGGCACAAATACATATTGCATGTAGTTGTATTATTTCAAAGTTAAGTGATTTTTTAAAGGTTTATTCTTTAAGTAGCAATATGTTCCACTCTTCTCTCTATTGCGCAAGTATACAGATGCCCTTCTGGTGTATTTTCTCATCTGATTTTGTGTCTTAGGATAACATTATGTCGAAGCATCTATTACCTTCAAAGTCCATAGTTTGTTCATTCGCATTAGCTGGCCTTGAGGTGTGTGTACGTGTGTTACAGCTTAAGATCAGGCATCTTGGACAAAGAACACTAGGAGTAGCTTTTGTGGTTAATCATTAACTGCTCATTAGTGGTGATAGCTTTCATGTTGAATGACTAGGGACAAAATTGGACATAAAAAATCAACATGAGTCTTTAAAAAAAGTAATTCAATTCTAAATTATGTGCATGCTTCAGAACAAAACTAGCTAATATTAAAATATTTTAAGATTTAAAGCATACTGGCATTATTAAATGTTGCACATCTGTTACTCGAGTCGGCTCTATGTTTGATGTTTTTAACCAAGTACACAAATGCTTGCTCATCTCTTCTGTCTGGGTTTTGTGTTTACACTGTGGTCATTGTCCATCACCATAGCAACACATCCTGCAGTTGCTTTAAAGAGGAACAAGGTATAAAGATTCAATGCTCGGTTTTGACATTTGTTTAGGCTTATTGATGTAAAATCTATAGTACCGTACATAAAATTGGAAGGATTAAATTTTAGCACGTTTATAGGAGAGAGAAATAGACAAAAAATAAGTCAGTGGTTTAATAGGATTAACGCTTAAATATATCACAAGGGTTAGGGGAGTAAAATTTGCAATTTGTCAACATGTTTTGTATTGTGTTTAATTTCTTTTTACTAATCAAAACAAAAACAAGTTGAAAAACAAAATATTATATAGTAAAAGAAGATAAATAAATAATCATATACTTCTCAGCCCCCACAGGTGGTTTCTCATCCAAGCTTGGCTCCTCTGTCTGGAAGGCTGAAATGTCTGAGGTCTTAAAAATGAATGAACACGACTTCTTTTTTCTTTTCTTTTTCGGCACTTTGGCTGTAAGGATAACTTTAACCAGTTTTTCAAACCCAAATTTTTTCCAAGGGCAACATCATGCTATCATGTATGTTCAGACAATCTTTTTTTGACAAGTGTGAATGTGGAGTTGAATGCTGGTCCCTTTAAAAGTGATTCATTAGGTTCTCATTAGGGTGCAGAAGTGAAATAAAGGGAGTAAGCACTCCTCACAGAGTAAATTGAAGAAGTTAGATTCATAATAAATGTTGCAAAACATTTACCAGAATTTTTTACTGGAATAAGAATGTTGCCACACTTTAGCCTTTTGTATGATTAGAGTACGCTATTTGTGGGAATAGTTGGTTTTCTTCTGTTTTTTTTTCCTCATCTTGGTCAAGCAATACAATCTTCAAGCATTGGAAACTGCCTGATTATGTTGGAACTCTAGCATCTTTCCTACCTATTAAGAAAATACTGTCTATTTAGGTAACAGGTCTTGATCACAAAATTAATCTGATGGTCTTGAAAGGCTTGGTTTCCTCAACTTTGTAACAAAAATATTAATATTGTGCAGATTTTGACTTGTCAATGAAGTCACATTATAGCTTTTCTATGGACAAGTAATATTTTCTCAAAAAGGCTTTCTTAAGCCTTACCTGATGGATTTAAACATGTTTAAATTCCAAACAATGAAATAAATTGTGGATGCGGGAATGTGGCTTACTGTGTGGGATAAACCAACATACAAAATACAAAGAGATGCAAAATCAATTTTATTTAGAAATCCGTTCAAATTTATTTCAGGCAATTAAAAATATATGGCTCTCTTTTTACTGCTTTCCTCACATTGGTATTTAACAAAGCTTGATCTATAATTTTACATAAATAAAGTACAAAATATATTTTTCTTTTTTAAGCAAAAATAAATATTACAATAAATATAATAGCATAAGTTAAACAACACAAGGCAAACAACAACCAAATGGAATACTGTGGTGTTCCCTGAACCAGGCTAACAAACGGATGTGTGCAATTTGCAAATTGTCAAAAACAACAGCATTTAGCTACAGGACTAAGTCTCATCAGGTGTGTCAAGAAAAACTCTTTGACATACTTTTTTATATTTGCATTGTTTCCATTTTGGAACTTTTCTCTCAAAACAGATCTCAACACATGCTGACTTACTGCCAAACACCTATAAATAGACTAGGGTACGGGTTTGAATGCTGTAGAGAGACACTCTCCCATCTGAATCATCTTTAAAGTGCACAACCATGACACGTGTCAGGTCTGGAGAATTAAGGCTACTGAGTCAAACATCCTAATTGTGGCACATTGAATAAAAAACCTGTGCGGCAGCAAAAATATTTAGGCTAAGCATTATTGATTACTACCACAAAAAGCTTTTTGATTGTTACAGATTTCAATAACTATGATCCAGAAATAGACAAGTCTTATGAAAGATCATATACAAAAGTCATATACATATACAAAAGTCTAAGGCTACATATTTTCATGTATCATAGTCGAGTTAGATAGCATTTAAATACTTAAGATTCAGCATATGCAGTTTGTAAAAGATACGCTTTTTTCTTAACAAGTTTAAGATCTCTAAGTGTTATTATTTTAGCACACAATTCTTTTTGATAGTAGCCCACACCCCATGTAGTTGTTGTTCCTTATTCTTTTTTTACAGATCTGTTTAGTCAGACAGGGATAGACGCTCAAAAACCGTCAGCCTCTTGTTGGCAGATTTATCAAACGTAGGAGAGTCTGTTCCGCTGGAGCTGCTGCTGTAGCTGTCCTCCAGGGAGTCCTCAGAAGAGAAACGTTGCAATCCTGGAGGCTTCACAAGTCCTCTGTGGTTGCCAAAACTAGGAAACAGAGTGCTGCTATCTTGAGGGCCGTCCTCCATGCTGGTGAACATATGACTGCTGTTGCAGCGTGACACTTTTGGCTTCAAGGTTAGTGGAATGCTGTGGATGTCACCACTCCCTGTGCCAAGGTGACGGGTGTCAAAATGGGATGCTGTTGCCTCCCGGTGCACAGAGTGTCCAAATACTGGAGAAAGGGGAGCAGGAGGAGGAGGAGAAACTGAGGGAGCGCGGCTAAAGGCCAGGTTTACATCATTGAAGGTTGAGGAAAGTGATGGTGGAGATGCGCTGCGTAATGAGCCCATGAAGCCAGCAAAGCTGAGACTTTGCCTGAGCTGGTGACGAGGGTTGTGACCACTAGATGATGATGGGATTGGTTTGCGCTGGAATTTGGTTGACGGTAAAGGCGCCCCAGCTATTTTCTCTTCATGAATAAAGTGGCAGCGTGGGCCATAGGGACAATAGCCAAAGTTGTAGAAGGTTCTGCAGGGCTCTGTCTTGTACTTGGGGTGGCGGTAAAGACCACGTAGTTCTGCCTCTCCATGGGCAAACTGGCACTTACTGCCATACTTGCAACTGCCGGTCTCCTGGAAGCCACGACACAGCTCAGTTTTGTAACGGTTAGGTGACAGCATTGGCTGAACCTGAGCTTGAAGGTTTGAGGAGGGTGCGAACCCTGGAGGGGGAGCCACAGTAGAGGAAGGGCACCGAGGAAACAGCTCCCTGGTCCTAAGCTGTTCAAAGAACGAGAACAGGTCGCTGCCAGACTCAGTCAGGCTCATGGAGCGATCAGGACGGAAGGAGAGCTCCTTTTGGTTTGAGACAGGAACGTGACTCCAGACATTTGGTGACAACAAAGAGCTCTCACTCTCACTGGTATTTCCATGCTCAGTGCTCAAGCTAAGGCTTGAAGAGGAGATCTGGGAGGAGGGTAAGAAGAAGGAGGCTGACTCGTTCCGGCTCCTTTCCTCTGAGACTTTGACTTGAGACTGCGTGGGGAGCAGGGGCTCGCTCAAAGTCAACTGCAGAATGTTCTGAAACAGACATATGAGGTACTTGTTTAACTGCAACCTGGGATGTTATTAGCAAGTCAAATTCTATCAACAGTACAAGGAAATGGTTCAGGTTCTTTGAAACTTTAAATTTCTTGCTTATAAAATCTAATACTTTTCACTGAAAAGTGGTTTTCAGATGTAATTTGCACTCAGACCTAATTAAATGCACTTCTTGTTTTTACCATGCATTAATTAAAGTTTGAATTGGAATCTGATGTCAATGTATGCCCAACAAAAAGTGTAACACAACAAAAATGTCAATGTAAGATCTTAAATAAAGATACAGCTTAACACTGCTTTTTATGGTCATAAAATGCTACACAAAAAAAAAAAAACATTTAAAACATTTTAATTCTGCTCAAAATGTTTGTTTTGATCATCAAAAACATGAATTATCTGTGGCAAAAGTGCAAAGCATGTATATAAACTAGGAACCACTTGATCCGATCACATCATCAGAAATTGGGCCCAATCACAGAGTTTCAAACTCAACCAGTATCAGTTATTGTGTCCCCCATCAACGATATTTATTATAATTATTTTTATTATTTTGATCAGCACGGTATATTTCAAACTCATTTAAAAGAACTGCTCGAGTAGAGGTCTGCATATCATAAACGGTTCGCAACATTTTACTGCCATACAGTGCAGCACAGTACAAAAACGTATTGAAGGTTTAAAACTGACAGTAAGTGTCTCCAGTGATTTCTCTGAACACAAAAAATGACCTATAAAAACATTTTAAAAGAAATAAAGATCAGGTTTTTGATTATTTCGAATGAGAACGGTGCTCTCCATGCTGCCAACTGCAAAGTGTAACATCTGGGAAAACGTCATCCAAAAATACAATTGAACTAAATAAATAAAAAATAATTTAAAAAAATCTAAAATGTCAAAAACAACAGAAACTAATAAATGGTCACATTGATATGAGCTAGTCATAAAAAAATCCTTAAATCCTTTGAAGAAAGTCCTTGTTTTGAATTTTTAATGGAGCAGTGAATCAGATTTAATCAAAAATGTTTAATAGCTCTGAAGATACTAAAGCTACAGTCACCATACCTTCACACATGACTAATTATTACCTACTTTTATCAGTTTACTAGGTTATTTTTTCTATGTTTACTTGGTTGTTCAAGCTAATTCACATGGTGCTCTGTTTAAAAGTAAAATGATATAAGAAAGTAAAAAAAAAAGTAAAAATAGGGGCCATCCTGGATCTGTTTATCACATTTTTTTCCTTTTTTTTCTCTATTTACAAAAGTATCACATCAGGACTCAAAAAATCAAATGACTCTGAATTGGATCAGGACCAAAACATTCTGATCGGGACATCCCTAATATAAACACTTTGTCCTATTTCCACCGGTATACCTGCTTTTTTAATAGCATGGAAGTAAACAATTGAAAATGAATTTATGAAGCCAATGTACCCAAAGCTTAAGAAGAGATGAACAGTATTTTATAAGGGACTCACCTTTGCAAGAATATCGTCCAGCATTTTGGAAATGTTATATTCCTTTGGTCCCTGAAAAAGGCTCAGCAGTGAATCCACAGCTCACAGTCCTTCTTTGCTTCACAGTATTTATAATTCTCTTAAAGGCCACTCCCAGTCTATCTTCCCGGATGACCCTCCCTCTGCCTCAGGTTTCATGGTGACCCAACAGTTTGTGGGTGGAGCCCCCTCAAGCTGCTCTCAACAAGGTTTCTGTTTCAATGGCATGTGAAAGAAAAGTGGTTGATTTGCACCACCCTGGTGGTTTTACGGTAAGACACGTACAAACCTGAACACCTTTTAAACTCTATGTACAACTGTGAACAGTTAGTCACTTTTTATGGGAAGTGTAAAAGTTGAACATTTTCATCTTTGTAGATTCTCAAGTGAAGCAGCACAGAAGAACATTTAGTCAACATTTTCCCCTCAAATCTGCACAAATCATTGGGATTTTTTTAGACGACTTCTTATTCTGTACACACACACATTATCATATATTTACAGTACATGGTCTTGTATATTCCAGTGACTAATACTGCATTTTCAGGAAGAGTTGTAGGGTGTGTTGTCCGGTAGAGAATTGATTACTGTCCCTTTTTTTTTTTCCTTTTTTTTTACAAAACAAAACATACTTCCCGCAATAGCCCCCAATATCTGTTTTCATTCTCAAGAGTTTCAGTTTTTGCTCAGGAAAATAAAGCACAAAAGAACATAGCAGCAGGTAGCCACTAAGTATTGATTTGGCAGGAGGCAGAAATCTTTGACCTACTGATATGAGGAAATACAAACAGCAAGGACAAAGTCTAGTCTGATTTATGACTGTTCCTATCCATGCATCCATTTTCTTAACCTGCCTAATCCCTTTCGGAGTCACTGGGTCGCTGCAGCTTATTCCAGCCAAGGCGGGGTACACTCAACTTTTATTATCCCAAAAACTTTACAAAACAACCATTACTGCATCACTTCCAGAAAGAATTAGTTGTCAGCTGCTGTTTTTATTTTCACTATCATGTTCTAGGTCGCTGTGCACAAAGACTACCTTATTCACGAACAAAGAGTCACCTGAGTTTGAGGGAAAAGTGTTGCACAACTTTTGAGAGAAGGAGTCATCAAAACTCCAATTATTTAGTTTATTATCTAGTGATCAGTGATGATCAAGGAATCTATTAACTTATGATTGACACACTTTTTTAATCTGGAGGCTGTTTCATTTTCTTTGCACTGGGATGTTGCATGTCACCCACTCGCATGAGTCAAACTTACTCATGGCAGTAATACATGTATTCTGATAAATGCTATTTGAATGTTAGCAAGATGGAAAAAAAAAAAAGCTGTTGTTGGCCACAGGGCATGTGAGCATGTGACTGTACTTGGTTGAATGCGTCATGTGACAAGTCTCTATGTGACCACATTTCTGCCAAAAATTGACGTATATCCTGGAAATTATCAAAAAGTGCTTTCTTTAACTTTTGATTTCAAGTGTTTAAAACAATGTCTTTACGACTAATTTCCTGTTCTAAGAATCAAATGCTGTTAGGATAGTAAATGTCTGAATATGTTCTTGGGGAACCAGTTGTGCTGCTATCATGACAACTTAAATGCCTGTTATGCCAACAGAAGGTCGACCAAAAACAGGTTCACGTTTCGATAAAAAGTTCAGCTTTTTAGATAGCTAACGAAATATGCAGTTGACAACGCTTTTAAGCATGCAGAAGAATTGTCTAAATCATTCTTACATACTTTTAATATACGCAAAAAAGTAACTTCTGTGGATATTTTGTTTATGAATGCATGCCCATGTTGTGATTTTGGTTTCGGCTGCTTCTTGCAGCACTGGGAATCTTTCAAACAGGGAGGAGTGTTCCTTCTCACACAAACTGTAAAGAGAAGTGGGACTGAGTGTGTGTATGTTTCCTTGGTGACTCAGTGAGCGAGTGCTCAATGCCAAGTTTTCCAAGGAGTTTTTTTCTAACGTCACACGTAAATGTCTACGCTCCCAAGTCTTGAAACATGTTTGGGCACAATATAGAAATTGGTATACTAGAAACAAAACACATTAATGACCCTAACAACTAAGAAACGAAATAAAAATTACTAGAAGGTAGATAATTCTTAAATTTTAGATCTTGTGCCTTGAATAAAAAAAGCAAGCTATTTCTGCTTCGTCATATGGTTATTTCCTTCATGTTTTATGCGTATAGTATATAGTATAGAGTCCTTTTAATTTTCAAGGT
Source organism: Oryzias curvinotus (assembly GCA_023969325.1). Lineage (NCBI taxonomy): Eukaryota > Metazoa > Chordata > Actinopteri > Beloniformes > Adrianichthyidae > Oryzias > Oryzias curvinotus. The sequence continues at coordinate 21,851,438 of CM043718.1, read as the reverse complement.
CAAATGTTTCCTAGTGTAGACTTACACTGACAATGATCCATAATTCAGACATTATCGTGTAAAGCGGGTAATTCCTACTTGATACCCTGGCCAGCTCCTTCTCATGCAACTCTACAAATGCTTCCAGAAATTGGAAGATAGCAAGGGAAGTATTTTACAAGTATATCAGACAGACTTTAGATACAAAGAGAGTAGCGTGACTAATATTGTCACATAAATCAATTGGAAGAGTGTCAAAATAAAATTACATCTTGCCAAATCAAAAGAAAAAAAGGACAATTTTAATTATTTTTTGGTATCAAGAACAATTTGAAATCTGCATTAATGTTGTTGCTCATCATTCAGAGAGGTTCAACTTTTGCTATATGGAATGACACGCAAAAAAATGAATCACATTTTGTTGATGGTTTCATAACAAAGGATTAAAAATACATGAATACATATGTCTCTAAAAACACTAGTAAAGCTACTGAAAGGAAACTGAGAGGGACATTATAATGTAACCCAGAACCAAAGGATTCAGAAAGCAGTTACTGTACTGTGTGCTTTAAAGGTGATGTGCAACACTTTTTGTTTTTATTTTTTAATTTATTTAATTTGTACCACATAGCAGTAGTACCAGATAACACTCCACATCTAATTTAAATTTTGTACGGTAAATTTTTTATACTCAGAAATGAATTCCTTGACTTTATTTTAGTTGCTTTGGGTTTTTTCTATTGTCCCCCAGATTATTTCCTAAAAGCTCCAAACGAGCTCGCCTTTTTATTTTTTATTTTTATTTTTTTTAGAAATAAAGAACATTTTATAAAACTTTAACCCTGCCCATAAAGAACAGTACTGTGGAGACATCTTTCTTTTCTTCTTTAATTATTTCCAACAGTTGCTATGCAGCAAACAATATTTTGTATACTAGTAGCCCATAAATTCGGCAGAAATATAACAAATCCAAACAGCTAGAATTCTAGAGTTTATAGTAGCAAATGCAGAAAAGTCTGAGATGAGACCAAATGAAAGAAGGCTTTCGAAGGAAAATGAGTCAGCGATATAAAGTGGGCTAACTTTGTAAATGTTCTGGTGGGAGCAAAGTACCTGCCTCTCCACATATCTTTCCACCTGCACAATATTTGTATCATCATCTTCTGTCAAGATTTTTCAATTAAAAAACATAAACATCTATATGTAGATGTCTATGTTTTCAATGATGAAATAATGATTTTGTACTTTAAAAAACATGCTGTCAGCACTCCACGTACTAACACCCAACACGGACAGAAATGTACTCTCGAATGGGTATTTAACTTGACTGAACATGTAACTGTGTGAGAACAGGATTTCTGCCAAAAAGCACAGAAAAGACATGACTTCCTTAGACCATAATGTTGCTTGTGTAATGGAAATATACCGCAAGGGTCAAAAATACTCAGTCAAACTAAGATCTCCAGATTTAAAGAGAAATACGTAAAAAAGTTGTTTTTGCAGTTGTTTGTGTTTCCTTATTTTTTTCATAATCCCCTTCAAGTTATTTTGTCTGACTGCTTAAAGCAATCTGCTTAAAGGAATCAGACGGAATTCCTCTACTTTGCTAATATATTCCGTATCTTTTGGTCTAATGGTTTATTTGAAATGAATGAGACCAAACTTTGAGGATCTCAAAAACTGCTGCAGGTAGTAATGTTATGCAATTTGGGAACCAAATACCTGAGCCACGAGAAACATTTTTTTTTTCTTGCATTAACTAAAAAGTTTAGGCGTTTGCAACAGAGTAACTACCCAAATTGACATTGATAAACACAGCAAAACACAAAAAAATCCTCCACAAACACTTCTCTTTTTGTTTTCTTTCTGCTTGAGGTCAGCCATTTAACGTTTTTACATTCATTTTGACTTAATATGCCAAATGTTCTGTTAGACTTCATAGACACTTTTATGTCATTTTTGTGTTTGTGCTGTGTCCATTCTTTTTGTTTTTGTAGAACATCTTTTTGCTTGGTTTGTTGAGCAGAAAAACTGAATTAAAAGGTTATCATTTATTTATGTTGTCTATGTTTGCCGCCAGGACGGTTTCTAGAACAGCATGCTGCTAAATGTATGGCAAGATCAGGCAGATGAGCATTACTCTTATTGTTTTTAGTGCTGTTTTTGTTCAAGAATAATAGAAAAAAATGTGATTTATAAATGGAATAAATAATATAAGAATAGTTTAGTAAACTCAGAAACTTTAGGACTAGAGAAACAACAATGCTTAACAAGAAAAGAACAGACAAGACATTGTGTTTGACCTCCTCTAACCTGACTGGGAGAATGATTTGAGCTTGGTTGAAGGCAGATAAAAAAGTTAATAAAGTTATTGATTGACTGGCTGTATTTAAAGATAATGTATTTAGGAGAAGGGGAAGAAAGGTTTTCACCCTAGCTTGAATGGTTGTGAAGTAAATTACAATAGTGATGTAAAATCAAAAGACCTCGTTTCTTCACACATTTTGTTCACCAGTGTGTGAATGTGTGTGTGACTGGGTGAATGGGACTGTGACTGTAAAGCGCTTTGGGCCTTCGTAAGAAGGTAGAAAGCGCTATATATATATATATACATATATATATATACCATTTACCATTTTTTGACGCTACTTTAATGTGCTATCTTGGATGACCCCACCCTTACTTTGACATGTTCTCCCTACAATGACAAAGGTGGATAAAGGTGGAACAATTTCATGTAATCCATTGAACCAGTGAAGATCACAAAAAATTGAAAAAAAAGGTTCAGAGCACTGTCTAGTGAATCTAGATGACCCAACTCCCAACGGTAAAGTGCCTAGGATAGCACAAGGGTTAAAACTGTCAAGATGGAAGAAAATGAACAGGAGCTTAAGAAACAGAAGTGTTCTTGTTTTTTTGAATGACATGCCAGACTTAATTTGGACTTCAAAACCAAGACAATAAAAGTAATTACATTGGAGGGAAGTTATGTGACTGAAGCAGAAAAGTTGTCACGACGACAAGAATTCAAAATATTTAATAACACTATCAAAGGCTGTGATTTCAAAAATGCACAAGTGGTTTTTCTGTTGCGCATTTGTGTTTTTTTTTTTTATGTGGTCTTTTTTGTGTCAGCATGTTGAATGACACATGCAAGTCATGATGACCATTTTCAAACCAACCACATGCCAGTTAATAAAATAAGGGGAATCAACTCGTGATTATCAAAAAATCAAAAAGCTGGCACCCCTGTTTAATTTCGAAACCTTCAACTTTTTAAATACTACTTTATGTAACATAAACATTTAAAGAATGAGTTGGTTTGCTGTAATAATAAAAATACTGATGTCATTAGCATTCCTGGCAGCTTTGTTTTTGTTGAATGTCTTCTCTAGATTTACTGTCACTGATTTGTTTTAGGAAGATTTTTGTGTTTGTTGTGACATTTAGAGCATCTCCGACAGCTGTATTTCATCTTTGTTCCAGCTATGAAAAACTCAACATATGTTTTTGGGTTCTATTTTAGGAACCGTTCAATAACTTTGAATTTATTTACCCCCCCAAACTGAGAAGACAAACCAGATTTGAAGATTTCTCACTATCACCCTTCAACTTTCCACACCCTTATTGAGACACTTTTCTAAACGATTAAATGTATCTGTGAATAAGTTTAAACAATTACATAACATAATAACAGTTTTTATGTCCAGTTTTGCTCAATTCATTTTATCTGTCCAGTCCCTCTTTAAAGTTGTGCTATATTTTAAACCACCCTAAAACGCTTTTCCAGAGTATTGCAATCCTCTTCCTCCTCACATGGAAACAAAGCCAGAAGACCAGAGAGAGGCAAAAGAATGAGTGGGAGGGAAAGACGGGAAGTCATGGTCGGAAAATGAAACAAAATGTTCTGAACGGCACACTGGAGGTGCTGCCAGGAAATAGGTTTGGACTAGAGTCGAAACTGCCCAAACAGTTCGCAAAATTCCCTGAAAACTATTCAGTCCTCAAATAAAAAGGATTAAACTCTGAATGTGAATTTTGAAACACTGAACTTTAGCATTTATGTAAAATGAACTTTTAGAAAAAGGTTTCTTTTTAGTGCAAAAAAAAAAAAGACATCACAGAGAGAAAAAAAACAGTAAAGGAAAAGGGAGGGGGGGGGAATGTTTTATAGTAATGCTGTTTTATTCAAATATTTTTGAGGAAACCTAAAAAAAGTTAAAGAGCAATCTTTTTTTTGGCTAGAATTCTATTCTGTTTAATTTATTCTACTTTACATAAACAGCTGGCTTCAATTTATTTATAATGTGTGTGTGTGTGTGTGTGTGTAAATGAATGAATGTCTTCAACTTTATAAAACAATTTTGTTAAGCTTAATCATCAAGCATTTAAAAAAAGGTTTATGACAGAGCTGCTCTGTTGGAATTTGTTTATGTAAGGAAATATTTTTTACTTGTATCTAATCAATGTTTTGGACATTTTTGCTTCTCTTATTTTATGCCATCAGTTCTTTTGTTTATTGTAAAATAACTGTTGAGAAACAGACATTATTGAAAGATTAGAACATCATGAAAAAGTTTATTCATTGCCATAATTCCCTTTAAAAAATTACTATTCATTGATTTAGGGCAGACTATATAATTGATTTCAAGTATTTATTTGTTTATTTTTACATAAATTGGGGTTCCAGCTCAAAAAAACACAAAAACAGGATTGGGTAAAATAATAATACTTTGGAGAAATCACCATTTACTTCTCAGTTTAAGAAAAAAAGATACAAGACTTAGGCTATGTCCGAATTCTCCCCATAATCCCTAACCACAAAAAAAACTGTATAGTTCGAGACTATTGATTGCCATTGTTTTAATTGGGAAATATGACGTCAACAATTTCACAAAGTGAAAATCTAATCAGTATGAGCATTTTACAACAACTATTTATGACTCCACTGGATTTTGCTGATAAAAATGTTGATAGTGTATTAAAAAAAAGCATATATTTAAATACTTTTTTTTGTGCAAAAATTGGTCAAACGAAATGCATTGTGGTCTATATTTGCCAATCTACTGAGCAGTGATGCATACTTCTGGGAAATTTGTAGGGAACTGGATTTTGAAATTGTAGATTCGTACATTGCTACAAAATGGCGAATGCACTGTATAGTGCACTACATAGTGAGTAGTTAAGGAATTTGAACATAGCTGGACATTATGATCACATCAAATCAAGTAAAGTATTTACAATACATGTACGTCTTTAATTCTTGGTTGAGATTACCTGTGCTTTAATAATTGCCTCGATGTGCCAAGTCATTGATGCAATGAACTTGTAACATTGTGAGGGAGTATTGGAGGCCAATTTATTTTCTTGATGCTTGCTGTCAGCTCTTCTTTATTTATTTTTTTTTTTTTGCCCCTCTTATTCTGTATAATTATACCCCATTCATTTTCAGTGGGGTAGAAGATGAAAGTCACCGTTCTAGGATGGTCTCTGAATGACCTGGTGAGTCCATGGCAACCCTTGCAGAGCCTTTCAAGACGAATATACCTAACTCCACCATCCATGTTTTCCATGATATGGCAATGAGGTCGAGCAAAGGTTTTGGTGGTAGCTCCTCTGACATGCGGTGAGAGCTGCATATTTATAAACACAGTTTTGGACAAGCATGGAGCAGTGACTTTGCCACGCATCAAAACAGAGGCAGCAGATGCAAATTTGCAGCGTGGACCATGTTTGGTGTGAATGCAGCAATGGAATACTAACAGAGATGTTACCAACAGCCTTTTTTTTTTAAACAAAAACTAAGCCTATATTTATGAAAACCCACTTTTCAGTATCCCTAACACATTTTGTGAATAAGGCAAAAACCTGTTTGGCACATTTTCTGTCTTGGCTAAAAAAAAAACCTCCACGTCTCAAGATGTGTTTTTATGGAACTTGCACTGAGTATGCGCAGTTTATTTTCCTTTGCATTATCACTGCAGTAAGATGAGAGAACACTTAAATGCTTTTACAGTTTTTGTCAACGTCATTTCGCTGTAAAAATCTTTGATGTTGATCTAGTATCTTTCCCTTATCTTTTCAGTCCACTCTGACCGTATGCATGAGTCAGCAGATAACGTTCACAGTTTTTTTTTTTACTTCAGTCATTTCTACGGGAACCATTTCCTTATGTTAAGTCCACATTTCCCTTACAGGATGTCATGCGAGTGCTCTTTGTCTAGCTTTTGAGATAACTCCTCCTCTCGCTATAAAAGGAAAAGTATGTTTTGGTGCAGAAACTATGCACACACACGAATAGGGGGGAGAGCGAGGGTTTCACAGATGTGTCTCAGATACAGATTTTTGAAAGAGTAAAAAGCGGACAGTGTTTGTCCTTTCGCACAACTGTCAGGCTTCAGCTCATAACGGTTAATCTATTCATATTTTTAAGTCATTTAGTGAAAAAGCGTAAACTCTGTTTCTCTAAAAACTGGACCAGTGTAGATTACCACAAGAGACAGATTACTTAACACTGAATGCAAGCTCATTTAATAGATTATGTACAATTTACTCAGACCCCCCCTGAATAGGCTGCTTTACCGTGTCCTTTACTTGGGGTGTTCTTGAAACCATACTTTGTCAGTGTTTATTTCCCATACCATAAATGATTATGAATAGAAGAACAAATTCTGTGTAAATGTATTGTTTGTAACCTAAATTTTAAAACTTGACTTTCACCAAAGTGTTAATAATATACTCCATGTGCAGTTCTAGCCTTTCCTTTCAATTGTTGGAAAAACATTTATCAGCCGAAACATCAGAGACTTCTGCTTCACAAGAAATCCCAAAGCTTCTTTGAACTGTTGTGTCACATACCTGGGGGGTAGTTGAGAAGAACATCGGATGCTTATCTGTCAATGAGAAACTACATGACAGGATACATGTGCATTAGTAATTAATAAAACAGTGGATCTAAAAGTATAATTTCAGATCTAGAACATATAGGCTCCACATTATACAGAAAAAAAAAACACCTGTATATTTGCATAGGCCTTTTTGTGTACATTTTGCTGTTTGCGAAGCCTGGAAACAAATTCCAGGGTGTGTCAAGACATTGCTTAAGCTTAAGAGAGGTGAGGCCTGATGACATAAGCTGGTGAAACCTGTTTTCTATGTGCCAGGAAATGATGCAGGTGCCTGTGTTGTTGTGTTTTGGATTGAATGTCACAGCAGTGCTTTTGTAACGAGGTAAGCGTGTGGGTAAAAACAAACAGTTACTTGTAGTTATGACTTGCAAGTTTACAGGTATGCATCTTCAAATATTAGATTAAAAAAAAAACTGTGTTTTATCTCTTTGCTCAGAAAAAAACTCACTTTACAGGCCAAACATTGGTCTTATACTAAAGACGCTGAGTTACTGACCTGATTATGTGCACACTAAATCCATGCCAACAGAGTAGACCAGACGACTAAAAAGACGTGGAGATACACACAACACTAACACATAACATTAGTAAGTCAGTGAGGAATTTGTGCAATGCAAGTTTCAAGCAGGAGGACAGCTGGTGAGCCCCTTCAGGCCTGACGAGCTTAACAGACATCTCTATTTGTCAAACTCTAGAAGAGTCAACCTTTAACATACATAATCATGTCAGTGACTGATGTACTGTGATGCAAAAGGAAATCTGCAGGCTTAAAGAAGCCAACAATGACATTCTTTAGACAACTCCACAGTAGGAATTCTTGTGACAGTAAATGTTGCTCAAAGTTAAAGGTAATGCTATGTTTGTGACATTCACCTTTGTCCGTTTTTTGCCCCTTTTGGGGTCATGAGGCTGCTGGAGCCTATCCCGGCCACTCATGGGTGTAAGCAGGGAACATCCTGGACAGCTTGCCAGTCTGTTGCGGGGCCGCAAATCACACCCGGATGCATGCTCACATTCACACCTATAGGGACAATTTAGAGTGAGCAATTAACCCAGGGGTCGGCAACCAACGGCCTGGAGCCGCATGCCTGTGCTGCGGCTCTCTGCGTTTTTGTAGAATAACTATCATGTTCTAAGATTGTCGAGGTGCCTTTAACACCGTCTGGTAGTGCGAGCGGGCAGGAGGAAGAGAGCAGCATGAACGGGCGGAGAGGGCGTGTCTGCAGCTGTGAACGCCGACCAGAGTCTGTTATGGGATGGAAAGTTCTTCTAAAAAGACAGTGGCGATCTCGTAGGGGACACATGAACGCCCCCCCCAAAAAAGCATTTTTTTTCTCATAGACTAAAACCACCCATTTCCACGTAAAATTAATTCAATTTACGTTAGGACACCCCTACTTATCCTGTCACCTTGCTGCTACGATGACCATATGTTGCGCTGTCTGTGTAGAACACACTGGAGCCCCCGTCCAGCGTGAACTGGTAGAGAGGCGGGGGCGGGGCTTAAACTCACCGCTTTTGATTCTAGACCCCGCAACAAACTAACAGCTGCTTCCTAATAAAAAATAGTTGTCATCCATAAAATTATTAAAATTTTTGGAGTTTACTGGATTTAAAGAAAAAAAAATAGAAACGAGCTTGCATCAAAGTGAATTTATTTTGACAGATGGAAAAGTCTATTCAAGGTTGTGGAAAATGGACAAAAGATCAAAGGAAACATCACACTCATAAAGAATAAAAATAATAAAAATCAATAATTAAATAAATATCCTGACAACATTTCTAATGACTACAAGCCCCTACTGTTGCGGCTCCCTGTGCTTTCATCTCAGTAGGAAACTGATCCACATTGCTTTGAGAGGTACAGGTTGCTGACCCCTGAATTAACCTATGAAGCACGTTTTTGGACAATGGGAGGAAGACCCTGCAGAAAAGGCACGCATGTACGGGGAGAACATGGAAACTCCACACATAAGGGTCTGTTTCAGGTCCCCCAGCTGGGACCTGAACCTTCTTGTTGTGAGGCAAGAGCGCTAACCACTGCGCTACCGTGCAGCACCGTGTTTGTAACATTTGAGCGATCTTATGTGAATGTAAAATTAGGCCCTGCCCCAATAGACGAACATTTATACCTGAAAGTAATGATGGTAAACTTCCAGCAACTTCTGCAATCATCATCCAATTTTCTTAACCCCCCCATCTCCAACATCCTTCTCTCTCCTTACCTCTTCTTCTTTTCTGTTAGGTCCAACAAAGAAAGGAAATTAATGTAATCAACATAAATAAAGTTGATCTTAAATTCCAAAAGGGGTTTACACAAATAAACACCTTGTGTGTCAGAAGTTGCATGAGCCCCTGTTGTAACAGCAAAATATGTTCAACACAAGAGGCCTTTGGCTCTCATCTGTTTGCTCAGCTGTTAGGATGAGTTAGAAAAAAAAAAAGGTTAAAGTTAATGCCATCGTTCAACAGCAAATTTCAGAGTGAAGTACCGGCCAATAACTTTGAGCAGGGAGGCCAATAAAAAATAATTATAAGGTAAACAAATGGTAACACAAGTCCTGTTCGCAACATTGTGTTACACCTATTGCAAAGCAATTATATTAAAAACAACTTTGTAATGACAGGCTGTTACACTTATCATAAACTCTCATTATCTTCCATAGTTAAAAAAATATTCTTATTTAATGTGTGCAACAATTGGTAGCAGATAACATGTATGTCTATGACAAAATAAAAGAGAAAAGTTGGATAACGCAGAGTTTTTGAAGGCCTTTGCCTTGTTGCATCATTTCCTTTTATGTGTCTTTATTTTGCCTTCGGGTGTTTGTCCTTGACAGTAAGTGACAGCACTTACATAACTCCAGTTTCTTTGTTAGTTTTGGCAAATAAGCACATCTGCCTTTGCTTTTCCTCAATACAATGTTGCTGACATTTAGTTCACTCTTTAAACCGTAATGGTTTTCAATACCAGGTGAAACTTTGTAGTCAATATTCTAAGCTGCCGTGTAAGTAAAAGGCAGTTACCAACTTCAGACTGAAAAACTGCTGATAGCTTCCTTATGATTTTCTTCCATGTCAGTAGCATCCTAGAAGTGTACGATTAAGTTAATGACGTGATAATCTGAAAGAGTTGCACAGGTTCTGTCAGGCGTCGGGGTCGTCCCCGCACACCTGCTTGAGGATCCGGTCTCGCACACCTGTTCAGCATCCAATCAGGGAACCTATTTTAGTCCATCTTGCCCTCCAGCCTTTGTCGGTTCGTCTACTCTAATGAAGGACTCGCCGATCCAAGCCAAAGCCTACGCTAAAGCCTACGCTAAAGCCTACGCCAAGCCAAAGCCGTGTCCACACCAAAGCCACCAGAATCGAAGCCACCAGAACCAAAGCCACCAGAACCAAAGCCTCCAGAACCAAAGCCTCCAGAACCCAAGCCTCCTGATCAAAAGCCACAAGAAACTCTGAATCCACCCCCAAAGAAAAAAAACCCCAAAGAACCAAGACCAACGCCAAAGATTCCAACGCCCAACCCCTTTTTCATCCTACAATAAAACTCACTAAATCAAACTATGTCCCTCTCTGCCTTTTTGGGTCCAGCAACTCCAAACCTAACAGGTTCTCAGAAGGGTATCAGCAGTTTCTTCTTCACTTTCTTTACATAACATTCAAAAACAGCTCTGAGCCTAAATAATGAAATCATTAGCTACAAGAAGCTTGTATAATTGTAATTGATTTTGGTTTTATATTCAATAGTCAAGATATAGTCTTAAAGTCCCACTCTGATCATCTTTTGATCTATTTTCAAAGCATATCCAGTGGTCTTTTAATTATAATCTGGCCTTTTTTTAGCCAAAATGACAAAAACACTGTCATTTTCTTGGGCATCGTTTCTGCAGAGTGGCGGTAGTTCATTACAAATTTGTTGTGGGCTGGACCCAGGACTGTTGGTACGGAGTAAACCTGGCCCCATTTCCCATCAACCTTTTGTTTCTACTCTCTTCCGCTAGCTAACAGCCCCTCACAACCCCAAGCTAGCATTAATGGTGCAACAAAAATGGCGAGCAATATCGGAGCAATCCATCCGTGCAGTTTCAAGCTAGATGCCAGCTCAGACAAAGAGGATGTACATGAGGTGGTGAGGAGGAGCGGAGCAGGGAGACATTAGCCCACCCATGTCAGTCGCTGCGTCCCAAAACTTTTTCAAAGAGTGTCTTTTTATCTGCTCCTGATACATCACTATTTGATTTAAGAAATACTCAGAACTGTAGCTTTAATCTTAAATTCTTTTATACATGTCCTGCATCATGAAAAACACACTGCAAGAACATGTTGAAAACACCACTTTCATTGGAGCAGATCTTTAAAGAAATCTCCACTATTGTCAATTAAGTTACAAATAACTTAAAATCAAAGAAAGAAAAAAAATAATATTACTACGGATATTCAAAAAATGACAACAGACAATTTATTTTTAGGTTGACTTCTAACAGAATATATTTATTTTTAATTGTCAGCGAGATTTATGTACCTTTGAGCAAGTACGTTGGTCCAGGCCTCATGAGCAAACTGCTTTAATTTTTTTTAGTAAGTTCTTAGACCTTTTTAAAATTATGCCTAGGCCTCTCTCTCAGCTCTTTATGTGGTGCATGTGTTGTACACACCGTGTCACCAAAAAAAAAAAAAAAACGCTGACTTTTCATCACCCTTAAAAAATGATGACTGACTGATTCCAGATAGTAAACACCTGTAAAATAAAATAACACAACTTGGATTACTATCTTTCTCTATTAAACTACTGTCCTCAAGCAATGCTTGACTTTTGTTTTAGTAGCTTCTACAATAGTTTTATTTTTGTCCGTTTGAAATTAAGTCAGTGAGGAACATGGGCTTTTCTTTCATACTAAGAGGAATACCAACAATTTTGTACATGTCGGCAAATTATTACAAAGGTGGGGTGACCATGAGAAGCATAACTAGAGCAATAATGTCCTATTGGAGAAATTTTTAAGATCAGTTTTTGTTTGTTTTTCAAGAAACCCATCACATAAATCATAAAACAATTAACCTTGACAATAGAATGAGGACACTATCAGGACAAGGCTAAGTTTTTCCTATTATTTTTCTGAGACTGAGCTTTGTTTCTGTGGAACCACATAGCATCTTACTGCAGGTGGATTTTTCATTGCAGTCTAATTAAAATTTTCCTACGTTCCATTAATGACATTTTAATATTAGGTCAACAACTGAAAAAATGCCTTTTTTTCTTTGTTTCTGTTTTCAAATGTTGATGGCCTTTCATAGTTTTTAGTTTGCAATTTGCAGTGCACTATTCGCCTTGTCTGATTGGAAAAAAAAAGATAGATAGGAGGAACTTGAATGAGTTCCTTATGGATTTTTGTACAAAATTACAGTGCTTTGTATAAATGTGCACTCAGTGCCAAGATTGACAATTGTAACTCTTTAAATTTAAAATATATTATTGATTTGTTCTGAGGTAGACAGTTTTACGAGAAACAGAGCTTTCCCATCACGCCTGAATTTATCTGTGATTATATAGAAAATTATTCTTCAGTGTTTTATCCATTTAAGGTTATGCTAGATTATGTGAAGTCCTGGATTAAATAGTATGCCACAAATTAGTGACATAAGGGCTAAAATGTTGTTATGTAAAAATGTTTATACTATGTGGGAAAATTTGAAGACACTAATAAAAAAACTACGTTGATTGTAAAACTAGGAAAATATAAAAACGTCAAAACTATGCTAATAATAAAAACACCCTAGAAAGTGTGGGACATGTATGAAAAATGTATGAAAACCTGCTCAAAACATGTGTAGTAAATAGGTATACTGAAATTATTCCAATATTTTGAAGTCATATTTTAATCCAGCACAAAGCAAAGGTTTACTGTCTAAAGCAGATTTTGTTAGCTACTTTATTGCAGCCCGACTTTGGTACAAAAACAACTAGGAAATTACAGAAAAGTTTCCTGGCAGAAAACTAAAAATTGTTCCCATCACTTCATGGTTCATTTCCTTCCCCCTGATGTGATTTTACAGAGACACAGTGTACATACGCTTTGGTGGCAAACCACTTGGGAAGAGAAACGTACCATTCCATCTAAAAACCAATGAATGAGTCATGACCCCAAACTCTCGATTTAAGAGCTAATCACATGAGTCGGCACATCTTCTCAAGTTGAGCAGTAGTTATAGCATATCAATTTTTACAAAACTGCGGTGGCACTCTCAGCAGCTAGGTCGAATCGTTTTCACAGTTTTCTCACTTTTTCATAGAAAGTAAAAAGCCTGGAACATTTAAAAGAGGTCAACATCAAAGACATTGAAAAACAAAATTGACCTTTTTTTTGCAGGCTGTGCAGAATACTATGGCTCGTCTGGCATGACAGCTAGCTTTCTCAATGACACACCCTGAAGCACGTATAAGTCAAAGTCTGCGGTACAAAGTGTAAAAAAAAAAAGAGAACACTGACTTCTCAAAAAAGGAACACCCTTATGCGTCACTGCTGGAAATAAAGCAGCTGATGTGTTGTTTGTCTATCTGAATACTACTAATCCATGTTTGAAGATAAATGACGTATGCCTCACCTGACTTGATGGAAAACCTGACAGAGATTTTAGTGCAAAGATCTTTTCAAATTAGAAAGATAATAACAGCAGCGACCTTTATTTTTGAGAGCAAATGTTCCACAATGGAAACATGAGTCTTGTCATTTAAGTTATAGGTTAAAATATAAGATGAGATGGAGAATTTAAAGACAGATAAAATAGAAAAACAAGCAATAACACTAAAACTTTGAAAACAAACAAACAGAAAACTTTTAGTAATAAATAATAATAGTAATTATTAACTTTATTTATTAAATACTTAAATTGTCTATACAGACCGGAGGTGCTCTAAGTGATATTGGTAAAACAAAAATTAATAAAAAAAAGAATAATAAAAAATAAAACATTTCACTAAAGAGAATAAATTAAAATGTGGCGACATAAAAGAAAGCGAACAGTAGGCCAAATCCAAATTCTTCCCCTACCCCTCCGGCATCTCCGTATCCCTCCAATTTTAGGGGCATTTAGAGAGATAGGGGTGTCCAACATAATTTTTGAATGGGAAACCCTTGCAGCGAAGGAATACAGAGCCCTCCACTGCGAGGAACAGCTCTGTGCTACACCATGTACCAATCTTCTCACATGAAGGAATTGACAACAAACGACAAGGTCTCATTAATGCCTTATGTAATGCTATTTTTTGACAGTTGACTGGCTGGAGATTTTTTAAGGAAAACATCTTCAAGTTCATACACATAGAAAGATGATTTTCACACAGATAAATATTTGCGAAAAAGTCAATTCCTTTCAGCAACTTTTTTGCTTTTGTCGCAGACCATGAAACCTCTTAGAATGACAGGTGTAAAAGGTTTACTGCATCGCTAAAAGAATGAGAGCAGCACATCCTCTAAAAACCTCAGTTTTTGGATTTTGCAGTTAAGCCTGTTAAAAAAATCAAAGCCCACACTCTAAATGTCCACCTCTTCAGGCAATTGTGCAGGGAAAATGATGAAATGTTTGAGCGCCTGCTGCTACACACCAAAGTGAGCTGCCTCTCAGAGATTACCACTTATTTTGTCTTTTTTAACTCGAAAGCATGGTTATGGGGTTTCTAGCCACTAAAGACCTAGATCTATAAGATAACTTGATGTCATGTTGCTGTGAATATTTTTATTTTTATGCCTTTTTGTGGAATATGAATGAGATGACCCTTATGCTCCAGGGGTTATTTACTGTAATTGAGAGACTTTATGAGCCATGTTGGAACAACCAGGAAAATACAATTGTGACGATTAGAAATCCAAATTACCAACATTTTTCTTTGTTCACAAAACTTGTCTATGTGCAAAAGATCTTTTAAGAGGATGATTAGTCATTCACCACATACAGCGTCTGTAATAAGTCAGAGCAATTGTGAGTTTCTGTCAAAGTAGGGGTTGAACAAAAGGGGGAAACTAGAGTTTGTATTTCAATGTTCTGTACATTATGTCTGGTACAGGCTACACTGTGCATTTACAGACTTTCATTCACTCAACATTACTGGCAGTTTTGCTTTCATTTGAATACCCCCCACCCCCTTCCTATTACGCAAACCCTCCTATGTCCTAAGGGGCTCCAATACATCCTAAGGGGCCTCACCGCCTCTGTTTTTTTAACCTATTCATTTACTCTGACTGAAGTCAAGACACAGTCGAAGATATAACTCAACTCTACCAAGAAAACTACTTATGCATCAACAAAGTCCTGCTGGTACTTCTTACCAGAATTTAGTTGTTAGTCCTGTTTTGTGTTTACTCATACCTATTTTTAGACTAGTTGAAAACAAAATGTCATGTCAGCATTAACTCTGCCTAGAAGCTGCCAGTGTGTGTGTCATAATCTTTAATAAAGTATGAAAAAAAAGAAAAATATACTAAATAGTAATGCAAAATATATTAGGCATATTTAAGACAAGAAAAAAGAGAAACAGCAGAGATGTGGTATATATTTCTTATGGTAATAAGACTTTTGTTCATTCTGTTTTGTATAGAAGGCTTTTTGGAGAAAATATGAAAAAGAGAAAAGGAACAATAACCAATTGGTAGGTAAAATTGTATGGAGAAGTAATTTATTTTAGAGGGTGACTTTTAAACAGTTGTTTCCCTTACTTTTTTGTCTTGTATTAAGGTCTTTTGCAGCATTAAATGAGTGTCTTGTTTTTGCTATAGCTTTTAAAAAATTAGTCCACTGGATTTTCTCTTTAGAAGAGAGAATCTGATCTAATCTGATATTAGTTAGGAAGTAATTTGTTCTGACAGTCTGCAAATCTTGGACACTAATATGCAACATAAGAAAACAGGGAAAGTTAATAGAAGATAAAGATACTGATAATGAAAATTGAGTTGGAGTCTAAATTTGTTTTTGTTTTTAACAGTAAATAGTGTATCTTGTATTAGAAATGTGTTCTAGTTCGTCTCCTCTGTTATATCTGAGTTAGTGATGTATTGCTGCCACCTGCTGTCTGTGGTCAATAAAACTGAGTGGCAACCATTTCTCTTTTCTTTTTCTCATTTTGTACATACCACTATGATCATTTCAACTTGGCCCATAAAATGTCTTGGCTCTCACACTATAATGACACCCCCCCCCCCCCCCCCCCCCAAAAAAAAAAAAAAAAAAAGAAAGAAAGAAACGGAAAAAACCCACTACCTCTGAACATGGTGTGAAATGCAAAACAGCCTCTTTGTTGTTGTTGTTTTTTTTGCATGTCTTCATTTTTAATTGATTTTGAAACTATGCAACAAAAT
Organism: Oryzias curvinotus; assembly: GCA_023969325.1. Lineage (NCBI taxonomy): Eukaryota > Metazoa > Chordata > Actinopteri > Beloniformes > Adrianichthyidae > Oryzias > Oryzias curvinotus. The sequence goes on along the minus strand of CM043718.1, from coordinate 21,835,195 downwards.
AAAGTGAAAATCCCTAAAGACAAGAAAGGCTTGATCTGAAAAAAATATATGAATTAACATATAAATATTTTTTTATATATATATATACCTGGAAAGATCTCAGACCTCTCAGTCCAGAAAAGCGCAGTGCTAGGAACAGCTTAGATAGTCATAAAAAGTAAATCAAAATATTGCTAATAATATCAATACAAATAAGCATGTGATAACTTATAATAATAATAATTGGATTTATCTAGGCTTTTCCAGACGCTCAAAGCTCTTACAGTGTGTCCATTCTTCATTCACTCCTCATACATACTTGGTGATGGTAACTATTAGCTGCGTTTACATGGGCAAAAGTAATCGAAAAGAACGCCTGATTGGAAGAAAATTGCGTCATGTAAACACGCCGTTCGGAATAGTCTGCCCCGATCAGACTCGTTAGGATCAAAATTTCTTTCCGATTGAGATAGGTGGATTATACCGATTGTTTATCCAATCGTGGAGCATGTAAACAGTTCATTCCGATCGCGTGTCACTACTGCTCTGGTTTACGTCACACATAGACGGTGTTTCACTGAGAGAAAGCTTTGGAGCGCATACGGGACTGTGACGGTGTGGCACCGTCAAAGGACGAGGGGGGGCCACACCGTGTTTTATTGTTTGAGTATTGGTGTGTTTTGTTATTTGATTACCACCTGTGGTGCCACCTGGATGGGAATGGAGAGCAACGCCCCGTGGTGAAAGATGAGGAGTGACAGAGTGTGCTGTGTGCTGCATGGCCCTGCGTGTAGCAACAGTGTCTGAATAAAACACAGAACCTCCTCACCTTGGCTCCTCTGCATCCCGTCACAGGGACCAAAAAGCGTATTTATTTTATATATATTATTTATATTTACGTGCAGCCAGGATGCAGATTGCATGGATTTTGTGTTCATCAATCAAACAAAATTTGACAAAGCTAATGTTGTTAGCCTGTGTTAGCCTCTTCTAACCCTGGCTTCTTCCAGCTCCGTTCTTCCACAAAAAAAGCACTGACCACACAGATTAAAAATAAAACGATAAGCGAACAGGCGCTTCATAATATCCATAACATTAATTAAGGCACGTTTGGAAGATCGTCTCATAAATTGCTACATAAATGTACATGGCAGCTCTGTTTGTTCACAACGGGATTCATTTCCTTTTCCGGTATTTTCAACACTACTGGGCATGCCCAAATGATTTATTCCGACCGAAAGTGTGACCCATGTGAAGGTTTGTTCTAATCGGAAAAAGGTTTTCTGGGCCAATGTGCACGATTGAATTTTTTACTCGACCATTGATCCGATCAAGATATTTTACCCATGTAACCGCCGCTACTGTTGTAGCCACAGCTGCCCTGGGGCAGACTGACAGAGGCGTGGCTGCCAATTCGCGCCTACGGTCCCTCTGACCATCACCGGGATTAGTCATACACATATGCATTCACACACCAGTGGAGCTGCACTGGAGGCAAGGAGGGTGAAGTGTCTTGCCCAAGAACACAACAACAGTTGGCTGGGGGGAGTGGGGACCAAACCACCAACTCTTCGATCATTGAATGACCTGCTCAACCGCCTGAGCCACTGCCGCCCAAAAAGTTTGATTTCCACTCAATCTATTGAATTTTAATATCATGTGAATAATATTCAGTTGTGCTTGCCTGTATGTTATTAACATGTCCAGGAATGCACTTGTCTCTCAGACTTGCCAAAACTTGGGTCTGGGATTAGTTTGAGAAGACCATGGCAAAGGACTATCAGTCGGCCTTGATGAAATTTTGGTAAACCATTTGAGGCTTCAGAAAAGGAAGGCAGTGGGTCTGTAGTTAATTAATGACTTGTATTGTCTATTTTTGGCCATGGTGAGAGTATGCCAGCCGCCAAGTAGCCCGGGGGTACACTTTATTACCATAAGTATTCACTCACTTCAGAGACCCTCCTATCAGTGAATTATAGCTCTGCTACCTTACTTTCACTAGACTTCCTCTGTCCAACCTTGAAATGTATCCAGATGGCCACTGATCGATGCCAAAAAGTTGTCCGGTCACTGTAAGTTTTCAAGTTTTCTTCAAACCTCCGTGGCCACCACGCGGTGTGTAAAAATGCAATTGCCGCCTCCCGAATACAAATGTTGCCACGTGACCACCTGCCGAATTTATCAGTCTGTCGCAGGGCATAAATTGTGATATGTAATGAACCCTACTATGCAATGAGTATCTATCTATCTATCTATCTATCTATCTATCTATCTATCTATCTATCTATCTATCTATCTATCCATCTATCCATCTATCCATCTATCCATCTATCCATCTATCCATCCATCCATCCATCCATCCATCCATCCATCCATCCAGGATTTATGATGATACAGTCTTTAGGAGGGAGCTTTTGTTTTTATAACAGCATGCTTAACCCAAAAGATTATTACTCAAAAGATTCAGCCGAGAACTGAATAAAAGTCAGTACTCTGACCTTTTGAGTGAAACTGAAAAAGCTCCTGCAGTTTTGTAAGTGTTGGAGTACATGTGTCTCTGTGGGTGTGTGCGTTTGAGGCTTCTACCTACTCGCTTGGCTTGGCTACTGTGTCTCCACGACTTTGAACTTTGGGGGTGTTTGTTATTGCCTCTAAGGGAGCACACAAAGTTGTCTTATCTCCCGAACAAAGTATTCCAGAATGCATGAATCAGATGTGAGAGGTACACTTACATAACCTTCATAATACACATCCACATCAGAATCATTACACAATTTCATAAGCGTGTAAACATCCTTCAATCTTCTGGAATAATCTCGGGGTTTGTGCCTGTACCTGGATAAGGGTTTTAACGTATATTAATCAATGCTCAAAGTACTCCTAAGTGTTGACGTTCAGCATAATGAACAGTAACTGGCTGAATAATCAAACTGCTCAACATATTTACTGCACCGTTGAGTAGACTGTTTCAAACAGGGTCGTGGTACACTGCATTACTTCATTTAACACAAAAAACCCCAGGAGATTTTGCTCCATGTTGAAAAATCCTCCTAGTCATGAATAAATAAATCCATTAGGGAGTTCCTAGACACATTACTTGTTCAGTTGCAAGACAAGGATTTGGTTAACTGGTTTCAGCAACCGAGTCTTGAGAGCTTTGGGGTAGTGCAGCTGGTCATTCCTTATAAATAATTAACACAAGCTGTATATCTCTTTGTTTCAGATTTAAAAAAAAGGCACTACAAAAAGAAAACAGGTCCTTTCTTGCAAACAAAGGAGAACCAGTTTACAATGTGTAGTGACTGGAAGTCAGAGCATTCCCTGATTATTCAAACTTTAAATGCAGTTTAATTTGAGTCTCAGTAATGTATCAAAAGCCTTTTTTTTTTTTTTTAAATAAAATGACCTAAACATGTAGTGATCAGACCATAACTTTAGCTGGTAGCTCCTCCCACATGCAGCCACAGTGTCAGTCTTTAAAGAACACAACTGATAATGTAAGGTAAGTTATTGTGTTGTGATGTGAGTTAATGTGTTGTGAGGTAAGTTATTGTGTTGTGTTGTGAGTTAATGTGTTGTGAGGTAAGTTATTGTGTTGTGTTGTGAGTTAATGTGTTGTGAGGTAAAACTTAGTTCAAATAAAATCTTTTTTTTTTTTTCTGTACTCTAGACAAAAGAAAAATACAATAACAATGACTGTTCACAGCCAGCACCATTGTGTGATGCAATAGTGGGTTAACATTACTCACAGAGGCAAAAAACAACAATGAATGAAAGTAGAAATAGTAAATTTTCGGCAAAAATATGTTTGTTTTAATGATTGCTGAAGGTTGTTGCTTTGATGCTTAAATACATACCTTTTGGCCAAAGAAGCTGAAGTTTATTTAGGGAAAAAAGTTGAATAAATTCCTGAAGCTATTTGCTTAAAAGGTTGCAGAAGTTATTGTAGCAAAAAGTTTAAAGCTGAAGAGTCTTCCAAATGTAATGCTGCAAAATTTGCTGAATTGCAGAGACTGTAGAATTTGCAGAAAAACTATAAGTTGTAGAAAAATTATACGTTGCACAAGAAATTGCAGAAGAGATCATTATTTTTTTTATTTTTTTTATTTATTTATTTTTTCTTCACTTGTTCTGTCCAACAACTTAGCAAACAGATTAGAGCTGCAGTCCTTTTGTGTTGGACAGGTTTTACTATCACAAAAAGAGGTTATAGAACTTTAGAAGCCAGAGTGTATATTTGAATTAACCCCTTTTTGTTGTGTTATTTATTTCTTTATTTGTTATATTTAGTGTGTGTGGGGAGGAAGAGGGAAAATATGTGTCGGGGGGTGGGGGGGTGGGGGTGGAAGAGAGTAAAAGGAAGAAAGGTGAAAAAAAAGGGAGGGATACAAGCACTGATTTGGATCAGTTATTCTTTTAAGCTGTAACAATTATACTAGATCTGCTGGAAAGACAAATATTCCATCATGGGTAAAATTCTGACACGAAAATGAGTGGAAAATATCTGTCCATCAATACACTGTAGGTCAGAAGGAGGGATGAAGCAGACAGGGAGCAGTGTGGCAGTGTGCACGTGCACGTGGGGGTGGAGATACATGCATGCTGCCGAAGTGAACCTTGTGTTGTGGGGAACCAGATCCTACCCAGCCAGAGCAGCCAGACCAGGAAAGGGGAGGAGAGGCCCCCCAAGGCCAGGCCCCCCCCCCCACACCGGACCCAGGCAGTCCGGGAGGGGGGGAGGCGAGGACCGCCCACCCGACCAGCTTGGCGCAGAGAAGGCCCCCCTACAGGGGCCCCCACAACGGCCAGAGGCATAGGCGAAGAGATCATTATTGTGCATACATTATACAAGAATGTGCATTCAGGATGAAACTGATATCAATGTAGGATTTATCAACCTAAATTGTACATGGCGTTCCCACTTCAGTTTCTGAATGGCCTAAATAGTCAGGATGAACAACAACAATTAAAGCTGACACAGAGTATTGTTATAATTTAAAACCTTTTTAATATTGATAACAGATTTGATCATGATACCAAATACTTGCTCTTTGCTCAGTTTGTCAGAGAAATCTAAAAAGATTAAGATCTTCCTCTATCAAGCTGAGAAACCCATATAAACCAATGACATTATGGCAGTTTCACATCCTTTAAACAAATAGGAAGAAAAATAATAAAGTGGCGAACAACAGTGTGTTTAATAAGCGCAATCAAACTGTTAATTAAAGCTACAAGCGGCGTTGGATAAATAAAAAGAAGAGCTCCTGGCCAATCATGACTTGATTTCCACTGTTCATATCAATGAGCCGTTCAAAAGATTTGATTCGTTAGTGAACATCACAACGCTACTTTCAATGTTTTTTCTACCCTTAAACCATCAAAACATTTCCATTTTTTCATGCCTCCTTACTGAAACGCTGCCACATGAAACTTTTGAAAACTTCCACAGATTCTGATTTTGTCTGCTGAAGAGTTTAGTAGAAATATGGGCCAAAAAAAATAAGGTCCCCTGGTGAGTGAAAATATGAACCCAGCTTATAAAAGATAACATCTGCAATTTTTATAGATATGATAGAAAAAAAAAGATTAGTATTCATAGCACTGGTTAAAGTGTATTTTAACTTCTCTGTTTTGTAAACATTTTATTTTTGTGTACATCTTTAAATATGATTATAGCATGGTCACTACTATAACTTTTGGTTAAAAAAAAGAACAAAAAAAACATTTTAGTTAAATGAATGTGTGCATAAATGTGAGCTACCACTTGCTATTCAATCTGGTGATAGTCAGCTTTGAAACACCAACTGTAGGGCAAAAAAGTATTTAGTCGGCTACTTATTGTGCAAGTTCTCCCTCTTAGAAAGATGAGAGAGGTCTGTAATTTTCCTCATAGATATAGCTCAACTATGAGAGACAAAATGAGAAAAAAGAAATCCAGAAAATCCCATTGTCTGATTTTTAAAGAATTTATTTACAAATTATGGTGGAAAATAAGTATTTGGTCACCTATAAGGAGCATTATTTCTGGCTCTCACAGACCAGTAACTTCTTCTGTAAAGGGATCCTCTGTCCTCCACTCGTTACCTCTATTAATGCTACCTGTTTGAACTTGTCATCTAAATAAAAGACACCTGTCCACAACCTCAACCAGTCACTCTCCAAACTCCACTATGGTCAAGACCAAAGAGCTGTCTCTTTGGAAACAAAATTATTGACCTGCACCAGGCTGGAAAGACTGAATCTGCAATTGGAAAGCAGCTTGGTGGGAAGAAATCAACGGTGGGAGCAAATATTAGGAAATGGAGGACATACAAGAACTCTACTCATCCTGTTTGGAGGAGAAAGAAAGAATTTGGATGAGTTGCATCCAAAGATCACCATACTTACTGTAGAGCATGGGGGTAGAAACATCATGCTTTGGGCCTGTTTTTCAGCAAAGGGGAGCGGAGTATAAAGGATCTGTGTAAAGGAAAGAATGCATGGAGCCATGAATCATCAGACTTTAAGTGAAAACCTTCTTCCATCAGCAAGGGCATTGAAGATGAAGCATGGCCGGGTCTTTCAGCATGACAACAATCCCAAACACACTCCACAGGTAACAAAGGAGTGGCTTCATAAGAATCATTTCAAATTCCTGGAGTGGTCTAGTCAGTCTGCAGATCTCAACACCATAGAAAATCTTTGGGGGGGTTGAAAGTCTGTTGTCCAGAAGCAAAAAAACAAGTTTGACTGACCTGAAAACAGGTAAGATAATGTATTAGTTTTCATTATACTATTTTACATGCAGTCTTAAAAACAAAATTTAATAGGCCAGTCATTTATATAAATTTCACTAAACTGTATTTGAAGAACCCAAACTAAAAACTCAGGAAGCCATTCATTTTGTCTCATAAAAGCATTTATTTACTTTCCCTTCAAAAAAGTAATTTGTTGGTTGTTTAGTGACTGCTGAATAAAAAAAGCATCTTAGTGTGTTTGTCTGCAGTTTGTTTTTAAGATGACGGTAGCAGGTAAAACATACAGTATCTAGGCTGTGATGTGTCCTTAAAGTCCCACTTTAATCATATTTTGATGTATTGTGAAGCGCTCCCAGGGGTCCTAATTATGTTTATGCCGTTCTTAGCCAAAAATAAAAAAAACTGTCATTTTCTAGGACAGTTTATGCAGAGCGGCAGGAGCTCATTACAAATTTACCTGTGAGTTGAGGGCGGGACTATTGCAGCGGAAGTAAGCCTCAGCTGATGTCCCATCATCCCCTTGTTTACACTTTCTCCTGCTAGCTTCCAGCCGCTCACAACCCCATGCTAATGTACAGTTTTGATCCAAATATCAGCTGAGAGGAGGAAAGTGAGGATGTTAGTGGATCTATGTGTGTCCAAGTGTATGCATGAGAATAGAGCGGAGCAGAGAGTCTTTGGCTGTCTCATTTCATTTGCTGCAACGGGGAGCTTTTTCAAACGGCAGTTTTTAATCTGGTCTTAATTGCCTAGAATTGAAATAATCAGAAATGCAGTGTTAAGCTTACTTTTCTTCATACATGTCCTCCATTCTGAGAAAAATGCTACAAGAACTTGTTAAAAACACCAAAAACATGGTTTTCAGTGGAGTGGGTCTTCAAGGATGTTTTGTGTTTTTTTTGGATACAGTGGGAATTGCGTCGTTTTTCGAGTGAAGGGAAAGAGCAGCAAAATGTCATTATCAGAGGGAGAGAGAGGATGTAGAGGTGATAACAAAACACAGTTTTTTGAAACTGAGTTCCAATTTGGCAGTTGGTTTTCCAGGGTGCAGGGTCAGAGCAGACAGGTGGTTTTCCACCGGAGGGGTGGCCTCAATACCACTCAAGGTAATCTGGCAAGGTGAAGGTACAGTCCTGAATACTGGAGTTTTGATGAGTTGCAGGTGTGTCAGAACACCCTGTCATCCTACTGAACACATGTGGAAACAAACTGATCTAAAATAATGAGAAGAAAATAAATATCCGATCCGACTGGGATGCAACCTCCGATTTCGACCCCATGTTTGAGCCAGATTTCCAATCACTGATTAAATCTGGACATCCCTAGTATTTAAGACCCCCTGTTTCTTGTCCCTCTTAGCTGTTAATGTTGCTCAGGTAATGTAGTCATCACTGCTTCACCAGGGGCTTGATTGAGAGTCATTCCTGCTGAACCGCTTGTGCCTGCAACCTGAAGCTCATAAACAACTGGGATGCATGCTTGGGCTGATAAACGGCTGCTTTTAATTACTAGTTGCTTTGCTGGCGACTAGTAATTAAATTAAGAATTTGGTTGTGTGGATGTGTAAGTATATATGTGTGAGGTTAAAATTTAATAGTCATGTTACAAATGTGTTTGTTAATTTGTTTTGACTTAGAGTTTTGCATTTGATTAAATATGTCTAATCTGTAACTGTGCATTGTTTTACTCTCAGAAAATTTGGTATAGCATTCTGACTCAATTTAAGTTGCAATTCAGAATATCTTTTTTTCTGTTGAGCTACAGTGTACTCAAGGGCGGACTTACCATAAGGCAAAGGTAAGCAATCGCATGGAGCCGCAAGCTGAATGTATAAAATACATTTTACGTCCATCATAGAAACACCCCAAATCACTGAACTGGCATAAGGTTGATCATGTAAAAGTGTTTGGTCCTTCCCCGTCCTTCTGCAGAAATGGTATTTTCCAGTCAACAGCAAGTCAAGAAACTTGCAAGTTGGCGAGCAGAGGCAGCGTTTGCCAGACTGGGCGGTTTTCAGCTCAATAGGGCAGTTTTTGTTCTGATTTTCAGATAAATTGCAGATAAATTTTGATTTTGGTGAATGGACATAATTTGGGCAGGTTTGGCATCAGTTCTGGAGCTTTTAGTTCGTGGTCGAAAAACGTTTCAAGCAGGGAAATGCTGTCTAAGGAAAGGCAGGTGACAGACGTTTCATCTGTCGTCTTCCTCACCTGCCGGTATGAGATGCATAGCTTACTGATAATAAAATAAATATGTGTCCACTAATCTGTTCCATAAATTCAAATGATAAGTTTGATTCTAATCATTTTAATAATTTTAATCCTCAAAATTTCTGTATTTTGCGTATTCCCTGTTTAATTTCTTTCTCAATTATAAAATCAACCATATACGTTATTAAAGACTTAGTGCAATGACTACCCTTTTTTGCCTCAAAACAAGTTTGTAAAAGTTTGAGACTGATAAGAGATAAAGGCAGTTCTGATGTTTGACATAATTTCTGTGGTGTTTTCTGCAGCTGCTTGACTGAGAGGCAGATTCCTTAACTTCTTTCAATTATCTGGGACTCAAAACTGTTCTGAAGCTGATAACACATCTGCAGCCCACACAAATACACAGGGGGGAGAACAACATTTTGCTTTCAACACACATTTCTTTAGATGTGTGTTTACCCTGCACAAATGCCATATCTCATACTTTGTGTTTGCTTCTCTGTGTCTCTGTACAGTGGGATTTTTTTAATGTCTAAAAAACATATGTTATAATTTGGTATGTTTTATTGTCAGAGACATATTTCCGATTGGATCTGTGCATATAAATATATGATATTTCCTTTGTATTTTTAAAAAGAAAACTTCAAGTTAACTGCTTATCTTTTCTCAGTACAACATCTTTTATTAACTAAGGAATTCTTGAGGAGGATGTAGTTAGCATGTAGTTAAAATATATCCAGATTTTTTTGAAGGTTAATACAAAGGCAGACTATGAACAACATAAATATAACATTATATAAAACATATCAATAGAAAATACCATAGTAAACCAACTCAGTGACCTTGTGGTAGTGTCCCCCTGAGACAGGAAGATCAAGATTTCATATCAACTGATGGGTTATACAAAAGACTATAAAAATTGGTCTCTAGTCTCCCTGCTTGACACTCAGCATTAAGGGGTTTGCTGTAGAGGTAAAACCACAGGTATTTCCTTCATGTGGTTTTGACTGCAGCTCAGTGTTTTCTCAAGATGTAGAGAGCAAAGTTGTACTCAGGTGACAACTAATGAGACTTTAACAATAATATACACTTATCGGCCACTTTATTAGGAACACCTTGCTAGTACCGGGTTGGACCCCTTTTGCCTTCAGAACTGTTTTAATCCTTGGTGGCATAGATTCAACAAAGTACTGGAAACATTCCTCAGTTTGGTCCATATTGACATGACAGCATCACACAGTTGCTGCAGATTTGTCGGTTGCACATCTATGATGTCATTCTCTTGCTCCACCACATCCCAGAGGTGATCTATTGGGTTGAGATCTGGTGACTGTAGATGCCATTTGAGTCCAGAGAACTCATTATCATGTTCTAGAAACCAATCTGAGATAATTCCAGCTTTGTGACATGGTGCCTTATCCTGCTGGAAGTAGACACAGAAGATGGTACACTGTGGTCATAAAGGGATGGACATGGTCAGTAACAATACTCAGATGGGCTGTGGCATTGTAACAATGCTCAGTTGGTACTAAGGGGACCAAAATGTGCCAAAAAATATCTCATGAATATATTGATGCAAGGCAGAATGGATCCATGATGTCATATTGTTGATGCCAAATTATGAATTTACCATCCGAATGTCAGGGTAGATCAGCATTGTTTCTGAAATACTCAGACCAGCCTGTCTGGTACCGACAACCATGTCACGTTCAAAGTCAGTTGAACCCCTTTTCTTCCCCATTCTGATGCTTGGTGTAAACTACAGCAGATTGTCTACATGCCTAAATGCACTGAGTTGCTGCCATGTGATTGGCTGATTTCAAATTTGCAATAACGAGCAGTTGGACAGATCCTTAATAAAGTGGCCAATGAGTGTATGTCAGGGCTGGCCAAACCCGGTCCTCATGAGTCGCAATCCTGCCTGTTTCCCGCTCTCCCTGCTTGATACTGACTCCATAAAGTGTGTTCAGTCATCTGGAATAATCTGAGTCAGCTGATGAGCAACAAGCGGGACAGGGAGAGCCAGAAAGCTGGCAGGGTTGTGGCTAATAAGGACCAGGGTTAGTCAGTCTGAATATATGCACCACTCACAATAAGTTAGGGATATATCTATATGAAGTTTTTTTCTGAATGCGCCTTCTTTTTGACAAACCTATTAAAATGCTTCTGTGATGACTGATGTGTTGGGTATTGATCCTTGGTTTCTTGCTTAAAGAAAATGTATTAATAGTGCAGCTGATAACTGTCATTGTTTTGCAAATTGTGGAGAAGGATAGAGTACTTGCAAAGATTCTTTATTTCACAATTAAACCTTACTGGGTTTGGTCATGAACAAAGTGACATAGTAGGTTAAAATGCACAGTATAGCAATGGTCTGATTTGAAGAAACGTAATTGAAACAATTTTGTTCAAATAAAATATAAAAAAATAAATAAAACAAAAATAATTTAAAGTCAAAGCTCTTTATTCTCCTAATTGACTCATCTACATGAAATTTACATATTGTTACCCTGAGCAACTAGTCACTGGGGAAGATTTTATGTGTACATGTGCATGCTCCTAAGAGTATTAAGTGGAGCTGAGTGAAGTGTAAATGCTATTGGATGGATGTATGAACCATATGCTTCACCTCATCAGAGACTACACACATACAAGCACAGGGGAAGTTAGTGAGATGAGACAGACTAAAAGCAGCATAAACGGATAAAGGAAATAGATCAAGAAAACATCTACATCTTTTAACAGTGGGTAAAATGGAAAAATAACCAGCTGCCTAATCATTTAAGTTTTTTTATAGCTGTAAATCAGAGGGAAATAAAGTGCACACTATCTGCTTGAACACTGTAAGATCTCTATTTGGGCCACTATTTTGCACATCATGTGACTAAACTCTGAGCGCGCATTGTAGAGGGTGGTATGAACGTAGCATTAAAAAAGTTTTTCTGTAACAGGCCTGGATAGATTTACAACAAAGAGTATGTTTAATACTTTGTCCCTAATATCGGACTGCAAATCTTTAACTTATTCTTCTATATTCAAATTTGTAAACATAACTACAGAGTTTGGCAAACTGTTCCCCAAAACCTGGGTAAAACTGAGACACACATTGAAAGTATGGGCTCTGCAAGTATGAGTCTGAAAGCCTAATTGAGGGCTGTCCTGTGTCTGTATGACCAGAGCAGGAGCTTAGTTCACTCAGCAGGCAGTAGGTCTGACCTGTTCCAGGTGCATGTTGGATTCCAGCAGGGCTGCCCTTCATCACTGGTTCTGTTCATAACCTCTATGGACAGAATTTGTGGACGCTGCCAATGAGTGGGTCTGGTTTCTGCTGTTTGCAGATGATGTCCTGAGCACTAGTCATGGGGGGGAGATGGGTGAAGAGGAAAGAAGGTGTTTAGCAACGGCCTGGAGTATGAAACTGTTTCTGAGTCTGGTGGTGTGAGAGTGGAGGCTCCTGTACCTCCTCACTGAGGGCTAAAGAGGTTAAGTGGAGGGTGGTGTGTGTCCTTGACAATTGTCAGTGCTTTGCGGGTGGTATATATGTCCTGCAGGGAGGGGAGTGGTGCTCCAATGATTTTCCTGGCTGTGATCACTATCCGCTGCAGGGCTCTTCTGTTGTTGTCTGTGCAGCTACCACCCCACAAAGTGATGTAGCTGGAGAGGATGCTCTCAATGGTTCCTCTGTAGAATGTGACCATGATGGCTGATGATGCACTTGACCTTTCTGTTTCCGTAGGAAGTAGAGGTGTTGCTGGGCTTTCTTTGCCAATGATGAGGTGTTGGCGGTCCAGGAGAGGTCCTCACTGATTTGTGCCCCCAGGAATTTTGTGCTGCTCACTAAAGCAGTACCGAGTGGCAGGTGTTGAGTGTGGCCCCTCTGGAAGTTGACAACATCTCCTCGGTCTTGCTGACAGTTAGCAGGAGGTTATTGTTTCTGCACCATTTTGTCAGCAGATATACCTCTTTCCTGTAGGATGTCTCATCGGGCTTGGTAATGAGACCCACCAGAGTTGTGTCGTCCACGAACTTCACAAGGTGGTTGGTGCAGTGGGTTGTTGTGCAGTCAAGTGACTAAGCACACAGCCTTGGGATGACCCTGTGTTCAGAGTGAATGTACTCAGGGTGTTATTGCCGACACGTACTGTTTGTGGTTTTTGGTTGAGGAACTCTAGCAGCCAGTTGCAGGTGGGGGTGCTAAAACCCAGCTTGTCCAGTTAGCAAATGAGTTGTTGTGGTATCATTGTGTTGAATGCCGAGCTGAAGTCTATGAACAGCATTCTCATACAAGTACTTTTTGTCCAATTGGGTGGACAGCAGAACAGATGGCATCCTCTGTGGATTGTTTGGGTCGGTATGCAATCTGAAAGGGTTCCAGGGTGGATTTTGCTCATATAAACAACTTATTTATAAATTGTTTTATAGACTGCATCAAACTGTTTAGTAGAAACACACTTAAACAAGTTTTACCAAATGATCTGTTGCCTCTTCAACACTGATCTTTTACATATTCTTTTTAAAAATATGAATACTTCAAAGATGGACACAGCAACACAATACCAAGGGTATGGAACTCCTTAATTGCTTTACTAATTGCTCTCCTGCAAGAGCAAAATATTGTCATACTATCTTAAATCTTTTTAAAAAGGCTATACGATTCTTGAAGCTTATTACTCACCTATTCACGCATTTGAGCCACAATAATATTGACCAATAACCATCTGGTTGAAAGTTTCAGTCTTTTCATACTCTTTGATCACAGTGGTCAGATTTTGAAGTTACAAAGATGTGTTTAAAATAAGCACAAGTCTATTTTTTAAAACAAATACTGTCAAATAACTGTTTTTTTCCCCTTTACATAGAATAATAATAATAAAAAAGTAAAAATAATGCAAGAGAAAACAATTACTGTTCATTGGTGGATTCCAGCCAGAATCACTTGTGTCACTACTCAGACTGAGAGCACCAATGTATCTGTGAGACTTGGGGAGCTAGGCCTTTCACATGCTTCTTGCAGCAAAGTCAAATCTAAAGATAACAAAAACACTGAAATGTGACTAATAGAATCCAAAATAAAGTAGTAGATGATTATGGCTCTTGAAAAAAACCCCCACTACACTACAGAAACGTTTGAAGTAAGAGTCACGAACTATATTTTCTGCATAAGGAACACATAAAAGCTCTAAGCTATCATACTTAGGTAGAACATTTATAAATACCTAGGTTTGACAAATAGAAAGATTGCACATCTAAAAAAATGAGTACGTAGTTTTGAAACCGATCACTAGCATTTTCCCTACAGAGCAGGTCATTCTTCATTAAAACATGCTACACCTCAAAATTCAAACAATTACCTAACTATAGTACCTTCGTTAACAAATGCTAGCAAATGCTAAATGCTACAATTGTTGAGGAAACCAAAACTATACTCTCAAAAAGCACAAACATTAAACATTTACACAATAGTTCCATTTATTAAATATTTTTAAGTTTCTTTTCCCTATCTCACAATCAAGTTCCACAGCTCACAATGCCTCAAATCGTGGCACTGAAAATGTGAGCTGTTATAAGTCCTGGTGTGACTGGACAAGCCTCAACAGAACTTTGCTATTCACACCAGCACCACCTCACCCAACCATCAACTCCACAGCTTGCTAACGGCAAAATAACGGCCAAAGAATTAAACTCCTGAAATTCGACTATTTTACACTTAATTGCCGAAGTCCAGATTTTTCACCTCTGGAAATTTGCCTGCCTCACTCTTACTTACCCGTATGAATTGTTTCAGGGTCACAGGGTTGCTGGAACTTACGTATACCAGAAAGTGTCGGACAAAGGCAGGGTACACCCTGGACAGGTTGCCAGTCACACTTAGGGACAATTTTGAGATCCCAATTAACCTAAGATGCCCCCACCAGCTCACCCTTGCCAACATGTTTATATAGGGATAGATGTTGTATTTTTGACATAATATATGGTCTTTCAGTGCCCTCAATGAAATAACGTATTATTCGAAAGACAACCATGTGCATTAGTATGCACATGTGTATTATACTACATTGAGCAACATTTGCTGGAGGTCTGGCAGCACAGGAGCGCATGACAATTATCTTCTTGATGAATTTAATTAAAATGGAAAAAGTAAATAAAATCTTTGACTATTTTCTTCTTCTAATAATTACAGGATTGTCTTTGTCCTCATTCTTCATCTGTTCCGCCTTCAGCTGTTGTGATTTGCTCTAATCTAGTTCTAAGTGCTGTTTAATTTACAGCAGATGCTCAAAATCTGAGAACACTTTCAAAAAGTCATTAGGGCACAGCATGATTCTACATCTTTTATTTTTAATGGAAATTTAAAAATTTTGTAGTTCTGCTTTGTTAAGGCTAATTAAGGATATTTTAAAAGGGCAACTCATTTCAGACCCATTATCTATGCTAAAAAAGAATTTTTACTGTATGCGGATATGATACACACACGTATGACACAAACTCAAAAGCTTCTCAAATCCTGTAGTTACTGGAGTTTAATTATTTTCTAAAGCTGCAGCTATAGAGGTTCTTCGTTCCAAAGATTCATCACACAAACCATATGTCCAATACTCCAGAGGAAAATCAGCAATGGCAGACAATTACCACAATTTCTAGTATTTTGCCTGTGCTGAAACAAAAATACACACAATCTAAAAATAATGAGCGCAAACTTTTTTTTTTTTTTTCTTTTTTCATTTGGCACGCATGAAACAAGATGTAATGTAAAAAGTCTGTTCAGTAACAAAGTAATACTGTGACAGAATCAGTGTGACGCCTCAGCTGGGGAACTTTTCTTGCTGTTCCTTCACATGTAGAGACTCATATCATTACAGCCCCATGTCATTTTCTGCCAAACGTTAATAAATATAAAAAAAAGTAGCACCAATTAAGCCCACAGATTGATGAATCTGAAGTTAGACTTCTTTTTTCTTCTAATGACACTCCTCTTCATCTTTCTAGCAGCAGTTTGTTCATCTGTAAAGTTTTAGCTGGGATAGCACAGCAAGTTAGTCTAATTAGTTGAAATAAACTTGATGGGATCTTCTGATGTGTATTCAACCTTGCATAAAACCACAGAGGAGCTGACTTTACAGTTTCCTGTGAGCCGTCCTCATTAAAACACTTCTGCTGGTTATCTGTAGCTTTAATAAAAACCCAATAAGGTACTCATATTATAAATACTAACCCCTTGCTGATGACAATCTGCTGCGTTTATCAGAGTGCAATGAAATTGACCCTTACAGGTCCATTTATGCTTTACCTGGCAGTTCTAAGTTCTGTATGCTGAAGACAGTTGTGCATTTTACCCCATAATTTATAGTGACACAGTTAAACTTGCTGTGAGAGAGTTTGGCTTTACAGAACATGATACCACACACAGTGACACACTATGTACCCACACTGTGTTTTTCATTTGTTGTTGCTTTTGTTGTTTTCTGTCGCTTTTGTTATTAAAACGGTTGTTTGGTGTGCATTTTTATTTTAGCTTAATTTACTTAAGCTAAATTTACATAAGTTACAGATGCTTTTCTGTTCTTTTTTAATGTTGCACTGTTAAAACTGAATGTCACTTTGCTATTTGAATGTCACTCTGACAATTTGAGACAAAATAATTGTCCCCTCGTGGGAAAAATAAAGTCTTATCTTATTTTATTTTACAACAGTTTCCACTACCAAAGAGGTTAAGGGTACCATGTATCAAAAGGGGCATTTTTTTGTGTACAAAAAGGAGTTCGGAAAAATGTATTTATTTTGTTTAAAAATGACTCAGGTTTGTACTTTGTGATGGGAATTTATGAAACCCACTATCATTCTAAGCTGTACTCTGAGGCAAAACAAAGAAGAGGCTTGCATTGTGTCAAAATAACTGGTATAGTAGACTTTCACCCATTATCATCATATTCTGTTGATGGAAAATTGTGAATCTAAACAAAATCTAAGAGCAATAGATATTTTCCAATCTTTGAAGTACTGAACAAAGGGTAATTCTTCAATATCTATGCATCCATCCATCCATCCATCCGTGCATCCATCCATCCATCCATCCATCCGTGCATCCATCCATCCATCCATCCATCCATCCATCCATCCATCCATCCATGCATCCATTCATCCATCCATCTAAAATGTTCATCATAGGTGCACTTCAACAGTGAGAGACAGAATCTGAAGAAACATTCAGAAATCATGTTGTATGATTTTTTTAAAACAATTTATTTGTATATTACTGTGACAAATACGTATTTGATCACTTGATTATCAGATAGATTTCTGACCAGCAAAGACCTGCTGTTCTGCTTTTAAATAGTCCAACTCCACTCTGCACCTATGATGAAAGTTTTAGAACCCTCCATGTTTTCTAAGTGGGAGAACTTGCTAAGTCACAGGGTGATCAAATACTTATTTTCCTCTCTGTGTATCTAAATATCTATATATACATATCTATATACCTATGTATCTCTCTCTCTATCTATCATATTATTCAATAATTGAATTATTTCTGTCCATTAAACTGTTTGTATAATCATCTACTTTTACATTTGTTTTTACGAAACGAAATGGGTGGCAAGCGAAGCAAACATTTCTACGGACTGCCATCAATGAAGTCATACCTGACCTCCCAGAGATGTCAAAATATATCCTTGAAGAGCATCTGAAGTCGCTTGAGGTGCTCTCTAAAGACCTCCAGTTTGTTTATGAAGCGAATCTGTTAACTCTTTTGAGGTCAAAATACAAGTTAAATATTTTAAGGGGGAAAAAAGAACAAAGCAAGAAAAACCTATATGTAAATTAAACTTTTTTAAAAGCATTATTAAAACGTACTTTTTTTTTCAATGATGTTCGTGTTCTTATTAAGGTAAAACTCTTTGCTACCAATGCCGTCACTTTTACTGGGAAGTTCCTCCTCAATTTTTTCCAACAGCTTTGAGTAGAGTTTGAACAGAGTTTTGATGATGGGGTGACAACCTTTATGATACCATGGGATGAGTTTGTAGAGGAACAGTTGCAGCTGCTAGAAAGAGGAAAACGTCCAAACTCTCGAGTAAGAAGAGAGATGATCCGGATTGTTGCTAATGAGATGATGTGCAAGAGCTCTCTTATTAGCAAAAGGGTTTCTACTGAAGTTGCTAAACAGATGGTAACAAAATATCCTAGTTCTTTGCAAGATGTGGTTAAAGGAGATGTGATTAGAATAGGTTTTGATTCTTTTGTTAAACAGTTACAAAACAGGATCGAAAACATGAAGCAATATTCAACACCAAAAATAGGAAAATGAAGGCATTTCACTGAGTCAGATACTGGAGTAGTCTCTTCAGAACATAGAGCAGTAATAGAAGACACATATGGGTTCACCAAATGGGATGTGAAATGTCTGCCACTTAGGGAGACTACATTAAGTCAACTGGAGAAGAAAGAAAAGTTAAAGATAATGTTGCAAGAGACGGGTGCAAATCCAGAAGTTGTCAGAATGTGGAACCAGCTGGTGACTTTACCTGAAGAGAGATTTACTCATAGCTCATATTTATCCCTGGTTTTGAATGTCCTTGTGTGAATTTGGCCATAGGAGACAAGGAGACACCGGATGCATCAGAGGAGTCAAGATTGGTGGGAGAGGATAGTTCTTTTAGAGTTCATCGATCAAATGGTGAAGCAGTTTGGCCATCCATTTGTCCAAATTCACATGATTGTTTGCACGTTTCCACAGGACACTTCCACATTCAAAAGCAAACACACTGTCCTGAAGCTGCTCCTCTGCTTGGAGACGGTCACTCGAGCGACCAGACCATGTTCCCATGCACCCCACCCCGCTCGCAGGCATGAAGCTCAGCTGCTTTGCTTGGAGATGGTTCTCTGCGCTCAAAAGCCTCCTCCAGAGAACACACCATCTATGCATGATATAAAAGCCAGCGAAGTAATGACCCACAAACAGAATAAAGTGTTTACATGAAAAGATGATCTTGTGTCCCTGATCTAGCCAGACTCAACTCAAATGTCATCACAAGCCATGTCCATGACCTGTAAAAGGTTTTCCTGAGTATATGGTTGTCTCTCATAAACTTTCCAATGTCAAGCAGAAAAAAATTCTTCATTTGAGTTAAGAAATAGAGAATAACGTTGAAGGAAAGCTGCAACTTTGGCCTGGATCTCATCAGAAGTTCTTGTCCTTTTTCTGGGTCCAAATTTTTGTTCTATGTCAGGTCTGGGTCTTAGAGTGACTTTAGTTCTTGGCGCCGATCTGGGTCTCGGTCCAGGTCTGACTTTTGGTCTCACTCTGTTATCCATCTTTGAATGGTCGCTCAGTTGTGCTAGAGTTGCTCTTTTAACCCTTGTGCTATTCTAGGGAGTTGGGTCACCTAGACCCCACAAGACAGTGCGCTGAACCTTTTTTCTTCAATGATTTGTGATCTTCACTGGTGTCCATAGATTACATAAAATCCTCTCCACCTTTATCCACCTTTGTCATGGTAGGGATAGCACATCAATGTAAGGATGGGGTCATAGGATTGCACAAGGGATAATCACAGCTTTTGATTGGCAACAAGTGTCTTCAGTTTGCTGGTTAGTGCAGAGTCTGATTGTGTATTTAAGTGGATGTTGTATATGCCAGTTGTATTTTAAAAGTAACAATAGCTACATGTACAAACTGTCTTTGATTGGATTAAAGATCAAATTAGAATTTAACGGTGTACAAATTACCCAAATATAACAAACATTTCTATCTATGAACTATCTAAAATATTGGAAGCGACAGTAGAAAAAGAAATAGCGAGTTCTGTTGTAACAAAACAAAGCTGCAGCATAGAGCAAAATGATCTTAACGTGTTGCGTGAAGCAACATTTCATTCAAAATCTGCCTCCGCCAGCTCACACATCGTCCCAAAGGTTCTCCTCTGCTTGTAGACACTGTTCTCCCAGGAGACACAGTTCTCCTACGGTCCAAAGCCTCCTCCTCCAAACCATAAGAAAGCACCCTTACCTTGCCTGCAAACAGGAAGCTATGAGTCGCAAAGTAGCGGGTTCGCGCTCCAAAGCCTTCTCTGGAAGAGGGTCATGTAAACACACCGTGTTTATGAGTTTTATTGTGATCAGGCGTTTATTCCGATTACTTTTGCCCATGGAACTGCAGTTAATGTGTAATGTTTTCTGCAAAGAGTAGACCCAGAATTTTGCAAATTGTGCATTGACTGCAAATTGTGTTTTGGGCTAAAACCATAGACTCTATGGCATTGAGTATGTTTTTGAGGAAAAAGTTTAATAAATCGATGGGCTGGTTTAGAGAATGCCACTTAGTGTTTTAGCAATTTGTAAAAACTGTAATTTTTGACCTGGGTGAAGCCAAATGCCCCAACAATATTTAGTGAACAGAGGAGAAATGCAGCCTTTCAAGACATCAAATAATCTTTATGTAAGAACACAGTTTTGCACAACCAGATCATATAAACGTTGGAATAAGAAGCTGTGAGGGTAGAGCTGCTTTTTATGCCAAAGCCCATCGGCAGGACTTAGCCACAGGTAACAGAGAAAGGGGTGCAATTGGGATTGTTATTTTTGTATTTTGTTACTCTATGAACATTAACTTCATGAAGTTAACCTTCATAAAGTAACCTAAAAAACCTTAGGTTTTGGTTGTGGCTCATTCAAAAATGCTTGATCCATCTTACATGTTTACAAATTCAGTCTCCTTGGATCCCATGTTTCATTCCTCCACCTATGTTCCATTTTCATCAAAAAATTTTTCACTAATAAATACAAAATGTTGTTCAGTGCTTTTCTGATGATGGTAGTTGTGCAACTCTTTAGGATGTGTGTGTGCTTCACTCTGCTTAGAAATGTTACCTCCGTCTTTAGAAGTATCTGAGTAGAGAGAATCCCTTGACCAACCAATCTCTTGACCAACTGGAACAGGCGGACAGCGGGTAATCTTGTCACAGTAACCACCTTAAAATCTATTAAAAATAATTCCCTTTAACCATCCATATGGTCATGGTATAAGTTGTAAACATTGTAACTTGACAGGAATTCTACCCTTTTCAATGTGAGATGAGTCGTCACATTGAAACCTTCTTAGCTTCTCATTTATCACCCATAATTCACAGACTTCTCTCCTATTTGATAGTCACTGTAATGAGTTGAAACACCTTCTTCCCTATTTGTATAGGATTACTAATAATAATCGAAATCACAAAGTAATTTGTTTAAAGTCATTTCAAATCACAATGTAATCACACCAACTTGAAGTTTTCTATTTTAGAAATAATTGACAATTTATTTAATCTAGTGATTGTAAAAAATGTTGGGTAAATTCGGAAATGATCTTTGAACCAGTTAATTTTTCATTTTGAAAGTGAGTCCTGAGCAACCAATTGTGTGCCAGTATAACTAAAGAAAATAAACAGAGGACTAAAACGTATAAAAATGACGAGCCAGTCTTGCAAAGAGTGTCCCGGTTGTTTTATTTTATTAGAAAATGTCAACACACCATAAAAATTACATGTACAAAACTATAGATTTGGAATTCTTTTATGTACACTTACAAAAGATAAAGCCCAAATAAAAGGTGAGAACAAGAGAGGGGAAAAGTGATAACTCTGTGTTTTTTGGGTTGAGTTTGACTTAAGATGGGTACCAGGGTATGAGGTTCTTGTCCATTTCCTTCTCTATCATCAAACATACTGTATTTCCATGGAACTGTGAACCAACAGGATTGTAATGGCTACATTGATACTGCTAAACAGCAGCACGTGCAATTACACACACACACACACACACATGTGAATGCTGATTATTTGAAACTGCATGTGTGCCACACATCCTACTCACACAATTGCATTTGAAATATATGCAAGAGGTGCCATTAATGAGCTTCTGCAATGTCGGGTTGTCAGTCAGAAGTGTCAGAAATTAAACATTAAATGAGAGAAGACCTGTAATTACCATTGCTTGAGAATCTAAATCCTCTTTTTGGAGATAATCATGATGGAGTGAAAGCAAAAAGCAACAACCACAATTTGGAGAAGTAATTTGAAGCCGTTTTTGATGATTTTTTGTTTACATCAAACAACAGAAAAATTTAGAGCCAAAAAAAATGTAACGACAAAGTCACTAATGCTAAAAATGTTTGATGTGAAAACTCCATGATTTGTGTTATTTGGTACCCTGCTTCTGAAAGTATTTATATTGAAATGCTTCATTGCTGTATCTTGACCAACACTCGACCTTTGTCCTGATTGGTGGGCCTGAAAAGAATGAGAGAAAAAAGAAAATCACTTTTTTCCACCACTTTCTTACCTCACACCTGCAGAGAACATATGATAAAAATCTATTGTTATTGATCTGGACGGCTGCAGTTTGGAGACATTTACACATTGTCCAATCAAAGCTGCTGCAGGCCGGCGATCCGGCTGCCACCACCTTGTGGCCGCCCAATTTCATCATGATGCCACCATCGCCTGACTGACTGACACCTACATTAATGACCACACCAACGATCAAAAAATTAGGCGGCAGCACATCGCGCGGTGGCAGTTGTATATGTGAATGTAGCAAGAAAGGTGTCTCATCTTTGATATATTTGTTCATTAAGGTCATTGCATTTGTGTTTAATTACCCAAATGATCTGCTCTGTGCTCTCCCACCTGTGCTCCCACCTTACTTAACTGTATATAGTGTGTCGTTGTGTTAATTTAATTTCTTTAACTTATTTCTTTATTTTAATTGTACCAAAACACCATGACAAATTCCTAGTTTTGTAAAGTGTGCTCTACTGAACATGGCAATAAAACCATTTCTGATTCTGATTCTGATTCTCTTAATGTTGGTATAAGACTAATCTGATAAATTCTTGAGACAAACGAGTAGATGTTGTCCATTGAACTGCATGTTCCATCCATCCATCCATCCATCCATCCATCCATCCATCCATCCATCCATCCATCCATCCATCCATCCATCCATCCATCCATCCATCCATCCATCTTCTGAACCTAATGAGTCCCTTTCAGTCTCACAGGGCTGCTGGAGCCCACTCGGCAACTGGGGGAAGGCAGGGCACACTTTCAGCAGGTTTCCAGTCTTTTGCAGGGCCACACATTCACATCCACACACTTAGGAACAATTCAGAGGTCCGAATTAACCTATGAAGCATGTTTTTGGATTGTAAAAAGAAGCTGGATTGTCTGAAGAAAAGCCATGTATGGGAAGAGCATGCAAACTCCACAAAGAAAAGTCCAGCCAGGGCCTTCTTTACCACTATATCACTTTGCTGCCCCACATACAATCCTCATAAGGCCTAATTTGAACTTTTTTCCTACTTTTCAAACTGATAGTACACTGACCATCATTCACTAAAAGAAAGACGTTATATTCACACAAATGATTGTTTAAATTAACTATGAATAGTCAAGCTTTTTTGGTTAGATGTTAAAAAAATGCATGATTTGAAGTTTATCCATCCATTTTTATACTCTTTTTTTTTTTTTCCTGTTCCTCGATCTAGATGCGAGGAAACTGCGATAGTAGAGTAATCTGTTGCCTCAAAGCAAGTTTTTGGTACCCGCCTTGGTAAGGGATTATTTGAATGGAGTATCCATTTTTTTCCTTGCATTTTCATGCTATTTCTGGATACCTTGGATTCCTCCCATAATTCAAATGCATGCCTTTCTGTTTCTAAATTATTATTTGAGGTGGATGTAAGTGTGTATGGGTGCTTGTCTTTTTACAGTCTGATTTGACTGTCTTTTACTCCAGCCATGTCCTGTTATCCTGAGTATTACCCATTAATCTAGATCAGGGGTGTTGAACTCGATTGCTCAGGGGTCCAAAATCCAAAACACGCTGACGGTCGCTGGCCTAAAAACAAAACTTTTAAAACGTACTTTATTTAACATACATTTGTATAAAGATAGACTGAATATATTATTCCAGAAAAAAACAACATAAACCTGAAATAACTTATATTTTTCTCTCCATAAAAATATATCCTGTCATATTTATACAATTTAGAAAAAGGTTAACCATAAAAGAAAAAAAACACTGACATTTTTTCACTCTTATGTTATTTTATGTAAATAATAAACTTACATTTTAAATATACTAAAAGATTTGCTCTCAATAAAAATATATCCAGTCAAAATTATAAAAATTCAAAATAGTAATTGGCTGCATAACAAAACAAACAAAACCTGAAAAAATGAATAAAATTTGTGCTTTTCAGCAATAAATCAAATTCTGTTTTTTTTTTTGCTCTTGTGTCATTTTATCAGAGCTGGACACCTGGCATCCTTTTTTGTCACCAAGTTGGTTTGTGTTTGGTGTGAGGTCCCGTGTTGTGGAGATTCTCACGATGGACTGCAGGTGCTCATCAGTGAGACGACTGCTGTCTACTGTTTTGTTAATATTCATCACTGAGAAGAGCTTCTTACACAGAAATATGCGACCAAACATGCGCTGCATGTAGACGGAGCTAGGCCATTTCTGTAGGAATGGAGTGAATAAACTGTGCAGCCCTGCAGTGTCTGTGCCAAAACACTGCAGCTCAACCAGCTCCACCTGAATCTGCACAGGTGCAGTTTCCACAGTGATGGCAAACGGATTATGAAGCGACTCAAAATTCCTATTTTGTTCTTTAAAGTTACCACAGCGCTGTGCACACTCAGTGTGTTTAGCTTCTCAGCAAAGTGATGTTTGTCTCATGGCAGCGTCTTAGAATATATTCTTCAATTACAGCCAAATTTGCTCCACAAATGAGACAAACGGCTTTACTGGTAATGTCAGTAAACATTTATTCTGCCTCTAATCAATTTTTGAAGGCTCTGTTTTCAGAATCAACTTTTCCTCTTCGGCATCGTGAGGGCAAGTAGTGTTCACCAGGGCAGCTGAAGCGCTGCATTATGGGATCTGTAATGAAAATATGCCACTGCCATAGTTTGTCAGGCGGCTAAAGTGCTGTATTATAGGATCTGTAGTGAATATGTTATTAGCGCTTCATTCTGCTGGGCCATTAATAACAATAATATAACATGATCTTGTGGGCCGTATCAAATTACATGGCGGGCCAGGTGTGGCCTGCGGGCTATGACTTTGACACATGTGATCTAGACAGAGAGATGAATCCTGTGAGTTCATATTTGTTTTACCCTTTTACTAACTCAGTTTTTAAAGTTAAAACAAAAGTGTTCATACATGTTGTCCTTACAAAACAGAAAATAACCATGTGGACCCAGCTAAAATGTAACCTTTCAGTGCAACACAAATAAGTGGAGAATGACTACAAGTTCATGTTTAAGACAATGTAAACTAACTGACGTCTTGAGATGGACTCCTTATGCAACGGAGATGCAACGCAAGCAGACCAGTGTAAACTTTGGGTAAAGCTCAATGTAGGCAATAAACCAATATTTAACATGCTTGAAGTTTGTAACATTTACTGAAAAGCACTTTAAGAATTGTATTATTAGAATTTTTTTCCCAGAACATCAAACTACAATCAAAAGGGTTTCTATTTTATTTGATTTAGCCCTTTGCAATATGTCAATTTTGAGATCTTTTTGCTTTAAAAGTGCCTGATTACATATTTATTCACTAAACGGTGATCTGATATTTACTCTACAACTGCCATGATGCAGAGTTTGCCCTTAATGGATATTTTGTCTTAGTTGAATGACTTTTCAAGTAGATTATTTAGCACATAGGACAAAAATTGGCCGTTTTATTCGAAATAGTCCTGGTTATTCTCTGTTTTGGTTGGTCTTTCTCAAACAAGCTACAGAGAAATGTTTGACTTCCGTTTTTCATTTATTTGCTTTGGTTTCTGACGCTGAATCAAACAGATCCAATTCTGCTTTGCTGATGAGAAGCACAGAAAGCTTTTGTGAAGTGGCAGAGAAAGAGAAGCAAGAGGATCATCAATTACAGCTGCAAGGTACAGTTTCAGTGTTCAGTTACAGCTACTCTTTCTGTAACTATTGCTACCATAATGTGTTTAAACATTATTTAAACATTTAACCATATACACATTATGGCATATATATATACTTTTTCTTCTGAAATGTGTAATTTTAAACAAACAAGGTTTGGACTTTTGACCCCTCCCTATAGTGAAGCTGCTTCTTAAAATAAGGATACACTCTGTGGTACAAGCACCAAATTTGACCTAGATGTACCTTAGGATCCCCTCTGAGAAAAGTACTTCAGTCATGAGAAAATCCTAAATTTTAAAATATAGAATATATATGTAATATACATATAATAGTATTCTGTAGATACCCCTCATGTTTAAAGATCATATTTTGTGCATGAACAGCCCATATTGTTGAGACTGGGGCAAATAGACATTGTAAATTTTTATAATAATTGAGTGTATGGCCATCATCTTTACAAATGGCCACCATTTTGGATTTTTTTTTCTTGTGACTAAAATGCTTTTCTGAAAAAGAGGATCCTAAGGTACATCCAGGCCAAATTTGGGGATTGCACCACATAATGCACAAAACTAACAAGCTCTGCTACATAGGCCAAGCAATTCACGAAGGCTGTGCTCATATCCACACCATCTTCCAGCCTGTCTTCTTTATGATTCCTCTATTATTGTGTCAAGAAGGCACTTGAGAAAGAAAGGGGAACGCGTGATTAATACGGTATGGAGTCACTGACAAGCTAAGAAAAATAGAGATAAACAAAGAGAGAAATGCAATCCTTTCACCTGTACTGACATCAGTAGAAAACACCAATGACACATCATTTAGCCTAAGAGGTTCTCTAATTTTCTACGTGACAGCAATTAGAAAGCTGCATGTTAAAATGCTGTTCTCATTAGATTCTAGACCTTTAACTGCAGAAGACACAGCAACGTCTAGTGACTGCTGAATTATGGGGCAGGATCTTACATTAGTGAAGTGCCAAGGTGACCTCTGGTAGGTAATCATATGTCAGACTAATTAGAGGGCTTGCATATTCCAGTGTGAGGTATTCTCAATTGGCTGCCTGTTTAATCAAGTTAATGGGCTAATCTGCAGATTACTCACCTGTTTAAACACTGATGATGAGGTTTGAAACAGGGCCACAACATCCTCAACAGTCCCATTCAATGGAAAGCAGGAGATGCAGGATCATGGCTGCTTGCTGGTTGATGACAGGTATAAGTTGTCTACAGTCGTTTAATCTGCATCCATGAGTGGAATTTCCCAGGAGAGACTTTCACAATTTTGATTTGATTTCATTTTGTCACACTGGGTTATTTGCTCTTCTTTTCAATGTTCTGTTGTGTCTGGGGATCTGTTTCTGATGAAAGTGATCCAGTCCCAGTCGTGAGCCAGTTCCACTTCAGCTTTTCCAGGATCAGCTCAGCTCTGTTACATTTTACACACTTGTGTTGATCAGTGCTGAGTAATAGACTGAAGCTACGGCAAGTCTACTTTGCAGGAGTCCCAGGTGTTGACGGTATAGCAATTGTAGACACGGTATCCTTGAATGTTTTTCTGTTGGATATTAACTCTTTTCTAACCAATTTATTCAAGTATCTTTTTTGGTATATTGATGCAGTCCTAGATGGCAAAAGTGAGCTCATTCTCATTTTTTGTTCATTCTGAAACAGCAACATTTTACTCTGCTTCATGCTGTTTATGTTACTTTTTGTAACTTAGATATTTTTTCAATTGCCTTATTACTTCAGAACTGATTTTCTTCAAATGGAAAACGGCCTTCATTTAGAACTGATTAAGATGACCATACTCTTATCACATCTTGACACAGGTGTCCAAGCCGAACTGCAGAACCAGGATAAGTACTTGAAAGTAAACCAGATTGATTTCCATGAAAAGAGAAAAAAAAATGCATATGCCAAACAGGAGATGCAGGAAGATGAGATATACGGCATTTTTTCTTCAGCTTTTGTCTGCTTCTTTTCACTGAAGATGGTCTTCACATTTATCAGAACAACAGCATCAGGGTTCTAGAAAAAAAGAGAGAATACAAACAAGTATGACAATGGATAATTAGAATTGTAGTATAGGAGGGAAAAACACATTACAAGCAAGCAAAAAAAACTACTTTATTTTAAAAAATAACATTCAGGGTTAAAATGATGGAAAGATTTTACACTGGGTTTTAGGAGACTAAAACAGGCAAAGGTTTGGATAGAACAATATGGGTAAGAGAAAGAAACACTTCCAAAGATTTAGCTAGTTGTGTTATGGCAAAAAAAGTTTTACGAGACTTTCCGTGCCACAAATTTGATTTGTTCTCCTAGTTTGATGAAAAATTGTTTCACTTTCGGCTTTTCCCATCAGGGGTCGCCACAGCAAACAAGTTGCATGGGAAACTTGGCAATGTTTTGACACAACCCTGACAAAGCGACCGGGCTTAGGACCGGCACAGAGGTAGAGAAGGAAACAGGGAGCAGCTCGGATTTGAACCTGGGTTTCACGGAGGGAAGGCACCGCAAACCAGCTCCCACTAGTTTGATGAAAAATACATGTCTAAAAAGCTGTATGTCAACAACAATAACACCAACTTTTTAGACTTAATTACCACGAACTATGAGACAAAACTGGATAATGTGAAGAAAGAGACATAGTTTTACTGTACCATATTTCAAGTTTTTTTATTTAAATGTTGAATCAATTTTCTATGTCATTTGTGTTTTCCAACATTAAATGTTTGCCAGATTAAATATTATTCTGTTTTGTTGTAATGTAACACCGCTTTGTTTGTGCTACAGTCACAATTACAACGGCCACCGCAGGGCAGGAAGGCATTGGGAGAATCTCAGCTGCCACCGCCTGATGTTTTAGAATATCGTTGGCTTCTTTGCATTCTTCTCAGCATCATCTGTTATGCAACGCCATGAAGAGTTTTGTACAGAATCAATGCTGTCTCCCCATTTGGGCCATGGTGACCATCAATTGCAAAATCGACGTCCATTCCCTGGTCCTTCTCAACAGCCGTCTTCAAGTTCACTCGCTACTACATTATGATTGCTAACACATTGACGGTGGTAGTGGGATGGCAGCACAGGGGCAGGGGGGTGGCAGTCTGAAATCAGCCAATCACCAGACAATTTTGGGGACCGTGAAGACTCTTCTATTGGTCAGCTATTGCGGTGCTGCCTTCCTGCACCCGCCTGTCGTTGGACAACCTCCAAAACCTGCCAGATGTATAAAAAAAAATCGTCCTATCGCCGTTTAATGTTTACTTTTTTTAAAACCTCGGCGCCGGCCATATGTAAAATGCAACTGCCACCTTCCGATTACAAATGCCACAGCGCGGCCATCTGCCGATTTTGCTGAAAAACCTGCATTTAGGCGCAGTTCAGTGGCATTTTAGTAAAACAGCATTAAACATCTATGCATAAGCTTGCAGAGGTGTGTTGCTCTAGTTTGTCCTGGAAGCATAATGCCACATCTGCTATTTTTAAAGTATGCATAGTTGTTTGGAGAGCTTTGTCAGAGGTTATCTACTTTTTAACGGTAATTATTTACAGCCACGACTTTTTGTATCAATGAAAGGACAAGGTGTCATTTTATTTTTAACTTGGTGTGCAATCATCCATTTTATATCCGATCTGCAGTGCTTCCTTAAATCTCCTCTCCAATCTACTTTTGGCTGGAAAAGGTGAAGGCACTTTGCTATAAATAAGATATAAAGCACGAGTGGAGAAAGGTGTAAAAAAAATGGCCCAGAAAACAGATGACACTCAAATGTGTTCAATGTTGAAAATAAACAAAAAAGAACAAAAGAATGTTTGAGATGGAAACAGCAGTAAAAATGTGCAAAGAAGGAATCTGGGGAAGATGCTTAGCAAGACGCTCCATTTCTGTAAAGTCATTCAGGAGTAAAGCACTTGCATGATTCAATGACAATTTTGGAGCACAAACTTGGAAGGGAGAAAAGGAAAAAAAGTTTAAAAAAAAAAGGAAAAGAGAACATAAGTCATTACTCTTTGTCTTCAGCGTTGGCCCAATTTCATTGCGAGGCTGGCAGACCCTCAGTTGTTAAAAGCTCTCCATTTGACACTATGAGGCCTACTGTCATTTGCTGTCAGGGTTGTCCAAGAACCAGAAGTGAAAGAGAAATGAAAAAGGAAACAGAACACAAACAACAAAGGGGCACAGAAAAAAAATATTAAGAACCAATAAAAAACAATAACTCAGATAAAGCTGAAGTATTGGGGAGAAAATAAAGGAAAATAGCTGGAATGATCAGAAAAGGAGCAAGATAGGAGAAGAAAAATAGCATGTGCAGGAGCTTTGTGAAAAACAGCAGGGGGGGAAAGGCAGTAATTCCAGCAGAATGCAGAGATACTGGTGGCAGTGAAGAATGAGGCTGGGTATTCAAGATGACACTGAAAGGAGTGATGACTGATTAAAATACAAGAGGGACAGACAGGCTTTGGGGTCATAACGGGGCCAGAAGAAGAACACACACTTGCACTTTACACAGACTCACACATCCTTGTTGTATTATTCCCTATCCTGTCTAACCTTGAAGAAACATCTGTTCAGGCTCAAGGCAGCTAAACATATGCATAAACAGACCTACAGGGAATCAGCAGTTGACCCTGATCTTTCACACACGCTCGAAAAAACAAAAGCAAAAAAAAGGCCAAAACCACATGTAACTCTTAAACTGTTCACTGAGTGAGAAGTGTTTTTAGTCTCATTGCGACATTTTTGTGGGGACTTTTTTTTTTGTTAGTTTTAGTGTCACAGTTTATAATTAAACTATTACGTGATTGGGCACAACTGTTGTAAGTTTTGTTCGACGTGCTTGTTTGGCAACAATTAATCCAGTTCAAAAGTATCCCAGGTAATAGCCAAGTTAGCCCTTCTGTTGGCTATTTTCTTTTCTGTCATTGTTGCATATCAAAAAGTCCAAGGTTACAAGAACAGGGCCATAAAGTTTCAAAAGACTTATTCACTTATTTTCATAAATAATAAATGCTGTACATTTAAAAAAATACACAACTCAGCACAAGTTAGGGACATCACGTATTTGCATGAATACTTTTCCTGTACCTGAATTTTAATAAAAAATGGAAAGTTTCCAATTGATACCACTAATAATGACTAAAAAACCCAAAATATTCCTTATTTTGATATTTACTACCCCAAATGTTGACATAATTGTAAAAATAGCTCCAAATGACAAATAATGACTATGTCAATAGTGGTCATTTCCACCATTTGTCACAATAACAGTTTGACAGCAGCGTCTCATGCTCCCCACAAGCCTCATGATGTTGTTCTGAGCCAAATAGTTCCACTCTTCCACTTCATTTGTTGGTGGGGTACAACATCCAGTCCCTGCTTCAGCTGGTCCCAGACATGCCATAACCCTTGTGCTATCCTAGGCACTTTACCTTTGGGAGTTGGGTCATCTAGACCCACTAGACAGTGCTCTGAACTTTTTTTTCCAATGATTTGTGATCTTCACTGGTTTAATGGATGACATGAAATTTTCCCACCTTTATCCACCTTTGTCATTGTAGGGAGAACATGTCAAAGTAAGGGTGGGGTCATCTAAGATAGCACAAGGGTTAATCAATTCAGGTCAGGGGACATTGCTGGTCATAAGATATGAGGCCGCCCACTTCCTGATGTCCAGCTGTGACAATTTTGGCACAATATGATGAAACATTTGCATCCATGAACAGAAAGTTGAAGGTGTGCTTGTGTAATTATAGGATGATGATGATGGGTCCTATGTCTCTGAGGTAATAAGGTGCAGTGACTCAGCCATCTACAATATCTAAATTAATTGCGTGCTTACTGGTGATGCCTGTCCAGACTGCTGCACCTGCCCCACTAAAGCAATTCATGAGCAATTCATGTTGACCTTGGAGTATTGCTCACCTCGCCTTCTCTTGCAATGCTGACGATTATCATTTCTGTGCAACGTGACCAGACACTCATCAGTAAATACGACAGTAGACCAATGCTGCATTGTCCAGGTCATACGGTCACACTTGTGCCCATTGTAAACGTTCATGGTGGTGTCTTGGTGTCGGTGGAGTCATCTGCAATGGTTGTCTGGCATTTAGCTGAAAGCAGTGGAGTCAGTTGTGAATGGTTTGTCTGGAAACCCTAGAATCCTTACGTCTAGCTTAAAACTGGCTCCAACACTGTTCACCGTTTTTGTTGCACCCGTAATGTTAGCTTGGGGTTGTGAAGGACTGTAAGCTAATGGGATAGAGTATAGACAAAGGGATTATGGAAGATTAGCACTGGTTACCCATCTCACCCGAAACCCCTGCCATACTGCAGAAATTATGTCCTAGAAAATGACAGTTTTCTTTTGTTTTTTTAGTTTTTTGCTAAAAACGGCATAATCATAATTAAAAGACCACTGGAAATGCTTTTGCAATGGATCAAAAGATGACTTGAGTGGGACTTACGGCCAAAAAAGCCCAAAAAACGTATGATAATAGAAATAAAAAGTCAAACCCTCTAATTATTTTCACAATAATGTTGCTTTTCATAGTAAAAAAAAAGCCATTTTAGTTTATGGTGGTTGTTAATGCTGCTTTTTGACTTTTTCTTCTAAATCATCACTTAAACTACAAAATCTACAATGTTAATTAAACATGTACTATATTAAAAGAGAAAAAGAAGTTATTCTTTTTGGTTTTGGGTAACATTGCTGAAAATTGGGTCAGTTTAATGGGCTCTTTGTGTTTCTGTTAGCTAAGTTCTTCAGATCTCTCACCCTCTGCAACTCTTTGATCAGATCAATGTTGTCTTTCTTTGCAGTGCAGTAAGCACTAAAACACATCACAGGCATGGGTACACCCCATGAAACCCATACTACAAGACAGGAGTTTTTCCCTCACTGCAGGTTGCCCTCAAAGTGTCAATGATCTTGGAATCAAAGGATAGAAACACAGACGGCCAGTGGCAGTTTTCTTTCTTTTTTTTTTTTTTTAACAGCCCATGAAAATTAGTGATCATTCTGCCTGTTCTTTGTCTGAGATGAGATGAGTGGCATCTCCCTTAAATGACACATCACATTCATTTTGAGTTCCAATTAGGTATGAAATGCTAATTTAGTATGGAGGAGATGAATGGATACACACTGAGTTAGAGATATGGTTATATACATAAGTGATTGAATACATAAAAGTTAAATACATACAAGTTCCCTTTGTTGTTACTAATCATAAATGAGAAGAAACACAATTTTCATTAGTTTGACATTTAAAACTGCACATATTAACACAATGGCACTGAATTACATTGTGCCCACTGTAAACGTTCATGGCGATGTCAGTGGAGTCACCTGCAACGATAGTCTGGCCTTCAAGTCAAAGTGGTGGAGTCAGTTGCCAACACCCTTGTACCCCTCACATCTCATACATTGGCCTGTAGCTGTGCTGCATTTGGAAAACCATGTCTAAATGCATTGGTGCTGAGGTACTGGTCATCGTTGTGGTCTGTTTCTGGTGGGGCTTTGCTCAGGGCTCTGTCACAAACTTTGCCAGTAGTTCTCCTTTCTTTTTTTATTTAGTCATTTATTGAGCACCTTTTACCACCATTTATTGAGGCCCTAAGTGATGTAAACAATACTACATCAATACATGCTAAAAAGATTAAAAAAAAAAAAAAAACAAATTAGACAAGAATTAAGAATATAATAAAAATAACTTTCAAAAAGTTTGTTTTTGTTCTGTGTCTTGATGCAAGTCTGCTGATGACTATTTGAGATACACCAAATTCGAGAGCAACACCTGCGTGCCTACTAGGTGGCGCTGTTCGTCTATTAAGTGTCCTTGTGTGTGGCTTTTGAGAAAATATGTTTTTTATATCAAATTTTTTAAATTAATGCCACATTGAAAATGTTTTTCTGTCCCACTTTATGAGAAAGATCCCTTTATTAACTCTAATGAACGCACAGTGAAACATTATTTAACTATTTAGTAATGTGTTAACAGACACTTTTATGCAATATGTTGTATTACTAAGTGTATTTTTTAATGCATTAGTTAGCAGTTAACTTATTATGCAGTTATGCTTACGAGTCTACCTTACCTAAAGCATTATTAAAAGTTTTCCTTTGCAATTGCTTAGCGTTAAGCATGCATCAACAACAGATGAGTTAATATGTATGTCTAGCCTAGTCTGACGTAATCATTTACTATGGTTGTTTGTTTGTTTGTTTTGTTTGAAACAAAATGTAAGGTTTTATTTGAAGTTTTTAGCCTGTAGGTTTTTATTCAATCCTTTAAAACAGCATACCTGCTGCTTAACTGCTTAACCATTGTTAATAATTATGAAATTATAATTGGAACCTTATCGTAAAGTGTGAAAAATTATCCCCTAGGAAACTCCAACTTTATAGCTTTCTTCAGATTACATTTTTTCTTTCTCTTAACCCTTTGATACAAAGTTGTTGCCTGTGACACCAAAGTATGGAAACTATTTGCACAAGTAAGGTCATTTAAAAAACTCCGACATGGCAAAAGCAGCTTTGCATAACAGCTTTGTGACGTAATGCAACACTTGGTAGAGTCACTTTTCTCTGCGTCAGTTTCATCTTATTTACATTCATTGCGTAAATAGGCACTATAGTGTTACATATCACACAAGGTTTTTTTTAAACAAACTCACTCCACTGCTTTGACTTGAAGGTCAGATAACCATTGCAGGTGACTCAACTGACACCAAGAC
Organism: Oryzias curvinotus; assembly: GCA_023969325.1. NCBI lineage: Eukaryota > Metazoa > Chordata > Actinopteri > Beloniformes > Adrianichthyidae > Oryzias > Oryzias curvinotus. The sequence continues at coordinate 21,800,581 of CM043718.1, read as the reverse complement.
ACCGCCGTTAACTATTGCAGTGGGAACAAGACAATGTGACCTGGACAATGCAGCAATTGCACACCACTCTTTACTGATGAGTTTCAGAACCCCTTGCACAGAAATGATGGTTGTCAGCCTTGCTAGAGAAGGCGAGGTAAGCGATACACCAAGATCAATATGGTCTCCAGGATTCGCTTTGATGGAGGTGTTGCAACAGTCTCTAGACAGGCATTAAAAGTCAGATCAGAAAAATAATTTGGTTGATGTAGATGGTCCAATCACTGCACGTTCTTACCTCAGAGACATCATAGAACCCATTATTCCTCTATTCCACCTGCACACCCCCAACCTTCTGTTCATGGATGATAATGCTTCACCACATGGTTCCAGAATCGTCACAGCTGGACATCAGAAAGTTGGAGTGCCAGATATGGTATGGTCAGAGATGTCCCCTAACCTGAATCCAACAGAGCAGCTGAACCAGCGACTTGGCAGAACTGCATGTAGGACTTATGGAAGAGTGGAACCATTAGGCTAGTGAGGAGCTGCTAAGCTATTGGCGGAAATACCCTTATTAACAATTTGCATTATTTGAGGCTATCTTTATTATTGTTGTTAATTTATGGGGTTATAAATATGACACTAATGAAATTGTTTTTCTTTCCATTATTAGTAGCAATATCAAACAGACCTTTTATTTCCTCCAATAAATTTAATACCATAAATGAGAAGCACATAAGTAAGTTAAAATATCCCTAACTTATTGTGAGTAGTGTACTCAGCACTCCTTGACTTTTGAGTTCTTAACCAAAACATACATTTAGATTTTTTGGGGGGGATTTCAGGGGAAAGTCTATTACCAGAAGCGTCGTAAAAGTAAATCCAAACCAACATCTCTAGCAGTTGGAGTTTTATTACCTGCTTTGATCTGTTTTTTTTTTTTTTAATTTTTTTTTATTTTACATTTACATTCTAACCAAGCTGATGCACTATACAACTAAAAATAAAAAAATGGAAAAGGCAAAATTATTCCAACTTACATTATTGTTAACATGTTCTTTATCACAAAATTACAATCTGTCAAAGTACTAAGGCTTTAGGCAACTTTGGGGGCATAAGCAAGCCTGTGTTTTTTAAGCTTTGTTAAGAGGAACAAGCACATGTTGCACAAAGGTAGAGTCATATATGGCTCTACCTATAAGGACATATGTACAATAACACATTATCTTACCTAGAAAGTTCTTAAAAGTCTTAAATTATACCAAAAGGTAGGTTTTTAATTATTTAATCCATTAAAGTTGTGTTATTCATGATGACATACATGATGAAATTATTTCTTTTTAGAAGCAAGACCTAATAATGAGATGCACAAATAAAACAATAATGTTTAAACTAAAATAATATTCTGTAATAATAAACTTTAGCCACATTTTTCTTTAAAAAACTTTCATTGGCATAATCTATATCTTTGGAGCTCAACATATAGTGTAAGGACTCTTAGTAACTAACTATCCCCTTGTTCCCAGAGTATACTCAAATTCACGCTGAAAAACCCTACACCTGTTTGTCATTTTTACCATTTCTTTTTTAGTTTTCTTACTTTTTGGTGTTTTATAATCTGTGCAAATCTATTCCTCTGCCAGTTGACGCTTTAGCGCTGTACTTTGACATGTGCTTTTTTTATTCTACAAACCTCTCCACCCATTGTTCTCCATTTATCCATACATTACCTGCCAGTTCCCTGGGAGAGGAGGGCTCTTTGGCAACAGATGATGGTCTGACTTTCATCTCAATGCCTGCTCTTGAGGGGAAGCGGGTCTTGGTTGGTGACATGAGCTCATCACTGGCCAAGGAGTCAGCCTTTGCCATACCACTATGTCCACTGTTCTCCTCTACCAATTCAACTGAGTCTCTCATAGTGTTGCTGGGTGACAAGACTCTGGATGGTGAAAGCACCTGCTCTTCCTGACTGTCTGTCATCTTTGAGGCAGAGTGAGGGAACACTTGGACTTGACTGCTTCCTCCTTGACCATTGCTCTGTGGTCTTGGCGCTGTAGCCATGATGGCAGCTTTTCCGTGGCCTGTGCTTTGTTGGCTGTAAACCTTGTATCGAATCATTAGAATGATAATGAAGACTAACACAGACGCAACAATAATCCCTCCAATGATGATGATCATAGTACCACCCAAAAAGTGGCTGTGCAGTGCTTGACACTGGCTGAAGTCAGTGTCTGTGGTGAACGACAGACATCCCAAAGGGCGTGTTGCAGTCAGTGACGTTATGACATCATCCAACACAGCCAGGACACAAAGATCGTAGCTACGTCCAGCAACTAGGTCCCTGACCATGAAGTCATTGCTGGTGGATGGAATCATCCTGTCAGAGAGAAAAAAGAAAAAAACAACAACAACCATATTATTCAAAGTATAGTGGAACTCTCTAACATTAGACAATCTATAATATAATCAAGTATTTTAAACCACAAAGTACAGTTTTTTTGGCTGTTGGCTTCTGTCCATAATTTTTGCAGAGGTGGGCCAGAGTCGAGTTATGTTGGCTCTGATATGGTTGATGTGATATTAAAAATGCTGAGGAGTAATTCTCCAAATCTTTTATTTCAGATAAGTGATCATTCATGTTGTTTGATAGTTGCTAAAAATTGTTTGCAGTAACATTTCTCAGATGTGTGTGCAAACAAAAAAACAGACCATTAATGCAGGATGCAGTAATTTATGTCCTTTTGACCTTATTCCAGTCTGACTGTTTCCAGGTGAGAGAGGAATGGTTCCCAGGTACTTGAAAAAGTGGCAAATGAACTGGTTCATAAGGATCTGAGTTATTTCCATTTGCATCTTTGAAAATACATCAGGGACTCATTGTTGGAAAGAAGGTGCATCAGGAGATTTCCATTCTTGCAGAATTAGTCACTTGGCTACTTCACTCCAAATTACAGTGGTCACTGCATTGTTGCAGGGATATTCTTAATTGACTGTGAGCAGTCATGAATGGCAAGTCCTGCTTTAGACTGGAGAGTTTTTTAGTAGGCCTTAGAAAAACCAATCAAATATTTTAGACCCATATCCAGTCAGAGAAGAGCGGAACCAGAAAGTACGAGACAGCGTACCCTCTGATACCTTACATCTGTCACATAAAGGAAAAACTGAGGGGTGATTGTGTGCAGCTAAACCTTAGAATAATGCAAATAATGAACAGTCTTAAATATATTTAGCTGATGCTTAGTGTTAATAGATCAGGAATGAACTTTGGTTAAGCATTTATCTCACATAAAGTCAGATAACTCCTTCCAAACATCCGTAATTTTTACAGTGCGTGTTGTAATATAATAATCAAAAAGATGAACAATTGTAGAAGTAAGATAGTCCGGAGGGCTCTTTAGTATACCAAAAATCTCATGATCTATAGAAAAATTCTGGATTTTTGATTGGATATAGTGTCTGACTTGTAAATAATGAAAAAAAATGTGGATTCAATTCAATTCAATTCAATTCAATTCAATTTTATTTGTATAGCCCAAAATCACAACAACAGTCATCTCGATGGGCTTTGAAGTAAAACAAGGAAAAAAAAAGGATCATGAATAGAGAGTCAATAGGAAAATACTAAAATAAACTAACAAACTGACTAAGCTATACTGGCATCCCTGCCCTTAGACCCCCCTTCGCGGTAAGGAAAAACTCCCAAAAAAAAAACAGATTCCGGAAAAAAAATGAAGAAACCTCAGGGGTGCCCACATGAAGGAGGGATCCTCCCCAAGGACGGACAGGCGATTTACCAGAACTCTTAGAGAAGAATTAACTTATCTAACTCTACATCTATATATTTAATGTGGATGAGGTGTGTTATATTGTTCCTGAAGCTGGTTACAACTCAGGGTAATGTCAGGTTAATGTAACACACATTTATTTAATTCACATTTTTTGTTTTCAATTTTACCTATTTTTTGACATCTGAAAGCACTTTGAATATTTCAGTGGTCTATATGGTGGCGCAGTGGTTAGCACTTTTACCTAACAGCAAGGAGGATGCAGTTCAAAGCCCAACTAGGACCTCTATATGGTGTGCAAGTTCTCCATGTGCATGTGTGGGTGTACTCTGGGTACTCTGGCTTCCTCCCACAGTCCAAAAACATGCTTCAAAGGTTGATTGATTACTCTAAATTCTCCCTAGGTGTGTGATTGTGTTGCCTGTGACAGGCTGGTGATCTATCCAGGGTGTACCCTGGCATTGCCCAACAGTAGATTAGGCTCTGGTAGCCCTGTAACTTCAAAAGGTATAGACCAGGTTAAGACAATGGTTGGAAGAGTGGAAGTTTTCAGCTTCTTTGTTTATTGATTCTTTTTATTTTACATTGATACAACCAAAGCATCGATGCTTGACCAAGAAACAAAACTGACTTGGGTCCAGAGGTGTCAATATTATGCCAAATGTTTAAAAATGAAAGCTGCGGCAGTGATGCATTCACTGTCATTGTATATTTTTCAGTAGTACAGCCCAAGGCACAACAGTCGCCTCATCAGTCTTATTTCCCCACAGAGCTGGAATTCATTAGTCTTTGATGTGACAGACCCTTTACACATCCATTCCTCTCAATTGCCAAACCATTCACCTTTGATTGAAAAGTTATCATTCTTTCTATTGTTACCCTCTCCGTCTGCCTTTTACTGGGTAAATAGTGCAGATCCAATTTTACCGTAGCTTCTTTGATGGATTCAGGCAAAAAAAAAAAGAAAAAGAAAAATCTGTAAAGGTAAGTAATTCCATTTTCTGTGCTATCTCTTTTTAACTTTATTTCCCCTGGGTGTTTAAGGAATAACTAGGGGAATGTCAAACTGCCACATGTAACCATTGTATGTTATCCAACTCCCTTTTCCCTCTAGGTTCATTTATGTGTTCCCCTTTATGCTAGAAATTGTCCATGGCCATCTTCACCTCATAATGTTTTTGCAGTTTTCAATGGAGACTGACACCCTTTAGTATACAACTAGATTTTAAACACATTGATGGGATGTCAGTATAATCATTTGTGTATATTTCTGTATGTATTGACAAAAGCTAGTGAAGAACAGGGAGGGCTGGTCTCTTCGCAGTGCCAAGCTCAATTCAACTTAGCAGTTAGCTGCTTTTCTCCACTTCAGAATCTGCCAGATTTCCGTTAATTGTGTAAACAGTTGAGAAGTTACAGTAGTCCAAAGAATGTCCACACTAGAGCCAATGCTTCGCTGTTCAAGGGTTAAACCATACTGAGACATTTGTTTGCTCCCCCACAAACTTTCATTTACAGACACAGACCACATTGTATTTTATATTTTGCTTACATTATTATCCTTATCCCCTAAAAAATATAAAAAGGTAGTCATAGTCTTTCTTGTTTTTTTTTACTAGTAATTAGGTCCATTCAGCTAAGAACCAGAAGATTTCTAAAATAAAGTTTACTCACATAACATATATTCACACCAAGCGACAATTTAGAGTCATCAATTATCCAATAAAACATGTCTTTAGACTGTGGAAGGAACCCTAGAATCCCCAGAAAAACACAAAAATGAACATGAAAAATTCACACGGTAAGGTCCCAGCCAGTATTTGAAGCTAGGCCTTCTTGCAGTGACGCAAGAGTGCTAACCACTCTTCCACTGTAAAGTCCCAAATCAGTCAAAAAAAAAAACAAAAAAAAAACAAAAACATTTTTATTGATGAGTAAAAGAAAGTCTCAGAAATCTTTATGTCCATTTGACCATCCGTTCATGGGCAGCACTCTTCTCAAGTCTTCCAAATCTTCTCTCTCCACCTCTGTAGTAACACTGGTGTCAGGATCCTGCTCCTGCAATCAACCTCATGCTTTTCACCCGTGCAGCTGCCTTTGTAATGTCCTGCTCACCACCACCTCTCTGCCAGAATGTAAGTCATTAATCAGCTCTACTGCTCAGCCTGAAGTTGCTCTGTCTGATCCAGCTCCTATTTTTCCACATTGCTGCCAGCACAGTGATAATAACAAAAAATAACAAAAATTTAGAGATAGCCATTTGTGTGCCGAAATGTCTCGATTTGTATTTCTAATTAAACTCTCTCCATTGCTGGCTATTAACACTTGTATGATTTTTTTTTCTTCACAAAATTGATCCCATTGGTTCTTTTCAAATATTGTATTAAATTTCATTTTCCATTTTTCTTTAATTATGTAAGTATTATAAGTTGCGAGTGACCACTTTCAATGGAAAATCTATGTAAATGCACACATATGCGCATTTCAGGCTTCCCACATTCCTGTGTCACTATGCACGTTTTTAGGACTTTTATTTATTTATTTTTACTCACCATACAAAACAAGCGACAAATGTTAAACCAGTCGAACTTTGACCAATCAGGGACTTTGCCTCGGTAGTGGTGTATGAGTAGCATCCTCTTCAAAAGTACCAACCGTTTAAAAAGCGATAATTTAGAAGAAGTTAATAATTGTTTGTGCCAGACTGGCATTCTATAACACCAAGTCTTTCATATATTGGAATGGAGCTGTGAAAGAAAAAAGCCTGGAGCTAGATTTGCACTGCTTCCAAATTTTGCACCAAGGTTTTTTTCAAAAGTCTGTACGTACACTTGTAACAGCAGATCTGTGAGAGCACTATATTCCAAAAGCAAACAAAAGTCCATGTTTAGTGCATACTTGAACCGTCTTAGCCATATGAGCTGTCTGATTGTTCACAGGACCACTTCGTTATGTGATTTTAATTGGCATCATTGTGATTAGGTTTTTTTTTTTTTTACACTGGATAGCACTGTTACTGTATGTACAATATTGTCTTTTTTTGTATTTTTGTTCTTTCAACTCTGTTATTGCTCTGTGTTTTCACAGAGTTTATCTTTTTTTTTTAATAATACTATCAAAGAAAATAAATGTCCTCAATTGACAGATGCTGTGGTGTTTAAAGTGCTTATGCTGATAATTCTGCCACAATTTAATATCTAATACAATGAGTATCCATGTCAACAGGAAAGTTATGGCCAAGTGGGAGCAGTTAATTGAGCTTGTCAAGCCCTAAACTATTATCAGAATCAAAGCTCTGATCCAGAAGAGGAGAAACTGAGACATTAAGGATACTGAAAGAACATACAGATGCAAGACAGAGAGGTGTGTGTGTGTGTGTGTGGTGTGTGTGTGTGGTGGTGGTGGTGGTGGTGGGGGGGGGGGGTTAACAATTTCTTTCTTCAATTTTAGTGAAGAATAAAGCTAACTTAGTTTTAAGAAGTGCCAAGGAACCAGCAGGATTTCAATTATGTGCTTCACAAAGATCTCTCCATCAGGCCCCAGTGAAAGAATACACAGAAAAACATAAGGAGGAATTGTAGTGGATATTAATGACAGTTTTTAGCGGCTGGATGGTACTACCTGGCTGTATGGCTCAGTTAGCTGGTTGTACAGTACGACTAGTGAGCAGAAAACCTTGATTTCCTTCCCAAGGGCACAATGAGCCTCACACAGACCTTAGGCAAGACCCTTCATGGTACTACCTAACTATTTAGCCACAAGGGGGCCCAAGTCTGGATCCTCCTGTGCTGGTGCCCAGCCCAAATAAAATACAGGCTTGTGTCTCTGCCAAAACTGTGCAAATCAGTAAAAGCTTGATTCCCTATGCAGATCTCTGAAAGGATGCTAAAAGGTGAACAACAACATTGACAGTTGTTGTACTCCAGTGGTAGTAACACACCAAAGTAATGCATTACAGAAACATTTTCCTTTTTATTGCAACTTAGTATATGGCAACTGTAGTAACATTAAACTCATTAAATGTTCAGTAACTTGTGCATCACAACAGATTACCAGTTAAAAATACAAATTTTCAAGGCAGTGCAGTCCACTTCCAGTTCCTTTTCTTCCCCCTCTGGCTCCCTCTCATCCTGCAATTAAGCTCATTCTTGTCAGCTTTTCCCCTGCCCTTAGACACAGCTGTTCCACTACCTGACTCTGCCAGCAAATCATTGCATTTTTATGCCCTAAATCTTTACTAATTACTAGTGCTTTATGTTTTTTTTTTTTTCATTCTTGTTCTCTCATGACCTTCTTGTGGATTTTTCCTTGTCCAAACCTCATCACCTTCTGCTTTGCTCCTAGCCCCAGGCTAGATCTCCCCCTGGAACCCTTCAACCTCTAGCAAATCCTCTCAGCTTCTTCCTCTAAACAACCTTGTCACAGTTTCTTCAGTATTCACCCACTATTAAATAGACTTTGCAAGATATCCACTGCACCAATCATAGTCTCTTCATAGTCACATTCCTTAGCTCCAGTGCAGTCACACAAGGCATACTACAATACATTTTCATTTCTAATACTGAGTGTCCACTTCTTGGGAATCATGTCGTTGAATCCTTTTCTGACAGTACACTATCTAAGAATATAATATAATAATAAATAATAAAAAACGACAACAGAGCAATAGAGTTGAATTGTATATTTGCTTCTTCCCACTCCCTCTCAACGAACAAATCAAACTATTTTTGACAATTATATTTAGTGATAACAATGTGACTTGTGTGTGTACTGTATGTATAATAGCATATATTTTTGATTAATTGTAAAGGTACTGTCAAGAAAATGGCATAATCTTCTTTCGTCTCTATTTATTTCAATTCAATTCAATTCAATTTTATTTGTATAGCCCAAAATCACAACAACAGTCGTCTCGATGCATTATTTTCTTCATTTTAAATCAGTGTATGACTTAATATCTGAAAGAGGTTTGATATATTTATGTTTTTGTTATGTTTTGTTGTAATACTCCATTATTTCTAATACTTGAAATAAACCAATAAATTAAATCAATGACCCCAACTCATTCTAAGTAGTTTAATGATGTGTGGCATAAGTAACTGTTTAGTGGGATACACATCTGTGTTTGTTGTCACATATAGCATAAGGAGATGCTAACTACCCCATCCCCAAAACCTCTGCATTGTTAGCATTTGATAATTGCCTTGTCTTGTGCTATAACAGTGACAGGTTCATTAGAGGCACTTGTTCCAACAGCAGAGTGACGAGGGGCGCTGCATTGTAGGGTTCTGAGTGTGCTTGCTTTGAGTGGGGCTGACATTTTCCTGCCCAGTGAGGACATGTATTCTCACATCTGTGTGTGTCAGAGTCTGACATTTTCATGCTGTCTGCATTTAACTAGTTTGACTGACAGGAAGACGTTTTGTTTGCAAATACTGCCCATCAATCAGCCCCTGGGCAGCCAAAACAACCCCCCCCCCCCCACACACACACACACACACTCACACAAGAGGACAGACGCACACAAAACTGATGCAGCCTTGAAGTCACATACAGAGAATTGGACAATGACTGTTGATCTACGCAAGACGTAAAGAGGAGATTTATGATAATGTGGCCAGGGTGTGCTTAAATTATTTAAGATGCCAATTATTTCTCCAGTACAGGAAGTCAAGAGAAGCTGAGGGCAAAGGTTTGACAGCAAAGTCCCACTTGTGCACACATGCCACATGTCCATCCCAATTGAAAAAAAAAAAAAAGTGACAATATGCTCTTAAACTGAAAAGGGGTAAAAAGACTTGTGGTATGACATTTAGTGGTGTATTTTAAAAATATATTCTTAAACTGATTAAGCTTACAAATAATAGATGAGCAACTTTAAACTTCTCCAAGGCTGAGGGGACAAGCCTGGTACTTTAACAATGGAAATACGTGCCTCCAGTTAATTATCCTATGTGGACTTCCTGTGGAAGTCCTTGGTGATCTGAGGGCATTGTCATGTTGCCCTTTCTGAGGCGGTTATCTGCCCCTTCTACCTTGCATTTTCCCTTAGGAACTGAATAAGACATAAGGTCCCACTGATGGCTGGATCAAGGAATTTTTTTCTTTGTAATCACACTTCTTCTGCATCATGCATGGACTCTTGTCCACTATTATATCCCTTGTGTCACTTAAACTGAAGACCTATGATAGACCAAGTATATTAACGGAAATATACACCGCTGTATTATTTAGTTAGAAAAGAGCAGCACAATAAATATATTTTCCCTGAAATGTTTATTATACACTGAATAGGCATCTGAAATAGACTTATTTGTTGTCAGTAGTTCTACTATGCAATTGTCCATACTTGTCTGTAGTAAACAGCATTCTTTTTGGGTAAAGTCTTTCTGGGAAGTTTATTTAGTGCAAGGAACGAACCGACTTCAATTGTTTTTATATACTGGTTATTCTTTTTTTCAACTAGAGTGGGCCCTAATAGATTACTAATGGTTTCCCCTGTGCCCTCTCTTTGGGGCATTTCAGACCAGGTTATTGCATTTTTTATGTGACATTGACTTGATGCATGCTTTGAGAGTCCCTTGTCTTTTTTTCCAGTTATTAAATCCTTGTGTTGTAAAAACCAAATCCCTGTCATTGTTCCCCCCAAATTTACGACAAACAAAAGCATGCGTCAAGCTATGCTGCATATTCCAGCCATTGTCTTCCACGATAACAGCCTATGCAGTCTGTTCTTACCAAAGTTATGCTTGGGGAAAACTAGAACTGTAGGTTCTGTAGGTTCTGATGGTGCTACAGTGTTAAAGCCTAAATCATCTTCTGCAGTGGCCCCCACAGAGCTGTAGTGTGCTTTACACATCCAAAGTACCTAAAAATAGTCTCATAGTTTTATGTTAATTTAAGTATTAAGAAAAATTGAAAATGTATCCAAGTATCCAGAGCCAAATACAATCCTTGCTGTTTTTTGCAAGGCACAAGCTCCCCGTTTCTCTCCACTCTGATGCATCACCTTCAGACAAATAGATACATTAACGTCTTTATTTTCCTCATCTGAGCTGGTATCCATATATCCAATATATTTGGATAGCTCCAATATTGCTTGCCGTTTTTGTTGCTCTGCTTTAGTTAGCTTGGGGCTGTGAGGGGCTGTAAACTAGGGGGAGAGAGTGCATACAACAGGAGGATGGAAAATAATCTGAGGCTTACTTCCGTGCGAACAGTCCTGCCCACAACTCAGAGGCAAATTTCTGGTAAACAAAGTAAAAACGGTATGATAATTTTTTTCCTAAAAATTGCATATTCATAAAGGAAATCATAATCATATTCTTGCATTCTTATAATCAATATTCAGTCAATAAAACATATTGAACTTTAAAGCTTTAGCTGATTAGAGGGGGCGGCCGTGGTGCAGCGGTAGGGCGGTCGACCCATGATTGTAAGATTGCAGGTTCGATTCCTGCCTTGCAAGCCCATGAGTCGAGGTGTCCTTGGGCAAGACACTGAACCCCACCTTGCCTCTGGTGGTAGGCGGGTGCCTGTGTTTGGCAGCGGAGCAGCCACCAGTGTGTGAATGTGTGTGTGACTGGGTGAATGGGTCTGTGACTGTAAAGCGCTTTGGTCCTTGTAGGTAGAAAAGCACTATATAAGTATACGCCATTTAGAGTTTTTTAAAATTAATGCATAAAGCACATCCAAATTGTTTGTCTTGTATTAATCTTCTATGTATATTGTGTGGCAAAGTACTTATAAGGGGTGTAACTATTATTCGATAGATTGATTTATATTCCTATGATCCAACCTGTTTGATCTCTCTGAGGCAAGTTGTTAATTGAATCGAATCGACCTATACCATTCAAAATTTGCTTCAAAATGAAATGAATAGATATTCAATATTGGAAAAACAACCAAGTACCATCACAGCAAATAACACACGTGACAGCAGCAAAAAATGCTCAAGCCACCATTACAGTCCAATGTGTGGAAACACTGAACTTTGCAAAGACGTGACCATAAAGGTGGCGCACGCAAATTTAACTCACCAATGCAGCAAAACAGTTTTGTCTAATATCCTTCTGCCATTGTCAACTTAGTTGACCTGAAAGGCAAAGTGCTCCCACACACATGATTTAAATTATGCACGTGGGCAGTGGGGGCGAGCGGGGGGAGCTGATCCATTTGGATCCCGGTTTAGCCATGATCCCTGGTTTGCATCCCTGGTTTCTAGGTAATGTGTAAGAAGCATGCTGGAAATGCTTCAACTGGATAGAGGGGCTTTAGGGGTTTCCCTGGAAAAACTTTGAATTAAAAGAAAAAATGAGCACAGCCTAGCTTCTCATATTAGCATCTTCACCAGCAAGAGGAAAAAAAAAAGAAAAAAAAAAGAATATACATACATCGCCTGATTTGTAAATGTCAAAGAAACATTTCTTCTAACAAGTCTATTAATTTCCATCCAAGGAAGCCATTGAAATTATAAAAAGTTCTTGTATGAAAACAATAAAAATGCCTGTGCTTGACAGCAACAGCATTTTTACAGAAAGAGTAAGCAGCCAGGTTTATACTTAAAATGGCACGACAACATAAACCCTCCCCACCCCACAATCCCCCCATCCTGTTCAGTAAATAATTGATACACTGTGGTTTAAAGGCTGTCACAAATGAGAAAGCCGCCATAAAAGTTTAACTGCGACAACAATATTCAGAGGAATTCATTAGAGGTAAAGTTTAGCATGTGGATAGTATAACAAAGACAGACACATGGCTATTTCTAGCCTAAATTACAATAGCAAAACCTCAAACAATGTGCAGGTTTTGTGCAAAGACAGGAACCAACCCATCTGGCTACATTCCTTATTATTTCAAAGATCCCAGCAGCCTTATTTAACTTCTGAGCACATTTCGCTATGGGTAGCTCCAAGAGCCCAGTGATATCAATATGATGACAATACATGTCATTATCCTTATTAAGGGCAAACAGGAAAATGTACAATGCATTACTCACAAAGCAAATGTATCCACAGGTACATAGTGACTGATATGCACTTTGTGTGCTGCTAGAAAACATCTTTTTTTGGTGTCAGACAAAGAGAGGGTGGATGTGATCATTTGTTATTTGATGGGAAAAAAACCTGGAGGATGAGGATGTCGCTGTGCATCTGTCTTTAAGCTGAAGTACACTGAAAATTCTCAAGGCAAAAATAAACGTTTAGGCTTTTAAGCAAGGTTGTTTAGGCTGGTTTACGACAACGCACATAAGCATTTAAACTAGAAAAACATTGCACCACACACATTTATTGTTCTTTTTTTAACAACAAGAATTTCATTGTTCTCTTTGTAATGTACTCATACGTTCACATAGTATATTTTTCCATTATAGAGTATTCATCCATCCATTTTTTCCAACTACTTTATCTTCGTATAGGGTCACAGTTAGTTCCTTTCCAGTCATCCTAGGACACCAACATGAACAGTTTGGACCAGGGATTAGTCATCTTAATACTCAAGAATGCATTTGGACCTGTTTCTCACTGACCAAAGGCCAGTTGGAACCAAAAAGCCCAATTTTATTCTTTAGAAAATAAAACATTTTATTAGTGTATTTTCTCTGAACATATTTTTCAGTTTGAACAGACTCCAGTTTTTGTGCATACGAAGAATCGATAAGACAAAAACAAGTAAAATTTCCATTTATCCATTTTCCTAACCCGCTATATCCCATTTGGGGTCACGTGGTTGCCGGAGCCTGTCCTTGCTGCTGTTGGGCGAAGGCAGGGAAAAAATCAATTTCTTGAAGAAAAACATACCATCCAAAACTTCTCACTGAGAGGGCCCAGTTGGGATTAAAACCACAGCGTTATCACTTTAAGTGACAGATTCACCACCATTCCCTTAACACTTTATGAACGCTAAATTAGTCTGGCCTTTTTGCAGAATAAAATCCTGAGTGTCCGGGATAGGCTCCGGCTGGCCTATGACCCCGAAAGGGACAAAACGGGTTTAGACAGACAGAATTCCCTTCCTTACAAAGAAACATCAGACCTCTCCCAGCAGAGATGCTGTTTTACTGATGATCTCTGAATTTAAACAATGCTTAGATTATAACTAGTGGTTAGCAAATGGCTTACTCACAACTGCCATTATGGCTAGATACTGGCAGTCTACTGGCAAAAAAGGGCAAACCAGGGCTCGCAGGTGGCCAAAACAAAATAGCAATACTATAGACTGCTGATGAGCTCTTACAGCAAAAATTTTCACACACTTTTTTTTTACATGAGCATGCAGAAAGTGAACACTTATACAGTGGAGGAAGAACATGTAAGTATTTGATTCCTTTGCTGGCTGGATCTGGATTAGAATATTGTCAAACTCATATTTCCCACCAATAACTTTATTTTTATTTTTAAACTGTAGCTTTTAAATGTTTACAATAATCGTTTTATACAAGTGTTGTATTTTCAATGTATAACAATTGGGCTTATGTCATGCTACTGCCTCTTGTCTCCACCTGTGAGGAGCTAACAGGTAATCTGTACAATTACTCTCACTTGTGTGACTGCCTTTTTAAGCAGGCTCTTCCCAGAGGACCTCTGCCAGAGAGTCATCTGCTGCCAGTGACTCTCCAGCTGCCTGTCTAAGTGCTCGTCAGTTTCCTGGCTTTGGACTTAGTTTCTGATTTTGGATCACGGATATTGCCACCCCCTTCCTGCACCTCAGATTTATCTGGAACTGCCAGCCTGTCTTCTTCTCGCTGTGCATGTGATGCCCTCTTCTGGATCAAGGAATCATCATAGCAGATTCATTAGTTTGAGACACTTGAATAAACTTTTTTTTTTTTTTTTTTTCACTCTGACCAGCGTGCTTTCTGGGATCTGTTAAAGATAAAAGTTAAAATAAAAGTTTCCGTCAATAGATGCACTTAATTTAGGGTAGTGTCAAGAATAGTCATAAAATGTTTATTTAAGCAAATATAAAAAAAAAAAATAAACCATGAATATTCATAGCATTTCTCTTTAAAGCCAAGGAGCCACAGTAGAAGAATAAACGACTAGCTGCAAGCAGCTTTGGAGCCTCAGGTAACAGAACCCTGACCTAAACACCTTAAAATATAATTAAAAAAAATAAAAAAAATAAAAAATAACAAAGCTGTCTCAAAGTTGAAGTTTCATGCTTTTAGGGAAAACCACACTTGAGACTTCACTTTTTGAGAGCTCCCTGTTAAAGCAGCTTGGACGATCAGGAGCCATGAATTTAGGTATGTCGACTGCACTCTGTCAACGTTATATAAAAGGAGGAACTGAATCACTGGATGAAAAACATCAGATTAGGATGAGAACAGTTTTTTTTCATTAACAATTAATTAGAAGCCTACAAATCAACAACTTCATGGACAGCTTCAGTCCTATCTCTGTCATGTTACTTTACTTAAGTTAGATAAGAGTTAGGTAGAGGAGGGGTTAACTGGATTATTGCAACTGAATTAGAATGGACTATTTGATTGAATTTTTTATTGAGTCTGTTTGCCTTACTTGTTTTAGTTTCTGAATTGATCATATTGTCTGGCCTCTACTAAGGTGAACCAAGCATTGACAAGCAAATATGGCTTAATAAACAAACTTGTACTGATGATGCTGTCATATCCGTAACACTCTTATACAACACTCAAAACAGCTCAAATAAGTTGATTTTGCGTGATAAAGGCCCTTTCATGCACTGTTAATTAAATAGAATTAATTTAAAGAAATTTTAGTCATATGAAAGGTGTATTAGTATTCAAAGTTTTTCAAAGCCTCTTTTATAAAACTGCAATGGCTACAGATAGTTACAGTCTTTGGATGTATCATATTGTGACATATCGTGATACTTATCGTATCTCCAGACTCTTGCCAATACACAAACCTAATTTACTCCTCCAGTACTTTTCAATGTTTTTCATTAATATACAGACTCAGTAAAAATAAGAAGTTACTGCCCACTTCTAGAAATTAATGTTTTGAATCCAAAATTTAAAAGATTCCAAAAGTTGAATTTTCTTTTTTTGCCCATTTTTTCTCAGCATCGTTAAAAAAGAAATTGTTAAAAAATTCAACAAACTTGCAAACTTATTGATGTACTTAAAACAAACACTACAAAAAAAACCTTTAGTTACTGCTTCTCTTCCTAGAACCACAAAGAGTGCAATACAAAACTAATTTCAGTGTGCAGTATGTGTTTTTATGAAAAATGTAACAGACCTGATAACCTTAATCTCTTTCTTCAATGCAGTTTCCTTGTTAATCACTCTAGCAAACAATGGAGATAATCTCAACAGAGATTATTGTGTTCTGTATGTTGTCAGTGTTTCGTGGTGGAAGAGCTTAATTTATTTATAACCCCATCGGATTACAAAGGGCAGAAAGATAGATATGTTGGAGTTGAGTTTAGAGTAAAGATATGGGTTGGCAGATCTGCTGTCAAAATAACAGGAAAAATGACTGATGGAAAGCTCTGGCTATCCAACTGTCTGACTGCCTTGCAAAAACAGTGAAAATAGGTTAAATTCAGAGAGCACACTTTGGTTTGTGTCATAAAACAAGAATGGTCAATATTAAAGCATTATAAACTATTTATCAGATTTTATTTTATTTTTTCCCTTTACTTGTCCTGTCCAACAACTAAGCAAACAGATGAGAGCTGCAGGACTTTTGTGTTGGACAAAACACAATCTGATTTTATCTAAAGGAAAAACTTATCATGCACATTCTAAGAAGACTTTGTTTTTGTGTTATACCTCTGCTCACATGGCAATCCATTGGGCTTTCTGTAAATAGCATCAATCACACAACAATGTCAAGAAAAGTTCAAACAGAGGTGAACCAAAAGATAATCTATGCAATTGTGATGTTAACGTTGTTTTGCTATCATTTTTAAATCCACCACTAAATATATCTTTACAATTATTTTATTTTACTTTTCACAACATATTTATTTCCAATTACTTAATCTCACTTCTGCGGCAAACTGTCAATGCAATTCAACAGTAATCTATTTATAGCCTGCAGTAGTCCTGGACTGTAAGAACGTCTTTGTTTTCACAGTTCGTCTTTCTTACTGCACCTTTGAGTAAATATTTTGCTCCTACCACATACTCAAAACTCACCAAAATTTACCCAGTACTAAGTGAAAAGGAATTTCAGGCATAGTGAACAAGTAGTATCTTAGCTGTTCCTAGCACTGCGATTTTCTGGACTGAGAGGTCTGAGGTCTTTCCAGGGATCTGTTGTAGCCACTCCTCAAGCTTGGGGGTTACTGCCCCGAGTGCTCCAATTACCAAGAACACCACCGTCACCGTCACTTTCCAGGCTTTCTCCAGTTCTTCTCTGAGTCCCTGGTATTTCTCCAGTTTGTCATGTTCCTTCTTCCTTATGTTTCTGTCTCTTGGCACTGCCACATCCACCACAACAGCTTTCCTCTGTTCTTTATCCACCTCTTCAATGTCTGGTTAGTTCGCCATAACCATCTTATCAGTCTGGATCTGGAGGTCCCACAGGATCTTTGCTCTCTCATTCTCTACCACTTTAGGTGGTTTACCATTTTGACTTTGGGGTTTCTAGTCCATAATGTGGACACATGTTCCTGTATATTATTTCAGCCACTTGGATGTGTCACTCCATGTATGCTTTCCCTGTCAGCATCTTACACCCTGCAGTTATGTGCTGGATTGCTTCAGGTGCCTCTTTGCACAGCCTACACCTTGGGTCTTGTCTGGTGTATTACTCTGAGCTGCAAGGATTAGTGCTTCAGTGCTGTCCTGTAGGCCAGTCCTTTTTTACCCATTGGTCCCGGTTACCATAAATGGTAGTTGAAAGAATGTAAGCATTGGAGATAAACTGTAAAAAGGTCAATAGGGATTTTTCACTAGCACAGGCTTCAACTACACTCAATTCAAACCAATAAGTGTTATCACATTCTTGTTTTTTGTTTGTTTTAAGCTTCTAATACACAACAGTTATATTTTGTGCTTTTTTTCCTTTCAGAACTCTTACTTATTTTTGACTCCATTTTAAGTAAAGAAGTAAGTTTTTTTCCCCCCTGAACTAGAATATTCCAAAATATCCTGATTGCTCATGAATTAGAACTCAACTATCTTCTCTTTTCAATTGGCATGCTATTGACATTCACAAACAGGCAGATACAGGTTGTTCAAGCATACAAATATTGTGAAAGGACAAGGACAAAAACACATACACAGAGTTACTTTTAGTGTGACATTCATAGCCACTTAGGGTAAAATGTCAGTCTCTTTGTCAAGCAGAGGATCCTGACAGAAATAATTAGCAAGCATGGAAAATAGAGAATCCTGAATTCAATTACATTGACAGCTTTCCCTATAGGCACAATACTGACTAGGCCATTATCAGACTAAATTGTGTGTTTGAAGGAGAAGGAGAGAAGACAAACTTGAGTATATTTGTGTATGTGAGGGTCTGCATGTGTTTATCTAGAGGTTGAACTAATTTCTCCCTCAACGTGGCCAAGGGTCACCTAGCTCTTTAAGGGATTTATAGGTAAACAAATACTGTCTATACTAAGTCCCTTCATCAGAAGTCTTCAGCAAACCACAGCTTCTGTTCAAATAATCCTCCCATCAATACAGTGAATTAAAAGGTTATATCAGCATAAGTAGTAAATAGCTGCTAACAATGCCTTTGAAAAAGGGCTTCACTAAAGGAAATATTTGTGATAGTCTTGATTAGCTGACTGGCAGGAATGCTGTAAGAGGATTTGCAGTTTAGTACAGATGCAGGAAAATCCTTAAAAATTCACCCAGAGAAACATGTAATTTCAGAAGGGCTCAAAATAATGTTAGTAAAGGCATATTGTTTTTAGATCTGAAATCCTACAGACTGTGCTTATTTTATTTAATGTCATTCTTACAGACTTTATTCCTGATTTGTATCAGAGAATTCCATAAAAGGTTTAGCTTCTTCCTTGCAGATACTTATACTAAAACTTGAAAGTACATCAGTTGCTGATAATAGACAGTGTACCTGGATAACGCACATCTCCTTCGGACGCAAAAGTCTCATACAAGCGTCTTGAGCTGAGTGTTTGTGATGAACCGGAGGAGTCACGTGAACAGGTGGGAAGGCACTACATATATTCATACCATGGTCCGGGTGAATACTCTATTCTGATTGGCTGCTGGGTGTACATTAAAAAGTGATATACCACAGGATAACCGCACGGTGAAAAAAGACGTTCCGGTCAGCTAGCTAGCTGAAGTCTTTCAACGTGTGGAGCAGGATGCTGGGGATCTTCTACCAGTCTGTGGTGGCCAGCACCTTGCTCTCCTCTGGGGTTTGTTGGGGAAGCAGTATTGCAGTCAGTGACGCCAACAGACTAAACAAGCTGATCAGGAAGGCGGGTTCTGTCATTGGCTGCAAACAGGACACATTTGAAGCAGTGATGGAGAGGAGGTCACTGAACAGACTCCTTTCAATCATGGACAACCCACACCATCCTCTCCACCCTCTTCTGGACAAACAGCGGAGCTCCTTCTCTAAGAGGCTCAGACAGCTCCGCTCCAAAACTGCCCGGTAACGGAAATCCTTCCTACCCAATACAATAACCCTGTACAACAACTCACCATGCAGAAGATAACCTCTGCACATTTTCTTTTTTCTCTTCTTCTCTATTTTGCACATTGCTTTTTGCACATCTCTTTACCTGCACTGTTTTGTAAATAGCTTTTTAAATTATACCACATTTCCTTGTTCTTGTTTTTATTTTCATTTTTTATTTTTATTTTATTTTATTTTATATTATTCTTAGTCTTTTTTCCCCTGTCTGTTGTTATGGTAACAAACAAATTTCCCACGTGTGGGGGATCAATAAAGTATTTCTGATTCTGATTCTGATAAATGTTTTGCATCACTGCACCAGCTTCTTTATATCAACCTTTTGCTCTATCATTTGGGCAAAAACAAGCGTTAAGAGGTGAACTTTCTCTGTGAACTCTCTGAACTCTGTGGAAGCAACCATCTTCCGCTTCGCATTGGACGGTCGGCCATTAACCCTTACATGTACACACACACACATATACACACACATATATATATATATATATATATATATATATATATATATATATATATATATATATATATATATATATATATACATACCCCTCCTCCTCTGGAAAAGTATATGGGAGAAAGAGACAGCACATAACAGCAATGCCCAGTGGCTGGTCTCTCTGAGAGAAGAACACAGCAACCTCCCTGAACAGAATCCAGTAACCATCACAGTGGCAGACATCCAAGAAAGAGTCTCAGGTATGAAAAACTGGACAGCACCGGGCCCTGACATGATACATGCCTACTGGCTAAAGAAGCTTACCACACTCCACGAACGCCTGGCAGCACAAATGAACCAGCTGCTAAGAGATGGGACTCACCCCGAATGGCTAACGGAAGGGCGAACGATCCTGATCCAGAAGGATCCCTCAAAGGGTGCAGTCCCATCCAACTACCGGCCAATAACCTGTCTCTCCACAACATGGAAGCTCATGTCAGGCATCATTGCAACCAAGATAAATAGGCACATGGATCAATTCATGAGTAACACACAGAAGGGCATTGGTAGAGACTCCAGAGGAGCCAAACACCAACTCCTGGTCGACAGAACAGTCGCCCAAGACTGCAGGTCACGACACACCAACCTGTGCACAGCCTGGATTGATTACAAGAAGGCCTATGACTCAATGCCACACACATGGATCACTGAATGCTTGGAGCTGTACAACATCAACAGGACTCTAAGAGCCTTCATAAGAAACTCAATGAAGCTGTGGAAAACCACCCTTGAAGCCAATGGGAAACCACTTGCACAAGTGTCCATCAAATGTGGGATATACCAAGGTGATGCTCTGTCCCCACTGCTGTTCTGCATAGGTCTGAACCCCCTCAGCCAAATAATCAACAAGACTGGCTATGGATACCGACTCAGAAATGGGGCCAACATCAGTCACCTCCTCTACATGGATGACATCAAGCTATATGCTAAGAGCGAGCGTGACATTGACTCCCTGATCCACACCACCAGGATCTACAGTAATGACATTGGGATGTCATTCGGGCTCGAGAAATGCAGCCGGATGGTGACAAAGAGAGGCAAGGTAGTCCACACAGGGGGGGTCTCACTCCCAGAAGGAACAATAGCAGACATTGAGGACAGTTACAAGTACCTTGGAATTCCCCAGGCAAATGGCAACCTGGAGCAGGCAACAAGGAAAGCTGCAACAGCTAAGTACCTTCAACGAGTAAGGCAAGTCCTGAAAAGCCAGCTCAATGGCAAGAACAAGACCCGGGCAATAAACAGCTATGCACTGCCAGTTATCAGATACCCTGCAGGAATAATAAGATGGCCAAAGGAAGAGATACAGACCATGGATGTTAAAACACGGAAGCTCCTCACCATGCATGGAGGGTTCCATCCCAAATCCAGCACTCTGAGACTGTATGCTAGCCGCAAGGAAGGAGGCCGAGGACTAGTGAGCGTAGAAGCCACTATCCAGGATGAAACATCCAAGATGAATGAATACATCAAGCTCAAGGCCCCAACTGACAGTGTGCTCAGTGAATGTCTCAGGCAATGGAGAGCAGAGGATACAGTGCTGGAGGACAGATCCTCATGGGAGGACAAACCCCTCCATGGGATGTACCACCGGACCATAACTGAAGTGGCTGATATCAAGAAGTCCTACCAATGGCTAGAAAGGGCTGGCCTACAAGACAGCACTGAAGCGCTAATCCTGGCAGCTCAGGAACAAGCCCTGAGCACCAGAGCGATAGAGGCTCAGATCTACCACACCAGACAAGACCCAAGGTGTAGGCTGTGCAAAGAGGCGCCTGAAACAATCCAGCACATAACTGCAGGATGTAAGATGCTGGCAGGTAAAGCATACATGGAGCGGCACAATCAAGTGGCTGGAATAATATACAGGAACATGTGTGCAGAATATGGACTGGAAACCCCAAGGTCAAAATGGGAAACACCTCCGAAGGTGGTAGAGAATGAGAGGGCAAAGATCCTGTGGGACTTCCAGATCCAGACTGATAGGATGGTAATGGCGAACCAACCAGACATCGTAGTGGTGGATAAAGAACAGAGGAAAGCCGTTGTGGTGGATGTGGCAGTGCCAAGCGATGGGAACATCAGGAAGAAGGAACATGAGAAACTGGAGAAATACCAGGGACTCAGAGAAGAACTGGAGAAAGCCTGGAAAGTGAAGGTGAAGGTGGTGCCTGTGGTAATTGGAGCACTCGGGGCAGTAACCCCCAAGCTGGAGGAGTGGCTACAACAGATAAACCACCCGCGGAGGGTGAGAGGGGCGTTTTTTTTTTTTTTACATACATAGATATATATATAAAAAAAACAACGCCCCTCTCACCCTGGTTTCTCCTCCAAGCTCGGGTCCTCTACCAGAGGCCTGGGAGCTTGAGGGTCCTGCGCAGTATCTTAGCTGTTCCTAGCACTGCGCTTTTCTGGACTGAGTGGTCTGAGGTCTTTCCAGGTATCTGTTGTAGCCACTCCTCAAGCTTGGGGGTTACTGCCCCGAGTGCTCCAATTACCACAGGCACCACTGTCACCTTCACTTTCCAGGCTTTCTCCAGTTCTTCTCTGAGTCCCTGGTATTTCTCCAGTTTCTCATGTTCCTTCTTCCTGATGTTCCCATCGCTTGGCACTGCCACATCCACCACAACGGCTTTCCGTTCTCGCATCTAGTCCATTTCCGTCTTGTTCCAGTAGCCCACTTTCCATCAGAGTGCTCTGGTCCCCCAACACCTGATGCAGACCTTGTTTGGCCGGGCGACGTCTGAGCCGGCATGACATGTGATTCATTGTCGCTCATATAGTGAAGTAGGCATTAGCGTTAAGGGTCTTGCCCTCACTGGGTGATGTTAATTGCCCGTCATTGTTATGGCATTTTGCCCCGTTCCATTAATCACCATTAATTGTTCATTCCGCCGTGGGAATCGAACCCGGGTTTGCTGCATGACAGTCCTGCACCTTACCAACCGAGCATATTTAGAAATATTTAAATATTTAAATAGAAATATTTATTTCACGGCCAAAAACTTCAACCTCAATACAATTTTTATTCAATTGTGTTATGCAAATCCCATCAGTTTTCACATCAATTGTAAAATTGGTTCTCTACATTTAGAAAAAAAAATTCACACATTTGACTTGGGGTTAATATGCTGCAGCACTAAACACGAAATATACATTTTCACTACAAGAAATAAAGTAGTTAAAAAACAGTCTAATATTTTAACTTTGGTGTCCAAAGCACCCATGACAGTAGTACTGTTGTGCCCCAAGCATTAATGTGAAAACCCCTTGATGCTGAGTTATACAAATATGCATCAAACTGCTTCAGCTGCAGAAGCATTCACAATCCCATCCACATTCCTCCACTCCTGGCTGATGGTTTTTCTTTTTTTTCATAACTGGATAAACATGTAGGCATCAAGGGTTACCAAAGCAGTTGGATCTGTCTGTGTGATTTTATGAGTGAGGAGTCATGGTTTTTCATGTTACTGAAGTAGAATCAAATGATTTTTTTAAAGTTGGTTATTAATGTCAGTTCCATGCAGATGAATAAGTTAGTTTAATGAATATACAGACTTGAGTTCGACCCAAAGGGACATTTTATGAAGAAATAGTATATAAAACACAAGTAAATGCACAAGCCAATGGTGAAAAATATTTGTTAATTCCCAAATATTTTAAATTGAAGTGAGGCCAAAGTTATTTGCCAACAATAATTTACAACTCTATCAATACACTATTTTTGAACTATCTACCTAAAGACCCACTCCAATGAAAACATGTTTTGTTTTCTTTTGTAGGGGGGTGACGTGTTTTGTAGCTTTTGCTCATAATGGATCACATATATAAAAGAATTTTAGATTAAAATTGCATATCTGAGTATTTCTTTATTCAAATAAGGAGGAATCAGGAGCAGAGCTCTCTTCTATGACACAGCAAGTGACATGGGCGGGCCAAAGTCCCCTTGTGCCGCTCCATGTTTATATCTGATTATATCTATTTACAATTCTTTATACTTTTTTCCTGTTTTTAATGGTGTGTACTGTAATAAAATTATTTGGTTCTGCAAACCCTCAGCTAGACCCAGATTCTCATAAAGTCACGCATTCACACATTGCTACTTCTTAAAGGCAAAGATGTTAAAGAGGCTAAATGTAATATGCCATACTGCCATGTTTCCTTTGACACAGCACAGAGTAGCTGGAAAAGTGGATGCAGAAGTGGTAAGGCAGGCAGTGTGAAAGGGGTTTAGTCACATTATCTTTCTATGCACTTCTTTTCCTGGCTGTCTCTGTCTTTACTGAGCTGCTCTGGCACTGTTTTTGGCTGAACAACAGATTTTTTTTTTCTCAGTTCCCTCTAGCTGGCCATCATGGCTTGTTTTCAAGAGCCGAAGGGAGAGTTTGCCACGTTTATCAAAAAGTATTGATCCACAAACATCCTATAGCCCATCAATCCCACAGAGATGTGAACACAGTAATAAAATGAGCAAAGTAAGAAAAGGAGAGTCAATTCATTTCAACTTTACTGTTGACAGTAAAGGTCATGCATTAAATTTGGTATATTTTTCATGGATACAATTCGAATGAGAAGAGAACGAATAAGTTCAGTAGAGGAGTTGGAATTGAGAGAGGAAATAATATGAGATGTGCAGTGGAGACACTTGGGATCATGTATTTAGTTCAGCCAGTGGATTAAAACCTAATTTTACATCTATCAAAGTGGGCCACAGGGGTTGAGAGTGGGGCTGTGGCTGATGCTTGTTAATGGCTTAACAGTCTTCTGAGGACAGGGATAGACTTTGAATTCAGTGAGAACTTTAGCATGATATAGTATGGAGATTCAAGAGATAAAAAACAAAAAAAAAAAAAAACCAAACAAACAAGTTTTTGCAAATACTCTGTCTAGCAAAGCAGTAAAGTTGATAAAGACCGAAATATGTAAGAGGGGATATTTAAAAAAAATGCTTACATTCCTTGTGGCTATGAGTAAGTAATGTACTCTTTGGGCTTGTAGCTAGATTTTATCCCTATCATAACCTTAAAAAAAGGCAAATATTTAAAACATGACAAAACCTAATCCCTATAAAAGAAATCTCAAAAGTGAGTCAATATTTTATCACTTTAACTAAACTTTTTTTTCTTCAATATATGGTAAAACAATAACCAACACCACTAAGAGCTCCCTGAAAGTCCATGACGTTTTAAATGGAGAACACTTAAATATGTTGTAAAACTGATCCTGCAATGATCCTACAGACTGTGGTGCTCAGGAATAATGGGTGGATAGTGACTTGTAAAATTCTGCTTTTTTGTCTTGTACATAAAAATGCTCAAGTAGAAGGACAAACTAGGAGCATACTCACTTCTCTTTTTGAGTTTATAAATTATTGACTCCTACGTCTGCTTTAGGTCTGCTTCAAGACACAGAGTTAATGTGACTATTAATCAAAAATAAAAAACAAGAATCCTAGAAGCAGTTAAAGTTGGTTTCAGGGTTTCACTGCTTCAATTCACACAACAATTTGATTCATATTGTAATTTGTGGTTGACGATATGATTCATAGTAGATACTGGTTCATTTTGAATGGTCACATTTGATCCGATTCACTGACCTAAAATAGATCCAGGACATCTTTAGCCAAAAATTCAACCAGTGTGACTCAGAGATAAATACCTGAGTATTGAACAGTGCATGTAATGTCTTCCAGATTCCATGTATTTCTTGCTAGATAATCAAATGTAAATTAAATATGTGAACAAACAAACGAGTAAACAAGACTGAATGACAAATAGATTCACATTTTAGTTTAATTAAATTCATCTTACTGTTATTTTTCCACATGAAAATAATCCAAATGGAACATTTCTAGAACATTTTACCACACTGTATGACCACATTTCTTTCTGTAAAATTTAAAGTGGTTCCACACACTGGACTGGAATGATGGACTGATCAGGTTTTGCTGTCATCACAAGTGTTGTTGTTGTGATGCACTTGGTCGTTTTTATCTTATAGTAAAGTAAATGTATCGTGCCTCAATCAAAAGATTTTCCAGTGTCAATTATAATCGATTTATTTCATTTTGAAATGATTTTAAAAGATATGGGCCTATCCATTAACCCTTGTGCTATCTTAGATGACCCCACTCTTGCATTGACGTGTTCTCCCTACCAGGACAAAAATGGATAAAGGTGTAAAGATTTCATGTAATCCATGGACACCAGTGAGGTTCACAAATCATTGAAGAAAAAAGGTTCAGCGCACTGTCTAGTGGGTCTAGATGACCCAACTCCCAATGTTAAAGTGCCTAGCATAGCACAAAGGTTAACTTGCCTTAGATAGATCGAGGTGGTTGGATTGTAGGCATAGAAATAGATTCATCGTTACACCCCGAGCTGGCTGTGTTATGAAAAAGTACAGCATCCTGGACTGTAAATTTTCAGTGATAAAGCAAAGTTTTGGACCTGACAAAGCTTTTTGCAGGAAGCCTCGGGAATACTGATGTTTGCTCTGACAGAAGCTAGCTTAGTTACACATTTGCCATCTCACACACTGAATCTTGAAAAAAGATCCACTGGGCATATGTAAACTCTGTGTCAGCAAAAGCAGTGATGATATTACTGTAAATTAAAATGAACCAAGGACCCTGATGTAAACATGTGTAAGCTAAATTCCCTCTTTATATAATCAGTGATTATGTCTGTTATATGCACATGTCAGGCTAGAAGAGCCACGGTTACATTATTGTAGTATTTAGGTCTGTGTCAGCATAGAGATGTGCACGAAGACATGAATTGCACATGAATTACTGCATTGTGAAAGTCAAAAGATGTAGTCCTCCTTTGCAGACTCAAAGGTTTTCTCCATCTCACTCTCTGAGGATGCTCAGTCTGGTGTTTTATGAGCCTCATAACCACTCACGCCTTTTTATGTGATGCCTGTGTGTGTTTGTGTGAGACAGAAAGAAGGAGAGCAAAAGCAAGCGAGGCAGTGTGAGTTGAGGTCTGGGTCCTATAACCCAGTAAGGGTGTGCAATGATTATGTAAGAGCAGATGATTAATATAGCTTTCATCTCACAGAGAAGAGAGAGGGGGGCACATAATGGACATGCAGATCGTGGCTTATTTAGACAGAAAGCTAATGCATCCATGCACAACAAGTTTACATGTACACACAAACACTAAGCACCGATAGCGCAGATAGCTAGGTTGATATGCTAAACAAATCGTGCATTTTGTGGTAAAAGCACCAAATTTGGCATGGATGAACATTACTCTGTTTTAGAACAGCCTGTTAGCCACAA
The DNA here is from genome assembly GCA_023969325.1 of Oryzias curvinotus. Classification (NCBI taxonomy): domain Eukaryota; kingdom Metazoa; phylum Chordata; class Actinopteri; order Beloniformes; family Adrianichthyidae; genus Oryzias; species Oryzias curvinotus. The sequence goes on along the minus strand of CM043718.1, from coordinate 21,773,413 downwards.
GAAAAAATTAAAAATGGCAGCTGTTTGTACAGATGGCGGCCATACACTCAGTTGTTACAAAAATATTCAATGTCTATTTACCCCAGTCTCAACACTCAACAATACCAGATGTTTATGCACAATATTCTGTCTATGTGGTTGACAGGTACCTACAGAATACTATACTATAATATAATATAAAGTATATGTCATTTATTTATATATATACAAAAATTGACGTTATTAACAACAAAAACTACTTAACTTTGTTAACGCGCTATTTTTGACAGCCCCAATAATATATATTTCCAGGTGTAATATGTATATATTATTGCTCATAAGTGGACTGAAGTATGCTTGATTGGTGTGCAGCACAATACAGCTTTCCTACATAATAAACAAAACAAACCATTAGAGAAAATTGAACTACAGAGTTGATCAAACAACCACCAAACATCTTAGAGTTAATGTAGTTGTTTTAAAGTTGTATTAGTGAGTCAAAAATGCTCTACTAATAGTCAACAAAAAATCGTAACATTGTTGACGTGTAAAACCAGATATGAGTCTCACAACGAGGTTGATAACTAACAATAAAAAGGTGTCACATAAAAGGAAGGACCACATAGAGCTTCAACGCTAACTGAAGAACACATATTTACCTTCAGATAAAACAGAAAAAATATTATTTTTTATTTGCAGGACTTTTTATTTTATTGTATTGGAGCACAACTTGAGATCTTGGCAATGAAACAAACAAACAAATAAAAAGAAAAGCAGTACTCTCTTCTAAATGGACAAAAATCAACAACAACAAAAAAGCTTATCATATCGTTTTGAGCACATGAGCTGTTGGGCCTCAGACAATCTATTTCCTGGGCATCTCTCCAAACTCAGACACCCAGTTCGGTGATTGTATAGGTCACAAGAAACACAAACAGGGCCACTAGAGCAGGTTCCAGGGGTGATTGGACTGGTGCTCTCAGGACGAGGGCTGTCAGTCAGGCTGCTTTCTCCTAATGTGCATCTCACACCTGGAACTCAATTCCCAGTACAAGAACTGCCAACTCTGAGCTCATTGAGTAAACAGATGAAATCATGGCGGGGCTGCACGGTGGTGCAGTGGTTAGCACTCTTTCCTCCCAGCAACAAGGTTTGAATCCCGGCTGGGATCTTTATGTGTGGAATTTGATTGTTCTCCCTGTGCATGTGGGGGTTTTCTATGGGCACTCCGGCTTCCTTCCACTCTCCCAAAATATGCTTCATGGGTTAACTGGTCATTCATAAGTGTACCTAGATGTGAGTGTGTGGGGTTGTGTGACCTGTGACAGACTGGCGACTTGTCCAGGGTGCACTCCGCCTTCGCCCAATAATAAATGGGGCAATCCCGACAGGGCTATACCGATTTAATAAAATGGATGGATAAAATCAATCAAAACTGCCAGCATATCTTTACATTTTATCGTTTCTTGTCACATAAATCCACCTATTTTATTTGATCTATTCATTTGTCTTGTTCTTTTTCTACTTTTTTAATAGTTGTTGTTTCTGTGTGATATGAATTTACTGTTGTGCTTGTCCACTGACAACGCCATCTGTATTCTTGCTGCTTTCTGTTATCCTTTGTATGTTGATTTAACTTGTCTTTTTATTTAGGAACCATCTACCTGTCCATAGGGACTAAAGATGGAAATTAGCCTTTATATTTGCATTTTTAAATGTTAAATGAATAGATGCTGAACCTAACACAGGAATCCAACTTACATGTTCTGTTTACACACATTCAGACTAATTCTTTTGTCTTCAGCATGAAGCAATTTCAGTTCCTTTGCTTGTTTACTGCCACAGGTACTCGAGAAAGCTTTGCATGTGTTTCTAGTTAGAAAACACATGAAATCAAAGCATGTTGTCAGTTTCCTCTGGCATTACTTTGTCCGTGTATCTGACTCACAAGCTTCTAAAACTCCTAGTGTGTGCATCCCTCTGTGTCTGCGTATATTTTGTCTTTCATGCATCTGAGGGAGTTGTGTTTTTTTGTGTCTGAACAGATGACATTTGTTCTGCAGCTTGATGACTCACTTGCATCTTAAAACCTGCTCACAAAGCATGTATTTTGCATGCAGCTGAACAAGGTTTTCACTCCTAATGAGTCGTCCCTCTTTTGACCATCCTAACGTTATTTTCTTTTCTTTCATCTTTCACTTTCTTTTCCTACCTTTTGTAGCCTTCTTTTCATGCCTCCTGCTTTTTATCTCTTTTTAAGTCCTTCATTTCTCGTCCTTTTTTTTTAGTTTCCCTTCAGCCTGTCGCTCCCTTCTCCTATTTTACACACATCTTTTCTTTCATCTGTCCTCATCCCCAACTTGCGACTCCTCCCTTGTGTCGTGCATATTTATTTTGTCTTAATGTAAACTCTGCCCTATTTTAAAAAAATGTGTAGACAAGAATTAAGGAACATTAAAACAAACGCTTTATTTATATCTGGGATGTCATTAAGGATGAAGATAGAAGTCATTTAAGTGCAGCTTCAAAATAATGAAGATAGAGTCAGCATGGCTCTATCCCAAACCTTTATACATGTTTTGCATATCTTAAATGACTGCAGGGACACAGTTTGTCTTAAAAGCTGCTAAAATTCCAAGAAAAAGACAGAAATTACTATTCAGATGTTTGGATAAGTGATTTAACTGACAGATCAAGACTACTTAGAGGAGTTGATGGAAGTGCATTTAAGCATGCCATCCTTAGCACCAATAAAACCAAAACTGAAAGAAAATTATACGCCTACTTCTAAGTAAAGTAAATATTGAACATGTTTATTTTCGGCTGTAATATAATCATTTAAAGAATGAATTTCTGTGAGTTTTAAAACATGTTGTTTCTGGCATCTTAATTGTTATCTGTTTCATGTTCAAGAGTTTGAGGTTTAATAGGATGTTCAAACAATGTAGGCTAATTTGGCCAAAATCTTTTCTTCCTTTGTCCTATTTTTGAGTGTGCTTCCTGCTTTGCTCTTAACAAGTATGTCACAAATATATGTGGGTTTTTCAGAATAACTGAAAATTAAACCTGACACTAGAGCTTTTGAAACAGTTTTTTTTAAGTTTATGGCAGTCAGTAAAGCTGCCCAATCAACAACCAGATTGAAAATTAGAATTAATTTCAAATGAGTATATGTAATTGATCCATAAATGTTTTAGATATTCAATAAAATCTGATATAATAATCTGGATTAATCAAACTTCAAAGCAGAATTTAAGAACTGTTATGGCTTCTTTTCCACAGCAAAGAGCCCCACGATTAATACATAGGATTTGGCTTCAGTCCATGGATGCTCTTCCTGACCAAACTCTTTGGATTACCCGAGTTTAGCATGAAAAATACTTGAAAAGGATGGATACTACCTCTATGAGCATGCCGTAGATAATAGTAATAACTGGTCATGGAAATAGGCAACCAAAACCTGAAAGGGAGTTGGAAGGTGTAGTATTTTAACATCAATCAATGCTTGCTTTATAAAGATGCTTCACTTGACCTGAAAGATGCCTTGTTCCTTCTAACAGATTAACACGTCCTTCACTGGGAAAAACAAGTAATTGGGCAAACACGTGCTTAAAAGAGAGGGGGAACGGCACAAACCTCAATTGTAGTGTGCTTTTAAGTTGCTGCACTTAAAAATCAAAAACAAATTGTAGCCACTGTTTTTATTCATTAACTTTAAGAAATGAGGCACTATTTTTGAGGGAGTGGAATTACCATGATAGACTTTTCAAGGTTGGAATAAATGTATTTAAGATGAGGTGGCAATTGAAGTGAAAAGATGATTACAAAAATGAAGGAAGATGGAATTTTAATACTGAACAGCAATAAGTGAAGAATATTAAGATGTTTAGAGTTAATAAGAAGTAAGGGCTAAAAGGAAATTCACATCAGGGTTTTTAGAAGTATTTTTATTTTATTTCCATAAGCTCTTTTTTTTATTCTTACAATTGAGGATTTTCAATCCTCAATTGTAATTGTCCTGTTATATTTATGTTGTCTGTCCAGATACATCTAAAGACAAAGCCACACATTATGTGGGCCAAATAGGATTTTTATGATAAAGATAACAATTTTTAATGGAGGGAGCCAGACAATTCAGAGAAATAAGGAAAACATAACAAGCACAAATCTCCACACTACCATACAGCTACCATAGATGATTTATTTTTTAAAACTACACTGCAATGCTGCAAGCTCTGTAAATTTTACTTTATAGTGACATTTAATTTTACAACATTAAAAACTTTAGCTTTTTTTCCCCCTACCTTCTACCCCTTACCCATGAAGGCTTCAGACAAGCACCTTGAGGAAGTTTTGCATGTGTAAAGGTCTATTGAATATTATGCAAGCTGACAAAAACAGTCATTTCTAAAACCTTAATCGCATGCACACATACAAAGCCTCATATTTGTGCATGAGAGTAAAGCTTAACCTAGAGGAGTTGATGTCATGGTACTTTGTTAAATATCTTTTTAGATAAAAGTAAACATTTTCACATACAGTTCTAATGCACTCTATCTTTACACATTTACCTTAGTAGATTTTTAATGAAAAATCTGTACAACATGCATGCATCTTACATACGTCACCCTTACTTACCCTTGCGTGTTGAATAATTGCTCACTACGACCTGATGCCCGCAGCACACCCAGAAAAAATGTGTGCATGAGCATTTTGACTCTACAAGGTTACCTTGCTATTTTCTGTGGGCCTCCTGCATGCCCCATATAAGTTTGTGTGTTTCTAACATGCAGACAGCCCGTGTCCACCTGTTAAGGCCTGTTCACACCGGGACGAATTTCGCGCGCGATATTCGCTGACGTTTAACGCCTTATGACTAAATAAGGGGAACCAATGGGAGTGTGCACACCGACGCGAAAAATGCCATGCGTAAAAGTGGCATTTTTTAAAAACGCCTCGGGTTTGTTTTTTTTATGTTTGACGCACTGCGTCAAAACTATACGACCAATGAGAATGGCGTTTTTGCACATGTGTCTGGAGCTTCTGAAGTTACAGTAAAACACAACTTGGGGGCGCTCAAACACAAAACTGTCTTGCTGAGCACACATACCAGCAAAGAAGATAGACGCCAAGTAGCATGTACACTGCCGCAACAAAATATGACGGACATTCTAAAATATCCCCGAAAACGCTCATGATACATTTTCAGCTCTTGTATCAGTCGATAAAACTCACCATGTTCTTCTCTTCTCGTAACTATGGGATGTACCCAAAATCGGCGTCTTTTCCGGCGTCTTTCATCATTCAACAGAACAATAATTTCTTCATCGCTGGAACTGGAGCTGGAGCTACTGGTGCTTGAAATATTCATGTTCTCTTTGTGTGATTCTGACAAGCGCGTAAATACTTGCTCTCTTCTTCTGAGTGAAAAGCGAGTTTAAGAAGCGTAAAGTTGCGCAGCGCCACCTTGTGTACAGGGGTATTTCTGTTCTACATTAAGCGCCATCTAATGTCAGGGAATGAATTTGCATGTTCACTCGGCTCATCGTCAGCAAAAATTGCTGGGGTGTGAACACAAAAAAAATGTGTTGAAAAACGTTGGCGATTAACGTGCGACGATATTAGTCCCGGTGTGTACGGCCCTTAAGGGAAATTGTTACCAAGGCTTTGAGAATTTGGTTGCTTGCATTCTTTGGAGTGTTGGGCGGGGGTGGGTGGGGTGGTCTATGCAAACTCATGTCTCTTGCCCCAGTTTGCACCTAAATCTTCTCTCTCCTCTCTTCTTGTTACTTCTTGCTCACCACTGCTTCCTCTCAGTTTTCTCCCTATCCAATTCCTTTTTCATTCCCTCAAATACCGCATGGGGTCTTCTCACATCATAACCCCCCCCCCACCCACTTTCTCACTTCCTAACTGCCTGCCTGCTTTAATTATTTTTGCCCCAGTCTATGAAGATCAGAGAGCTTGGATGGGGAGGGCAGAGGAAACACAGATTTAGGATTGGGTAGTTGTTGTGGGATAATTAGGCATTGATTTGGAACATTGACGATTATGGCTTGCATTGCAAAACTGTGCTTTGCTTAGAAAAGCAAATGCAAGAGAAGACTCAAACAGAACAGGGAAAGGTAGAGCTGCCAGGTGGGAAAATGGATGATGGGAATTTCAGCCGGGCAATAAATAGTTCTACAGTACACAGGCGCAACTTGCCCCCCTTACTGGCTCAGCTGCTTTTGCTGTAGCCTGGTCAGAGCTACACATGACAAATTCAAGAAACAACTTTTTTTTTTTTTAAATGTCGGTTTTTCTATTGGTTTTACCTCCATAGAAACCATTTCATTTTATGCTTGCCTGGTGGTGGCACACAGATATAACTTTTAGAAGAATCTGCAAAAGTGACATTTTTGGATTTCCTTGCTAGCAGAAGTTTTTTGTTGACCACACCCACATTATTAAGATGTTTTTATTGTAAGTCACATTATTTCTTTCAGCTTTTGTTAAGAATTCATGCATTGCATATTCCCAATATTCTGGCACATAATGTTTGAGCCACAGGTAAACGCCATGCTAATGCCATTCAAAATCTACAAACGATAAAACTAACATGTTTTCACAAGTAGCTTCCTAATGATGCCTAAAGAAATATGAGGAAATAGATGTAATTCAACAGGAGGAGTTTGACTTTGTAGAAGGCACTTACGGTCATTTTTTTGTCACTCAAGATTTCTGAGGTCAAAGGTTAACAAAACTTTGGTCTAGGCTGTGGACAGGTGGAGTGTATAGTTTTTTTGTGAGACAAAAAAATATACACTTTTCCCATAAAGTGCAAAAAATTAAAAATCACCAAATATCCCACTTTACCACAACATAGTCTGCCAAGCTTAAGGTCCTGTGAGCATGCTTGGGATATCCCGACACTTGTGTTTTCATTTTGTTAGTGGATTAAGAAATATTTCTTTAAAGGCCCATAAGTGATTTTGGCCCCATTCATTTTTTATGGTTTCTTCCGCTGTGATGTCATATGTTTAGTGGGAGGGGGAGGATCCTACCCCCAAAATTCATTTTTACCAAGTACTCGGTGCTTGAAAATGTTGGTGAGGTTTGAGTATGTTGGAGGGGTGAAAGCTTAATTCATGAGGTAAAAACTCAAGGCCACAGAATCATGTAAGGTAAACAAAGGTAAAGAAAATATGGAAGGAGGACAGCATACTTATGCAAAATTAGAGAAAAAAGACTAAGTAATGTCTTCAGTGTCTTTGAACTTAACTTCTCTGATCCGACTCATTAGTTCGGCGTTTAATTGGCTCAAATAAAGCAGGTGCCAGCAATGCAAGAGAGGATGCCGATTTTTGTGTGAATACTGAGTGTGCTTGTATGCATGCTGTGTGTGTTTGTACACTAATAGTTTCTCATTAGACCCTTAAGCTCATTAGTACGTATCCAGTGAATTATTCAATTAAATTAGGGTGACCCACAGCAAACTGACTGCTTATTGTTGCCAGTTGGTGCTGAAAAACTTACATTTTCACTCAAATTTATATTATGTGTGCTGTGATTGAGCAAATTAGAGGCTATAAATTGATGGTAATCCTGTCAGGCAGGAGTATACCAACATGACTAAATTGCCTGCTCATAGTAGCAGCAAGATATGTGATTCTTGGAAGTGCAAGCAAGCAAAGTTAATTTATTTATGCAGCACTTTTCAGAGAAGACCCATTTTTTTTAGCTCATAGAGATTGCATTAAGTTTTGTATGCACACATTTTTATGCGGTTCATCTGGGTTACATTTTAAGTGTGTATAAAAGCAGCTTCAGAAAGACTGGTATGTTACATACACACATTTCCATCTGGCTTTCAGAACCTTCTTTAGCATCGATGCCAATCTAAAGGGTTCACATGAGAAAGTAACTGTCCTGCATATTTACTTTTGAAACTTAAAAATATTAGAAGTTTAATGTTGGAAGTAGGAACTATAACTTTAAACTTTAAACTAACCTTTGCCTTTTCCGTTTAGCAAGAATTTTACAAATATAACAAATTGCAGTAATCAGTAAAAATTGAGGATGCAAAAGAATTTGGAACAATTCAGACAGAGGAGAAGGGCGCAGGGAAATATGACATTTGTAAACATATGGCAGGAAAAGAAATGGCATGGGATTGAGCAGATACCTCTTTATCACTTTGTCCAGGTGGAAGAATGTTCAGTCTGAATTAATCTATTTAGGGTAGGTGTTTGAACTACAAACCCAGGAGACATTATTGCCAATTTGAGAGGCATCAATTTTGCTGCTTGAAGGTGGGGTTTGATGTATCGATCACAAGTGTCCTCTATATCAAACTACAGTACAGGAACTAATAAAGACAGATGGACAGAAATGTATACGGTTTTAAGGCATCAACTATGTTGCCAGTGAGGTTCTGTGTTATACTCCACATCTCACAATGTCAGAAAGCTCAAAGCAGAGGTATTTTATCAGTGTGATATATGTGCATTTAAAGTCCAAGCTGAATTCTGAACTGCAAAAAGGAATAATAAGGAGTTTATCTATATATATATTTAAGTTATACATTTATACACATCAGTTCAAGTTAAGAATTATGAAGCATCATCTATGGTTCAAATGCATACCAATATTGTTACTTTTTTATTCCAAGAAGAGCATTTTTAGCTACAAAATCCATGTCAGATCGGTTTTCTTATTTTAGCCCTTACAGCTGACATTCAGGCAACTCCAGAACCTTGTGGCTTACGCCCTTATGTGAGAATAAGAAAAAGGACAAGACAGGGCGCACACACTCATGCACACACACACATCTACCCACACACACATTTGGTGGTTGGATATTCTATTAACTGATTTTCTTTTTTTAGCCTAAAAAGAATTCTAACCTTACCTGCGATAAGAAACACATGATCCTTAACTATTAGCTGAACCGGCAATTAAACCCTTGCTCTACATCTAACAACGAACCTAGAGGCTGTATTTCTTTACATTAGGGGAGGTCCAAATTTTTCATTAACCCCACTAATCTCTGTAAGGTTAATCAGCCTGGGAATGGTTGTGATGCAAGTACACAAATCCCTCCCCCACTATCATCATCACCTTACAAGCAAACACTCGTACAAACACACACAGACACACACAGCTAGTTTGTTAATCCTTTTTCTGAGAACTGATCTGGGCAAAAAAATACAGTTTAATGGATATTAATCTCAAAACACCATGTTCTTATCTGCTTGATTGAATCTTTCTGAGTTGGCCACCATTTTTTTTTACAATGAAGAAAAAGTACAGGACATACTTTAGTAATCATTATTTTGAATAAATATTTAAAGAAATATTTAAAGTAAGAAAATGTATAAATTATTTTCCAAATTATTTAAAATATTCAGAACAACATGTCATTTCTGTGTTTCACAAGGGTTAGCAGTTTTTATTTATTCACATTATTATAATCTTTTGTATAGAACCAGACCCTTTCCAAAAAACTTGATTATCATGGAAATGTGTATTTATTTCCACATTTCCATAAAAAAAATCAACTAATAGAATATAGACTCAGGGATCACTGTTTTAATAGATTTTAAATACTTAGTACTGTACTTGTTTGCATGAATTGGGAATCCAGGCTCAGAAAACACACAAAAACAGGAATTCAGAAAATTATAGCTGGATTTCTGCAAAAAATAACTGTAAAAACTGACTAATTAAATCTGAGAATTTATTTGCATGTTTATGTTTGAATAGAAGTTCAAAAAAGGTATTAGATATAGATTTTAGAGTAGAATGAATAACTGGACTGTAACTCCTGTGATGTCCCTTTGCAGTGTTTTACCTCCAAACATAATAAATGTATTCAGTAAAAATCTTTTGAAATATGTGGATAAAAATGTATGTCTCTTCACAGAAAAGATCTATATAGTTAGAAAAAAAGATTAATGTTAAATAAATCTATTTGCTTACTTGTAGAGATTCAGATTTTGCTTTTCAAGTGTATGTTTTTCCAGCTATGTGATTAGAAAAAAACGGATTGCATGAAAGGGAAGCCAATCAATCAAAACTGGCTGTTTAAAACAGAAGAAATTCTAAATAAAATGCCCATATTTGAAAAGCAAATAATCCGATTCTGGTCTAGCCTCCAAACAGGATAATAAACCACCAAATGTGTCTGACATTTTAACCACTGAGTTTTTTCTAGAGGCAGACAAGATGTTAGATATGCCACATCTGTTTTTCCCCTCTCCCCTGCTGTCATTGTAACAGGACCACTTTCTGATGGCTATTTGTAAAATTTGTAGATGTGGACTTTGGAGATTCAAAATGAGATTTAGAAACACACACACACACAAGCAAACACACAATCAGACCTAAATCTACCTGGAAACAGCAATGCTGTGTACCTGTAAAGTCACATTTACAGCATTGAGCAGCCAGCTGGAAATAGATACTCAGCAGAGGGGCGCGTGCCTGACAATGTAAGAAGCTGCTTGTCCCCCACTGTCATCTAACTCACTCTACAGAACTCCCCTACTCACACCACAATCACACTGCCACAGGGACTCTTTCTATCTCTTTTATTACACATTTATTATACAGAACGGGTAATAATTTATACTTTTTGAAAGTATAGGGGTGCTAGCAGTTACAAATGCTTAATAAAGTTTAAGAAATATCAAAGGCAGGTTAAAAAGATAACCCCTATCAAAAACAATAATGACTAAAAATGACTGACCCAAGTAACAATTCTATATGAAGGCCATGCCTGCCACTATGTACATTTTGCATATGTAATTTCGGTCTTTCATGATATTTCGTGATCTGTGATATATATAATACATAAGTGTTTCTTGCGTTTGTCATTCATTGATGTGCGCAGATGTCTGTCTGTTAAGGGTTTTGGCTGACAGGCCTTTATGTGAATTTTCGGTTGAGAATTACTCCGTTTATGCATATTTAACCTAGTTTATACGTAATTATTGCGTAAATCGCAATTGTGTGTGTGCTTTCCACAACTGTTGGACGTATGTCCAAATTTGTCTAAAAGACTTTTCATGCATTTACCACAGATGAATAACTTTTATCTCGCATACACGGTGCACATATGACATTTAAAGTACATATTTGACGCACAAATCACTAATGAATTGCATATAAATGGCACAATAATCACGCACAGTTTATGTTCGTTTATTTCTGTGTTCTTTGTGTGGTTTATTCGTAATTCTTCTGTGGTTTTTGTATGTGGTTCATTTGTGCTACATCTGTAAAAATGTCATGTTTATTTTAGTTTAAAATTGGTCTTCCATCAGTCATTGAATATACACTGACCAAAAATATAAACGCAACACTTTTGTTATTGCTCCCATTTTTTATGGTATGAACTCACAGATGTGAAACATTTTCCACATACACAAAATAACCAGTTCTCTGAAATATTGTTCACAAATCTGTCTAAATCTGTGATAGTGAGCACTTCTCCTTTGCCAAGACAATCCATCCCACCTCACAGGTGTGCCATATCAAGATGCTGATTAGACAGCATGATTATTGCACAGGTTATGAACTGGTTATTTTGTGTATGTGGAAAATGTTTCACATCATTGAGTTCATACCATAAAAAATGGGAGCAATAACAAAAGTGTTGGGTTTATATTTTTGGTCAGTGTATATTCAATGACCGATGGAGGACCAACTTTCATCTGGGCAATATGCGCAAAATCTTTGTTGTGGCTGCGTGCGACATGCCTTTAAGATAGTTTTGGTAAAGAAATCCTACAGCTTCCTTTCACCCTATGTTCCTAAAATTTGACATTAAATCTCACTAATATTTACTGTATATCCTTTTATAGATCAGTGCTTCTGATTATTCTTAAAACAGAAAATCTTGAAAACTCCAATGTTCAGCAAACCCCTTAAAAGGAACATAGCTGAGGCACCTGTGGGTTGTTACCCATATCACCTCCTCATGCTAATCTTGGAAGGCGACGTTAGGCTTTTCTAAGAGGAAACAGCAGAGCACATTACGGGGGTTGCTGAGAGAAAAACCTCCCCCCTGCTGGTTTGCAGGTAAACATTCTAAAGCAAAGCAAAACTTCCCTTCAACACACCAAAAGGTAGAAGAAAAACTCTGGCAGGCAGTGACCTATATACCCTAACACAATGAACATAATGAGTCGTTAAAAAAAAAAAAGTCTGCAAAACAGCGGGACTACGAAGGATGAACCACAATAGCAAGGGGACCTGAGTTTTAAGTTTTGTGGCTCAACAAAGTAAACATAACTAATTGGACCAGTTAGTTTTATTCTGCAGTGCTTCGTCGAAGTAAACTGTTTATTTTATTCAGGTCCAAATTTACTTTACATCAGAATTATAAGTAAGCCCTACTTAGAGTTATACTGTATGAGTATCTAATGAAAAAAAATCCAGCTATTGTTGTCCTAAATTACCGGAATAAACTGTAAATGAATACCCAGTAATGCCCTGCAACTTGAAACTCTAGCTGTCTGGCTACAGCATGCAAGTGGTGTTGTTTTCAGTAGGTTGCTGGAAAACTGGAATTAAATGTTTCAGATTGTAGAAATTATTGATCATGATGGCAATTAGTTTAGACTTTACAAAATATGAATACGTATCTCATTCATGAAAAGTACAGAAAAAATACTTTTGCTTTCATGCATTCAAAGAGGCCGAGGTGCTTTAAATAACTTTCATCTGGTCTCATCTTCGTACCAGGACTTTTCATTTAAATTCTCTCACTGGCCAAACAAAATCTAGCATTGAAAGCCAGAATGTTTTTGACTAATCCTTGACAAGTGTCACCATAGTTACCACAGAGAGCAAATTAAAACACACACAGATTAAAATAAATTGAGTATGTGGATATAGACAGACCTGTAAACCAGAGTGTCATCCCCAGAGCTGTTGTACTGGACCTGGAACATTCTTACTCCAGATGTCGGGGTTTGACTGCTCCATCTAATGAGGGCAGAGTTTCCTGTCAGTTCCACCAATGAGACCCTCCTGTCTGCCCCTCTTGTCTCGTTGTTGGGCAGTGAAACCTTTGAGGAGGTCAGGATGTCAGAGAGAGCAGGCTCAGAAGAAGGATCTCGGCTGCGGCTGGTGCTGTTTGCCAGATGAGGCACTGCAGTGACAACCACTTCCACTCTTCCTGTGGATTCGCCTGCAGCGTTGGAGGCGATACAAGTAAAGTTTCCAGAATCCTTTTGGGATGTGACATTGATCTCCAGACTTCCATTAGGGAAAACTAAAGTCCTGTTGAGTTGAATAAAAGAACAGAAATAACTGATTAAAGACATGTTTTGCTCTTCATTTCATTCTCTTTGATTACCGTATTTTCCGGACTATAAGTCGCTGCGGAGTGTAAGTCGCACCAGCCCAAAAATGCCTTATAAAGTAGAAAAAACCACAGATAAGTTGCACTGGACTATGAGTCGCATTTTGGCGGGAAATTTATTTGACGAAATCTGAGACCAAGAACTTATAACTTATAACTTAGAACTTGCACAACATCATAGCAGTTTATCTCATAATTTCACAGTAATTCTTTCTCATACTTATTTATTTATTCCTTTCATGAAGCATCATTGGCCAACTAATACTCTGTTTTCATCCTGTATTTGTAGAAGCAGTTGTCATTTTTATTGCATTTCTGAATCTATGAAATCATTGGAAAATAGAATATTATGCTGTTAGCCTTCAAGATCTTACTGTAAAAAAGTTTGCTGATTCTCTGAGTCACTTAACATACTCTTCACACTTAACATACCTCATACATCAAATTGACCCAAGAACATCATCTCTGTTCCTCACAAATGAACATAACAGGAGGGTTAACAATGTATTTATTTCAATTTATTTCTAATATAAGTCGCTGCGGAGTATATGTCGCACCCCTTGCCAAACTATGAAAAAAAGGGCGACTTATAGTCCGGAAAATATGGGTATTTATTTATTTTTTCTGGTGTGGTCTCAAATGGTCAAAAATATTTTAAAAATCAGCTGTTCCTCATTTAGTTTCAAAAACTGATAAAACCAATGTTGATCTTTACAGTGGAATGCCATGGCAGCTCTATTACACAGTGCCATCCACCAATAAAAGGTTTGTAATTGAAAACAAAACCAATGATGTATTGACCCAAATAAAAATGTCATAGCAAATAATGCAGAGAAAAAGACATAATCCATCATCCATTCATTTCCCACACATGGCGGTAAGGGTTGGTGACAAAGGAAAAGCATATCACAGCTATAGTTGAAAAAGCTGACAGCCAAGTGACTTTATATTTCCTGATATCTATCATTTTATTTGGGTGCTCTATTCTAACTTACGGTGTATTCAGACTGGAAAAGTCAGTTGGTTGGATCGAGTCCTGAACCTTGCGTTTGGTCTGTATTCAGACTGGCTTTAAACCAGACGTTTCTGTTTTGAATCAAAGCTTGTAAACAAAAGCACGTCACTAAAGATCTCTTCAGTCATTGGCCAGGAATGACGAGGGTGGGGCAAAGCAACAAGAGAGAATATGAATAGCATGGTATAGGCCCTTTAAGTGAGCACAATGTGTCCAGTCTGACTACACCCTTAAAGTACTACAAGCTTTGGGAATGTTTTTTTTTTTCTCTGGATGACCCATGTTTAGTAAATGCAAAATAGCACCTTGAGTTGGGTTACTTTATGTTGAGTAAAAGGGCCTATACCATGCTATTCCTAAGCCTTTTATAGTAAACAATATCCATGTATATGATAATATATTACCTGTGGCACTCAAAATTTTTTAATTTTTCTTAAGTTATTTTACTACCCAGAAGTAAGACGACTCGATCTCTGAGGCTCTTTGTGGATGCTGCCCATTTTATGATGTCAAGTTAGAGCTGACCTCGGCAGCATATCTGCGTCTCCCCCATGAAAACAAACAACATCCAAACTTTTGCAAATATGGATGTCCATATTGTACATATAAAAGGAAAGCGTAGAGTAGCCGATTGCAGCTACCTCCACAGAGAAAGTGGGTGTTTCTGTTAGTCTAGGGGCGCTGCTGGCAGCCCAGACACTTCCTGGAAGGGTCTGTTCTCACTGGTATACGTCAGCTCTTGAGAACCTGCTCGTTTTCGTGGATTGGGAGGGGCTGGTGGTCAGAGCGCAGGTTTTTAGAGAAATACACAGAAAAGGCGTAAACAGATCAAAGCACTGCTTTGGGGTTTCTTTTCATGAGGAGAAAACATTAAAATACACTTAAAAGATCAAAAAGATGATTTTGCATGGTATAAGCCCTTTATGTTATGTTTTCTAGCGAAACATTCCCTCTCATTAAATTATACATTTTGTAGTCAGAAGCAAATCAATAGTTTGTTTGAAAACTAAGTTTAGCATCAAGCGTATACCTCGAGCCATTAGATATTAGGCGTCCTTCAGGGCTGATCCAGTGGACTTCTGGTTCTGGGTCGCCATTTGCTTTGCACTTCAGACTTGCAGGCTGGCCTTCCATAATAACGGTAAGAGGTGACCTTCGAGTAAGAACTGGTGGGTCACAGATAAACTCCTAAAAAAGACAACACAGAAAAGAGGAAAAGTTTAGCTGCTCAGTGAAAAAAAATCACTTTGGCACCTCTGACACCTTTTATTAAAAAGGCTCAAACCTCTTCAGGAATTGTCCAGAAATACTTGGCACTGAGGTCTGATGGCGAGGCACATGTCTCGAGGTCATCTTCTCTGGTTAGTCTCCTTAACCACAGTAGCTCACAGTTACAGTGAAGTGGGTTGCCACCAAAACTCAACACAAGGGAAGAAAGAGGGGAACCTTTGGACTTGGCATACACTGGTATTCTTAGAAACAAGGGGTCTGGAGGAATTTTCTTTAACTTGTTGGACGTCATATCTAGCCTGATAAAGAAATTAAACAAGAAAAACATGTCAAATGATTTAGGAAATGTGGCAGGTTTTCTGTTTTCCAATTCTTCAAAAAAGACCATCAGCTTTTTTCTTACCTGGCTAATTTATGCAGATTGGTGAATACCCCCTGTGGAACATTTTCTATGAGGTTGTGATCCATATTTAGGGTATTGACATTGGTTAGGTGCCCTATAGTTTCCCATGGAACCTGAATAAGGTTGTTGTAACTAAGATCTAGATCTTCCAGTGTTGACAAGAAGTCATCAAAAGCGTGGGGAGATATAGAGTGTAGTTGGTTATTGGCCAAGATCAGATGGCGAAGGTTTGTGAGACCTTTGAAATGTTCATCCTGTTTGTTGGTACAACAAAGAAGAAAAAAAAAAAACATTGTCAGGTTTTACCTATGTACTGTATATTATTGAGTAAATAGCACTTATTGGTTTGGCTAAGCATCCATTCTGCTTTACAATTTTTACTGTGGGATTTTAACTCACCTTTATCATGGTTAATCTGTTGGAGTCTAGGTGAAGTGCTCTTAGCCGCCGCAGGTCACTGAAAGCTGAAGGAAGGATCTGACTGATGGTGTTTTTTGACAGCGTCAGATGTAACAAGCTGGTCATGTTGGCAAAGTCTTTTCTTCGGACAGCTTAAAATAAAAGAAAACAAACAGAAATTACCTAAGAACCAAGTAAGAACTTTATTATTTTTTGTTTTTTTTTGCGTGTTTTCTTGTGCAAATTTATTTTTATGTTAAATATTGGCTGTAATATACTCTATAAACACATTGGGAGCATCTTCATTGCATGTTGGGCATGCCAATGTTCAGATTTTAAACTCTGGATGCACTGCAACGGAAAACCTGCCAATGCTTAAAACCTGACGCAGGACCTTAGATCGCGTCTGTACATTGATTTAACATTGAAATTTGACGTCCCTGAGTGTGAACACAGTTTTACAGTACATTAAAAATAGTGGCTGAAAAAGACACAAAATACTGCTATGTTACTCAACCAATGAGCTTCATAAATACATTTCACATATAAGAAATGCATTTGTACTGATTATCTTTATTAACCAAGCTCTTTATCAGAAAACAGAATACATGTCAATGGTGGTTAAAATAACAACGATAACAATAATAATAATAAGAGCAGTTTAAAAGTGTACCTCCTAAAAGTTGACGAAGGTTTGAAATACTCTTAAGTATGCGTATGCATCTAAACACACTGCACGCCCACTTAACTAGTGCTATTGTTTTTCAAGATGCTGGTTTCTTAACACATTAGGGACTTTCTTCTTCCTACCTAGAGAGTATCAATCCATGGCTATCACCTTGACATTTCATAGAGCACTGGACTTCAAAAGCTGTGATTGGATGCGACAACTTAACCTTTAACACAAACATTCCAGATAGAGACATCACCCAGTTTCTCAACCAAATCATCTTTCCTTCCCACCCACCTTGAATTAAATATTGTCTCTTTCGCCATCCACCATCTACTAGATATTTTTGACATCTCTCCTTCATATTCACTGTTAACACTGATTCATCCCAGTATTGCACGCTGAGTGTTCTAATTTACATTTTTATCTGCTAAAATTAAAGTCAGTTAACGTTCTATCAGTTGTGGCAATCTTGAGTGAGCGGTGAGTTGCTGTCAGATGTGCATGGAAACCAAACCATCTGCCCTCAAATCCCACCCACCCACCCAACATTATTGCCAAATTTGTGAATAATACCACTATGGCTGAACTAATTTTGAATGGGGACCAATCAATTCACAGGGCTGAGTTAAAAAAAGATAACTCTGGTGATCTGAAAACAATTTGTCAACAGATACCCATGAAACAAAGAAACTTGAGTTTCTGGATACCCATCTCTGCCACACTCCCCAGGAATGCTACTATGCAGTGAGGTTGCAACACTGTCCAAAAAGTGTTCCCTAAGCTTTCTGACTGGTTCCACTCATGTGAAACATGTTGGGAGGTGGATTTTTATCACAGAAAGCCTTGACACAGACGGTCTGTCTATCAATTTGTCACAAAGACAAAACGAGGAAAAACATAGGTGTATTTACTGTAAGTAGCATGTAAAATAAACGCTGACTTATGAAAAAAATTAGACAAGATTTAAAGGAACGTGAAGGTCTGGGATTTGGTATCTGATGGCTATGACTAAATTTCATAGCTTTTAGTGGTCAGAAAATGATTAGGGTTCATTAATCAAGTGACAGGGAAATATAATATATCAATAATATATGAATACATGAGGTACCTGTGATGAAGTTCTCTTGAAGGCGAAGCTCCACTGTGCGTCGGTCAATGGCAGCAGGAACAAAAAGCAGGCCTGTCTTAGAGCAGAGGATCGCTAGCGATGGAGAAAGGCTCTGGCACATACAGCGCTTTGGACATGGTTGCCCCCTGCATACTGCTGCCAGCAACAGCAAGGAGAACCACAGCCGTTCCATTGTCCTCCACCAGGAACGGGGCAACTGAAGATAGGAAGAATGTAAAAATGAGTGAAAAGGAAAAAAAAATAGTCACTGACATGATATGGTTGCTCACAAGTAACAGTTAGGTGAACTTGTTTTAACCATTATTTTTTATAGCATATATTTTTATTTTATTTTCAAGTAGAAATGTGTGCTTTAGACTGTTCAAGTGTAGGTTTGAACCTTAGCCAGGTAGTTTTGGGGTTTTGCCAAAGAGATGGCTAATGAGATGGTCAGGTTGACTGGACTCAAATGGGCCATGAAAGTTATTCCATTTCTCCCCAGATTAAATTCGTTTTTACACACAAAACTTTTTTTTAGCAAAGCAAAAGACTCCTGTAGTTGCAACAAGTGCTCACCTAGGGGTGGTAAACAATACCTGACTAGAAAACAAACACAAGCACAAAAAAATAAACTAGCCATGCTAGTCTCTTGGTCATAATGTAAGTGCTTGCACCTTTTCACTAGACATCCTTTTATCCTTCTACCCCAGTGTGACAGGAAAAAGGAGAGTGCTTAAATGTGCCCAAGATACTTTATTTCCCTCTTTCTGGCAGTTTTTATGTAGTGCTGCATCTCTGTTTCTACACACGCTGAAGTAAACGATATTGGTCCTTTTTTTGGAGAATTGTACACGTCTCAGTCATCGGGTCGCTGAATTAGAATCTTTCACTGTAAAGTACAGCATTTCACTCGTTTCGCTTTTAACATTTTGACTGAAGCTTTGCGCACCCTTACCCGTTGTTACATGAGCCTACCCACAACTGCTGGCTAGAAATTTTCAGCAAAGCTGAAAAAAATACAAGTGATTGATATGCCTAAAACAAAGCACCAACATGAAGCACCGACATCCATGTTCTTATACGGTAACGTTGAACACTCACTGGCCACTTTATTATGCACACCTGTTCAACTGCTTGCTAACACAATCACAATCTAATCAGCCAATCACAGGGCAGCAACTCAATGCACGGATGAATGTAGACATGGTCAAGACAATTTGCTGCAGTTCAAAGCAGCTTAAGAAGAAAGGCGATTGAAGTGTCTTTGAATGTGGCATTGTTGTTAGTGCCAGGCGTGCAGATCTGTCTATTTCAGAAACTGCTGCCCTACTGGGATTCCCATGCACAAACATCTCTAGGGTTTATAGAAAATAGTCCAAAAAAGAGAAAATATCCACATGATATATACGAATGGTAGGGTCAGAATTTGGCATCAGTAACATGAAAACATGGATCCATCCTGTTTTGTAT
The DNA here is from genome assembly GCA_023969325.1 of Oryzias curvinotus. NCBI lineage: Eukaryota > Metazoa > Chordata > Actinopteri > Beloniformes > Adrianichthyidae > Oryzias > Oryzias curvinotus. The sequence goes on along the minus strand of CM043718.1, from coordinate 21,753,782 downwards.
TGTAGGTATAGGCAGATGGTGGTGGTGTAATGGTATGGGGGATATTTTCTTGGCAGACTTTGGACCCTTTAGTACCAATTGAGCACCATTACAACACCAAAGCCTGCTGAGTATTGTTGTTGACAATCATGTCAAAATGGACCAAACTCTCTGAGAAATGTTTCCAGTGCCTTGCTGAATCTAAGCCACCAAGGATTAAGGAAGTTCTGAAGGCAAAAGGGAGTCCTCCTGTAAGTGCTCAGTTGCTGGTAAGCCTGTGTTTGAAGGAGGGTTGATGTGTTTGTCGGGATGGCAGGTTTTTAAATGCTGCATTCAGACACTGCACACATGCACTTTGTATTGTATGTTTGTTGCAGCCGTGGTGCAGCAGTAGGGCGGTCAACCTCTGATCAGAATATTGCAGGTTTGATTCCTGCAAAGTGTCCTTGTCCAAGAAGCTGAACCCCATCTTGCCTCTGGTGGAAGGTTCACGCCAGAGTTTGGCAGCGGAGCTGTGTGTGAAAGTATGTTAATGGGTTTGTGACTGTAAAGCACTTTGGGCCCTTGAGGAAGGTAGAAACGCGCTATACAAGTATACGGCATTTACCATTTAAAAGAAAAATGTCTGCTTGTGTGCCTGCTAATGTGCCTATACATGGGCCTATAAATCTTCAGTTGTGTTGCTGAATCAAATCTTATGCTTTAGGGAAAACAATAAAGATAAAGACCTTACAATACAGATTATTAATAATGTGTCAATATGCTAAATGGCAGCTTTACCTTGCTTACTGGAATTATAATTATGTCCTATCCCATGAAGAAATTATGGTCGTAAAGAAAAAAAAAGTGGGACAAATAAGTAAAACCTGGTGGAAATCTTGAAAAAGTGTAAAAGTTAGTGACAGAAGAGCCGAGACAACAAGAGATGAAGCTTAAGCAAAAACAAAGTGCTCCAAGAAAATGGGGTTTCTGTCAAAAGCAGGGGTGAGGGCAAAGCCTTGATTGGCTGCTGAAGAAAAAAAAACTTGATGGGGGCTTGTAACTTAGCAACAGCCAATGAAATGTGGATGGTAACAGTAAGGAGGTGGGAAGAGTGTGTGCGTCTGTCATGGTTGTGGGGGTGTAGTGTGAGTCTGTGTACGGTACTATGAAAAAGTGTAAGATTGGTCTGTAAATCTGACAAGAAATGAATCTGGATCATTGCTGTCATCACTACAGAGGGGAGAAAACGGTGGGGTTTCAGAGAATGAATGCAGAGGAGCTTTATTATTGATATCTAATAAATCTATTTTTTTAGTCCAAAGTACATATTGCATGAATTATTTCTGAACTATTCTGACTTCATGTTTTTTTTTCTTTCTTTTTTTTTTTTAAATACATTTCCCGATCACAAACTATTCAAATTAGATGAACCTATCAGACTACACATGGACACCCCACCCCCAATTTTTCATCCCATGGTAGGAGAGCAGAAAGGATGCACCACATCAAAACTTATGTCTGTGGGAATCATGTCAAATACAGACATTTCTTTGTAGAAATCAAAAAGAAAACAAGGTAAAAAGACTGTCATACTGAATTTAAATTGTTCAGCTCCTTCTTCCTCCTTTTCGCAAGATTGAAAAAGAACAACCAGAATATTTCTTTGCCTGTGCCTCCACTCTGTGACAAAGTAGTACATTTTAGCCTAGCAACACATCAAGACAGTCTATTTACAATTTCTTCATCAAATGAAACCAGAACAAATACTCAGCCTTGGTGACACAAAATCTATCTCCATGACAACCACGCAGGAAAGAATCTCAACATTAGTCACCATTAGGCATGAAAATATAATGGTCATAGAGGTGAGTAAACTGTTTCTAAATTAAGCTGGTAGATATTTGATACATTTATTTTATAATAATGGCAGTTGACACCCATAACATAGATTTATTGTATATAAACATACATTACAGTATTCAAAGTGGAAAATTCAATTTTTTTTATGAGGAGAAAACACAGAAGCGATTTATTCATTTGTATACCTTAGCTGGTAAAACACCTAGAAAAGTTTCTTGATCAAGTCAAGAGAGTAACCACTGTGGCACTAAGGATCTACTGTGCAGCAGTGACATACCACATCTTATACAGTTTCTGGCACAGATCTGGAATGGAAAAGAATGAGAGATGAAGCATTTACTCTTTAGGGATCATAGAAAACACAGACTTGACTGAGTTGAGCTTTCCACCCTCTGAAATCAGTGAGGAAAACTGTACCCTTTGTTCTCACTGATATGGCAGCGCAGCTGCTTCAGTTCCAGCATCAAATCACAGCTGGATGGTATCTGTTTAAATCACACAAAGTCTTACTCATTACAATGAACTTGAATTTTACATCTTTGTTCTTGTATCAATTCAGAAATGTTCTCATTAGTCTTTGTGGAATTTTAATGACATTAATCTGAACGCAGTTTGCTTTTTGGGGACTTTGCTTGATTAGTCTGACTTCTTTATTTCTGCTATAAATAAAAGTGATACATAAGTTGATTTCCTCCTACCACAATTATCTTTGATACAATGTCTCATTCTGACTCAGTGCAGTGACAAACAACTGATACTTCTATTCCAGGTGGTTGTAAATTTTTCATAGGTGTGAGAATACTTGACTGTTTGTGTCTCTGTTTGGCCCTGTGGAGGAGGGGACACCATCTCAGGTGTACTCTGCCTCTGTTCTAACAGTTAGACCAGGTTCAGGCAGATCATTTCAGATTCTGTCAATGACTCATTGATGAGAGGAGGACTCAAGCCATTCCTGTGGACATCTGTCAAATAACCATATTTTCAAGTTGAAGAAAGAATTACTGCATTAGCTTTGTGGTGTGAAAGTACAACATTTAAATGAGAAACCGTAGCACAGACAATAAATGAGACATATTTATGTAGGCTATTTTTTATGTTTGTGGATCTGTTGTTGGAGGATTTCTTAGTCCCCATTTTTTTTTCAAACTATTGAAATCTTTTTATTTTTTCAGATGTTTCCTTTGACTCAGATTAAGTTTGCTCTTTTAGGTCAAATGACCTTGTATGTGCCCCCTCCCACACTGTCCCTTGCTGTATATATCCCCTATTCTCTTTTTTTTGCTTACCAAGGTGATTATTGCTGCCAGGTCATGGTATTGAAGCATCATGAGTTTTTTTTCAACACTTTGGTATGTGGCAAACAACCCCAAGCACGAATAAAAACATTGCTGTTGTTCTCTATCATTTTTTTCATGCTTAACACTATGTCATCTTGACAAATGGAACGGACCATCAAAAGATGTCATACAGTTACAAAACTTACTAGTTTCAAAGTGGTATACCCTAAAATAAATCTCTGATCAAAAAAGAGTAAAACAGAAGAGGTAAAATCGCTTACTTGCCATACCAGGGCACCTAATATATTGATAACAACATTGTCTTCCTCTTTGCAGTGTTTACATTGATTTGTTCTTCTTTGTCATCATGTCCTTTCTGTGGTTCTTTTCCACTCTTCATTCCAATAGAAGGTCTTTTTACATTTGCACTCTAACTTTGTTCACTTTTTTGCTTACACACCTGACTAACTGTACATTTCGGAGAATCAACTGCTCCAACTGAATCAATAAAGTTGTGTAAAGTTACTTTTAGTTAATATGGCTAACATAGAGAATTCATTGTTGTCAGTAAGAAATTGACCCAAAAGGCAATTTAAGGGTTGAAGGTTGCAGACCCCTATTTTAAATAGTTAGTGTAATGTGTAATTCAACTTGACTATCCAAAACTATGCATCTTAATGCTCTTATCTCACAGTCTATTAAAAATTCCTAAAATGTTCCTTTTCATTATTTACATTATTGTAAATAACATCATATTTTTGTGTGTGGCAGCAAGAGAAAGGAAGAAGGATTAAGCAATACACGATGATCCACTATACCACTGAAGAGAACATGCACACCTAGCGCTGTTTTATACCCTTGAACAAGCTCAGCTAACCTTACTCTGAAATACTTTACAGAGTAGACATCAAAATGTTTTCATTAATATTTCACTAACAGCAGAAGATGGAGGAAGGAAAGCATCTACTCTCCATTTATGCTTTCACCTCTATATCTGTGACGGTCTTATGCTTGAACCAGCCATTAGAAGGTGCCCGATACTGCAGCCTACGAACTGAAAATAAAAAGACACAGAAAAAGGGGATTCATCCTATGCCTTTTTACATCTTTTCTGTTCATATATTTCAAAAGCTTACTAGATAATAGGGATCTCACACTAAACATAGGACTGAATTAAACATTTGAGTATAGATATTTTCATCTATGCTGACACTCCTGGCTTTTCATTTTTCCCACCATCATGTTTTTACTCTTCTGTTATTTCTACATATTTCTTTCTGTATTTTGACATATTTTTCTTCCCCCTCTTTTTTCCTCCCTCTTTCTCTTTTCATCATCTGCTCATATTTAATGATTTCGACAAGTTTCGTTCTGACAGATGCACCTCATTTTGCAGAGCGGCGGTAAACCGTTTTAATTTGATAATGATGGTGATTTGCAAAAAAAAAAAAAAAAACTAATAGTGCTGATAAAAAAAGAACAAGAAGCGAGAAATGGAGCAAGTAAATAGCAGAAGAAGAGATAAGATGCAAGGAGGTAGAAGACAACACAAACACGAGGAAAGAAGAGATTGATCTTTACTCACAGACGACAAACAAGACAAGGAGAGCACAAGAAAATGATGAGCAGAGAGGCAGTGAATCAGGCTAAGGAAACCCGTGTGTCAGTTGGAAGTCATCACATAAAAGGTTTCTACACTCTGAAGCTTGTTGTGCAGCTGTTGCTTTAGGGAACTGATTACACACACACACATAGTAAAACAAGCATGCAAACACACGAGCTTCGTTTTCCTGTCTCACACCCCAGTATGTGCACAAGCTTCCGGTTCTGCTTTGAACTGATCCATGCACCTGGGGGGACACGCTTTTAGAGCTCATAGATAATATTATTATCCTTTGGCCTTCATATGGTAATACATTTTTTTTGTGCTGAGAAAAAAAAAATAGAATATTATGGCTTTCAGAAGCAATTTAAGGAATTAAATGGCTGTCAAGGCTTTTCTGCTTCAAGAGGATTGTGGCATTCTGTTTATTTAAGGTCTAAGAAAAATGATCTGTTTTGCTATTTACCTTTACCATGGTGTCTGCAGGCATGTTGTGCGATCATACCATTAAGACTGAAAAGGCTTGCATTGGATTGAAGCTTACACCAAAAGGCCCTGTACATTTCTTGACTTGAAATCAAATGATAAACCCAGCTTTTGTATATCCTTAAGCTGCATTCAACCGAATACCACATGAGCGGAAGAGGCGTCCAGTTTCAATGCAAAGTCAGTGAACAGACACGATCAGAGCTTCTGCGGTGCAATTTAAGCATCGGGGGTGCATGGATGTAGTGCATCAAGTGTCGAGCAGGGAATTTATCGCACATCCAAAAAAATACTGCCGAAGCAAATTTCTAAATTACAGCATTACTGGAAAGCGTACAGAAAGCTTGGGATGGATGATCATCATCTTATTCCACTTTTTAAAAATTTTTTTGTATTAATAGCTGCAATAGCAAGCAATAGGCTCCCATGACTCTAAACAAGATGAAAAAGATCAGCACACTGGTTGCATGGATGGTTTGTCTATTAATCTCATGCCTGAGGCTTCTCTTGACAAAACCACTGTTGCTAGATCTTTTTGCCATTAAAAAATAATTCTTTCATAGGTATTTGCTTGTTAATGCCTGACTCAAGCTCATGAATCTAATAATTTTCCTCCTCTCTCACTTGCTTGTTTTTAATAGCTACGCCATACTGGTGTGAAGTAATAAAATCAGTGTGGAAATAGCTGACTCTTCCCTACCGAATGTTAACTAACTGAATAATTATAGGTGCTGATTACTTTTATCAGATTTCCAACACACACTAACAAGAAGGACTTGAACCTAAGAAAACAAGACAGGAGTAATCCATGGGTAATTACTTTGCATTGTAATATTCTGTAGCTATCAACCACTATCAGACCAAATTCAAATCAAGCATGTAGAAAAAATAAATATTCAACTTAGTTGTGAATTCTCTCCTGGTTTTCTGTTATGCAACCCTAAAAAAAAAAAAAAAAAAAAAAAAATATATATATATATATATATATATATATTTTTTTTTTTTTTTCTTTTCTTTTTTTTCTAATGGGCTTGTTGGCTGTTTAGTAAAATAAAGTCTGTAGCTCTTCCAGCAATAGTGTTCCTGCTTCAACCCTAATCAAGGTTTTAGGTTTCAACAGTTCATATTAAGCTGTTGTGCGGGAATGATTGGGTATTTTTATTGCCCGTTTGCTTACAGTCATAATTTGCAGTTGGTCTATTTCCAAACAAGCTTTCTGGTCAAAATAATGATCAGCTTTGCTCACAGACATGTGTAAATACAGTCATTACTGTATTCAAGAGAGTTCTTTTAAATAAGGAGTCACTAAGACTGTATTTTAAGGTAAAATCTCTGCTTTTTATTATTAGAGATTTTGGCTTAAATCGGTTTTCTCACAGTGTGGCAACAATAAATATACTCTTACTTAATTTCTTTGTGTGCTTTCTTTATACATAATACTAAAACTTACTTTAAATGGTATCAAGCTTTAAAATGAACATGTAAAACATTTAAACTGCATCAATAGAGGAAGATTCTAATGCACCTTTTGCCTCTTTGTCCCACACCATGTAGCATCTTTTCTAAAATCAATTTAATTTTAAAATTGATTTTCTGTTGATGATTCTGATTCCCAATGGGCAAACATAATGACTTCACTTGATGAAATGTAATTTTTTCTAAATTATACAGTAGTCCCTCGCTATATCACGGTTCACATTGCACTGCCTTGTTTTTCAGTGCAATTTTGCATTCTTTGTTTGTACAGTACATTGTGTTCTGCATTTTGATTGGCTGCTGACCTTGTCAATTTCCTCCATGCGTCCAGCTTTGACACATTTATATAAATCTTTGATTGTGATCAGATCTTTATTTTCATTCTATAATACTGAACTTATTTTTCTATGAAGGTTTGAACTTTAAGAGTTTAAATGAGAGAAATACATGAAAAATGTTTGTACATGTCTGAGATGAGTGGATAAAGTGTCTAGTGAGGGTGTTTTACTGCCTTCAAATACCTGTAATCCTACTTCACGAATCGCAGGTTATTTTTAGAACATAGTCTCTTTTTATTTTTATTTTATTTTTATTTATTATTATTATTATTTTGTTTTTTATTTTATTATTATTTTTATTTAATTTTATATTATATTATTCTTAGTCTTTTTTTCCCCGTCAGTTGTTATGGTAACGAACAAATTTCCCACGTGTGGGATCAATAAAGTATTTCTGATTCTGATTCTGATAAATGAGGGAGCAGTGTATTTACATCTGCAATTCCTTTCTTCTGCATGTGCTGCTGGGTGTAACCTGTGCTGACCATCGCGTGGTCTTCAAAGTATACATCAGACTCTCGATCAAGTCTCCTGCCACATACAGAACTGCGTATGGGCTGGAAGCGTTCCTAAAGCTGCCACACACTTAAAAGTAATCTGCTGCTCACCCCCAGCTACAAAATATGTGGATTTCACATTTCTAAATGTATTCTTCACACTAAAATGATACATGCATTGGTCAGCTCACTTTTTTTAGAAGTTTGAGGGTAGTTTGATTGGGAGCTGAGAACTCTCTTGCTAAGATTCACGTGGCTAAAATTCATTTAACTAAATAGAGAGGTTCATTTCCACTTTTTGGCAGAAATTTGCAATAAAAGAAGGCTCAACTTGGACTTAGTTTCGCATAGGAAGTTTATACTCCCAGAATATAAACACAATCAGTAGTTTTAGAAAGTGAGGATATCATCGTTTTACCTTACAGAACAAAACTCAACTATACTGCGGGTATAATTTAGGATCTTAAATGTAAAGAAAAAAGGCAGTGAAAGACTAAAAAAACATTTTATGTTAATCCTTAATGTCAAGTCCATAGATTCACGTAGGTTCAAAGGGAGAAAAAAAAAGAACCAGATAAAAAAATGACCTACATGCAAGCATCCATGTGTGCTTAACCACAAACTAATCTACAAGTTTTCCTCAGTCTGGTATTTTAAATTTAAGATTTCTAATCTTTAAAAGGTTTCTTGATCTGCTTAGAGTTTTATATCTGCATGTTAGAGATAAGAAATAAAGAAATAATGGTAAATGGACAAAGAAATGATCTCCCGGACAAAGATTGGTTATCAGATTCTGTGACTTCAGAAGGTTATTTTCAGTTAATTTAATTAATTCTCATTTCAGAAGAAGAATTCATGCTGGATTTTTGTGTCAGGATAACGAAAAATTTGATTTAAAACATATATATATGTGTGTGTGTGTGTGTGTGTGTGTATTTGTGTGTTATTGAGCTCGTTCTGATAAACTGCTTGTCCTGGTGCGGACAATGTGAAGAAAACCAAAAAGGCTTGCAAGCAAGACGAAAGTGGGCTGGTGTTGCAAATTGTTCCGCAACCACTGACATGAAATCACTTTCCTATCCCACTTGCAAGGCGGGATGTGAGCCAGAGTTAATATGCTGTAATAGGTTGGCTAGAGAGAGCCGCTTTGGCAGAATTGTAGACGGATCTCTTTTTGCTTCACTGTAATTCAGTATGCACACAGCTACAATCTGCCACATGTGCTCAATTTCAGACAAAAATTCTGCATCTGTCTTCTTCTTTTGGTTTCTTTTAGCTTTAGTTTGATACCCCAAATCGGAAATTCCCCAATTTTCAGTCTAATTTTTCACATGTTATATTTTTTGTAAGAGTAAAAGATTGTCAGTTTTCTGACAATTCCTTCCAGATTTATTCTGCAGCTTCTTCGAATAACTAAAACCACTAAAACAATGAATTGAAAAAGTCAACGACTACATGTTTATTTCTGATTTATGGTCTTACGTTTAATATTTGAAATGTTTGGATTTATTTAGACTCTTTAGTTCAACTCTACAGTAGCACCAAACTGTAAAGTTTAAGGATTTTAAAGGTTTTTTTTTTTGTATCTCATTAGCACACCCAGTGTGTGAAGCAGTAAGGATCAAGTGTTCACCTTAAGAATTGCTGAAGTACTGTGCAAGGCAAGGCAAGAACTGTATGACAACACCTGTACGCCATAAAGCTTGTGTAACTTACAACATAAATTATCCTAACAAATACTTCATAATGCTATTACCACAAACATGGTCATTTTTTTTATATTTATGACGTCCCTTAGGATGGCTGCACGAGCCACAAGGGGACTAGAAGACTCACCTGTTCTTCCCTTTAAGACGCGGCAACGTAACCCAAAAACCTGCAGCACCCATACGGTCAACCCTCTGTACGCATGTGGCCAAGGCTTAAGGCCTAATGTGTTTATTTTCTGCACTGTGGTGGGATTGCTCCTACTTTTAGGACACATTCAACTTCCCATGTAGGAATTCAACTCACTAACCCCAAAAGTCAAACAAGATTACTTTTATTTGATATATTTTAATGTGATTTTGCCTAAAGCAAAGCTGAAATTGTCCCAGCTTGTCCTGCCTTTGCTTGCTCTTTACTTAGAGTTTTTTAGTGCTCTCACACGTTCGTAGCTGTCACTCATATCAGGACAGACTTAAATATATTTAATTTCATTTAATTACATATAATTAAATGCAATTAATTATAGACATTTAATTATGTAGATGTGATCTCACTTTAACCCCAGAATTCAGACAAAGTTAAAAGGTAGACAAATCCTGCATCTTTGGCAATTTGTCTCTAGTTTTATCCTGTCTCTGTTTTATCCGTGTTTGTTAACAGTTGCCTGCCTAAGTGCACCGCTTGCAAATTTTACATAGTTGAAAGAAAATGCATTATACATGTGGGTGCCTTTATGAAAGCATAACATATGTGTTACATTTCTCAAAGGGGATAATTAAACAGTTAACTGGCAATAAGTCAATGATTGCTATTTTGTGATTTAATTAAAAAAATGATGTCCGAGTTTCTAGCAGTTTATTTTGCAGCCTCATTTAATACATTTTAAGGTGCATATCTAGCAAAATAAGGTCAGCATTCCATCAAAAACACTAATGCTTGCCTACCTCTATCTGGTGTATTGTGTTTTCTTGAGACTCAGCATGAAGGTAGGCTGTGGTGACACAGAAAAGAGAGAGACGGACAGCAATCCAACACCTGTAGTAGAGTAGAAAAAGAGGACAATTGAGTACAAAACTATAAACTAGTACAGTAAAAATTGCTTTTTAGCAGCTGGATGGCTCAGTTGGCGGGTGTAGGAGTGGCGCATGGGTTTCGTTTCCCAGGGGGCGCGATAAGCTTAATCCAGTGTGGATCCTTAGGCAAGACCCTTCACACTAATGCCTACCTATGTAGCCACAAGGGGGGCCCGGGTCTGAGTCTCCCTCTGTCGGTCAACAGCCCGAATGAAACACAGGGTTGTGTCAGGAAGGGCATAAAAAGCCAAGTGTCTGAATCAGTCAAAAGCTGATTTGTTGTGGCTAACCCTCTAGAATTCATCTGGTCTTGGTACTTGCTCATGTAAACTCTGGTGGTGGTAGTTTATGGAACCTAGTGGTCTCCCATTAAAGGACTAACAAGGCTAAATCCTGCTTGACTTCTGATCTTTGACTAAGTTAGGTGTGTCCAGAGTGGCATGGCTATAAATACTAGCATTTTAAAACATCAATACACATCCAGTCTATTCAATTGGCAAAGAAAAAAACTGGTAAAGCAAAAAAAAAAATCAAAGTGTCAGGATTTTAACATCCCTCATGGTTCAAAAGAGTTCAATATTTCTCATGAACATCTAACATATTGGTGTAAAATCTGCTAGTGAATTTTCTAGCTATATTCACTCCTCTAATAGAGGCAGACCTTTCTGTCAATCTGCACAATGTGAAGCAGAAGAAATAAATCACTGGTAGCCTGTGCCATCTTTCACTGCAGATAAGGAAACCCAAAGTAAAATGCTGAACTGCCACACCTCACGCTCATCAGATGTGGAAATGTGGAGCTGTCAACCGCCAGTGCACACTGTCTGAACCTATTAAAACCCATTTAAATCCAGTTTCAAAACCACTAACAATTACAGCATATGAAAGCGGACTCTAGACCTTTATTTAGAGGAGAAATCCTGTAATTATTATTTTTTGTTGTTGTTTCAAAGAGCTTTTAGTAATAATATATCAAGACTTTTTTTTGTTCTGGACAAAAACCGGGAAGTCAGACTGTTACACACCTTCACTATAAGACAGGAACTACTTTAAGAACCTTAAAATGTGAACAATGATGCAAAATTTATGTAATTTTAAAAAAGAGTTCACTCAATATTGATCAAAGTGCCGTCAAAATAAAACTGACAGTTTGTTCTTGTGAATTTCAGTGAAGGCAATAAAGGGAGTTGCACATCAAACAGGGCGCTAACGTTTTGGCATTCAGTTTCCACTCCAGGTGAGCTAACAAGCTGTGAATTATTAGAAAGTCATCACTCAGCTGAGGACAGGTGACCAGACTCACATTTAATTTCTGATTTGCACTCTGCTGACAATAGACTTTGAAAAAAAAATTTTGTTTTAGAATTTGATAGAAAACTTTGCATGCTTTATTTGCAAAGGGATTTGTTATTCCCAGAATCCACAAACTGATCACAAAGAAAAGTGACTAGCAGCATTGTGCAAGTTACCTCCATTCTGTAAAACAATCCCAATTGTTCGTTTTTCAAGAGTAACCTCTTACCTTAAAACATTAGAAACAAATATCTGACAGTAGCTGTAAACTGTCATATATATATATACACACACTTTTCCCCTTTTTTGATTTTTTTGGTTTTGTTTAAGATGTTCAACACACAAAATTGCAATGCCTTATGGGAACTTGACAGCTTATGCTTTTGCAGATCAATCGGAGGTCCGAACCTCAGTTTCAGTCAATTTAGTCCAAAAACAAACACAATAGCAAGACATAGTCCATCTATTTACCCCAAAAAATGAATGGAAAATACAATATAGAACCACAAATGTTCAAAAAGAATAAGAAAAATAAAGCCAAAGTGGAAGCCAGTCAAAATGAACTCTCTTAGTTTACAACAACGAGACAAAGAGTTAGAAGAAGTTGTAAAACAAGATGATCCCATGAACCCAGACATAGGAGGTATGCTTACCAATGCTTTTGTAGAGCTCCTCAAAAACACAAACAAAACTGATCTCTCAACACCATCCATGTCTTCTGAATGGTTTATAAGATATACAAATATACAGAAAACTAGGGATGTAACAGTTAAACAATGTTTAGCCTCATTGTGTCAAATAACAAACGCAGAAAATAGCAGGAGAATCTCAATTGTGCGAATGCTTCATAGCATTCACACAATGAAAGTCAAGAACACATTGGCAGTGGATGATAGTAACAACCCCAAATGGCTGATTTGTTTGATTACCATTTCAGTTGCTTGACCACAACAATAGTTGAAATATTTAATGTTGACAGTTTGCTAATGGGAATGATGAGTGAAAATGAGATTACACTGCCTGGGTAGTGTGCAACGGATGGCTTCATCTCAAGACTTAAAAGAATTTGATCAGACGGCAGACCCTCGGACAGTGCTTGATGATAGGAAAGATAAAACACAAGGCAGGAGGGGGGTAGATGGACTGGAGTAACTTAGAAGCCATAGGAAGGTTTGGATGAATTGATAAAAAAGCTGGAAAACTGGGATAAAAGAAAAGATTAGATGAAGAAAAATGAAGTATGGTTAATGTATGATTCAAGTGGGATGTCAAGATAGGAGGAAGAGATGGTTTATTAGATAAAGACAGTATGGCTATGGAGTACCATATCTGAACACTTATCCAGACTTTGGATGGATAAATGGAAATGATAAAAGACTTGAGAGTTGGGGTAGAATCAAGACAAACAGTGGCTGAGTGACTAGCTGGATTTAGCCAAGTGATGGGAGGATGTGATCAAGTATTTAGAAATACGTAATAAAACCTCTAAAACCTCAATTACATACAATAAAATAATGCAAAGAGAGACCTTGAGTAAATCATTCATTTTCCTTCTTGCAACAAGAAGGGTTTTGTAATGATCAATCAATTAATAAAACCAAAGCCCAATTATGTTGTCAAGCCAGTAATCTTTCAGAGTGGAATACTGACAAAAAAAACTACATAAACAAAGGACAAAAAACCTATGATGTGTTCCATACATCTGAAATGAGCAGTCTATCCTCAGTGCAATGCACTCACATCTGCTCTGAGTATATTTTTAAAAACTCTTTTTTTATTTAGAAATGAATGAAACAAGGTAAACTATGTTAAATAGCTTAGGTGAGGGATTTAAAATGTGTTAAGAGTGAAGAACTCTACTTCTGATAAAAAAAGCCCCTGCAGGCTAATTAAAGGTTTTACAACAGCAGTCATGCTGCAGAACATTCCCTAGCTCTCAGCTTGGCTTAATCTACCAAGTCAAAATTAACCTAATGACCACTTTGTTCCATCCATTTTATTCCACTCATCTAGGACAGGGTCGTGGGGGCAGAAGTCTAAGCAAAAGATGCTCAGACTTCCATCTCTCCAGTCACTAGGGGAACTGTGAGGCATTCCCATGGCAGTTGTGTCTCCAGTGTGTCTCATTGGTCTTCCCTGGGGTCTTCCCCTGGTAGGACACCAGGGAGGCATCCAAACCAGATGTCTAAGCCAGCTTAACAGGCTCCATTCAATAGGAAGGAGCAATGGCTCTACTCTGAGCTCACTCCGGGTGAGCTTCTCACACTATCACCAAAGGGAGTCACCCTGCAGAGGAACAAAGATCGACCAGTAAGTTAAGAGCTTTGCTTTCTGATTTAGCTCTCCCTTTACCACAACAGACTGGCACAGTGACCACATAACAGCAGATGGCAGTTCAATCTGCCAGTCGATTTCACGCTGTGATCTTCCCTCACTTGTGAGCAAGACCCCAAGTTACAAAGTAAAAATAAATTATATATACATATATTATAGATAGACAGACAGACAGACAGACAGACAGACAGACAGACAGACAGACAGACAGACAGACAGACAGACAGATAGACAGATAGATAGATAGATAGATAGATAGATAGATAGATAGATAGATAGATAGATAGATAGATAGATAGATAGATAGATAGATAGATAGATAGATAGATAGATAGATAGATAGATAGATAGATAGATGGTCTGATGAGTCCAAATTTGAGATTTTTGGTTCCAACCACCGTGTTTTTGTGCAATGCAGAAAAGGTGAATGGATGGACTCTACATGCCTGGTTCCCACCGTGAAGCATGGAGGAGGAGGTGTGATGGTGTTCGGGGTGAGCTGGACCGCAGAGTGAAGGCAAAAGGGCAAACAAGTGCTAAGCATCTCTGGGAACTCCTTCAAGACTGTTGGAAGACCATTTCAGGTGACTACCTCTTGAAGCTCATCAAGAGAATGCCAAGAGTGTGCAAAGCAGTAATCAAAGCAAAAGGTGGCTACTTTGAAGAATATATATATATATATATATATATATATATATATATATATATATATATATATATATAGACATTGTAGTATTCAATTTAGTTCAATTCAATTTTACATAGACCAATATACAACAGAAGTTTTCTCAATGGGCTTCATACTAGTAATTCCTTGCCCTTAGACCATCCCTCTTAGTAAGGAAAAACTCCTAAAAAAATAAATAAAACAGATTCTGGGGAAAAAAATTAATAAAAAATAAACCTCAGGGATGTCATTGGATAATGAACAGAGGAAAGTAGTTGTGATATATGTGGCAGTACCAAAGAACGGAAACATCAGGAAGAAGGAACATGAGAAACTGGAGACATACCAGGGAGTCAGAGAAAAACTGGAAAAAGCATGGACGGTGAAGGTGGGAAGCTTCACTGTCTTGCTTGGGTGAGAAACCACCCACGGGAGGGTGAGAGGGGTGTTTTTTTTTTATTTATTCTATTGAACAGGGTTTCATTTCCAGGGGGGCCTTAGGCAAGACCTTTCACACTGCTGCCTACCCCATAACCCATGAGAGACAACGAAAACACGTCATGCTGACTCCCAAACAAGGTCTGCATCTCGTGTTGGGGAACCATGGCACCCTGGTGGAAAGTGGGCTGCTGGAATAAGGCAAAAATAGACTAGGTGTGGAAACAAAGTTTTGTTTAAATGTTAATATTCTAGCAATTCTACTCAGAGGGGTTACATGCGGAGAATGGATGCTTCAAAACCCACAATGAAAGCCTGCTGCAAAGTGACCAATAGCTCAATGCCCTGACATTTACAAACGACAACTACTATCACAGTTTTAGATCTAAGAGGTAAAACACAAATGCACCACCATGGGAGTACCATTACACTGACCTTAAAGATGCAATGATGGCTAGAATGAAGATCAGGCAACCCCAACACCAAGAACAAGGATTTAGAAAAGTACCATCTGAAAGTCTACCGGAAACTGTCAATGAAGCAATGCAGCAATTCCCACTACAATCGCTGAAACCTATGAATTAATATTAATTTCAGGTGCAGTGTTCCTGGACATGCTTGGCTATAAAAGCTACCATGAGATAAAACAATACATGGAAACAATGGTTGGAGGCTAAAATTGAGGCAGCTCAGAGAGAAGTGGGTCAACTGTCAGAGGCCCAAAGAGGTGCAATGAAAAAGCAAGTGTCCAAGAGATACAGTTAGATGCCCATACCTGAAGCACAGGAAATGGACAAACAAAGGCTTGTGGCCTCAACCAGCAACTAATGATGTACACAGAGACAATGAAGCCAGACAGATAAACAGGCTGTTCACAACTCAACCTGCAAAAGTGTACGCTCAGGGCTAGGGTCATAACAGCAGAGCAGACCCAACAAGGCTAGAAACTGAGCAGTTTTCGAAAAGTATATGAGAGAAAGAGGCAGCACATAACAGCAATAGTCAATGGCTGGTTTCTCTGAGAAAAGAGCATAATAACTTCCCCAAGGAGAATCCAGTGACCATCACAGTCGCAGGCATCCTAGAAAGGACCTCAGGTATTAAAAACTGGACAGCGGGCCCTGACATAATACATGCCTACTGGCTAAAGAAACTCACTGCACTCCATGAGCCCTGGCAGCACAAATGTGTGGCACAAATGTGTCCTACACAAATGTGTAAGCTGTTTCATACAGCACCTGAAACAATCCAGCATATAACTGCAGGGTGTAAGATTCTGGTAGGGAAAGCATATGTGGAGTGCCACAACCAATTGGCGGAAATAGTGTAAAGGAACATGTGTGGAAAAAAAAGACTGGAAAACTGCCTCCAAAAAGTGGTACAGAATAAAAAAGCAAATATCCTGTGGGACATCCAGATACAAATGGACAGGTTGGTAATGGCAAACCAAACAGACATTGTAGTGGTGGATAAAGAACATAGGAAAGCCATTGTGGTGGATGTGGCAATTCCAAGCGACGGCAACATATAGAACACAGGTGTCAAACTCCAGGCCTCAAGGGCCGGTGTCCTGGATGTTATCAAACCAACCTGCCACTGAAGCTCCTTACTGGATAATCACCATTGATCCAGGCAATCAACAGCAGATGAGGCAGGATTTCTGAAAAACCAGCAGGAGGTCGGCCCTCAAGGCCTGGAGTTTGACAACCTTGATATAGAAGAAGAAACATGAGACACTGGAGAAATACCAGGTACTGGTAAAAGCTTGAAGGTAAAGGTGACAGTTGTACCCTTGGTAATTACTTGAGGCAGTAACCCCCAAACTGGAGGAGGGGCTTCAGCAGATCCCTGAAAGACCTCAGATCTATCAGACCAGAAAAGGGCAGTGCTAGAAACAACAAAGATCTTCAAAGATCTTAGTAAAATCTGCCCTTATATGTGAATACAGGCCATCTGGAGGCAAAAATGAGCAAACATGTATGAGACACACAGGTGGCCTGCAAGAAATATCAAAGTATTACACCATTCAGTAAGCTCGTAGGGTGAAAATGTATATGGACATTTTTTCTATAGGCATGCTGAGAGTGACAAGTTGTAGCAAGATTTTTCAGTTTACAGATTTTTCATTATTTCATCCCCAAAAGGCCTGCCCCACTGCGCAAGGGGCCTGTCAGGTCTTTTCAAGTAAAAAGGGCACCCAAGCACCTTGCCTACGACCCTCCACGAGCTGGACATCCCAAAAACCCACAGCACCTGTGCGGGCCAACAACCCCATAGAGGTCAGTCTGACTCAAGATACTATGGCCCACAAGCTCCCAGACCATTGATACAGGACACCCGAGCTTGTTTGAGAAGGGATTTTATTTTAAACTAAAAAAAAGTAAACTTTCTCTGTGAAGATTATCAGCAACAATGTCAACATTTTAAGGGGCACATGCATTAAGCAAGAGGGCTCTATAAATGAAAAGTAAATGAGCATTTATTTGGATATTGATTTCCTTTCCTGTTTTAAGCCAAATAAATGTTATTTTTTTAAAGAATTAATAAATTATTTAATGTGATATGCATTAGAAAGGTCATTGATGTAAAAAATCAAATCAATAACAAGTAATCCGATCATGTAGTTACTAAATCTACACTACCTGTCATTGTTTAATCATTATTAAAGCACAATCATAATTTAAACTTTTTTTTTTTTTTTTTAGCATTTTAACCTCAGAACGTTCAAGCCTCTGTTCTCCTGCACCAACACCGCTTCTGTGCTGTGAGATCTGGAAAGCTATTGATATTCCGCTTAACCCAGGGCTATATTTAGCAGCTGCTCTTGCAAATGCAATGTTTCAAGGGTAAGAAAATGGCATGTCAGTGAGCTTTGACAACATGTATGTGCTTTCATTCAGCAAAAAAAAAAAAAAAAAAAAAATGATAATAATAATAGGTATATTAGCATCTATGAAGTTAGGTGTATTGTCCATGATTTTACTTTTCTAACTAGTAACAGAATAAGTGATAGAATCTCTACCTTGTGGAAATATCTTTGTGATTGATCTATAAAACTGAAAGACATTCAAATGTGTCTCTCTTTACTCCACCTTAACCAGATTCTTTGATGCTGTAGCTGTTGTTGGTGCATTTAAAAGTTTTTTTCTGAACTATGCAAATGATGACTGGCTTTAGTTTCAGCAAAAGGTGCCAAAAAAACTCTCAAATTAGGCAGGGGATTCTAAAATACAGTCAATTCTGTCTTAACAAGGGAAGCTTAGAGAAAAGGAATATTAACTTTTTATATGATCTGATTGGCAAATGCTGCACTTTTGTAGCAAAAACCTCTTTTTCAAAAGTAAAAAAAATGGAATAAAAATAATTAATATAGACGCAAGCAATCAAGACATTTATTCAGGGTTAAATTCAAAGCAATGGGTTACCAATAATACTATCTATTCTAATCTATTAAGAAACCCAAATGTTAACAAACCAATACATTCAGATATTCGTAATAGGATACGGGTCACAAACTGGTAAGGAAATTCAAAGAAATGGGTAAAAAAGAATTAGTCAGTATAGGGTTGTGCCGATGGACGATATCATCGTCCATCGTGATGGGTGACTGACATCCCGATGGAGAGACCACCATCGTGATGCCACGCCCCCACCACGTTGCGAGTGGACCCCATAAGACGCGGTTACATGAACAAAATATCTTGATGGGATCAATGGTCGGATTAGAATCCAACCGTGTACATGGGCCCAGAAAAATGTTTTCAGAATATAAAAACGTTCACTAAGGTCACACTTTCCGTCGGAATAAATCATTCGCACATGCGCAGTAGGGTTTGAAAACCGGAAGGATATAAATTCCGCCGAGCGGCTTTTTTTTTTTTCAAACTTTATTGAATGTAACAATTCAATACAAAACTACGTTAAACAGAGCCGAGCGGCTATGTTCATTGACATGTCAGCTCGGTAAAATACGAGACGATCTTCTAAACGTGCTTTTAATAATGTTACGGTTATTATGAAACACCTGTTCGCTCATCATTTGAATTTTAATCCGTGTGGTCAGTGCTTTTTTCTGAACGAAGCCAGGATTAGCAGTATGCTAACACAGGCTAACAACATTAGCCTTGGGTGGCGCTGCATGCTGGCTGCACGTTAAACATGTAAGAATAACATCCACCTTTATTAAATCGGGACACGACTGGAAACACAAATCCACGTCATTGTTTGAATGTTTTCTAAGGACTGAGCGACATTTCTGCTTTGAAGCTCAAACCGCTGTGTCTGCTGACGATCCGAGCTGTGCTCAGACACACACTTAGACCCGGTTCTGAGTACCGCGGTGAAGTTAGTTTTAGGTTGGATATTCGACAGACATTCAGCGCGGCTCTCCAGTGGGGCCTCTTAGGGACTGTCAACAAATTCACAACTGCATGAGATGGACAAGATTTTAACTTGCAAAAATGAATAAATTACTATTAAAAAACATTATCATTTTGTGTCTTAGTAAAATGTTTATTTCATTTTCGGATTTTGTGTCTTAAAAATCTATTTCTTTTACAAATCTTACATTACTTTTTGTATTAAAATTACAGCTGTTGTTCACAAAAACATGTAATCGTTTCTTCAATAGCTCCCAATACAGCTGACCCAAAGATATAAAACCTATGCCAAATTGTTGTACTGATATACCACATCTTTGTTTTGTAATAAAAAATGTGAAATAATTTATATGAATTTTTATATCAAAATTCTATAGCTTTGCATATTAAATTGGCCATTTTTTTCAATAGCTGCCAAACCGTACGTCCCAAAAATATGAAACCTATGCCGAATTGTAGAAAAGACATCCCAGCATCAGACACATCTCTTTGTTTTGTAATCAGAAATGTTGTGTATTTTATATGAATTTTTATATCAAAATTCTATAGCTTTGCATATGAAATTGGACATTTTTGTCAATAGCTCCCAAACTGTACGTCCCAAAAATATAAAACCTATGCCGAATTGTAGTACGGACATCCCAGCATCAGACACACCTCTTTGTTTTTTAATCAGAAATGTCGTGTATTTTATATGAATTTTTATATCAAACTTCCATAGCTTTGCATATGACAGTTGGTCATTTTTTTCAATAGCTCCCAAACCGTACGTCCCAAAAATATGAAACCTATGCCGAATTGTAGGACGGACATCCCAGCATCAGACACACCTCTTTGTTTTGTAATTGAAGATGTTGTGTATTTTATATGAATTTTTATATCAAACTTCCATAGCTTTGCATATGACAGTTGGTCATTTTTTTCAATAGCTCCCAAACCGTACGTCCCAAAAATATGAAACCTATGCCGAATTGTAGAAAAGACATCCCAGCATCAGACACATCTCTTTGTTTTGTAATTGAAGATGTTGTGTATTTTATATGAATTTTTATATCAAAATTCTATAGCTTTGCATATGAAAATGGTAATTTTTTTCAATAGCTCCCAAACCGTACGTCCCAAAAATATAAAACCTATGCCAAATTGTAGAAAAGACATCCCAGCATCAGACACACCTCTTTGTTTTGTAATCAGAAATGTTGTGTATTTTATATGAATTTTTATATCAAAATTCTATAGCTTTGCATATGAAATTGGTCATTTTTTTCAATAGCTGCCAAACCGTACGTCCCAAAAATATGAAACCTATGCCGAATTGTAGTACGGACATCCCAACATCAGACACACCTCTTTGTTTTGTAATCGAAGATGTTGTGTATTTTATATGAATTTTTATATCAAAATTCTATAGCTTTGTATATGAAATTGGACATTTTTTTCAATAGCTCCCAAACCGTACGTCCCAAAAATATAAAACCTATGCCGAATTGTAGTACGGACATCCCAACATCAGACACACCTCTTTGTTTTGTAATCGAAGATGTTGTGTATTTTATATAAATTTTTATATCAAAATTCCATGGCTTTGCATATGACAGTTGGTCATGTTTTTCAATAGCTCCCAAACCGTACGTCCCAAAAATACGAAACCTATGCCGAATTGTTGTACGGACATCCCAGCATCAGACACACCTCTTTGTTTTGTAATTGAAGATGTTGTGTATTTTATATGAATTTTTATATCAAAATTCTATAGCTTTGCATATGAAATTGGTCATTTTTTTCAATAGCTCCCAAACCGTACGTCCCAAAAATATGAAACCTATGCCGAATTGTAGGACGGACATCCCAGCATCAGACAGACCTCTTTGTTTTGTAATTGAAGATGTTGTGTATTTTATATGAATTTTTATATCAAAATTCTATAGCTTGTATATGAAATTGGACATTTTTTTCAATAGCTCCCAAACAGTACGTCCCAAAAATATAAAACCTATGCCGAATTGTAGTACGGACATCCCAGCATCAGACACACCTCTTTGTTTTGTAATCAGAAATGTCGTGTATTTTATATGAATTTTTATATCAAAATTCCATAGCTTTGCATATGACAGTTGGTCATTTTTTTCAATAGCTCCCAAACCGTACGTCCCAAAAATATGAAACCTATGCCGAATTGTTGTACGGACATCCCAGCATCAGACACACCTCTTTGTTTTGTAATCAGAAATGTCGTGTATTTTATATGAATTATTATATCAAAATTCCATAGCTTTGCATATGACAGTTGGTCATTTTTTTCAATAGCTGCCAAACCGTACGTCCCAAAAATATGAAACCTATGCCGAATTGTAGAAAAGACATTCCAGCATCAGACACATCTCTTTGTTTTGTAATCAGAAATGTTGTGTATTTTATATGAATTTTTATATCAAAATTCTATAGCTTTGCATATGAAATTGGTCATTTTTGTCAATAGCTCCCAAACTGTACGTCCCAAAAATATAAAACCTATGCCGAATTGTAGTACAAACATCCCAGCATCAGACACACCTCTTTGTTTTTTAATCAGAAATGTCGTGTATTTTATATGAATTTTTATATCAAACTTCCATAGCTTTGCATATGACAGTTGGTCATTTTTTTCAATAGCTCCCAAACCGTACGTCCCAAAAATATAAAACCTATGCCGAATTGTAGTACCGACATCCCAGCATTAGACACACCTCTTTGTTTTGTAATTGAAGATGTTGTGTATTTTATATGAATTTTTATATCAAAATTCTATAGCTTTGCATATGAAATTGGACATTTTTTTCAATAGCTCCCAAACCGTACGTCCCAAAAATATAAATAAAGGTTTTATAGGTTTTATATTTTTGGGACGTACGGTTTGGGAGCTATTGAAAAAAATGACCAACTGTCATATGCAAAGCTATGGAAGTTTGATATAAAAATTCATATAAAATACACAACATTTCTGATTACAAAACAAAGAGGTGTGTCTGATGCTGGGATGTTTGTACTACAATTCGGCATAGGTTTCATATTTTTGGGACGTATGGTTTGGGAGCTATTGAAAAAAATGACCAACTGTCATATGCAAAGCTATGGAAGTTTGATATAAAAATTCATATAAAATACACGACATTTCTGATTACAAAACAAAGAGGTGTGTCTGATGTTGGGATGTCCGTACAACAATTCGGCATAGGTTTCATATTTTTGGGACGTACGGTTTGGGAGCTATTGAAAAAAATGACCAATTTCATATGCAAAGCTATAGAATTTTGATATAAAAATTCATATAAAATACACAACATCTTCGATTACAAAACAAAGAGGTGTGTCTGATGTTGGGATGTCCGTACTACAATTCGGCATAGGTTTCATATTTTTGGGACGTACGGTTTGGGAGCTATTGAAAAAAATGTCCAATTTCATATACAAAGCTATAGAATTTTGATATAAAAATTCATATAAAATACACAACATCTTCAATTACAAAACAAAGAGGTGTGTCTGATGCTGGGATGTCCGTACAACAATTCGGCATAGGTTTCATATTTTTGGGACGTACGGTTTGGGAGCTATTGAAAAAAATGACCAATTTCATATACAAACCTATACAATTTTGATATAAAAATTCATATAAAATACACAACATCTTCGATTACAAAACAAAGAGGTGTGTCTGATGTTGGGATGTCCGTACTACAATTCGGCATTGGTTTTATATTTTTGGGACGTACGGTTTGGGAGCTATTGAAAAAAATGTCCAATTTCATATACAAAGCTATAGAATTTTGATATAAAAATTCATATAAAATACACAACATTTCTGATTACAAAACAAAGAGGTGTGTCTGATGCTGGGATGTCCGTCCTACAATTCGGCATAGGTTTCATATTTTTGGGACGTACGGTTTGGGAGCTATTGAAAAAAATGACCAATTTCATATGCAAAGCTATAGAATTTTGATATAATAATTCATATAAAATTCACAACATTTCTGATTACAAAACAAAGAGGTGTGTCTAATGCTGGGATGTCCGTACTACAATTCGGCATAGGTTTCATATTTTTGGGACGTACGGTTTGGCAGCTATTGAAAAAAATGACCAATTTCATATGCAAAGCTATAGAATTTTGATATAAAAATTCATATAAAATTCACAACATTTCTGATTACAAAACAAAGAGGTGTGTCTAATGCTGGGATGTCGGTACTACAATTCGGCATAGGTTTCATATTTTTGGGACGTACGGTTTGGGAGCTATTGAAAAAAAATGACCAACTGTCATATGCAAAGCTTTGGAATTTTGATATAATAATTCATATAAAATTCACAACATTTCTGATTACAAAACAAAGAGATGTGTCTAATGCTGGGATGTCTGTACTACAATTCGGCATAGGTTTCATATTTTTGGGACGTACGGTTTGGGAGCTATTGAAAAAAATGACCATTTTCATATGCAAAGCTATAGAATTTTGATATAAAAATTCATATAAAATACACAACATCTTCAATTACAAAACAAAGAGATGTGTCTGATGCTGGGATGTCTTTTCTACAATTCGGCATAGGTTTCTTATTTTTGGGACGTACGGTTTGGCAGCTATTGAAAAAAATGACCAATTTCATGTGCAAAGCTATAGAATTTTGATATAAAAATTCATATAAAATACACAACATCCTGATTAAAAAAACAAAGAGGTGTGTCTGATACTGGGATGTCCGTACAACAATTCGGCATAGGTTTCATATTTTTGGGACGTACGGTTTGGCAGCTATTGAAAAAAATGACCAATTTCATATGCAAAGCTATAGAATTTTGATATAAAAATTCATATAAAATTCACAACATTTCTGATTACAAAACAAAGAGGTGTGTCTAATGCTGGGATGTCGGTACTACAATTCGGCATAGGTTTCATATTTTTGGGACGTACGGTTTGGGAGCTATTGAAAAAAAATGACCAACTGTCATATGCAAAGCTTTGGAATTTTGATATAATAATTCATATAAAATTCACAACATTTCTGATTACAAAACAAAGAGATGTGTCTAATGCTGGGATGTCTGTACTACAATTCGGCATAGGTTTCATATTTTTGGGACGTACGGTTTGGGAGCTATTGAAAAAAATGACCATTTTCATATGCAAAGCTATAGAATTTTGATATAAAAATTCATATAAAATACACAACATCTTCAATTACAAAACAAAGAGATGTGTCTGATGCTGGGATGTCTTTTCTACAATTCGGCATAGGTTTCTTATTTTTGGGACGTACGGTTTGGCAGCTATTGAAAAAAATGACCAATTTCATATGCAAAGCTATAGAATTTTGATATAAAAATTCATATAAAATACACAACATCCTGATTAAAAAAACAAAGAGGTGTGTCTGATACTGGGATGTCCGTACAACAATTCGGCATAGGTTTCATATTTTTGGGACGTACAGTTTGGGAGCTATTGACAAAAATGACCAATTTCATATGCAAAGCTATAGAATTTTGATATAAAAATTCATATAAATTATTTCACATTTTTTATTACAAAACAAAGAGGTGTGTCTGATGTTGGTATGTCAGTACAACAATTTGGCATAGGTTTTATATCTTCGGGTCAGCTGTACTGGGAGCTACTGAAGAAACGATTACATGTTTTTGTGAACAACAGCTATAATTTTAATACAAAAAGTAATGTAAGATTTGTAAAAGAAATGGATTTTTAAGACACAAAATGCGAAAATGAGAAAAAAATTACTAAGACACAAAATGATAATGTTTTTAATAGTAATTTATTCATTTTTGCAAGTTAAAATCTTGTCCAGCTCATGCACTTGTGAATTTGTTGACAGTCCCTAAGAGGCCCCACTGGAGAGCCGCGCTGAATGTCTGTCGAATATCCAACCTAAAACTAACTTCACCGCAGTTTCTGAGTTCGGTAGCTCGTACCCCTAGAGCTGCGGGACGGATCGCAGTCTTAAATCTCCCACACATACCGCTCATGTACCCCCCCCCCCCCCCCCTTCCCATCAAACACAAAGCTGTAAGTCCGCACTCCGCCGGTCCACTTCACTAGTTAAGTGCAGGAGCGGACTACTTCTTTTCTATTTTGTTTGTTACTTTTTTGTTGAAGTCACTTCCCTCAGTTTATACTGGATCATCGCGGATGAGTCATTAGTTGGGAAATAAAATGAAAAAAGCAAAATAACGAATAGCAGTTATATAAGAACGAAAAATGTAAAAATTACCCCCCCCCCCCCCCCCCCCCGACGATGTCATCGTCCATCCCGATGGTTGACAGCAAACATCGTCAACGGCCAATTTAGGGGACATCGCCCAACCCTAAGTCAGTATAAGAAACATAATTAGCTCAGTGGGATTCTGCCTGTGTTTATCTATGGCTGAGTTTGATCCTCCTGCTGCGAATAATGGTCATGACTGAATTTGTTCAGTTTTAATTTAATTTCATCTCATTTAATTTGCCTTTCTGGCACCTATTCCCCTTCCCTTTTGCTTTCAGTCACTATATATTTCCACTCCTTTCTTTCATGATTTGTCTTCCCATTAGGGCTTGTTCATGGGGAACTTTTAAGGGATATGATAGAAGTCATTTGGGATTATGTCACATTGTGGGCCATAACTATATAGTAACTCTTACATAAAGATAGTGTCTAAACTTATGAAAAAGCCGATATTATATTATATTATATTATATTATATTATATTCAAAGCTGATTACTAATGACTGCGAGAGAAATGTTTAAAATGTACATCATAAGCACAGCGTAGTGCTCATCTTCTATCAGGATGATGAATCGTATGATCTTAAAGAAGAGCTTTAAATGTTTTGGACTTTTCTGCAAAAAAACTCAAGTTTTGATAAAAGACAACAAGAGTAAAGTATTGTAGATTTACTTTTGAAGTTTTACTTTCTTCAAAGAAGGAGCTATAGTTTGTCTTGTTTTATGCTCAAATCTAACTGCATCCATTAATGTTTAGATTTGTTGCTAATGAGCATTGCTTTTTCCTCTATAGTATTTAAAAGCTTCTAAGTTTTGGGAATTAAGACACCAGTTCAGTAAGCAATACCTACTTTCTGGTGAAGTTCAACTCATTTTTCATGTCATGTTTTTTCTCTCTTTAATTTTTCATAGAACCCTAAATCTGAATCCCATTTGACCATTTCTCTGTGAAAATGCTTTTGTTTTCCGATCCAAACAGCACACCAGAAAAACATGGTATTATGAATCCCCCAGCACAGACCCCGCTCCGCTTCCATTTTCTGCAACTCTCTGTCCTATTACACTGCAATCACTTGTACCGCTGAAGTGACTGAGCATATCAGTGTCACTGGTCTGTAGTAATTATGCTGAGAATGGCTAATTTCCTGCCATCCACATAGAGGCAAAGCTACTGAGCACTTGTGCTTTCTGTGATTTTGGGCTATGGCATGGTATTTTGAACACACTTAGATCCTTCTGTTTTGTGTCAACGTAAAAATGTTTTTGTGTCTAATGCTGCTCACCTATAGTATCTGCATACAATATACACACACATTTGCATTTAGACAGGACAAGTGGCATTTATTGACAGTAGTATTAAACAGTCTGGAGAAAGAATTTGTCGTTTTTGTAATGCAGAATGATCATATCAGATATTTTTGACCACATTGCCGGCCATCTTGGCAGACATCCAAAACCATACGTTTTTCATGTCGAGATGTTTCAGATTTCAGTCAAAACTGCTTGATCAACTGTTGGCTGGTGACCTTCAATCTATCAACACCACTTTTCCACTTGTAACAGTTAGATGCAGTCATATCAACTAGTGAATCGGTTCTCAATTAAATTATTTTGTTCAACCTTTTTACACCAAAGATTTAGCTCCAGTGTTGCCATTTTTTTACTTTCGTATCTCTTTAACCGTTAATTAATGTAATTCTGAACAGAGAAAAGCAGCTTAATATCAGCAGCTGATATGCAACACTTTACAGTTTAGAAGTTCTTACATATTAACATAAAACAGCTGATTCTGTCGCAGAAAAAAGCAGCTTTGTGCCATTTTGCAACACTTTACATTCATAAATTTGCATAACAGTGCATAGCCGTTATGAAATGTTGCTTTTTTCCTTGATTTAGCTGTCCTTTCTATTCGTTTTGATATTGCTGTCATTCGATTCATCTTTATGGCTGATAATTAATTAATCGAAATAACCTATTTTACCCCAAGCATAATATCTGTGAAAAGCCTAATTTCAAGGTATTTTAATTCAATTTTGTGACTTTGTGGTGCAGTTAAAAATCAGCTAAATACAGCTAAAAAAGTGGCTTAATGAAGATTTTTCTTATAACAGACATCCAACCATTACTTTTACACTACCAATGGATTATTTTTTTTGCAATCTCAAACAATTAGGTAAAACAAAATATAAGGTTCAGAGTGCACGGCTTTAACATAAAAAAACAGTAGGAACATTTCTCCTGAACAATCCAGTAAGTATTGACCACAAATTTCTTATCAATACATACAGTATGTTGACGCACCCTATTCCCCAGTTTATAACATCAACAAAACTTTAAAAAAGCCTGAGCTATCTGAGTTTCATTTAACCTATTAGGTGAATTGGATAATTGTGAAGACTAGGATGCAGCAGAGGAGAAAGACAGAAAAGAATGTATGGAGGAAGTGAGACATGAGGAGGTGGCACCAGAGGAATTGAACAATTTAGACTTTGTTTCTTTGAAACAAATGTTTGCTTCATCATTTGGACAAAAAAAAAAAACGCAGTAAGAGGTACTTTCCCTCTGAAATTATGTTTTGTATCACACATGACGCCCAGCATATCTAGGCCTTCCACTTCTCTTCGCTGCCGTAGAGTGGAGTCGTAGTAGGCTCCATAGCGGTTATCATGATGCATCGTATGTATCAAATATACAGCTTTTTGTGAAAAATGATTTAAACTCAAAAATATAACAAAGTTGATAATAACTGATTAATTTTTTTGTAAGTGAAACATTGCCCTTTGATGTGTCCGTTATCAGCAATGAATGGAATTTGCCAAAGCAACCGTCCGACGCGATCAGTCCTCTGTCGTCCATACATATATGATAACGAACACCTCGTTGGGCATCATCTCTTACATAGTAGATCATTATTTGGCAGTATTTTCTGCAGACATATTATTTTAGTCTTGCTAATGACTCTTGTCTCGAGCCTTTGCTAGCCGAGGTGCTAATATTTATGTGGTTAATTGGCACCCTGTTATTCCCCCTGACACTCCCTGAATCCAAATACCGTGCATGACAGCTTGAATCAAGGGCCAAAATGAAAAGAAGATGCCAGGAATCATATGCTGATTATTAGGAAGCAAGACTCATTGATGGCAGTGAGATGCTGTGGCTCATTAGGGAAACCACTTGGTTGTGCAGCTCACATCAGAGTGACCAGCACAATGACAACACTAAATATCAACTGCGTAAAAGACTGTCACTGGGATTTGCATTAAACAGAACAAAGGTTTTTATGGGTGAAATGATTAACTCAATATAGATACCCCAAGTGTTGTGATGCCATCTAATGATTGGAAGTGTCTCAGCTTTTTAGTGGCTGCTGTTTTGCTTGGGGAGAATATTAACAAAACCCAAGTTTTCAAGTAGAGGGAAAAACTGAAGGACAAACCATAACATCAGTTAGAAGCAATGACTATACCTAAATTAAACAAAATTTATGGCATAACGGGATG
This sequence comes from Oryzias curvinotus, assembly GCA_023969325.1. NCBI lineage: Eukaryota > Metazoa > Chordata > Actinopteri > Beloniformes > Adrianichthyidae > Oryzias > Oryzias curvinotus. The sequence goes on along the minus strand of CM043718.1, from coordinate 21,724,626 downwards.
GTAACTGAACATGTCCATTAAGGCTTTTGGATATCTTAGGTGAAAAACCAAATGGCTATGCTGTCATTTGAGTTCAAGGTGAGGTTTACAAAATTCTAACCAAAGTAAAACCTAATCACAGAATATTTTAAACCAGAGTTTAGAAGTATTTGCATGTTTTACTTTGGTGTAACTGACTGGTTTTGTCTTAAAAGCCACTTGGAATTTGTACACTGTACTGACAGACTCCTGCTACTTTATAGTGTTTTCCCCTGGGTTTAACTCTTATTTCCACCATCTACACAAATGTGGAACTCCTTAAAATGTAAACAATGCAAACAGTCTTTTTCTGCCATCATGCATCACACAGTGAGCATCATATTGTAGATATAATAATCCTTGCAGAGAAGCAGTCTTACACATACGGTACTGACTTCACCCAAATACATGAGGCCCCAGCTGCAAGGGATTAGAGATTAGCACAATGGTAGGGAGGAATTTATCTAAACTCAGCAGTATATTAAATGCATATCCTCTAACATTTATCCTGTATATCAGTAGACGCATTGACTGTTTGAACTATGTGTGTTCACCTAAAGATTATACCTTGCCCAGTTTACGTATTGGTTGTATTGTTACATTTGCAGCCTGACTCATGTGAGGTCTTTCTGTTAATGTCACCTTTTTTTTCTTTCTAATTTACTATTACTTTAATTTACAGCATTACATAATAGGACGGTGGACGGGCAATCTGTTCAGTTTACTTTGCCTTTGCCTGATGGGAGCTGGATAGGCTCTAGCAACTCCATATGAACAGGTCGTATGTGGACAATGAATTGATAATGTACAGATTTATTTTCTATATCAATATTAGAGTAAAGGGAGAGTAGTAGTAGTAAGAGTTTCTGTAATAAAATTTAGAATCTAACTTGACTATTAATTAGTCTAATCCTTTTATGAAATGACATTGGACTTATACACCTGTAAAGGTTTTACAGCTATTACAGTTTTTCTCCATTGGTTTGGCTCATGTCTTGAGACAGAAATTACATTCTGAAAATTCTAAGATCATTTGGCAAAACAGTCTTACAGTTCAGCACAACACTATAGCTCACTTGCAAAATCTAATATATGTCCCAAAACTGTTCACTCATGCTTCAAAACTAAATTCATTTTTTATTTAAAGAGTCAGTGCCACGAAAATGGCAAAGATCCTTCACAATTGCTTTGGCTAATTTCTTGAAGCAGACCAGATGTTCTCAACACTCTTGGTGCTTCTGCCAAAAATAATGTGGATGGTTCGGCATAACACCATGGTTCACCTGGAAAAGCTCATATCTCTCCCAAAACAATTCACTTATGTGTCAAAACTAAATGTCCTTCTCATTTAAACAGTCTCTCCCCCCAAAATATGTTGTCCCTTTGGCTTTGTGTAGGCACTGCAAGTCAAAATGAATAGAAGTTTTGTCACTATAGCAGAGGACCATTGAAATATCCCCCATGTCCACCTTTCAGTCTTAGCTCAGTCCTTTATTGACAATGTTTACTGTACTGTTTTCGTATAGCTAACAGAATACAATTTTGTATAAAACAAAAAAAAAAACAAAAAAAAAAGGAAGGATTTTTGGGTAAGAGTAGCCTCTTAGGTTTACAATAACAGCACACATTGTACTAATACTGCCAAGGAAATTGTAACCATTATCATTCACACACATAAAGTAACGTTCATACATCAGAGTAAAAAGAAAATATATACAGTATAATATACTTTATAATATAAACACAAACAAAAAACAATGAAAAAGATATGTGCTGTGCAGCCGACAGTGCTGTAAATAATGCTTGAGTTTCACAACTAACAGTTCTTATTCGCTGTCCTCACCCTTCCTCTCCTGGCCATCATCCACACGCTGCTGTCTGTCTGGCCACATATTCTCGTCCATATCACAGCGTATATTCTCCCTTGCGATGCAACGAGGGAAGAAATGGCCATCCCAACGCAACCATCCCTTACACTGATCTCCTGAAATATCCTCACATGCAGCATCCATTGCATGAAGCAGGGACCTCTTATCTTGAGCCTGATGCTCATACACTCTCCACCTCCAAACGGAGAAAAACTCAATAGGATTGAGGAAAGGACAGTAAGGTGGTAGGAACACTGTGACCATCCTTGGATGAGTAGTGAACCAGGCCCTGATGAGGGGAAATTCACAATGTCCCATACAATAACATTTAGTGGTAGGTGAGGCCCTATGAGACCTCTCTCAGTTTCAGGGATCAAATCAAAATTAAGGTGGTTCAAGAAGATGAGGAGCCTCTGTGTATTGTATTGGCCAAGACTGGAGATATGAGTGGCCACACCATTCTCAGATAAACGTACTGTTTGATTGGTCATCTGAGATGTGTGAAACTCCTCCTTTGTTAGTCAAGTTCTTATTTTACCTGACTGTCAATTGCTGTAATAAATGTATCAAATGTTCCAAGGGATTCATATATCATATTCATGGTATTATGTTCTTGACTAATTTCAGTTGACTAATGTCAACTGCAAAAAGGCAAAATTGAGGCCAATTGCATAGTAAGATAACACTGCCTGAAATACCTTTATTTGTGTATTTATACATATATATTTATATATGTTACCTTTAAAAAATGCTGCAACTGAAGACAACACAACAATCTTTTGTTTTATATTTCATACATCTGTTACTCTCAGGTGCACTCAATGAAATGATAGCTTTCATGAAATGATCACAAGAGGTCTGAGTAACAAAACCAACAGAATCTTTGATATAAACATATATACGCTATAATGTGTATTTGTGTGTGATTGTATGTCAGTATGTGAAGATGGGTTGCAATCTTGAAAGCATAATTACTGCCGAGCCTGTAGACCAGCTTGTCACAGGGCTATGGGTGAATGAAAGCTCGCCATTTATTTGTATTGTCATTTCCTGACTTTTTTCTTTTGTCTCAAGAGTAGGCTACCTCTCTTTTATTTTCCTTTCCACAAAATATAAAATTCAGTTTGCATGCTTGTACATCACAGTAGTGTGCTGTTGCACACCTTAAGTAATAACATTTACAGAACATACCATCTTTCAAATCAAAGTCAAACTACTGCACATTTGAAATAAATACAATTTTGACTTTCTCTCTTACAGCTGTGGAATTTTGGAGACTTATTTTTCTAAATATATTGACTAAGAAAACAGCAGATATCTCCAGGTTTTCTGAAGTACAGTCGTTCAATTGACAACCTGTTTTACACTTTTATTTTTATATTTTGCTAAAAGTTTTTGAAAAGAAGATGCTGTATGATGATTTTGATCTTTTACCAGGCCGTTTCCCTCTTGATCCCACCACCACTTTAGACAGTTATTTCTTTCTATCCACTCTGCCCACTCCACACCACCGAGACACCGGGCTTCCTCTGAGAAAATGTGTGTGTCATTGTGTTTTCCATCAGAGTGAGTTGATGGATTGTGATAGGTCGGAGGGAAAAAGCTAGACCATAGCAGTTAACACTGACCTCTCCATGCTTTCTCTCCAACTCCCACGCAGCATCACAACCTGTCTTTCCTCCTCTCAGTGTACTACATCTATCATTCATTCACTCTCACTGTAGTATCAGGTTTTGTTTCACACTAATTTTGGCCACCAAAAACAAAATGACCAACTCTCTCCACTTCTGACTCTGAGATAAATGAAACTATTGTAGTTTGTGCTGTAAAGCATGTCAAACTGAGCTTTAAAATATCCTGCATCCAGAAAGCTGCTCTACTTGTTCCCTACAGTAATTCACATTTCTTATGGTCCCTCACCAGTTTCCTTTACATTTAAGTAGTTTTCTTCCTTATCCTCATTAAATATTATTTTCTGTCTCTGTCTTGAATTTCAAAAGCCAATGAGATGATTATTAAGACTCAACAACAGTTCCTTTTCTTTTAAATGATATTGTTACACCTCTGATCATACAACTTCTATCAGTTTAACATAATTTACACATCCCTACTACCACTTATCATTCATTTTGTTAGACTATTTCTTCTTATTCAAGTATAACAAAAACGTTTTAAATAATTTTTCCCCAAACATACATTTTTCCATAAAGCATGTGTGGTCTCAGCTGCATTCAACCACTTCCACAAATTCCCAGATTTCCCCTGGTGCATAAAGGTTTTTTCTACAGGCCAGCAGTAACTGCTAACTCATTTATATTTGTATCCATGGCATTTTAGTTTACACCTGGCTGTGTTTTAGGATTTATAGTGAGGGGACTGGTCAATCAAAATATGTAATATCAATGCTCACTAACAAAGTGAAATCTGCTTTTACTCCCCTCCCCGCTACACACAAGCATATTATTCCCACCTCCCTCCAGACCCCATTACACCTCATTTATCATGGGGGATACATTCTAAAAATAACCCACAATAAGGCTAATCCACAAAGTAGGAATTCAAATTCACTACACACCCTCAAAATTCAAACACTCGTAGAAAAATAATTCCAATATTATAGATTAAAAACAAATATCTGATCGTGATCAAATATGTAGATTTCCACATATCTGGAGACACGGCACAATGGAGATTGATTGATAAGGTCTTCAGCCAATCAGGATGCAGAGCAGGGTGTTCTGCTAAAACAAAAAATGCACACAAAATCGCAGAGAATAAATTCAGAGAAAGGTGAACAGCGGTATAGCGAAAGAACACTGTACTTTGTGAAAAAAGGTGTTTACCTTACAAATATCAATTTAATTTTCTGATAGGTCTGTTAGCTTTTCCAACCCTTACTTTTTTATTTACCCTGCTTTTTCCAAATTGGTAACCTCGTGAGAAGAAGTAGAAATCGATGTATGTAGTCCAGCAAAATGGAGATACAAATCTTTTCTGACAGATGGCTGGGTGCTTTGTTGGACTGTTCATTATTATCTTTGTGTCTTATTCAAACCAAGTCAACTGTTGGAAGCTGCTGGACATCTGTTATTGCAACAGAAACCTCTCCCTTTGACTGTTCATGCCACACTTTCTCTTTTTCTTTTTAACTCCTAATTATTTCACTGAGGTTGTTCCAGGATTTTACCAAGTATTTCATTCAAGACTGTGATTCACATACATGACGGGGACTGCACAAAACACAGCGTTCACTCAGCTTTTCTGCATGAAAGGAGTCTTTTCACACAGGAAAGTGTGACTTTTCTGATGACATACTATTTTTTTCAGATTTCTGCTTTTATGTTTTCCTTATTCACAACATACGCAGGATTTAATACACTTTTTAAAGTAATCTTCCTGAAAAAGTAAAAACATAAAATCTTTGATGGATTTTATCATTTCTACCAATACTTAAATACACAGAAGTTGAAAATGACACACACAGTTGCAGCAGCTACATGCTTTGTATGATTATACGCTTCTTTTACTCACATATGCACTCTGCTTGCCAAATGATATCTTGAGTCAAAATGACCTTTATAAGATTGTAATTTGTTTCAGGTTTCCTAGAATCCCCAGTTCACCATGGCTTACCATCTCAGTAGTGAGACGGCACAGAAACAGGAAGCAGAAGCATGGCTACACGGATGCTGGGCTGGCATGCTTGTTAGACTAGGAAGGCAGCTGCTCCCTTCCTCTTCCTCACGAATGCCAGGTCCCTAATGGGACTACAGCTCACCACCAACAACATGATGAGGAAAATGCTGTGCACTAGTAATTTCAGAATCCTGACTTCATTAATCTACTCCAGTCTGGGCTACTGAGCAAACAGGGAACACTGCACTAGACCAGGATAGAAGTATGAACCCCAACAAGATCAGGATGTGGGATTTATGGCTTTGAAATGCAGACCCATTTACCTCCCAGGGGAGTTTACCTTTATTCTTGTAACTGCTCTTCACATACAACCAGATGAAAATACTAGTACGACTATCAAACAAACTACACTGAAGCGTTATCCTGATGCTTATCATAAGGTGATTTTAACCATATGGACCTAACAGCAGTGCACCCAAGATTCCACCAGAGTACTAGAGGAGCAAACACTAGACAGAGTGGATACTGGCATTAGGCAGGTCTAAAGAGCTAGCACACGTGACATGGTCTGACCTCTTGTCCTTGTTTTTAATCCTGCAAGTGTCCCCATCTGTAAGTGTTTTGAGAAACTGGTCTGGTGTCACATCACATCACTCCTATTCCCAAATGTGGATTTTCTCCAGTTTACCCAATCGAGGCAATAGAGAACACTGCAACTTCATGATGCACCATCCCACTTTGAGTAACAGGGGCGCTACGTCTGAATGCTCTTTGAGGACTACAGGTCGGTATTGGACACCATCCTCCCTTAAAAACAAATGCTGAAACTTTTGGGCTTGGAGCTTTCCACAGGTGGATACACTGCTTCCTTATGGACTGCAGACTAAGGGTGAGTGGGTCAACAAACATCTACTGTTCTTGGTCTCAGCTCTGACTCCCCACATTGCTATGTGCTGAGCCTCCTGCTTTACACTCTTTACTTACAAACAAGCGCACCCCTACAAACCGGGGCAATACCATGGTGAAGTTTGTAGATTCCACCACAGTGGTGGGGTTGATCTCCTGGGGGGAGATCAGTTCAGTAGAGGAAGGAAGTAGATGATATAGGGAGAGCGTGCTAATCAACAACACAAAATAAAGGTGCTGGTTACAGATAACAGGAGAAGGAAAACACTGACACTTATACGTTATCCAATATTCATAAATCAGGACTGTGTAGCTGATTTCTGGGATTTCGGATAAAGCGAGCCCTGATAACATTAACATCTATAAGCAGACGAAAAAGGTCTAGCAGAGACCCCATTTCCTAGGGTGTTGAAGAAGAAGAATACATCTAAGAGACTCCTGCTGACCTCCTACTGGTGCTCCATAGAGAGAATGCCAACATATTGACTGCATTGGTGTTTGGTTCACCAGTGCCTCAGAGGAAAGCGCCCCGGAGGGTAATAAACATGGCCCAGATGATTGTTGGCTGCTCTTTCTGTGCTCTGGAGCAAGTTCCCACTGCATCAAAAATGCCCTAAATGTCCTTAAAGACACATCACACCTTGGACACTTTCTGTCTGAACTGCTGACATCAGGTGGATGAAACAGGCAAATCATAGACCAACAGACTAAGACATATTTTTTTATCTGACAGCCACAACTGAACTAAACATCTAACAATTTGCTGCCCAGGAGGGAGTGTACAATAAGTGTTAATATGTGACTAAATGAATGCTGTCTTGAGTTTATTGTTTCGGTTTTATTATTTTAAATTGTGTCTATTTAAGTTTGAATGAATGATGGACCCTTTTAAAATTGTGTTGGACATTTAACATGTTGTTTTGAAGACAAATGCCTTATCCTTCATATAAAAGCTAAATTTGACCTAAACATAAACTCTACTACTATGTGAATGACTGCACATTCCTCATAGCATTCAGCCAGCACCTGCACTGTTTGTACCCGAACATAATGTTCAGCCACTCCAGCTGAATGTTTCCAGTTGTAAGACAATTTATTTGACAAATCTAAATAATTGCAGGCAGCAACTTCTCTCTTGTCTCGAGTAAAACATACAGGTAACTGGAATTTTGAAAGCAGGCATCTTGGGAAATTATTTTGCACAACAGAAGGTTGTTTTTATATCCTTGGTTAGGATCTTAAGACAGAAGAGAATGACATTTTATTGATTTTCCTTTTCACTTTTCTACTGCACTTTTCTAATCCGTGTTTGTAATACTGCGGTCCCTTGCTATATTGCATTTCAGCTTTCTCTGTCTTGCTGTTGCACATATTTTCTTCAGTGGAACTTTGCATGCTTTTTTTAAACAGCACTGTGCTCTGCCTTCTGATTGGCTGTTGATGTTCTCAATCTCTTCTGTGCCGTGTATTCTACAGAAATGGCAGTGCAACTAGTCCAAGTTACAAATTCTTTAAATGTTAGCAGATCTTTGTTTTCATTCTATAATATTTTTCAACAAAGCTTTGAACTTTGAGTTTAAACAAAAAAGCAAAAAGTATAGAGTAGGGGTCACCAGCACAGTGTCCTTAGGCGACCTTGCGCCCGGGGACACCTTAAAGCGCATACAAGGCATGATCTAATAATAAGAAATTCTATATAATTTTAGAAATGTTTGGAACAAATTAGAAGTGTAGCAGATCACCAAGTGTGCAACTGTCCGTTAACACCGAATACAATTCCAGCGTCAAATTCGTGTACACCGTCTTTGTTTTAACATGCAAAGTTGCTTTAGCAAAGTCAAAGTTGCTGATTGACAAAATGTGTTAACTCGAAGCTCCCACCATGTGTGGGAGGAGCTTTTGTAAAAAGCTTTTCTCTACCTTATCACATAGGACTCGGATGATAAGAGATCAGGCTCATTTGTTTTGAAGAGCTCTACAAAAGCATCAATGAGCAGTGCACGTCTCCATTATTGAGTTCATGACTCTCCCTGTGAGGAGCAGCAGCTGCCCCGCACTGTGGCAGAAGATATCCGCTGCTCCTCTGTAACCAGTGGGAGGGGGTTTATTGCAGTAGTGAATGAATTTAAAGTCGTAAATTCTGACATCCTTTGATTCTCTTACTTTTTAAAAATATATATACATTTTTTTTTTCAAGATGCAAGTCTTGCAAATGCAAATGCAAAATTTTTTATATGAGGGCAGTGAAAAAATCCCAGAAGGCAACCAAAGCTTCGTTTAGAGCTTCACATTTGTTGATAACAAGAAAGTCAGTTAGGTTCCTTTATGTAGTCCTCCCACCAACATAGTAAATGATCAGACAAATCACAGAGACTATTGATAAAATTAAGAGTATTAAGCAGAAAATGTTGCACAAAATGTTAAGTTTTCATTCATTAAGTGTTCAAAAAACTCCAAAACTTGTTCTGACAAGAAGATTTATGATTTCCTTAGCTTTAAAAATCTCAGAATTTTTTTTTTGTTTTATTTTTTTTTTACCACCAATACAACTAATGTCATTCCGGACTTTCAAATGTTTGAGCAGATAAACATAAAAAAAAATAAAAATCAGTATTTCATGTTTATACATGTTTTCTTGCCCATACTGTTGTTTTAATCATTGATTAGATTTGTGAAAAAAAAAAAAAAAAACTATTTATATGTGATCAATCTATTCATACTGTTAAAATAACTACTGTTATTATTGTTATCATTACAATCACTATACTAGTCTGTGGTTTTTGTTTTTTCTGAAATTTGCAGTAAACAGGTCTTGTGTAGCCCTTCAAACTACTTAGACCCCTTAAAATAGCCCTTATCCTCAAAACGCTGGTGATCCCTGTAGAGTGTGTAGTGAGGGGTTTTATAGCCTTAAAGCATCTATAATTCTACCAACCGGATTTCACCTGTCGAGGGTTATATATGGAACTATCCCCCGCGATAAACAAGGAAACACTGTAATCCCAATCAAAATCACTGTAGTTAACAATGTTATATTTTAAGTAGGACGCTAAACAGGTGAGTTAATTAGACTGAATCGCCCGCGGGGAGGAGTGACCAGGTGAACGCACTGCTCAAGTTGCCTGCCTGAAATACTCCTTATACTCCTGAAATTTAGTCCTACTCTGTTTATGTTGGCTACGGCGGCTGTTTTAGTTCAGTTGCTTCACTCGGGGAACAGATTGTATTCAGACTGTGGAATCTTAGAGGTAACTGAAGTTTAAACCGAGACCACTTTGAAAAGTAAGTCAATAAGCTTGGGTGTTTTTAGATGTGTTATGGATTTTCAGGGGGAAATGAACTCTAAAGCAAACCAAACATTTTTGCTTTTTTTTTTGTTTAAAAACTCAAAGTTCAAACCTTTGTAGAAAATATAAGTCCAGGTTTTTACTTAACTTGTAAAAAATAATTAACTTGTTGAATATTCTCCGTTCTTCATAGAAAGTCCACTGCCTGCTTTACATAACATTTAGACCAACAATTCTTCTTGTAAAAAATGGACTATAGGGCAAAAGAGAAGCCTTCTCTTATTAAGTCAAAGTGTGACATTAAAATTACAAAGGATTTAGAAAAAAACACATTTCCTGCAGCTTTTTTACTGTGACAACTGAGTGCATGGGTTGCAATGACATGTAGCCTCAAGAATTTTAGAAACACATTTCTGGTCAAAGTGTGACAAAGAAATTAAATTATTTGACAATAAAGCTGCTACTGCATTTCTATTTTCTTTTTGGGGGTGAAGAATATGAAAGTTCTTATTGCTGCAGCTGTGAGTTCAAAGGAATGCGGTAGTTATTAAGTATCTTTTGGATTTCTTTATTTTTTTAGGATGTATTCACAGAAATAAAATTACGGACATCCCTCCTCTCTAAAGCTATGCAGGGTTGGGCCTGGTTAGACCTTGACTGGGTCACTGCAACCACATCAGGGCACTTTTGCCATGTGCTAGCCCCAAGTCCAGGTGAGTGCAGAGTTGAGTCTGGAAAGGTATTGCTGTTCGACTAATGTTGAATATGGGTATTATGGGTATATTGTACAGGGATTTCTTTGAAGAAAATGTCTAAAAGGAAAAGTTGTAAGCAGAAGCTTATCTGTGACAATTGCTACACCTACTGATTGAAAAATCTTTAGGCAATGTCACATAGCCACTACGTACATTTTGTGCATAATTTTCACAGATGCATCATTGATGAACCACATCAATGATGGAAGAATTACGAATAAACCACGCAAAGAATACGTAAGTCTATGTGTGTGCTATATAAAAATATAAAAGTTATACACTGTGGCACATGCATGAAAAGTCTGTTAAACATACATGTATGTACATATTTGGAGTGGTGATGGGAAGTCACACATTTGTCAGAATATTCTCACAAAAATCACGCACAATTGTGTAAGATTTATGTAATAATTTCATATAAATTGCGTAAAATATGAATAAGCTGTGTACATCTCAACCGAACAAAAGTTTTGAACAGCTCAAAACTGAATTCATGTAAAGACCTGTCGGCTGAAACCCTTGACGGACATCTGCACACTTTGACTAATGACAAATGCAAGAGACACTTATCAATTAAATTAGGCATGTAAAGTATAAAAAATTACCAAATTTCCATCTGTGCAAAATTCACAAAATGTATGTAGTGGCTGTATGACATGCCCTTTAAGGACAGGACATCTTGTACCTTTAACCCTTTTGCTATTCTATGACCCCACCCTTACATTGACATGTTCTCCCTACCATGACAGAGGTGGATAAAGGTGAAGAGGATTTCATATAATCCATGGACACCAGTGAAGATCACAAATCATTGAAGAAAAAAGGTTCAGCGCACTGACTAGTGGGGTCTAGATGACCCAACTCCCAATGTTAAAGTGCCTGGGATAGCACAAGGGTCATATAAGTTTGTTATCGTGTTTTCCTATAACAGTATTTAGGAGCTTGAAACCCTGTGCCTTCACCTTTTTTGCTTAACATGGAAAATACCACCACATTTTTCTGTTTTCTCTAGCAGCTGCATTAAGTGCATCACATATCAATGACTCACTGCATCGCCTTGCTGCTTTCGGTTTATCCAAAGCTTGTGGCTTTTAGAGTGACTTCCACAGCTGTCCATTGACTCACTGCCCAGTTTCAGTGTATAGTAATTTTGTACATTCAAAAAGGGTGAAGGTATTCTGAGTTGGGTCTGGATCGGAACTGTATTAATTTGTATTTACAAGCAGCCCAGTGTATGTAAACATACATAAAGAAAACAACATAGGTATTAATGCATTTGCAATTGTTCAAATACTATCTGGATTTCCAGTCACAGATCCATATGAGCACACAACTGCAGGAAAGTGATTTGTTCCAGCTGAGTAATTGCAGAAGCGTTTACCAGATAGAAACTGGTAATATTTGGTAATGTAGGCATGAGTGACTCATATTTTCACATCTTAGCTTGCTTCAACAATATCTGAACAGGCTGTGCTTTCAGAGCAACATGTTAGCGAGGAGATTATAGCAGGGACTTGAGCTCAGCTAGACACAAAGTCAGAATAAATGCTACAAATAGACAAAGTGAGAGAATTACAATTGTACTACATTTTGCAGTCCTAACCTTACATTTTGCTATAGACAGTAACACATTTCTCAGCTTTAAGTCAACTAAGTGGCTGGATTGCTCAGTTGGTTAAGTGTTCAATTCCAAGGACACAATGAGCTCTATCCAGTGTGGGTCCTTGGGTAAGACCCTTAGTCCTACTGCCTAACTATATAGCCATAAGGAGACCCAGACTTGGGCGATGTTTGTGTCCAGCGTAAAAGTCTCTGCCAAGCCACACATGCAAATCAGTGTGCCAAAGAGAAGGTGTGTGTATGTTTCGGGTTTCTGTGAAAAACACAAAAAAACATTTTGGCAAGCAAAAGTAATTTACAGGAATCAAAATGAAATGTTAAAACCTTCCTTGACCTACTGAAAAGAGAAGGTCAAAGGTAGGTACTGTGGGACATTGCTGATTGAATGATAATGTTTGTCCATCAGTTCAACTGAGAGTTATTTAGCATCAACCCATACTGGGTATAATCATCCAATCAGTGCTGTCCCATAGTACCTACTTTTTCTGGTTTCTCATTGTGTTACGTTTTTCATGTTTTGGTTTCTGGAATTTTGTTTTGTTTTCTAAAATGTAATGTTTTTTTTTTTTTTGTTTTGCTTTTTTAGTTGTGATCTTAAAAATCAAATCAATCAATCTATTTTTTAGACCTATTTTTTGGACCTTTCAGTTTTCTTAAAAATTGTGAATGAGTTGTCTTGTTGCCCTCTTTTAGGAATTGATCGTTACACAGATGAAAAGAGTTAAGGATGGATGGATGGATGGATGGATGGATGGATGGAGGAGATAGATGGATGGATGGATGGATGAGATGGACAGAATAAGAGCAATAAGAGCTGTCTTTTATGACTTCTTGTTGCTTTTTGCAACATTGGCCTCTTTAACGTCGAGCTAGCTCAGTTCTGTTCTCCACAGAATATTAGCTGTACATTCCTCTGCAGACCTCTATCTTTCAGCTGCACTCCCACTAAACTAATTGTGCCTCCTTGTGCAGCTCTCTCAGGTTGTGAGTCTCCATTTGCCGACTTAAACCTTTCATTCCATCCCCTTCACTGCCATCTCATCTGCCCCCTCACCTGGTTTTTATTTTTTATTTTACTGTTGACGTATAGCTCACCATCTTTATAGCTAGTGCACTTTTCTAAACTGTCACAATAGCTTTGAAATTTACAGTATATGATTTAATGACAGATACAAAATGAATAATTACATGAAAGCTTGCCAAGCAATTTTTTTTAGCAAAAAGTAAGCAAACAACATAGACAAAAAACAATGTCATTGGTTAGGATTTACAGAATTGTGTTTAACGCACTGAAAAAATGAGGAAAGTATTATGGGTAAAAAAATTACAAAGGAAGGAGGCATAATGTTCCTTTTAACAATCATGTTGTCCTTCTCTTGTTTTCAAGTGTATTTGCCTCTTAACAGTTCCAAACACAAGTGTGTGGCCATTCAACTCCACACACGGATAGCTAAGTGACCACTGTCAACAGTTCAAGAGTGGGTCATCCAAAGTAAAGTGGGCCATTACTGGAAAGTTAACTAATCCCACACGTTAAAGCAATGGTTAGCAGGCATCTGAATTTGACCGGGGGTTTCTGTTCAAATAGAAATTGTTTCCAGATTAAGAAATTATATAATATATAATACATAGTTTACAATATCAATTTCAAGAAAGTTTGACATTAACCATAAATCTAAATATATTTTTAAAAATAATGATAAGAAAGAAATATGATTTAAAAAACAAAGTCAGGAAAACTAAATTCTTTAAAATGTCTTTCTGTTTTTTAACTGTCAACATTTAATAATCCTGACAATTTCCCACACTTTCTTCTACCTTGTTATGTGCTGCTGCTGCTGCTGCTGCTTTCCAACACTCTGCTCACCTGGCAGGTGAAGCCAATAGTCTTGATCAGCACCTGCCAGGTATTTAAGTCAGGAGAGGCATGCAGAGAGGGCAGGCAGGAGGCTGAGGAGCAGTTATCTTGAGTTGGAGCTGTGCTGGATACAGGTTATTGCTTCCTGGTAATAAACTGTTCCTAAAACTTATTTGTCCCATTGTTTATATGTTTTGGCCCCTCTTTTGATTTCCCCTGGACTGCGACAGGTTTGCCTGTAGGGGGCCGTAACATACCTTTGGGTTAGTCAAAAATGTAATTAGCATAAAAAAAAGAAAAAATATTTTTTACATTTAGTTGCATGTAAAGATAACAATGCAAACTACTATAAAAAAGATAGGGTTCCATTCCAATAACTGCTCTGCTGGCAGTTCTGCCGGCAGAGCAGTTATTGGAAGCAAAACAACAACAATATATGTATAGATTTCAGATAGGGTAAGATAGCCTCAGGCCTGCATTCACATATGCTGAAATCCTATAGTGCATTTTTTCTTCTCATTCATTGGTTTGTCACAGCTTTTCTTCAGTTACTTTTAGAGGCAAAAAAGCTTCCAGTGTCTGTAGCCTTTGTCCTGTCTTTTCCTGTCAACCTATCCAGACACACGCCTTACACAAACAAGCACACACATACAGGGCCTATTGTCTCTAGAACTAAAATGTCTTCAGACAAAATTAGAAATTGTTAAATTTGAAATCAGCTGTAGATCCAGATTTTCAGTAATAATAGTAGCCTCTGATGTTAACGTGACAAAAGCTTGCCACTTTTATATTTGTAACATGATAGAGCTTAAAGGCTTTGAAAATGAGAAGCAATTTGGTGCATCTGAAGTCAGGGCACCATGGAATTCTGTTCAGCCCTCATCCGTGTTTGGCCAAAGTTCAGCTACTGCACGTTCTACTTTCAAAATCAACCTCTCAATTTGAATCCTATACAGTTGATCTTAACCGGATGATTTGTTCATATTTGATCTGTGTCCAGTTCTTTAGGTTTTGTTCCCTGCTACTAGTTTTTTCTGTTATTGATGTGATGAAGAAAGACCACTTCATCAATCACATCAAAATTTTCTTGTACATTCATTTCAGTCTCTCTGTCTTCACCAAAACATCAGAGATTTTGTTTTATGTTCAAAGTTAGTCTATATTTCTGCCTCCTGACATCCTTTTTTTTTTAACCACATATTTAGAAAAGCCTTTCTGGATTTCTAAAAATATGCCAAACATTACTGAAAAACAATAGAAGACTTATCATTTTTTTCTTTCTCACTCAGCAGTCTTGGCAAAAGTTTTTAAAAATCTGGTATTACAGAAACCAGGTCAATTTAAGATTAAACTGTGTGAAGCATGGTGTGATGAATTTAGCTCAGAGCAGCTCTCTTCCACAGCTGGAAGTTACAGAACATTACATTTTAAATTCACTGCAATTACAAAAGACGTGATTAGAAAGGCTAATGTCCCGTGTGGTGAATATTCTAATGAGCTAATGGGCTATGTAAATAAAATTAAATTAAATAAACTGGGTACATAAATACATAAAAAATATTAGCATTAGTATCCCTCTTTCAGCTACATATTTATTATGCAGTGCAAATACTAAAAAAAAATGTTAAAAAGCAAATAGCCAATTTCTACTTAAACAATTTATGTCATTATTCATTTATCTCAATCTTTTTATTTTTCCCAGTTTGAATAAATTTTTTTGAGAATTCTTACTAAACTTCTGTTCACAATTATACACTATTCACAGTAAATTAGAAATGTTGAAACTCGATGAATGTCATATGCAGGGTGTTTATTTACTTCACAGATTGATAGAATAGGGATTCAACAATATTAATGGTGATAGATTAAGCTAATTTCATGTTTTGCCCAAAATAGTTTACCTGGGTACAGTCTTACTTATAGGGGCCAAAACCATTATATAATTTCTAAAAGAAACTCATTTTCAATGTGTCATCAGTTTCAACACACTAAAAACCTAATTTTGCCAGTAAGTCATTCCAAGTTTATCATTCAAACAGCAATGAACACATGACGCAAACCAGTACCGCCAACTGGCCATGGCGCGCCTTTGCGTTGGTAGTACATTCCTAACTCAGTGACATCATAGAACCCATCATCCTCCCCCAATTCCACCAGTACACCCCCAACTTTCTCTTTAGAGAAACTAAGGCTCCATCTTATCGTGCCAGAATAGTTACAGCTTGACTTTAGGAAGTGGGAGTGCCTGATACGGTATCGCCAGCAATGTGACCTGAAACCCATTGAGGATGTCTGGAACCAGCTGAAGCAGAGACTGGATAATTGCACACCAAGTAACCTGGCAGAATTGTATGTAGAAGTTGTGGAAGACTGGATTGCCTTGGCCCCAGAACAACATCATGAGGCTAGTGAGGAGCACGCAATGACACAGTCGAATTGTCATTTCAGCAAATGGTGAAAATATTGATGTGGTCAATTTTTGATAAATATATAGCTATCTTTGTCATTGTCTTAATTTTCTTGGGTAATAAATATCAAACTAATGAAAATGGTGTCATTCATTATTAATTATTCAAAAGAAAACGTTTACGTACTTCATTAAAAATCAGACCAAATAGTAAATAGCATTGTAAATGACAATATCCATAACTTGTTGTCAGGAGTGTAAGTAGACTTAAGGTCTCTTGACTCAAAGCTTTTGCCATTTTAACATGCATTCTTTAGGTTTTTAGGGGTCTATGAAAACAGCTTAACACAATAAGCCACAGCCTAAGAAAGGCAAACAGTCAATTACTTTCAGCAACACTGTTAGGGAAGGCCACACCTGATTGAGGGAGGAGGGGAGAGAGTAAGTATTGGGTAGGATGCAGGAGAAAAATCATTAGACAGTAAAGCTGTCAGCTCTCCTACTGAACCTTTGCAGCTATTCTCTGTGTGTGTGTTTGAGCGAGCATGCATGTGTGTGTTTTACAGAGCAAACATAGCTGCATGTGAGGTGAAACAGACCTGCCAGACCAGCTTTATTGTTCAACCTGCATAAGAGACATACAACCCTCCACTGTATAAATAATAAATGGGTTTTACATTATATATTCACACTACAAAGGACCCTTCCACATTGGTGTGGCATGAGGGCAATGTGTTCCAATAAAGCCTCTGGTTTATGGGTAATTCAATGATTAAGTTACTGAAAACAAAATGTATCAAATTGATACACTGTATATTTGCCCTAATGTACTTCCCGATTAAGGCGTTTGAACATCTAGTATGGCTGATTAAGCTGATTCCAGACATGTGGGCACAATACCGATGGCATTTCTTGAAATGTTATGCCTGTATGTTAGTTGTTCCTATGGTACACTGGCAAGATATCCTGATTTCAGCATGGAGAAACTGCAACTCACCCATGACCCTTTGTGGGATGTGATGGATATAGAAAATGGATAGATGGAAGGATGGCGTCTCCTTTTCAGTGACTCATAAAGAAAACAAAATGTGAGTAGAAGCTGTCTCTTTCCTTTTTCACTCTCCTGTCACTATGGTTGTTCTCTCTTGTCCATCCTCTCCTCCTACTCCTCATTTCTGCCATGTATACATACACACAAAAGCTGTTCTATCCTTTCAAGAAAAATATTTAGTAATTTGACTTTAATCCTTAACAACAGAGGCAAATGATTTATTGACAAAGACATTGAGAAATTATTGCAATTCATGACTACTACCAATGCTTGTCAGGCTGCACTAAGTTATCCATAGCAATATTGCAAATCCGCCATCTGACTCTAGGCTCCTTTTCCCCGCTCTGACATAAACAGGGAGAGACGTAAAAATATGCAAGCGAAGCTGTTTGCCCACTGATGGCACATGTTGTTAAAGGGAAAGGAGTGGAATACACTTTGATAATGTTTCTCATCAAGGAATCTACTACTGAGTGTTTTGTAGCAATACTACCACTGTTCACAAGCTAAATAATTCTTACCAATAACTATTGCATTGCAGAAGGCAACACAAAGCTAACTGCACTCATTTGCTGTCTCTGTTTTAGAATTACAGATTAAAGGTGGCTGTTGAGAGGTCAGGAAATTATTTCTTACTTGTTGTCAGTTGTCTTATACTGCTATTATGTACACATGGTTTAAGAGTGCTGAACTAACTTCCCTCGTTGAGGGAAACCAGTGCTTTAATTTTAAATCTGAGGAGGATCTGTATCAGGGGAGTCTAGAGAAGTGTTTGTTATTTCTGCATGGAAGGAGCTTTCATGCCCGCATCACAGACTGGCTCTTTCACAGATCTCACGTTTTAATATAGTAGGCTGGAAGCTACATGTCGCTGGTTTTGACAAGCTTTGTCTATAAATGAATGTGGTCTGTATAATATAATTAAACTCCTGTCGAATTAAGTGATTTTTTTTCCCAACTCTATGTTTCATTTGCAAATTTCATCTTTAATGCTTTCCTTGAAAATTAGCTTGTTTTTTATTTCAAAAAGTCCAGTACTTTCAGTTCTGTCAACACATCATAAAATCAGCTATGTGAAATAAAAGCTTTTAAAACAATTGTTGTGATCTAGAAGAAACAAAGTAAAATAAAAAAAGAGATAAAGTAAAATAATCAACAAAAACTTGAAAGCAGGATTATTTGGTTATATCAAGATAATAAAACAGTTCTACATACATTTAGGTTTAAACAAAACTATGATAATAATTAACACTGCTTGAATGACTTATGATGCTTTTAAATTTAGCGAATTTCACAATTGCTAATTGATTTCGTTATGCATATGTCTGATCAAGTGGACCATCAAACAAAAACAGCCTTTCATAAAAAAAAACTTTAAAAAAAACTCACAAAGCTTCTTTATTTACTATAAACAAATTTGCATTTGGGATTTCACCACTACCTCTCATTGGAGCACAGAGGAGCATAGAATCAGTAAATAAAAAAGAAACAACTGGCTGTTAAGGAAACTATCAGACCAAGCAGAAAGCTGGAAAAACAGGAGAAAAATACCAGATTCACCAGAATAGAGGAAAATGGATAAAAAGAGAGGAAATCTCTGCACTGATAGAATCCTCATGTAGTTCAATCTACCCCAGCATCTCCACACCAGCCATCTTTCACTTTATGTCCTGGTATAATGCTCAGCATACACCTTCTACTTTAATTATTCATTTATTTTTGCCATGCGAGGAAGTTCATTTTTCTGAGTAGTCCATTTCTTTTTTGTAGTCCCTTTAAAACAAAACAAAAAAGGCAATTCTTCACAATTAATACTTACTGGGTTTTTATGTGGTACTTACATGGTACCTGTGTGTTACTTATTTACGTTGTACCTACAAGAGACCGACTGGCTTTTTACTTGATACTTGTGTAGGTATTTACATGGCACCAACATTGTACCTTCGTGTACTTACATGGTACCTACTGGGTATTTATGAGATACTTACATAGTAAGTTCATCTGTCTCTTGGTGGTTGGTATTTATGGATTACTTAAGTGGTACTTTAGTTGTTGTTTCATGGTACTTACAGTACATCAGAAAAGAGTAGGTACACAGAAAGTTTCTTTTGAGTACCTTGAATTTATATGGTAAGTTTATGTGGCTTTCATCACGATGTGTAAGAGGACAGTAGTCACAAAGGAATTACCTTTTAAGTAAGGTATAACTGTAAATGATGTATACGTGAGTACCACATAAATACCCAGTGGGTCTCTAGCCGTAGTATCGTGGTGCCACATGAGTATGTAGCTGTAAACAGGGTGGGAACCTTTTGTAGGTATTAGTAGGTCTCCACCTGCCGACTATGAAATACACGCAGCAAACCGAAATATAACTCTGATTCTAGCTACGAGAGCTCTTCTCCCAACTTTATATTCCCCCCTCCCGCTCCAGTCCTCCTATTTCCCTTATTCGGCCCATAGCTGAATCCCATTGGTCCAAACTACCTAACAACAGGCTGAGTGACAGAACTGAGAGCCAATCAGATCTCTGCTTGATGCGTTTGCTGAACTCCAGAACTTTTAACGCGGCCCAACAGCAGACCCAACTCAGTCCGCGACAATATGTTTAAAACTAAAAATACAAGTGAATGTGAGCATTTGATGTAATTTCAACACTTTTAAAGTACAATAAGTCTGTGGATTCTTTTTAATAACATCGTTATGCTGTTGCTAATAAATGATGAGTATTTCTCGTGGTGGTTTTGCTGATGGTCTAGTCTGGTTGATACGTGGTGAGTTTCAGCTTCATGCAGGCGTTGAGACTTTAAACGTGATCGTAGGTCTGAATGTTCTGGAGATGTGAGGAAGACTCACATGCAGACCTGGAGACAAACACTCACTCACACAGTGAGTGACGGGCAGCGGGTTTCACGTTATTACAAAGCAGAAAGCAGAGGGTGGGGGGCTTCCTCACATCCCGTCCCCGTATCTGCGCGCTCTTTCTCAGAGACGGGAGCGCGCAGGTTTAGGCACGGCAATTAATAGGTTTCCTGCTGGAATAAACTCTGTGAAATAGTAGATAATAGTAAACTGAGTGCTGGCGCAGATTTTTCTCTCCAAGCACCGCTACTACTGCGCGCCTCTGGCATCGCATCGCGCACGAGAAGGACTGGTCTAATGAAAAAAAAATGGTATAAATAAAGATTTGTCTGCGAGCCATACGTGACCATCAAAAGAGCCATATGTGGCTCGCGAGCCATAGGTTCCCGACCCCTGCTGTAAAAGGAAACGTTACCAAGACGTTTACATCAAAACACATATGACTCCTATGAGATTTTGTTTGATTTGTGCAATAGCATGGTGTGATTTGTTCAACCATAACTTAATAATAATAATAATAATAATTCATTGTATTTGTTTAGGGCCGTTCTCAGAACCTAAGGTTGTCACAAATTTATGTACGGCAACCTTGGGTTCTCAGAAAGGAGCCAAAAAAATACAATTGATTATTATTATTAGATTCGCCAGAAGAAGGCATTCAAGCACACTGTCAAGCCCTAGCATACAACAAACTACGGTACATAAAAAGGTTTTCTGTGGGTCCGAATTGAAGTTGAAAAAATTGAACTTCTTGCTTACATAAGCATGATGAATAAATGACAGGAGATGTTTTCTGTTATAACAAAAACATTATTTAAAATTGTAATTTTCTGAAACTATGACCTTGCTAAAGAGTGGAACATCAAGCTTCATCCACAGATCCTCATTTATCTCTTACCTAAACTCAGTCTCAGTGCTCCAATTTTATTTTTCTCTTTTTTTATTAGAAAGAACACTCCCCTGCTCTGCTTTCCATGCCTACTCCTCTGTCTATGTGCTCCATCTCTTAGCCGAGTGTGTTGGCTTTTTCGTCCATCAGAGCACTTCATCCCCAAAGAGCTTTTATCAGTCTGTCCCATCTATGTTCCCTTCCATTACTTCTGTCTTTGTGCCTGCACATTTCTGCCTCTGCTAGAACAGAGCTGCAAGGAGGGGATGGCTCTTTCTGTCTGCTTCTTAAACAAATTCATGCATATGGATTATTTTATGATCATTCAGAAAAAATTAAAATAGCAGAGGTTAACAATGATGTTTATTATAATACTCAATCATCAGAAATGGTTATTTATGAGGTAGAAATTGAGGGCATCGATGCTGGGGAGAGTGGGTGGGGAAATAGCAGTAGAGAATATGGGTGAGAAAAGAAGATGATACAGTGAAAAAAAAGACAGAGCAAAATGTTTCGAGAGAATCAAGACTAAGGGGTTTGTTGTGAATAAAACCTATTTGGCTTCCCATAAGTATTTGCATGATATGTAAAAATGTGTGCATGTCAGAATGTGGTGGATGAAAGGTAGTGTGTTTGCACAGAGGTTTATGATCGTTTTACAGTATTTTGTCTTCAAATCCAAGAGAAATCTCATAAATCCTTTATGTCATTGTTTCCATACAATATTGAATGTTGAAAAGTGAATATGTGGTTATAGTGGTTAGTAGAAGGCCCTGGTTTGAATCCCAGCAAGGACCCTTATGTGTGCATGTTCTCCCTGTGCCTATGTTGCTTTTCTCTGGACACTCTGACTTCCGCCCACAGTCCAAAAACATGCTTCGTAAGTTAAAGGGATTCATCAAGTTCTGACGATGAACGGATGGATGAAAGGGTAGCTGAATGGATGCGTGAATACCTGCATTTGCCTGTATTTTTATCCTGTTTTAGTAGTACTTTTTTTTTTTTTTTAAAGGAATCTCAAAAGTATCCACATACTGAATGGGAATAGAGATAGTAAAAAAGAAAGCGTTCCAGCCTGATCTGACTGAGTGCATAATGGAGGAGGCGATACCACAAAAGAGCATTAACAAGGCAGCAAGAGAGAACAAAGAATTATCCGAGAGTGCGGCTCTTCTGAGGTTGCATAGATGCAAACACAAGAGTAAAAAGGACAAGTTCACAAGACAGGTATGGTTGTGCAACCATATTTTTTCTTCTTTTTCTTTCACAAGGCTTGCTGCAGCAGCAAGCTGCAGTCTTTCAGTAAGCTGATTGGTTCAGTGTGTTTAACATGATTCTTCCAGATGATCTTGAAGCTTGAAGCCCGTCTTTGTAATCTTTGACTTCTTCTTGGTGATTAATTTGTAGCTGAGCTTCCAAGGTGTCCCTGTTCAAAAGTTACTTTTTGGTTCAAAAGGAAATTTCGTCCAAAATTAGTTTTGCTCAATCTCCCAATGTGAAATGGGTATTTCAGAGAGAGTACACTACATATCCTTTAACCTTGGTTAACTAAAACTGGAAGAAAAAAAAATTAGGAAGTACAAGCTTGTTACCAGAAAAATTAAATAAATAGACTGGATAAGAATATGATGCTGATCCAAATCAGCTTTAAAAGTTGCTGTTAGATTTAAAGGGAATTTTAAACAATTATACTGATCCTGTAAACTCATTCAGCTAGATATGTAGGAGTTTAAACTATGAAACACTAAAATTTACCTCCCAGTTGCACCTTAACAGACTTTCTAAAGACGAATAATTCGTAGAAAACATATTGCAAAGAATCAGGTCGTCTACAAGTGATTTAGCAACAGCTTCTCCACAAACATGCAGTGCGCAATGGGAGAGGGGCGACCGCTTTTGGGCCACACCCCTGCCCTATTACGAATGGCTCTCCACACCGGCCAGAGCTAGCTATCCTGAAGTTCTGCAGCGATATGGTATCGTCATGTCTAGGGGGGATACTGACTTAAAGGCGTTCAGTCATAATCCCACAGATGATAGCTTCGCACCATTGGCTCCTCAGCCAAGCACACGTACCAAATGTCTGAAACTGCGGTTTACCATTGCAACAACACATCATCAGTAGGGTAAAACTAACCTGTCTCACGACGGTCTAAACCCAGCTCACCTTCCCTATTAGTGGGTGAACAATCCAACGCTTGGTGAATTCTGCTACAGAAAGACAGGAAGAGCCGACGTCGCTATGAACGCTTGGCCGCCACAAGCCTGTTATCCCAGAGGATACACCTCCTGCTTAAAACCCAAAAAGCCAGAAGGATTGTAAGGAGTTGTTTCCGCTAAGGGTTAAAAGTAAGTGTAAAAATATAATTTATTATTGATAATGCCTAATAAAAAGAATGCAAAATAGTGACTTAAATACATTTAAAATTCTATCATTTCTATTATTTTGAGGTTTTATTTTCAGTTTTAACCTCTTTAAGACCTGTCGTCTAGTTGCATGGACATCACATTTTAGGTTATATTACAACAGTAGTTAACTCAGCTTCTGCAGTGGGTTAGTTCAAATATTAGCTCGGTTAAGCAAAATAAATAAGTGCATTAATTATCTGAAAACTATACATGCACATTTTATCTGATTGAAATTTTTTTTTTTTCCTTTGCATGTAAGAGTTAGAAATATATTACAAATTGTCCAATTAATCATCAACCAAGCCAATACAACTCCTATTACCTAAACAGTCTGGTGTAATATTGTTTATTTTTTTAACTCATCATTTGCCCTTTCATTGGTAATCCTACCCTCTGCAGATCATACTACTTTGTGTTCGGTCAGCAAATAGAAGTAATTCAGTTAAACCTACCTTATTCCTTACTCTCCTCCCAGGCAAGAAAATAATTGTCTCTTAGAGAAAGAAAAAAAAAATAAGAGCAGGAAGCCAATCACTTTCCCATAATAAGGCTGTCTCAGCTGATTTAGTTTATTTGATTTATTCTACTAAGGTTTGGTCTTTAAGAATGGATTGGATCATATCATCGTAGTCACTTTCTACATTTGCTGATCAAAAGAAAAAGAGCAATTGATCATTTTTCCTTATAGTTTCTGCACAATACTTGTTTTTTACTCCACCACTGCATAAAGACTGCTTGGAAATTGATCAGGAACTAGATATTGAGAACTAAAGTTAAAAAAAAAGTACAATAAATAACTAAGGTAAAGTAAATGACAAGAAAAGAAATATAAAAAAACAAAAATAATGTGCTCTAGTGTTAAAACCAGTTGTGTTACCAGGTTGTTAAATACTGTTATTTTATCAAAGCTAGGTAATAATACAGTAATAATACAAGTACTACACAGGACAACACATAAGAAATATACACTCACTGTCCACTCTGTTTGGTACACCTTGCTACCGGTTAGGACCCCTTTTGCCTTCAGAACTGCCTTTATCCTTGGTGGCATAGATTCAACAAAGTACTGGAAACATTCCTCTGAGAGTTTGATCCATATTGACACGACAGCATCACACAGTTGCTGCAGATTTGTCGGCTGCACATCTATGAAGCCTACCTCCCCAATCTACCATATCCCAAAGGCGATCTATTGGGTTGAGATCTGGTGACTGTAGATGACATTTGAGTCCAGTCTGAGATGATTCCAGCCTTATGACGTTGCGCCTTATCCTGCTGGAAGTAGCCATCAGAAGATGATACACTGTGGTCATAAAGGGATGAGACATGGTCAGCAACAATAGTCAGATAGGCGGTGGCGTTATAATCAGGCTCAAGTGGTACCAAAGTGTGCCAAGAAAATATTCCCCACACCATTTCACCACCACTCCCAGCCTGAACCGTTGATACAAGGCAGGAGGGATCCATGCTTTCATGTTGTTGATGCTAAATTCTGACCCTACCATCTGAATGTCACAGCGGAAATGGAGACTCATCAGACCAGACAACGTTTGTCCAAATTGCATAGAGTAGTATCAGGAATTCACATCAGATTTTTGGCCAGGACTGATCCCATCATCCCTTTGTTTGCAAACTCTCCCGCTAGCTTACAGTCCCTCACAACCCCAAGTTAACATTAGCGGTGTAACAAAAATGGTGAGCAAAATTAGAGCTATCCAGCTGTACAGTGTCAAGGCAGATGCCAGCTCTGAAATGAAGACGTACATGGATTTGTCCACAAGTGGACGCATCAGAATGGAGCGAGCGAAGTAAGCAGACTTTGGCCCACCCAATTCAGTTCCTCCATCTCAACTGAGAGCTTTTTCAAACAGCATTTTTTAATTTGTTCGTGATTCACCAGGATTTCATTAAAGTAATACTCAGAAATGCAGTTTTATTCTTAAATTCTGTTATGTATGTCCTCCATC
This sequence comes from Oryzias curvinotus, assembly GCA_023969325.1. Taxonomy (NCBI): domain Eukaryota; kingdom Metazoa; phylum Chordata; class Actinopteri; order Beloniformes; family Adrianichthyidae; genus Oryzias; species Oryzias curvinotus. Next base: position 21,699,093 of record CM043718.1, on the reverse strand, counting down.
ATGAGGTAAATGCTACAAGAACATGATAAAAACACAAAAAAACACAATTTTTATTAAAGTGCGTCTTTAAATTAGTGTCCATGTAAACATACAAGAAGTTAATTCAATTCCAATAATGAACACACTCATATAAACATGCTCACACATACATGTCTGCAATGCAGGGATGGTTGCATACACATCTGATACAGTGTAACTGCATCCAATGTCACTTTTAATACCATTGCAGCAGTTAAAGTATTCTTTTGCCAGTGACTTTGTTAACGAAGGTCAGCACAAGCCTGTTTATTCTACTTGCTTGTTTTCATCATTGATGCTTGCTCTCACCAAATGACAGATGAAGTGGATAAATAGGGTTAAAGGGTTTTGTCAGTATTAGAACCTCATGAATTCGGCTGTTTTGCTAACTGAAATCACAGAGAGTAGAGGCGCAAAGTCAAAATGTGACACATTTTACATAATCTCAGCACTTCTTCCCAATTTCAGTGTGACTAAGCTCCCTCACCACAAGGTCACACAAGGACTGTGGGGCCGCTCAATCAAGCAGCTCATTTGTCATCTGTCCAAAATCTGTTAAGTACATACTTAATCCAAACTGTACAAGCAGAAAGCCATGTTTTACATCAGAAGGAGGCTGAAAATGCCAGAATTCTGATTTTAAGCACAAGACTGTGTGTTACTGCTTGACACTTGAACACTGTAGAATCCTTCCAGTTTGAAAGGAATTTTTTTTTTCCATCCTGCCCATTTTAGGCTCTGTAATTACTTACTCACACCAACTTAAATTAGAAGACCAATCTAACTGCCCAATCATTGAAAAAACATTAAACTCAAGCCGCTGTTTAGCACAACTTGGCATAAAGCCATTAGAAATTGTTAGGCACATTTTCAAAATTACTAAAATTTGAATAGCTTACAAAAATTGTTTTATTTGCGTATTAAGCATTTTGAACCATTGTTATTAGAACATTTGGTTGGAATACTAAATCTATTTCTTGTTTTCATTTTTTGCTTTAAAGGCATTATCAGTCAACATCTGTAGATGTTGTCTATGTTGATACACATAGCAGCAACTTGAAATGCTTCCCCAGAAATGTGTAACATCTTGTAGAAAATCAGTGCACATATTGATCTTTTAATTACCTTTGGCATACTAAAGAACACATTCTATTCTGAAATATTAGTTGTAGATGCTCCCCTTTTCCTACCAGGTAGTAAGATGACTCGATCTCTGACGCACCGCCTTTCACTCATTTCATGCCGCCGATTCAATGAAGTTGACTAAGAAGTGGCCTCGGCAGCATTTCTGCATTTCACCCACGAAAACAAACAACATCCAAAGTTTTGCGAAGATGTATGTGCATACTATGCATGTAAAGGGGCTGGTGCTCTGAGTTTTTTAAAGGAACACTCAGAAATGCGTGAATGGATCACAATACCACTTTGGGGTTGTTTTTTTGGGAGGAATTAACATTATAATATACTTAAAAGTTCAAAAAGTTGATTTTGTATGATAAACGACATTAACAGTTGGGTTGAGTTAATATATTTATCCACAGCTGTTTCTGTTTAAGGGAAATGTCCTTAATAGTCTAAATCAGTGGTCTCTAACCCCCAAGCCGCGGACCGGGCTGCAGACAGAAAAAACCTACATACATTAACTTAGATTATTTCTGTTTTGTTTAATTTCTGAAAACTGCCTGATTCTGTTCATCACATCCATCTATCTTGACACATCATGTGACTTTAAGCTGGCACTTGGACCACTAAGTTAACAGCCCAAAGCTACAAAGCTGCTATTTACAACAAAACTGGGAGTTTTCCTCGACATACAACTTTACTGAGACATGTGTTCCCACGTACCAGAAGCCGCTCAGCCTGCTATGCGGCAATTGACTTTTGAATGTTTCACACACGCAGATAATGAAGTTGCACACACTGTGGATTCATGTTTATTATTATATTTAGGAAATACCAGTTTTACGACGGCCATGTCGTTTTATTTAGCATTTTTTTTTTCCATCACACATTAAAAGTTGGATGCAGCTGAAGTTGGTGTCCGGTTGTTTGCCTCAACTTTGATGTTAGGGGGAAAATCTTCATCACAAAGTTTACGTTTAAATCAGCCGCAAACATTTGAAAGGAAATGAACATTCAATTAAATAAATTTGCTGATTTCCTTCAGAAAGGTTGAGTTAGGATGGCATCTGTTAAGAAACTTGAGCACAGAAAATGTTCCTCTGTGTTAAAACAGAAAAAAAAAACAACATTCATGCTAAGTGATAAACTGAGACTGGGCTGGGCTTTCAGTTTTATGATGATATTCCATGAAAAGAAAAAATATTTTCAGATTTTTTTTAAACTACTGTAAATTTCTTATTGTAGCATTTTAACTTGAATTTTTTTTTTTTTTTTTCAAACTAGAAGTTTAAAAAAAAAAAATTAAACGCGATCTTCGGCCCAGTTCGGACCTGTCCGTGAAAATATTGTCTGACGTTAAACCGGCCCATGGCGTGAAAAAAGGTTGGAGACTACTGGTCTCAGTCATTTTAGTTTTCATTTTTAGTTTCCCTCTAATTCGTTTTTGTCATGTTAACTACTAATTATAATATCAAAAGCCGTGAAAACACTAAAAAAGGGTCTGTTGTCTTGTATTTCAGAAGCAGTTTGACTAAAGTGAGTCACAAATTTGATTTAAATTAGTTTGAGTGTGTGCTACTGTCAATAGAGTGACATGCTACTTTTAACAATATTACATCTAAAGCACATATTTGTGACAAGCTTCGATTATTATGTCATAAATCTTTAAACAGCATTATTCTAATGGAATGTATGTAATGTACATGGGGATGACAGCTATAAAGCCCACTGTCATACAAGTTGTGTGAGTGTGTGTGTTTTGTGCATGTATACAACTCCCTTGATCAATTATAAACCACTTACATTTTATGCACAGCCGCACACGACTGGATATTGTGCTGCCAGAGCATATGGACTTTTGTAAAAGTCCATGTAAAAAACTGTTTTAAGCCTAAGTACTGAGAGCTCACACTTTGAGATAAATCACTCTACACAGCATAATATAGTGAGCAGGGGGCAGACCAGTAAAACGAGAAACTGTATAAACGTAATCCTTAAGTATTTAAGACTTGGTGGCAAAAGCATATGCAAAGGAATATTAAAAGCAATCATTTCTTTGCATTAAATTACAGGAGCAACAGAAAAGAGCCCAGAGCCTCTGGTGGTGTGGTTCATAAGGATGGAATAGTTTATGATGCGTTTATTGCAGAGGAACCTTTGTGCCTTAAATAAAAGCATGTTTTTTTCCACCTATGCAACAACAAAAAATATGAACGTCAATGTTTCATATGCAAGTTTACAAAAGTTTACAAAATATATACAGTACAGACCAAAAGTTTGGACACACCTTCTCATTCAAATGCATGGGAAGGTGTGTCCAAACCTTTGGTCTGTACTGTATATACTTGCAGTAGGTATTATGCATTACACTCAACTTAACTTTGAGACCTATAGGCTAAAGAGCAACAGTTTGATCAGAAAATAACTATTTTGTGTGGAAAACTATAGTCAACAAAAATAAATAAAGCCACTAGTTGTAATTACTTCTACCAAACCCTGGAAATAAAGGAAAAATCCATTGAAATAAAAAAAAGAAAAATTCTCAGTTGTTTTTTTCCAAATCAATGTTGACTGGGATTCCATTAGAACAATGATCTTGCTTTAAAGTTTTTATACTTTGAAAAGTCTTATTTTTGAATCTGTAAAATGTTCATCTAATTAAACAATCATGTGCATGAGCAGCTGATATGAAAACCTATTGAATCTGTTTTTAATCTTTATAATTAGATATAGACAAAAGACGTATCGCAGCAAATTGAACCCAGATTTGTACATGTCAAATGTGTGTCAGACTTTTTGCAGCTCTATACATTATTATGGCAGAAGCTCCCAGACCACCAGGTAGCCTCTAACATTACACTGGTTTACTGTCTTGCCTATTTTAGAATTTAGCTTTATATTCTCTGGTTTAGCCTCTGTAGTTACCATCCAACTAATACATAGATATTATAGAGACACCCTAAACATTTTGAAGTAACAAAGATTTTAGAATAGAAATCAAGCAAAACAATAGCAAATGTCATTTCTTTACTGTCACAGTTCTTTTCTGAACATTTCACTTCCTATGTGTCTCCTAACATTTTAGGCTGGTCTGGCAATGTTGTCTCTGCTGATACACATCACCGGCAGCAACTTTTCACCTGTCAGTGAAAGGCTTCCTCAGAAATGTGTAACATATGCCATGGCTCAAGCTGTCCCTCTGGATATCACACGCTCCATCGATCTGATTCTTATATGGAGTTCTCAGTTGCGTTTTGGATTTCGGAACAAACATTGTCTGTTTTTTGTTGTGACAAAAATAGACCTAGGAAAGTCTAACCAAAATGATTGGATTGAATCCATCTTTTTTAAACCAATGCACCACGTTTTGGATTATTTACATTAAATGCGGGTAATTTAGCTTCCAGCAAAAAAAAGCTTTATGTTTATTGGAAAAATATGCAGTAAAATCTGTTTGTTCTTATAAGTTAAATTATTCATCATTGTTCTGCACCAGCAATCACACAGAAATATACCGTATTTTCCGGACTATAAGTCGCACTTTTTTTCATAGTTTGGCAAGGGGTGCGACTTATACTCAGGAGCGACTTATATAAGAAATAAATTACATTGTTAAATAATTTCACATGTTCGTTATTTTCACTGACAATTGCAAGAGGGCGCTCCAGGCTCGGAGTGGTACTTAGTGGTACTTTCATACTGTCAAGTGTGTTTGTGACCTGCGTGCTCCCACACTTAAATACAATTTATTTTAATTTAAGTAGTATTTTACTAATAATTATCTTTTTTCAGGTTAACACATATGTATCATTTCAATACAAACATTTGTATAACATTTTAGAACATTTACCGGTAATTTTTTTTTTCTTTTAACCCAATACAACAACGTGACATATTAAAAAAGGAGTCCAGCATTGAGCTTACCAGTAGCCCTTTAAAGTCCAAGTCCCACTCACGCAGTGGTTTTATGTTAATAAAGCAGGCACGTACTCAGTTAGTTGTGCGTCATGTAGCTATTTAGCCTGTTCTCTAACCCCCTGTTATTTCAAGTTGCCTTTCAAGGTTCTTGGTCTCAGATTTTTTAAATAACTTTCCCATCAAAGTGCGACTTATAGTCCAGTGCGACTTATCTGTGTTTTTTTTCTACTTTATAATGCATTTTTGGGCTGGTGCGACTTATACTCCGGTGCGACTTATACTCCGGAAAATACGGTATACAATAGATGAAAAACTAAAAAAGAACATACAATAAAAAAAATACTTAATATGCTTCTTGCAAGATAAAAAAAGGAATCATAAAATCCCATTATAAAATTGCATTTTAAAATCTAATAAAAAAATCTTTTGGTGGCTGGGATAAAATATCTACTGTACCTCTTAGTCCTGCAGTGCAGCAAGATAAGCCTGTCATTGCAGCCGCTCCTCTGTGTAGTGGGTGACTTGTGCTGTTGAGAACAGTCTTCATCCTGCTCTTCATTCTATCCTCCACCAGAGACCCCACAGAGTAAACCCCCTCGCCCAGCAGCGACAAACACTTCCTGATCAATTTGTTCAGCCGATAACTGTCCCTCGTAGTGATGTCGTTGCCCCAACAGACCACATCATTTCAGACCACAACTGACTGATAAAAAATGTGTCGCATTTCATTGCAACACATTTTTGATTATGTGTGTTGCATCCAACAAGACAATACAAGTCTACCCATAGGGTGCAGTCTATGTTTTAACTTAACATTGAGCAACAATGTCCGCAGACATTACCATGCTGACATGCAGCTTCAGGCTCTTTCATAATAACTACAAGTCTGGACAGGCTCTTGCTAGACAACCTAAGGTCGATTGAAATGAAAAACCTTTATTGAGGCTTCTATATGCAGCTGTTAACACGGGGAAGACTGAAAATATCCAGTTTCCCTGTTGACATAAAGTCATCCCCTTAGCATCCCCCTTTCAATGACAGTTGTTATAGAATGTTTGACTACAGTAAAGAGGCTTTCAGAAAAAAAAGAATGGCATTGATAGAAAGAGGAGGCATCCATTAGTTGTAGTAAAAAAGAAGGCAAGCAGAGAAAGGTAAAAAAAACAAAGATAAGCAAAGTACAATACGGCAAAGGGTTAAAAACCTACCTACCTACCTTTAAGTGTCACATTCAGCATAATTGTTTGGAGTGGATTATGTCATAAAGGTAGTAAAATGCAGCAAATATTGGAAAAGTTGGCTAAGTTTTATTTGCAGGACATTAACATTCTGTACCCCAAATGGTCAGAAGATGTTAGGCTTCACGCTTCTTTTAGTAATGTATATGAAAGTTTTTATTAGGACAATCTTCTTCCATAAACATTTTACTTTGGCTTCAGCAAAGAGATAAATCACAGGGTTGGTGTTCTCAGAGAAGGGGCCAAATTCATAGTTGCTGCCAGAGACATTTGAGCACTTAGCTTTGAAACTGCCATTTTTCTGTTTGGAGAATAGGAATGACAAATGCCCTGTAAGCCCTCTGTGAAATGATCAAAAACAAACTGGTGACTGGTTGTTTGTTTTTTTAGCTTTAAAAAAATCCACGTGTCCAAGCTAAATGTTGAAATAATAGTAAAACAATGCCTTAACAAGCATATTCGGCACCACAACCATCTTTGTATTTATTTATGTTTTGTTGAAACAAGTGTCAAGTCCTTTAGAAGGTTGAGCAACACAATTTATTTACTTTTCCCTCATTAAAGACCCATTCCAATCATATGTTGATCTGTTGTAAACGTGCTCCCAGTGATCTTTAAATTATGACTATGTTATGTGTTATTTCTATGACATAGCTTCTGCAGAGCAGCAGGAGTTCATTAGAAATTCCTCTCTAAGTTGTGGGAGGGACTGTTGACGCTGAAGTAAGCCTCCACTATCATCCCAGCATTCCTTTGTTTACAGTCTCTACCTAACAGCCCTTTACAACCCCAAGCTAACATTAGTTGCACAACAAAAATGGCGACATCTCAGAGCTATCCAACTGTACAGTTTTGAGCCAGATGGCTGCTTGTGCTAGGAAAACAAAGACACGCATGGATCCATTTGTCTGCAAGTGGATGCATCAGAATGGAGCAGAGCAGGGAGACTTTAGGCTGTCCATGCTGTGGCACTGAAGTACTGTTCTTGATTCATTCCGATTTGAATAAAAACATACTCAGAAACGCAGTTTTATTCTTAAATTATTTTATATATCTCCTTCATCATGAAAAAAATGCCACAAGAACATGTTAAAACACCAAAAACTATATTATCATTGGAGTGGGTTTTAAATCTCTGAATACAAATTTTTATTATTTCATTTTCTTTCTTTTTTTTTATCTTTTCCATGTTTCTTCTCCTCTCTAGTTGTACTTTTTCACAGTCATAGCAAATTTAAGTCATATTATTTCTCTTATAAGCACGCACACATACTTTGCACATGTGGCAGTAACAGAAGCTGGATGAGAGTAATGACAGATTAACTTGTGTCTAACACACACAGCTGACCTCTCCTTGGCCAGCTCATAAACAGCTCAACGTTTCTCCCCACGCTTTTCTGTCCTGCACAGGATTAAAATGTCCCAGTAAACCTGCAGTTATTTAACACTTTATGGTTAATATTTCACATTTTGCTTCAGCAAATCTACGAAAATGCATTTTAGAGTACAAAAATGTACATTCTGCATCATAAGACAGAATCCTTTGACTAATGACTTTGTTCTTATTGGTTTTTTCTTTCTTTTCCTAATCTTTTGCTTTATACTTTTTAAAGCTAAAACTTAGATGCTCTGTGTCACCATCTGGCAACATAGAGGGTGCTTACCTCTGTGTGTTAGTCAGTGTGACTGCTGAGAACTATGTCAGCCCGTTGGCTCAGGCATGTAAAACTATGGCTTCGGTAGAACAGCAGTAGTGCCAGCTTTCTGGTGGCATCAAGTAAAGACTAAGGAAAGCATGCTCAACCATCAAGTCTTTAATTTAAGTGCCTCCCAGAGGGCACTTAAATTGTCCATTTTAACCAGTAAAGTTAGACTTTTGCAAATTAAGTTGTTTTGCTCCATTTGCAGAAAAGGTCAGAATGTGTGTTCTAGAGGAAAGAGCTAGTTATGGTAAAGCCTGGAGAAACATCTAATTTTGCCAGTTCTGCTCTATTTCTTTATTTCTCTGTGGTGTTTAATGTTGTCCTGGGAGGCCTGCAGAAACACACCACATTTGCAACACACACACAGAATTTTTACCATTTTAGATTTACACCCAAAATAGGTCACGGGCCTTTCCCTCGTGGTCCTCCACATGGCAAGAGAAGTAATGAGCTTTAATGATTCTTGTTTTAATAAAAAAAGAGCCTTTTGAGTTGAAGATATAAGGAATAAAAGCGTTCTCAACACCATCAGTGTTATATTCCAAAGATATAAACATGTTGTATGTTAAGTATATTTACATATATTGAAAAGAAAACATTACAATGATAATAATTTTAATTCATACCCTAAAAAGCCCTTGAATCAAAGTATCATAAGGTCTATTAATAATGTCACTACTATTAGAAAAATAAATCAAATAAAACACTGAGGTTTTCAAAGTCAACATATAAATAGTCTCTTTTAATGAAAATAAGATCAAATCTGTATCTGGTAAGAAGAGAGGAAAAGAGGCTACATCTGGATTATTTCTCCCTGCACCACAACCAGGGTTAGTGTGTCAAAGAATGTGATGAACACTGGATTAAAGCATAATGTGAACACACACAGAAGTATAAGAAGGCTATGCAAAATAGTCATAATCCATGGGGTGGGGGCTGGGATGATCCCAGAGAGGTTTGAGCGAAGGACATAAAGAAGGTAGAATTGTGTTTTGGAATTAGACACTGAATTGGTTCTCTCTCCAACTCAATCCATCTATTCAGCCACCCAGCCATTAAACCAACAGCTTACCAGATCACATGCACCCTCTCCGTTTTATTAAATGAAGAATTTATCAGCAAATTCTGTCATGAGTTAATGAAACTTGCCAAGCATTCATGAATAGTAACGTTTTCAACCCCATTTTGTTCTTTTTTACAGTTCTCTTACGGGATAGATTTGCCTCATTCAATAGTGACTGCAATGGAAACAGCTCAGAGAAGTGTGATAGATTTCTCACTTCAGCCAACTTTTAAAGCGATAAGTTTACATAAATGTAGTCTTTTTACTCGGGGAACATAATGACAAATAGACTGTAAAACAGTGGGGAAAAGAGACAAAAATATGTATTGTTCAGGGGGCTGCTTACTCTAAGATGACACTCCATGATTATTTCCAAACTTGTTCTGGTGTCACAAACATACACAGCATTTCCTACAGTTGGATTTTGTGGCCAAGAACAACACCAAAGCAGCTGAGCTGAAATCACTTAACTTTCTAGAAAATACCAATCAAACCTACATTTTCACAAATTATAAGATAGCATTTTTTTTATCTAGTTTTCTGTACACATTTTTTGTCTCATTTCTTTTACTTCTAATGCTCCCTGACAAGTGCAATTTAAAGGAAAAAAGTACTAGGCTCTAAACCAAGAGACAGCTCTAATTTGACTAATTTTGCTATATTTCTCTTGGCCTCCGCGGTGCTTTGTGTTTTGCTGAGAATTCTGCAGGAAAGAATACAAATGGCAGAAAAAGATCCACCATGTGGAGACATGGGACTTTTACCACTTTGGGTCGAGACTTAAAATAGGTCATGGGTTTATCCCTTGTGGTTCTACATGACAAGAGAAGCAATACGTCTTAATGAACACTACTTTCACAGCAAGAGACTAAACTTCCTAATTAGTTTCTTTAAGAAAAAAGCCTTCTAGAAATTCTTAGAAGAATGCAGTCCAAAGCACCATTAAGTAGCAGTAGTAGGAAACCATTTACCCTTGTTGGGTCTGCACCAATTGAGAAACCTTTTTTTGCTTGCTTAAATTCATTTAAGGGTATCATCAAATTATGTAAAATAGATGTTAATCTATAGACTTCTCCCATTGTATAGACTTACTAATTATTTTCTTAGATTTAAAGGCACCATTGATCTCCTAGAAGATCCTTGCTGCCATCCTATGATGACTGCATTGTCTATTGCACTTTTATTCGTCGTAGAACTCAACATGTTGAGATCCTTTCAGCAACTTAATTTTCATCCAGCGAAGAAGAGCATTGCTTTATAAGATTGTTATGAAATTGAGGCAACTTCTAAACTGATTCACTGATCATTGAAAAGATTAAAAATACAACAATACATTGCTGTACATTTTTTCAAGGAATTATTTTGGAAGGTATTGCTGAGCCCAATGTCCAAAGAGTGAGTCATCAACTCCTATATTTCCCTACTCATTGTCAGTAGCTGACGGTCTCGGGTGCCTATCGGGGTGGCAATGTATAAACCCGCCAGTAATCACTAGAAGTAAGCAGTGCTGAAGAGGTGGTCTAATAGAGTCTGTCTGGCTTGTGAGAACCCTGGAACAGCTGAAAGGTATATGCAGTCCAAGCAGCAGACCATACCGGCCGTTGTAGAGGTAAAAACTCTGGCAGGAGTCTGTGGAGGCCATGAAGGACTGCTTATTAGAATTTCTAGCAAACTGTTCAGCGCCTCAGTGCTCTGCCAGTTGTCAAAAGGATGGAAAATATTTTAAGGATCCTCTGAATCTTGCTGACACCCTTTCTGCTGATGAAACAGAGGCTGGGGACCAATGAGTGGGTCATTTTATCACCCAAACTGAAGTGAGAGTTGATTTAAAAGCTCCTCTGTGGCAAGACACCAGGTTAGACAGAGTCTGATCTTGAGTACTGAAAATCTCTGGATGTTGTGGAGCTGTTGTATTCATGATCCTTTTGAGTCATGTTTTACTTCAAAGCCCATCGAGACGACTGTTGTTGTGATTTTGGGCTATACAAATAAAATTGAATTGAATTGTGGGTGTGGCCTTTCCAATATTGTGTAGCATCTACTCTTGATTGGCAGATTGAGTGGTCTCTTTTTTTTAAGAATAGGAACCAGAAGGTTTGTTATAATATAAGGAGATCACACAATTACAGTTTGACAGATCCTCAACCAGATCTGACTATTCTATAAACTGTGCTCCTTCCATATTTGCACATAATGCTGTAGAAAAATGTTGCTCCCTTTTGAGAATGTCATGGGTCTGCAGGTATGGATAATGTATCAAATGGTCAGAAACTGGAGTTGGTTGCTTTTCAACTTGACTGTTATTAACATGATAAGCAGGTAACTTGCAAAGAAATCAGAATATACCAACTCTCAAGTAAGTTTCAAGTCAAGTCTCAAGTCTAAAAACTTTTATGTAAAATGAATAATTTTTAAGAATAAACAAATGACCATTTTTGACAAAACCTCAAGTCTCCAACCTTAAGACTTATCTTCAAGGTCTACTCTCATGAAGAAAACTGAGCCTTGTCATGTTTTTTTTTCAGTATTACTGGCAAAAATGTTTGTATTACCAATTTAAGGAAATGACCCTTACAATGTGGGTCAGCAATCATAAAAACCTTTATAACTAGGGAAGAAAAGATGAGCATGAAAGGGGCCGTGTTTTAGCGATATAGTGCCTTCACTATGTTTGATTGGTGGATTGTTATTTATCTCCTCAAAGAGACACCAGCGACTCAGTCAAATATAAAAAGCTGGGAAAAGAGGAAAATAAAAAAACAGGTTTTTGGAACCTGAAGATCTGCAAAGTCCTGTTTATAAACATTATGCAGAGCCAGGTACTGTATCTGACTGACAGATAGACCCTTATAAAATTAGAAAATGATAGTTTGTTGCTGCAATCTTGGACAGTGTTCAGTACCTGTGGCCTTTCTCCCTCAAAAATGTTGGGCAGCATTAAAAACTCCATCAACACACTGTATGCAAAATGTACATTTTAATTTATGGTTTAAAGCTGTTAAGACCCCTCTTCTTTGTAGACAGTTTGATTAAAAAAAAATAAGCAAATAAAATAAATAAATAAAACAATTATTGATGAAATATGTAATAATAATAATTAAAAATTAACTTGCAAAAGTTGCATTACTAAACAATGTGATTGCTGAAGATGCAAAAGTAAATTGTTTAAATTGCTGCAGGGATTTGCTGAAGGTGCTTAAGTTATTTGCATAAAGTAAAAACACTAAAGGCTTTGAATTTTTCTAAAGAAACTATGTTAGACATACCGGTAAAACAGTTTGTCTAATGTTCTGAAAGGTTTGTTAAAAATCAAAAACACTTTAAGGTGTTTCTTTAATTCGCTACAGGGGTTTGCTCAAAAGGCTGAACCTTTTGCTATAATTTCCAAAGCCTGAAATGAAAACTGAAAAGATTTGCTGAAAATTCTGAAGTGATTTGCTTAAGAACAAAACTGGAGAGGGATTTCAAGTTTTTTTTTTTAGCAAATGTGGAGTAAATGAGCTAAAATAGTGTGTAAAAGCATGAAAATCCCTTGAAGGCACTGAAAAAGATGGTGAAACCATCATATCAATTCTTTAATCTGCCATAAAAAAGAAATGAATGATGCCAAACAGTAGGAATTTTCAAGCAAAAATCCCTTAAAGTATGTACAAAAAGGGATCTTTGGAAGGAAGCTAGATTTAAATGGCCTAACATGTAATCAAGAGTAAAATATTGGAAGAAATGCAAAAATGTATCTAAAGCGCTTCTTTAAAATCAGTCTATATTAAAGCAGATCCAGAGTAGAAAACATTAACCCTCAACACTTAAGTAGCACACAGTCATACCATAACTCCTCAACTGTTTAAATGATGAACGTTAATCAACTGGTTCTGGCGCAGAGAAAAATGGCTTTTCATATCAGTCTTCCATCAATATGGATTATGAAAAGCCAATTTTCAGAATCAACTGATTTACGTCAATTGCATAAGCACTTCACCTACTGTAGAGTATTTTATAGCAGCACAAGGCTTCTTTTCTCTGCTGGAATTAACGCTGTGTGTAAACAGTTAATGAGTTACGGTATTAGAAAGAATGTAAACACTGAAGCTAAAGCTCTGTTTTTAAGGGTTACACCACTGCAATAACTAACCATGCAAATCTGAGAGTAGTTGATTAACATTACAGATCTAAAAGGGCACTTCAAACTTCCGTATTGGTTCCATCAGTTAGGAAGGGCAAATGTGTGTCCCCTACAGAATAATACAGACTTAAATGCTGGATGAGCTCAAGTGTCTTTGAGAGGAGTAGTATGATACTAACAGATATTGTAAATGAATAAAGTATGGGGTAGAACAGTGCACTTTGTGCTACTTCACCAGAATAATGGGAGTTGATGGGGATCAGTTGGTAATTTACATGCTGCACTGATTGGCAATCCATCAAGTGGTAGCTCTTACACAACTAAAAAAGGCCAGACTTACTGTATCTATGCCAGCAAATATACTCTGCACAAGCCTAAACTATTGTGAAGAAGGGGAATAGCCATTCAGAGCAATTTAAAGTCATTTGCACATGCCCATATAAGAAGAAGGTAGTCCCTTTATGTTGGACTGTCAGAGAGAGTTTGCTTTAGTATATTTGTAAGCTATGTTTTCTTTTTTCTTTTTTCAAAAATGTTTGGTTCTTAATTAGATAAGCTGATGTATAGTTTTGCCTGCAACTTCATAGTAATATACAATAAGTATTTTTACTGACCTAATCATATTAACAGGTAGTTGCTTGGGAGTGGAGAAGTCGTCTCCCAGGTAAAGGGGTTGAGTAGTTGAGTAGTGACCATTGGATTTCTATTTCTTTTGTGTCTGTGGCTGCTGAACAATTCAGAAGTCAAGCTAAGGGTGGCTCAAGAAGTACAATGGTCATCTGCCAATCAATTAATAGGGAGAGTTTAAAGGGCCTAAATCTTGCTTTTCTTTAGCCTATCAGAGAAAGCTATATCCATATATATATATATATATATCTATATATATATAATATATTGTATTACCTTTGGCACACTAAAGAAGGATTTATTTAGGAAATAGAAGTTATTTTCTACACTAATTTTCCAACCCGGAAGTAAGAAGTCTGGATCTTGGAGGCACCGCCTTTTTGTCCTTGTGGGTGTCGCCCATTTCATGATGTCAACCTAGAACCAGCCTCGGCAACATGTCTGCGCTTTGGCCACGAAAACAAATATGGTGCGAACTTTTACAAAGATGGATTTGCATATTGTGCATATACAATAAAAGTGTTTTTGCCAAACATCGCAAGCTCCTTGGAGAAAGTGTGTGTCTGTGTGTGTGTGTTAGCCTGGGGGCGGTGCTGGCAGCCTGGAAGGGGCTTTTCTTATCTACGTCATAATCCGCTCTGGGATTAGGAGGGGCTGGTGTTCAGAGAGTAGGTTTTTACAGGAACGCTATCTAATACTGCTTTGGAGTTGTTTTTTGAGAGGAATGAACACTATTATACACTTACAAGCTCAAAATGTAGATTTTGCATGATGTAGGCCCTTAAAATGGAGGTTTCCTTTCCAGCACCAACAATCAATTTATTTCTTACATAGGTGAAATGTTATTCCACAGACATCTTATTGAATGATTAAAACCTTTGCTGTAATATAATAATTATTTACTTAGTGAAAAGAAAATATCAGAAGATAATCTCATCAATTTAGGAAATCCACATACTCTTTATCTAATAATAGAAACCAGAGTAAGTCTGAACTCCTGTCAAAGGACAATTGTTTTTGATCTATGCCCACATACTTGAACGTCTTCCAAATGCTTTGCTTTTAGAGAAGGGAGCATTTGGAAAATGTCTTTATGTCACATCAAGTCTGTCACTGCCTTAAAAGAACATAAGCGACAAACCCTTTATAAATACATATATATATATATATATATAGAATTGACATATCAACAGCCATAAGACTCATAAAAATGTGACAGATGTTTTAAGTATCTTATATCTTACATGAGAATAAAGTTACAATCAGCAGTTGTATTTTTTTTCCCTTTTATCTGAATCAACTTATCAAGCCTTTAATTATGCAGTGTATCAGCAACGTATGTTAAGCATTAGCCACCTGTTCTCTGATCTTATTAGATTATAATTGAGCTTTTAACACACTTTATTTATTTAGCAACAACCTTTTGAACTAGCCTGTCAATTATTCAGAGGTTTTATTAAATGTGTTGAAATAGATGCACCTTCTTTAATGCTATGCTCTATGCTCTTGGGATGCTCATTTTTCTAGGTGTTGCGCTGTACAAAAATTGGATTTATCAGAAAATGGCATGCAAACCATTCTTGTATTATAGTTAAAGTGTCTGCATAAAAAAGCTGGTGTTACTATTTTTCCCTTTATATTAACATTCGATTAAACAAAACCACCTGCAAATGGGTATCTGGGAAAAACTAGCATAAGTGGGATTCATTTTTTCCTCACTATTACTGTTTGTGTCAGAGCATTATTTTTAATAGATGAATGAACACCAACCAATTTAGAATGTTGAGTGGATTTTTTTTTGTTTAATAAAAATGTAAATCTTCTTAACTTTATGGTGTTTGAAAAGTTAATGAAATCTTGAAAGTAGATTGCACAGCAGAAATTTCACTGAGAAGCTAGTTTCTGCTCTGAAGTCTGTTTTTGACTACTTTACAAAACTGTAGGCGCAAAATTATTGCCTCCACTGAACTTCTTTGCAGTAATTTAATTATTTATCTTTTCAGTTTAATTAAATTGATATCAAACCTGTCCATAATAATTCACATGATATTCTTAAAACAAATAGCTTTTTAAGTGGTTTGTTCAAGTTTAGTCAGCAGAGGCATTTAATGTATGTGGATTTGCATTTAAATTACATCAATATGTACTGGTTCTAAATTGAACAAATATAAAGGAAAACAAAACAAAAAAATGCTGGATGTTTATGGAGAAACGCTGAAGCACTTATGCTTTATGTGCCATTTCCTGAGATTTATAGGGTTCATATCACTCAAATTTAGAATCAGTTTAAAATCAAAAAGGAAACCAGTTTATTTAATTGGAGCCTTAACACGGCCACAGTCAAGCCAAGTGCTGCAAATTAAAAGATCAAAGACAAACATCATAATAAAAAGAATAAAACAACTGTATCGTAAAATAGTTACTTACATGAAACAGTAACAGTTAAAAAACAAAACACACCAGCGAAGCAGAGTGTTGTGTTGTATCAAATTTGGGTTCAACTCATTGTGTATGTGTACAATGGTACCTCCAGGAGAAGTTGACCTGGGGCACCGGGCTGGAGGGAGAGAGAAAATTAGGAATGTGTGACGGTGCAATATCATTTCAAAATTTAGAAATAAATAAAATAATCTAAAAATGAACTCTGACATGCACAGGTATTCAATTCATGTTTAATTAACAGCTGTTAATCTTTAATATATAATGACCTACTGTTTGTCAGTTTGACAGATACTGGTCTACAGTTCTGAGGAGCAGTTTGATGTCATTTATTGTTATGCATGCTTTTGTGTTGTCCAGACTAAATTATTGGAGTTCCTTATGTGCTGGGTTGGCTAAAGCTTCAGTGGCGAGACTGGTTCGAAACGCAGTGTCTAGATTTATCTGTGGTGCTAAGAAATTCAAGCCTGGTCACCTTGAAATAGCTGCCAGTAGAATATTTGATTTAGATTTAAATTCTTGTTTTTATATTCAAGTCACTGGCATGTACTGCTCCCTCTTATCGCTCTAGTTTGCTCTTAAAATATCCCCCCCTAAAGTCCCTGAGTTCTTGGGACCAGTGTGTGCTGCTGGTTCCAAGAACCAAATACAAGTTGCGGGGAGACTGTGCGTTTGCTGCGTTGGCTCCTAAACTCTGGACAAAACTGCTAACTGCTATTAGAGAGTTTCAAAGCTAAACTGTTCCTCCACTGCCGTGTCTTAGTTTCAGCCTAGCTGACCTTTTATTATGTTTTTATTCTTTTGTTTAATAGTTGTCTTTTTTTATTTTTATCATTATGTTCAAGCATTTTTTTATTTATTGATGTAATATTGTGTAAAGCACTTTGAGCCTCCTTGAATGATGGTAAGAAGTGCTCTATAAACGAATAAATGAAATGAAATACACAGATGCCGGAAACACCATGTCTAAACTTTCCAGACATGATGAGACCGACCATTTTACAACCCAAAAAATAGTTCACTGTAAACACATACATCAATTTTATTTAGCTGCATTTCTACATTGTTGACACTCAAACTGACCCATTAGCCAAAGATTTGGTCTTAACCCTTGGGCTTCCCTTAAAATGGAGCCTCTCCTGTCCACAACCGTCCAAGGGCCTAGACAACCCAAACACCTGCATGGCTCAACCCCCCATATGGGTGCATGTGACTAAGGCTTTAATGAAGCCCAATGGACATATAAAACATAACTGTTTTTTGGTGGAGATATTCAGAGTTTCTGCATCCAAGCTTTTATTTTGAAAGCAAATGACTAAACCCTTGTTTTGTTTGTTTTTTCAAAGTTATATACCTTTTTAAAAATCAATCTTTATTTCTCTTTGAACCAGACGGAAGTGGGGGGGGGGGGCACCAGTACTTAAAAAAAAGAAAGGGGGGTAAAGTGGTTGTATTATGAACATATAAGAAGAGAGTGGGATTACAGACAAAAAGAGACAACAAACTGCTCAAGGTTGGACATTTTACATTCGCATGTAGAGGTCTAAACATGGCCTGTCCACCGACATACTCATACATACTCCTAAATATTACAGACATACCTACTGGCTGTGAAAACCTTCCCGCATATGCCAACAAATACACAACACAAATACAGATTAACTCACACACGCTTACAAACACATAAAAGCAAGCAAATATCCTGTTTGTGCAAAAGTGAGCAGTCATCTCTGCTCAGGTTAGTGTCTGTGTCGCACAGTGGATGATGATGTTGCAGAAAGTCCAAATAAAGCCAAATAAATAAATCAAGGCCTAGGCTGAAAGCGAAGCAGCAGTGGCAGCCAGGCCCCCCCAATACACCTGCAGATTGAGGGAAGCCACCATCAAGCAACCGATATCAACCACCCAGACCAAAGTCGGAAGAACAGCTGCAGGAGACCCCAGTGCCAGAAAGCATGAGGCACAGGAGCATGGAGAGAGTAAGTCCCAGCCCCACCAGATAACAGTCCTCCTGCGGAGTCCAGTGCAAGGCTCCACACACATGAGAGTCCCTACGCCCCCAGAGGAGGGACCAAGCACCTCTGGGCACGCCTGGTGACCCTGGGCACAAACCAGGGTCACCTAATTCAAGAAATGTCCATAACAGGCAGGTACACCAGCTTTGGTATGGAGGTTAAGAACATGTTGTTTGTTAAAAATGCACACTAAAACCTCAAAGAAAATTGGGAAAAACAAAAAAAAAAGCAAATGTAAAATGAGCCAAAACATGTCTACAACCAAGAAAAAATATTTGAATCATTAAATTAATAAGATATAATAATTTTTTTGACACCTGCTGTAAATAGCTACTGTGAAGTTTCAACTAATATATGCAAGTCTCAGCTCCTCAGGTTGATCAACAACTCACAGATCTTGTGAAGAAACAATCATCTCACAGGTTTTTTCTGTTCATCAAAGATTATCCTGATATGACCTTTTTGAAACAGACATTTATGTTTTAACATTGTGACCTATTTCAAAGTTATATAATACGCTCGTCAGTGACTCGCTATCTCTTGGGAGTGCATGATTAAAATGTACTATATTGGATTGCAGTACTTTTAAAAGCATGATGACTGTCTCAGTCCCCACAATCACAGTGGAGTTTTAGGATATGCAACAGTCCAGTAATAATAAATAGCAGTTTTGGATATGAACTATCTGGATTTCAAATGTTTTTTTTTTTGCAGGATTATTGTCTGATGGAATGAACCAAACAACCTGACTGCAACAGCTGCCAGCTCAGTGAGCTGGCTGCAAAGCACAGCAGCTGGGGAAAGAATCTCTGCAGCTGTCACACAAGGACTCAAGTAGGGAGTCAAACTTGTAAACAGAGCGGATATTAAACAGAGGTTGTAAAATACTCTGGAGTCCCTGTAATACTGAGAATGGTTTAAAATGCACCCTGAATCTTTCCATTTGGATAATCCTGTTTTATTGTGTCCTCTTTAAGCTTTGTACTTTAATTATTTCTCACTAACAGTATCTGAGTGTGTCACGTTTTTTTTTTTTTTATTATTGGAGTGCAATTTATGCTTAAGAGCAACTTATATATGCTTTTTCTTCTTTATTATGCATTATTATGCTCTTGCAACTGATACTCCGGAGTGACTTATACTCTGGAAAATACGCTAAATGTCTGTTTGTTCTGTTTTTTCTTTCTCAATTGACACATCGGACTGAGCTTTAATTCTGCCTTTTGCTTGATGGCCTTGTCTTTTTAGTTTATGCTTCCCAGTTAGCTTTATAGGTCCTTTTTTTGGTTGAATGTTTTGATGCATTTATTTGCTATATATGTTTTTTTTTTACACTTTTACTTTATATGTGGTCCAATTTTGGATTCTCAACTGACCCAGTTTAACCTTGATGGAACTGAAAACAAGCATAAATCAATTGAGGTTTTATAAAACACTTTTTGTTTAAAAGTTTATTTAAGAAATCTGTCTGTTTTAAAAAGCAATTATATGTTTGTTGTTGTTTGTTCCTAAAAAAAGGTGGCCCTGTGATGCTTTTGCAATCCACCTGTAGCTCTGGCCAAGAAACTATTTCATTTCAGCTTTACACAATGTGAAACTCGTGACTCGTCTCTCATCTGAACAGTTGAGCCAGTTGATGATGCTCAGTTCACTCTTTTATGATGTGCTGCTTTGCAAACATTGCTAAAGGGCTCTCATGGCTGCTAAGTAAGGAAAAAAAAGTTTTTTTTTTTCCCCTTTTGAAGTAAATCTGTATCCAAGCAGCTTTAAGGAGAATTTTAAACTTCATTTTTTGAAAAGATTCATTCATTCGTTTTATAAACCCATTCAGTCCTGTTCAGGGTCGAAGTAAGGGTGGAGGCTACCCAGCTGAATACACCATGGATAGTTCATCAGTTTATTGGAGGACCACACAGAGACTGACAACCACAAAAACTTACATTCACACCAAGGGGAGAAATGAGAATCACCAATGAACCTGTAAAACATTTTTGGACTGTGAAAAGAAGCTGGAGTGCCTGGAGAAAACCCATGCATGCATGAGGAGAACATGGAAACTGCCCACAGAAAACACCCAGCTGGGACTTGAACCGGGGCCTTCTTGCATGAGTCCTAGTCACTACAGCACCATGCAGCCCCATTTTATGAAAAAGACATTCTTTTATATACACATATTATATGATATATTCTAAGACTAAATATCTATTTAATGAATATAGATGATGTGAGTGAGGACAGATGATGTGAAATAGAATACCCAGCTACATTTGCAGGAAGCAGTTTACTCATCAGCCTTTGAGAGGTTTTCAGTCAGTCCTTTAAATTGATCTACTCTTGTCTCTAAAGTGTAGTGCTTATCAGAAAATGTGGCTGAAGATAAATTCTGCAGGTTCTGAGGGGATATCAGTTTTTATATTACAGTGTTCTTTTCCAGGGCTGCACAGGGATGTATGGTTTTCACACTTATTTCACAAGAAGAAGACCCTGGTTCCAATACCAGGTGGGTAGTTTCTGCGTGTATGTGTCTGTCTGTCTCTCTGTGGTCTGGTACCCCACCTCCACCAAACAGTAGCTGAGTAAACGTCACTATCCGCTGAACCCAAACAGGAATAAGCAGGTGCAACTGGATGTTCTTCTTTTTTTCCTTACAGAGAAGTAGGGTTTAGGGCAGGGATGCCCAGTTTAGTTTAGTCTGTTTAGTAAGTTTAGCAATCGGCTATTATATTTTATAACTGATTTGTACAATCAGTGAAGTGCATTGGGACAAATGTGTTGTAATATTGGGCTAAATAAATAAAACTGAATTGATTTGAATTTTATAGAATCTGCATACTCACAAACCTGTATTGGTGAGACCAAAGAGACCATCCCTCACACGAGTAAAGTCTGATATTACTTGCATTGTTAATTTCCTGGGAGAGTCATTCCTGGCAGAGGTAATGTGCTCCCTCTTACGCTTTTATTGTAAAGTTGGGAGAATCACAGGGATACTTCTCAGAAGCCAGTTCATACAGAATACCTATTTAACTGTCTATGAAGAATAAACCACTAAACTTGTTCCCGTTTGGTTTACAGCTGGTGCCTAGCTATAATTGTTTTGTTTGCTTGTTTTTAATCTGCTATGCTCTGCTGCAGAAACTACAGTTTTGATTTGTCAAAGCAAACAAAAAAATGCATTGAGTTTGTGATTTAAGCATCACTAGTTTAATGTGCCCTCATATTCTATGAGTCTTAAGTAAAAGTCATAATCTCATGATGTTAGCCTTAATGATTCTCGCCATCTTTAGCTTACCAGATACATACAGCAGATGATGTCATATGAACAATTGCAACTATTGTTTGAAAATTAAATCCCTCTAAACATTCTTTTGATAAAATATTAATCTATTGTTTTTTCATTCTTAATTCCTTTTTGAAATGGTTGTTGATGCCAGACTGACTGGTCTAAGTTTTTCAGAAACTAGAATCTACTGGGAATTTCACCCACAACCATCTCTAGGGTTGACAGAGAATGGTCCGAAGAAGAGAAAATGTGCAGTGCGCAGCAGTTCTGTGGGCGAAAATGCCTTGTTGATGCCAGAGGTCGGGGGAGAACGGCCAGACTGGTTCCAGCTGATAGAAAGACAACATGAACTCAAATAACCACAGATTAAGTCTGCAGAAGAACATCTCTGAACGCACAACACATCCAATTTGAGGCAGATGGGCTACAGCAGCGGAAGACCACACCAGGTGTCATTCCTGCCAGCTAAGAACAGGAAACTGAGGCTTCAGTTCACAAAGATTCACCAAAATTGAACAAAATAACATTGGAAAAACGCTGCCTGTCCAGAATTTGGCGTCAACAACATGGAGGCATGGATTCATCCTGCTTTGTATCAACGGTTCAGGCTGGGGGTGGTGTTGTAATGGTGTGGGGGATATCTTCTTGGCACACTTTCAGCTCCTTAGGTAGGCTGTGGCATTGTAACCATGCTCAATTGGTACTGAGTATTGTTGCTGACCATGTTCATCCCTTCATGACCACAGTGTACCATTTTCTGATGGCTACTTCCTGCAGGATAAGGCACCATGTCATAAAGCTGGAATCCTCTCAGATTGGTTTCTTGGACACGACAAGGAGTTCTCTGGACTCAAATGGCCTTCATAGTCACCAGATCTTAACCCAATAGATCACCTTTGGAATGTGATGGAACATTAGATTAACATCATGGATGTGCAGCCAACACATTTCCACCAACTACGTTGCTGTCATGTCAATATGGTTCAAATTCTTTGAGTAATGTTTCTAGTACCTTGTTGAATCTATGCCACCGAGGATTAAGGTTATTGTAAAAGGCAGTCAGACATTGCATATGAACTTGGTGTGTCTTGAAGTGTCATCAGCAGACTTACAGACACAGAACTACTGGCAGAGTTTGTGACAGACCCAAGAGTGGAGCCCCACAAGCAAATTACAATACAACTAACTTATTGTGAGGAGAACTGTACTGCAAATAATTAAACACGCAAATTCTTATTATCAGCCATCTTTGAAATACTGGTAGAGATGTCCAATGTCACATGCTTTAACCACAAGGAGTCTCAATGGTCACACCTGTTTTTGTTTCATCTAGTGCATAAATTTGCACACAAGGACAGGGTTTTTATCCCGAAATAGAATCTGAATTGATTTTCAACTCTAGAGTTGTGATAGAGGGACCTCGATTGAAACTTTATGCACAAAGGCTGTATGAAAGTAGCTCATTTCTTCAATTACTTACAAGCAGTCAACGGAGATAGTAGCCCTCAATGCCACTTTGTCTTCTCGGTTGTATCGTTATTTTTTACAGAGGACTTGCCTTATAATGTCACTATCGACCTAAAATGGCAAAAACTAAACTAAACTAAAAAAAAACTAACCAATAGATGATATAGCCCCACCCTCTATCCCTGCCATTACAAAAGAATGCTTGTTTAGGTGGATAGAGATTCCAAAATGTAACACTTGTTAAAATGTTAAATACTTCTACAATGGCGCCTCATTTATTGTTGGAGTTGTGTTTTAAAAATTATGAAAAAAATTCTAGTCAAGTTATTTGTTTTACAATAATCATAGAAGTTTTGAGGTTCACTACACACTTTACACACTTTTCTCAGACAGACATTAACGTGTTTGCACTAGTCTTTAAACTCAAAGTTCAGAACTTCGTAGAAAAATAAGTCCAGCATTATATCATCAAACCAAATATATGCTAGATTTAAAGATTTAGCAAGGTGAGCACATTCTGTACAGGAAACAGCACAGAGGAGGTTGGTTGACAATTGTTTATGTCCACAGACATAGAACATGATGCACAGCAAAAAAGAAAAAAACACCACCTCCACCCAGGAGTTGCATCCCCCCACCTCTACCCCAGGCATGAACCAAGGCTCCCCAAGGGAGAGCTGGCTTACTCGCCAAGCAACCACCCACTTGCCTTTGAATGAATTCCAATAGAGACAGAGGCAGGTGCCATTCCCCCGTACCCAAGATGAGGGCGCCTAAGATAACTTGCAGCCTTCTGATTGGAAGGTCACAAGTTTTGCTCCACTTTAGAACTACAGCTGCAGAAAGAGGCACCATGTCGCAGTGCTCTGCCTTATTAATATAACAGCATATAAACTGGATCTTGTACAATCAATTATGTAAAGGGAAAGCAGAGGGAAACCGATCGTAATGAAATAAAAATCCCCTTGATGTTTAAAATGAATTGTCAGCAGCTTATTCCAAAGGAAGGGACCATAACTTCACAGAAACTCCACAGGTAAGTCAATTAGGTGTCTAACAGAGCCTAACAAAACAGGTTATGAGAACTAATGAGCATAACAAGGTTAGTTCTAGATTTTTTTCTGACTTTTTAAGTAAAAAAGGTAATTACTTCGTATTTTTACAAGACCAATGTACACATTTAATCTAGGGATCAGAAGTAAAGAAAACAATTTTTGTGACACTAAGTTGTTATATTTTGTGTTTTTAATTCTGCAGCTTTCTATGTCGAAAGTGTTTTACCACATTTCTAAATGAAAACCTCGAACTGAATTGAAAGTACGTTTTCTTATAATAAAACCTTCAGAGTGTAAGAACTAGGAATGTACACAGAGACACATAAGCACTATAAAGACGTAAGAGCAATTATATTTGGAAGTGTTTAACCTTTCAAACTGGGGGGTAAATGCATTTCTTTCAGCTTCCATTCTTTCCAAGAAGAAATACAAAATCTATTAGAAAAACCCTTTTATTTGTTTCAAGTGCATTTGCATTTTTTTCATGTCCTTTTGTCCCTTTGCATTACATCTTTACAACATTGATCTATCTACCACAGGATTCTTGACCTTGGTGATCAGGCTATAGTTGGTAAAGTTGCTGTGAAATAAGTCACTGGGGATTTCTGAGCCATTTTCAAGAAGACATTTGTTCATGTCTGCACATCCTGTTCTATTTGTAGTCACTTTTGTTGCCACTTGCAATTTAAAACGGCTGTATGCCTGTAAGAGAAATCTTGACACAGCAAGTTTTCTGAACTCTCTGCTGTAATAGGAAGCTGCAGAGAAAAGGCAAAACCCTGTTTTAAAATCTATCTTAAATATAAGTTCAGTAAGACTTAACTTTGAGCCCGTTTTAGTTGCACTCTCTTTTGGGGGTCTTTTAACATTTAATCCAACTTGGATTTACCATTTAACTCATGTAATCTACCAGTGCTTTTTGTTTGTTTTTGGCTATAAAATGGGTTCACTCTGTCTAAAGCATGAAGAGTACAGAGTTCGAAAAAACTTAAACCTTGGTCACAAATACCAAAATGCCACTGTGCAGCGACTTAAATGCAAGTTTTAAATCAAATTCAGCAGAAGGTCGTGTTGTGGCATGTGTAATCGGGAGGAGGCAGTCACATTAATACATGCCACTCAAAGAATTTTAAGAAGGACTTCAAATTTTACGGAATCTTAATGATTTTTTTAACATCGTGCAGTGAAAGTCCAGTGAAAGGCAAGAGGCAGGAGGGCAGCATCGTGATAATTGATTGATAGGGGGGTTTCCAAAATCATCTGATGATTTAAGACTGCAACCCTCCAGCCCGTGCTGTTGTCCCACTGCCACCGTCCAATTGTTAGAAATCATACGGTATCAGCGCGGGCACTCGAAAGGGACTGTTGATGTAGGCCAGAGGCCCGGCGATGACCGGACGTCAATCTGGCGATCACAACCACCATGGGTGGGAGGATTCTGTGGTTTAGTTTGTTTTTTTAAGTTGTTTTTTTTGGAGTGGCACTCTGTCAGTCACTCTCTCACTCAAGGTTCATATTAACCATCCACAGCTGTTGTTATTTCTGTTAATTGACCTCAGTGTATAGACGTGTCTGGTTTCCAAATCTTCAATGTCAGGTCAAAAACCAAACTAAGCAACAGAACTGTGAGGGTTCTGTTTGGTTTTTGTGCTGTTTTGGTCATGATCTGAGTTGCCCTGTCTGTCACACCAGATTTAGGTTGTTCATCCACAGCTGGCCTTCATTTAGTTAATCACCCTCAGTGTACATAAGTGTCTGGTTTTCAGTTCCTCAGGTCATCTGCTCTGCCACCTTTTTGTTCCTCCCATGGTTTTGTCAGTGTTGTTTATTAAATGTTTTACTTTCTGTCACCAAGCCTGGTCTCCTGCATTTTGGGTCATGACAGAATGACCTGACAATGAAGAACTGAAAACCAGGCACTTCTATAAACTGAGGCCAATTAACAGAAATGAGAACAGCTGTGGATGATTCATATGTACCTTGAGTGAGTGACTGACAGGGCGGATTATCAAAAAAACAAACTAAACCATAGAATTCTCACAATGGGTCCTGCATATAAATGGGGAGATGGCACTGATACACAAAACTCATCATGGCCTTAGCACCACAGGGACTGAGAGACCTGCATATTGATGAATTGTAGTTGATGCTGAGAAGAACACGAAGAAGACAGAACATAGTGTTTGCTGCACTACTCATAGAAGACGAGCAACATGCACAAGAGAGGCAGGGAAGAAGAAGATGTTGTTGGGTGAGGCCATGGTTGCTGTACAGAGTGTTGCTTTGACGGTATATAGACAGTTTATTTACCCCCAGGCTACCGGACATCTGGCGGCCGGTTGGCACTTGATATGCCGTCCGGCAACCCTGTGGCCGCTTAATTTCATAAAGACGGCATATAAAAACCCCACCTGACAGACGCCGCCGCCTGACTGCCACCATCCACATTCATGACCACTCCCACGACTTTTCATAAAACTGGGCGGCCAAATGCACAGCGCTAACGTCACCTGAAGTAAACAAATCTTCAAAATAAAGTGTCACTAAAGCTTCTCATTTTCAGAGTAAAACCATTAGGTGTTTGGAGCTGAAAAAAATGAGACTGAAATTCCGTTTTCTGACATAAGTTCTGAAAAATGAATTTGCTTTAAAGCTAGAGTTTTAGCTGCATTTATTGATTCTAGTAACTCTTCAACGTTTGACGCAATTCACATAATTCCAGCGGATTCTGAAGCAAAGCAAAGCAGCCTCGTGCTGAAATGCAGTGCTGTACAGTAGTGAAGTGATCATATAATAACCGCCAATCAGCTGATTCTGCAGCAGAGAAAAGCAGCTTTTTATCAGGGCTTAACACGGATATGCAATTTTTTTAACAAAGTTTGCAGAACTTTGAGGATGGAAAAAACTGTGGAGGACATGTTCATGATTTCTTGTTAAATGATCCAAAAAAAACCAATGATGTTTGTGTTTTGTTTACTGCTGAACGTAACCACAAGGTTGAAATAAAAGGGACAAACACCATTTCTTTCTATATAAATCTTTGTGTATTTCTCAGTTTTGTTGATTCTGATATGTTCTAAATAAAGGTATGAATGATAGTGAACAAAACATATGCTTTTACTTTTCATACATCCAGTAAAGAGATGTACATAATGCAACTGTACAAACATATTATATTAAAAAGCAAGAATCTTGGTTTGATCTGTGAATCATTAAGCTTGATTCGTAAATCGAATCAATTAATAATCCAAAGCCGTAATAAATCATGGCAGCCCAGTAATTCAAATCTTTGTGTTTGAACCTCCTGTACAAATAAATGCAACTATGCTCATGCTGTCAACAATAAAGAAAATGTATTAGAGTAAAAAGAGGAGAAGACTGATTTAAAAGAAATTAAGGAAGCAAGTGTCAAAGAGATCGAGAGAAACCACAGGTTAAAAAATGAGTGAATGATGCTGAATGGGGTAAAGCGGGTGAGATATGGATAGAAGCAGTCACGCATTAACACATCACGGAAGGCTGCCTCTGTCAGAAAATAGATGAGGGGATGTAAAGGAGAAAACTGACACTCCCCTCTGCTCCGTCACTACTCACTAGCTGGGTCTGCTTGTCAGGTCTGCTCTGTCACCCCCAACCTAGACAATTATGGAAGGGGGCAGGCACAAAATCAAACTGCCTTTGCAGAAACAAAATTTAACTGAGCATCTCAGACAAACATTATTCCATTCCTATGGCTCGGTCTGTATCCTAAAGTACAAGGAAGACTCCATTAAACAATCATCACAATTTTTGTTATTGCTCGAATAAAGGTAAAATTACTTACATGCTATTTGCTACTATTTTACAAATTAAAACATTAATAACATATGTACTGTAACCCAAAATCTTGAGGGAATTAAAGTTAACCTCTTTGACCCATCACACTATGTTTTAACCACAAATTGAAGGTTTTGTGATGAATATAACCTCATTTAGGGACATGATTGTAGCTTTATTTATTTGTTTCCCTACGTGAGGTTTAAATTGAATAAATACAACAAAAAAACAGTAAAAGTAGATTATCAAGAACCCATTGAATCCCTTTGGGGTCACAGGGCTGCTTGACCCAGCTGCTGTTGCATGCACACTTAGGGAAAATTTACAATTTAGTAAACCTTCAGTTAACCTTTGAACTATCAGATTCCTGAATAAAACCAAAATGTTTGAAAAAGAAATTACAAGTTATTTGTATTGTGCACTGAAACACTAAAGTCTGCATTTAAAACCAGGCCTTCCAGTTTATTATTATTATTTTTAATGATAAGAAACAGCAAATGCATCCATTAATAATGCCTTTGCATAAAGAATGCTGGATAGTCATTTTTTCAGGGTTTCTCTGTCTTTTGTCAAATTCATTTTTCAACACTCAATTAGAGGAGCTGATGTTCACTTCAGTTTGGAAGATGCAAGTAACATTCAGCAATCTCTGCCCCGTGTTGCATCTTCCTCAAAGCCACGCAATATGCACACAAACACACACACACAAACACAAAAACGCACACAAAAGCAAATAGTAATGAGTCATGAATAAATATGTAAATAGTCATTGTGTTTCATTCTGCTGTTTTTTTTTGTTTCTGTAGAGAAGTAAAATGGGCTTTACTTAATGCTTTAACAATTCATGGCAAATCAAATTAACCCTTTCAATCCCTTTAGGGTTTTTCCCCTTCTCTGGCAATGACTGAAAGACATATTATAAGAAGAAAACAGAATTGCAAATGTATGTGTCACTGATCCAAAGAAGAGCCACATACAGGATTAGAAATGGGATTTTTCAGAGGCAGAGTTTAGAGTTTGCATTGTGAATACCTGTTGTTGTAACTTGACATGTTCCACCCACATCAACCCCTACACACTCCAGGAGAATTCTCCTAAAATATCTATAATTTCTACAGTGAAAACCTGCTGTTTTTTGAGATACCACATCAAGATGTTTACATATAAACAGTTTTCACAAAGAATAACAAACAAAATATGGAAGAAGGGCCATAGCTGTCAAACAATTCAAAATTATGCCCCAGCAATCTGTGGGAGATAAAATGACTTGGTAAACTGGTTCATCAGATGATTTTGTGAACAAAAACCTATTATAATGGTTGGAATATAGTAATCATAGGGATGTCACATAGGTTTATGCCTCAACTTTATAATTGTTGTATTCCTGTTAAGATTCTCAAATATCTTAGTCATGCTTTCACATGATACTGTTCTTCAGGACAAAATGACTAAAGAGTTTTTTCATAAACTCATAGCTGGTGTTGCTCGTTAATAATGTATTGTTAATGCTTGGAAGCTGCTTTCTTTACAGTGGCATCACAATAATAAAACAGAAATCTCACCCTTGGTTTGGTTAACCGACATATTTCCCTCTTTTAAAATTGACCATTTACAATGTTTCACGGTCAGAACAGTTTGGAGATTATATTAGTGATGAAGAACACTAACTGACAAAAAGGACAGAATGAAAATTATATGCATCAGAGTTTTATCCTTGAATAGTTTGCTTTATTTGACAAAAGCTCTTCTGAACTCTTGAATACGCCAGGAACAAGTGAACTCTGGTGCAAAGTGAAGGTCTCATTTAACTTGTAAATAGGGTGCAGCGGCAGTGTTCCCACACGGACTATTCAAGGCACCAACAACCCGGAGTGAACCAAGGCAAGTTAGTAGTGCAGACACTTTGCATGTCAAGTGCAAAAAAAGCCTTTCACATGAATCCAAAGAAGGGCAGATACCAAAAGATGCCCAGCTACTCTAGAGTAGTGAGAAAGTGAAGGTGCTCATGATGTGTGATAGTCAGAGGACATGAAGTGACAGTTTTCTTTCATCAGCTTTTTTCCTTGTTGTCAGAACTTGTTTTCTCCATTGCTACTCCCAAGCCAGTAGCTTTTGAAATTGTGTGACTTTTCCAATTAATCTTAAATTTTATTCCATCATCATCATCCAAACATCTTCTCAACCCTGATCAGGGAAACCGGGTTGAGCAGCCTATCCAGCTTCTGTCAGACGAGGTGGGAAACCCCTTGGACAGTTCACCAGTCCATCACAGGGCCACACAAAGACACACCACCAAACTCACAATCACAACTACAGGACAATTCAGTCACCAATTAAACTCCGAGTGCGGTACACTACTCACAATGAGTTAGGGATACTGTTAGTTACATGAATACTTTTCTCATTTGGTCTGAATTTAAATTTTAAATGATCACCCCAACAGCAAATAACAAAAAAATACCATGTCAGTACCAAGTATTTCCACCATTTGGCACAATTGACCGCAATATTTCACTAGCCCCACATGCAATTCCGCCAGATCACTTGGGGGTGGGGTACGATCATCCAGTCTCTGCTGGTCCCAGACATGCTCAAGCAAATCAAATCATATGAAGGTGTGAAATTTTTCAACATTCTGCACACATTTTGTCAACCAAGTCTGCAGAAATTCCGTGTGAAGGCCAAGGAACCACAGTATAATTTCAATCATGTCTTTTTTTTTTTTTTAAATAAAAATAAGTGGGGCCAATGGACTTTACCGTAGTCTGTTTGTCTGTCTGATAGTGTGTTAGAAATCCCATAGCAGGTAAACCTGTCTTCAGGCAAATGTTTTGGTATCTTGTTTGAGTGTCAATGAGCTTGTATAGCTGCCCAATAAAAGCAACTCTGGCCAAGACCAAGAGCCCTTGTGTGAATGTGCCCTTGGATTTCAAATGTACTTCACATGGGCACACATTTACACACAGCTCATGTGCTCACCACACACCCTTGTGAGGAAAATTAGAGTTGGATATTGGAGGCAGCAACCTTGGCTGGCAGGGCAAAGTGTCATACTTTTAAAGCTACTCAGGTATGATTCAAGGAACACAGCAGTGACCCCTATGTGTCAGCCTCACCCCAGTTTAATAAGAAAGTCTTTTCCTTCTCCTTGGCTCCACATTTGGCCTCACATTTGCTTTGGTTAAAGTAAAAAGATCTATGAATTATCCAACAAAAGAATTCCATGTGGTCCCACATGTACCTTCAAAGGTTGCGTACTCTACATAAAGAAGACGATTGCTGGTTTGAAATTTCATTATATATAATATAAAAGGTTACTGATTCTGACAAAATCGGACTACACAATTATTTACCATGTTACAGGTGGAGAAGAAAAAAAACGACAACACAAAAACAAAAGCAGCTGCTGTTGGAGAAGATAATGCTTGAAATGATGGTTTTGGCTAAACTGTCATGTCCCTCTGGCTGCCTGCTCAACACAGCTCCATTCTAATGTCATGCTGCTTGGCATTCAACACAACGCTTGCTGTCTTTCTCCTGGCACCACCCCCCCTGCCTCTCCTCACTTCTCTGTTTTTTTTTTTTTTTTTCAGAAGCATCTCTCACACATTCTCCCCTGGTGAGGTGGGATTGCGCCACTGATCCAGCATCTGTTGCCATGCAAATGTGCACATGTGCACACACAAATACATGCGTGTGGACGTTTGAAACCCCTACTAGAGTGGCGCTGGGTCAAAGTTATCACAATGATGGCTTTTGGCTATTGGATCAAAAAAAGAGCAAGTCAGTTTATCACAAATCTTAATTGCAAATTAATTCAAAGATGTTGTTTTTTTTATTTACTCTTCTTAATGTCTATCTTTGTTTTTATTATTTTCTCATGTTTTGTGATTCTCTTTCATCTAATTTTTCCTACTTTCTTCAGTTTAACCTAATTTTCTTTCTTTGCTTTTGTAGTACTTACAACAAATTGTTCTAAGAAAGTTGCTTTCTCCTGAAAGCCATTAAGGTTTTGCTGTAGTTTTAAAATGACTACCTCCACAGGTCTCACCGCTGTTTTTCCCACCATTTATTTGTCAAGCCAGCCCCGCTTTGAGTGTTATTCTCATGCCTTTTTTTGACTCTTTACTGAAAGTTGTAACTGCAGCCAACCCCAATGACATGCAGTCTTTATTTAAGCAAATCTTTAAAATATCTAAAGACTAAAATCAATACGTTGAGTCTATGAGGAGTTTAAAAAGACCTTTTCTTGAGCATCACTTGAGCACAGTCCTATAAATTACTTCCATGGAGTGATGGAACTATTTTCTTTCTCACTCAAAAAGAAAAATTGAGTTTCTCTGTGGGGGATCCATTTTTCTCCTTACACAGTCTCACTCACACATACACATCAATCAATTAGACTTCCACTCCTTCAGAATTCAAACTTCTCCTCAGCTTCTTTATTCTGTTTAACATAGACAGGCTCAGAAATATTCTATATTTGACCAAAAATAGATGACTTCATTGTTCCAAGACAGCTCGACCAGGATTTGAATCACTTTTCTATGCCCTTTGAAAAGCCAGAATCCCACAAATAGCACCGACCCATGAAACTCAGCCTCCCATACTACTATAATGCACTCTAGGGAGATATTTTATCCCATGCTTCTAAAATTGGCAAGTTCATTTGTGTAGAACACTGCATATACAACGGGTATTATGTTTAAGGGGGCTAAAATGATAAAAAGCTGAAATGAGAAAATCAAGGATGAAAAAACAAATTTCATTAAATTGGTTAGTGTGAACTTGATTTGGGAAATTAACTTAGCCACAGCAATTAAATGCAATAAAACAGAAGGTACCTATTGAAACTCTCATCCCTCTATGTTATTACAGAACTGATCAAGCTAATTTGGAGGAAAAGCCACTAAAAGCTTTCATTTTTGAAAAAAAGGAACCCAGAACCCAATCTGAAAATAAAATTTGGTCTTTTCATTTTTTTGTATCTTCTTAGGCACTGAACACAAAGATGACGCACAGTCATGGGCCACATGATGAGCAGCTGTGGAAAGGACTCATTATTACCAATGGGGAAAGTCACACCAGTCACATGCCATTACATTTGTGAGGTGACCCGGAAGTAGCACCAAAAAATAAATGACGATTCATAATCGTATTTCGGGCAGATGACTCGAAGCAGGGTTTCTTAGCTAATACCCTAGGGCGGTTCAGTCAATTAATGCACCTGCTCAGCGTCCTATTTAAGCCAGGTGCGCAGGCGCTCATTCTCTTTCTTACCTTCAGCGCTCATTCTTCGCCGTTCCCCGTGCTCGCGGATCCGGCGGATCTCCTTTTCTTCGACGTCTTGCTGTATTCCCCCCATCCTTTGGATGGTTATTCCCCATTTCTGATGTGGGCTTCCGTTTTTCGCCGTGTCTGCTCTTTTTTGCGGCTCTTGCCGGGCAGCTAGCGGCGATCTCCAGGCGGCTAACGGCGCCCAGCGCGTTCGTTTCGCCGCGGTCGCGTGCATCTGCAGGGGGTGCGCTTTCCGCGGTATTCGGGTTGTCCGTGGGCTCGGATCTGGAGCTGTCCGGGTCTATCGTCTGCCGTGGTCGGCCGGTCTTCTCAGGTAAGCGGCGTGCGGTCTTTCCTGGTTCGTTTTTCTGGGCTGAGTCTTGTTTTGTTTACTTCCGTGTATGGTGACGTCGCGCCCCTAAGGACCCTGGGAATTGTAGTTTTTGTGACTCGTGGTCTGTTCCATGTTCACTCTGATTCATTTTCTGCTGTTATTCTGCGTCGTCCGGTTATTGTTTCAGGAGTTGTGGGGTCTTTTTTTTCTGTAGTTGTGACGGCTGGCGGTCCTCGTCTGGCCTGGTTTCTCATGCTGGCTGAATTATTTGTGGCTTTTTGCATTTTTTTTGTTGCTGTTTTGTTCTTTAGGTGCTGAAGGTGACTTTTGACTATCTTTAATTAGATGCTGGCTTTTTTGTTATGGCGGCTCTTCTGTTTATTTTCTTCGTTGTTGTAGCTGTTGGTTAGTCTTAATGTGAATTTGTCTCTTGGACCCGTCTCTCCTCTGTGGACAAATTCCTTATGTTTGGTCTCTTTTATGCAGTGTCTTTGGCTCATTTTAATCACTCGTTCGTTGCCCCCGCACGTTCTGCATCTGGTTCTGCTTCGCCTGTTTTTCCCTGCTCTGTGTACCCCAGTAGGTCCTGCCCTGGCTGGGGACTTGCGTCGGCCGCATTAGCGTGTCAGTCTCGTCGCTGCCTTTTTTCTCGGCTGGACAGTTATTGTTATTCATCTCTCTGGTTTGGTCTGGAGGTTTGTGGGGGCTGTGTGATGGATTTTTTTTTTTTTTTTTTCCGGGGCATCGTTTTTCAAAGCCCCCACTAAGGGTGGCCCTTCGAAGGTTCAGGTTCTCGTGACGTGCTCTGGACCCGTTGGCGCCTCACAGTTCATTTTTTTTTGGGCATCTGTGGCCTGGTTCCTCATGTGCCTTCAGGATTAGTATATATATTTTCTTCAGCTGCCCAGGCTGTCTCCACGATTTTCCTCCGAGCGCGACATAACGCTGAGGATGTCTTATCGCTGATGTTCTCCCTGTTCTGCCTCTATGCCTCTCGGCGTCTCTTGGCATTCAGTTGGTGCTCGACGCGTTTGTCGGTTTACCTTTCAGCTGCCGTGGCAGTCCTCATACTTTCAACTTTCTTAGCAGAAGCTCTGTACTGGATATTTGTAGGCAATGGGTCTCCTTCACTTTGCGAGTTATTGATGGTTTCTCGGTGGCCGAATTTCCTCTGTATCCCTGGTCTTTGGATCTTTGTGGGGGGGGGATTTATTTTCTAATCTGAGTTCCACGTTGTCTATACTGTATGGTCCTCCACCCTTCCGGATTTATTTTTCTTCTATGGATTGGATGGTTCATTGCTGCTTGTCTCTCCCCATTATGTCATCTTTGGCTTTTGTGCAGCGTGTTTATTCATTTTGGTTTGCATATGCTTTGTCAATGATTGGGCCACCTGACATTTGCTGTGGCTTTGGTCCTATGGTCATCTGTTCATCTTGTGTTCATCTTGTTCTGGGTAGTTCCATCCTGGGCCCCGTGTTCCTGTTCTGGATTTCGTGTTTTGCGTTTGTTCCTTCCCTCTCTATGCTTGGAGTAGTTATGTTATGATGACTGTCGTGTCTTCAGGCTCCATCCACTTGTTGTTCTGTGGCTGTGCCTTCTGGTTTGGGGGAAAAGATTTAAGAGTGGTTTGTGTTTGTCCGGCCGCCAGAATCTACAGCTCTGATGATTTATAAGATGTCGTCCGGTTATTTCATCCTTGGAGATTAAATTAGGGCTGTTTCAATAGTGAATGACAGTTTTGTGTCATCAGTTGACTTGGTTAATGTTTAAATAACACCTTGAGCAATTTCTACACTGACCGTAGGAAATCATCACTTGCGCTGTCAAGCTTAGTTCAAGAGTTAAATCTTGTGTCCACAAGTCAGTCTTCTATCTTCCTTGCTTAAGCAGATGACAGTCTGCTAGATGCTTCCCCATTTAGTGGCTTATACTCCGCCTCTAAATGCTTAAGGTTCAGTCTAGCAAAAATACTATCAAAACCTATGATCCCTCATGGCTCTCAAGATTTTTTTTTTTCAGTATCCAGACGCCCTTTGCTAATTACAATTTCAGTAGTCTGTACTTTGTTGTCCACCAATTTGAGAACCACTAATATCTGATGCAAAGCATCGAATCCAGCCGGGCTGCAATCCTTTGCTACGTGGGATGTTGACCTTCCTCATCTACAAATCTCCTTGGCTACTCTTCCCATCACCTACTCCTCGATGGCCTCCTGAAGGTGCGTCCCTCTGAAACTGTCAAAGGTTACTTTTCTTATCTTTGGAATGTTAAAAAATTGGTGTTAAGATTTTGTGCAGGTTATATATTTCACTATCATTTCACTGTTGGAATTTGTAATCATGATGGTTTCTAGGGTGCAATAAATCCACAATGGGTCTTTACTTTAACTGTCTACTAAATTTCACTTTCTCAGATTTGTTCTTTGAAAAGCACTGTTATTTCATTTATCTCAAGCATTTTGAAACTGCTCAGTTTCTGGGATTTTTATATATTCTTGTCAAGACTAATACTGCTTTGTTTTATCTATGCACCACATCCTGAGCCTGAGTACCCCTACGCCCCGATCGGCTTCTCCGTTTCCAGGAAGTGATGTCACCCCTGCATTCCTTGATCTGATGCTGCAACGATGACTGCTCGACGCACCTATTGCTGCACTGAAAGTGACGGGGCGGTGGACCTCCTCTGCATTCCAATGACACTTCTGACTGAATTAATCAATCAATGTCAACAGCATAATGAATGTAAATTCTTCGATTATAGATGTTAAAAGAAAATTATAGCCGGGTGGAAGCCTCAAAATTAGGATGTTCTAAGTTGTATCATAGTATGCGCTGGAGCTCGAATTTGGTTCTTAAGCCAATTTTGTAGTATGCCAATGAAGCATAGTAATTATGGGCGTTGAACTCGTTCTTAATATTTGGTTGGGATCTCAATTAAATGATGTTCCTTGAGCGCTTATGTTATGCCGAATGGAGAAAATTGTGGCTACTAGGCTCGTTCGTTGTACTGTCGTTGGGAGCTTCGAAATTATGGATGTACTTAAGCTCGTGTATTTATAGTTGCCACAATGGCAGAAGTTATGGCCATCAAGCTTGTCTTGGTTAATAGAAGTTCAAATAATGGCTGTCAGCATGCCTAATGCGCCATCAAAGCTTTGGATTGGATGTTAAGTTTTGTATCATACGGGTTGTTAGGCGGTACAAATTAGTTTCGCACAGCGTTTTTGGGGAAGTGAGTTACGTTCTATGATCAGGTATGAGTAATTTTATGTTGGCTCCTCTTTTATTTCTTTCCCTCTCCCTTTCAGATAGTATGTTCCTCTAGTGGTTTCCACGAACGGGAGCGACCCTACGGTCAATGGTGCCGGGTCACACATAGCAGATCCACTAGATAGCATGTTCCCTTCGAGGCGCTGTACTCGAACGGGGGCGGCCCAAACGGTCAATGGTGCCGGGTCACACATAGCAGATCCACTAGTTAGCATGTTCCCTTCGTGGCGCTGTACTCGAACGGGGGCGGCCCAACGGTCAATGGTGCCGGGTCACACATAGCAAATCCACTAGATAGCATGTTCCCTTCGTGGCGCTGTACTCGA
Source organism: Oryzias curvinotus (assembly GCA_023969325.1). Lineage (NCBI taxonomy): Eukaryota > Metazoa > Chordata > Actinopteri > Beloniformes > Adrianichthyidae > Oryzias > Oryzias curvinotus. The sequence continues at coordinate 21,661,997 of CM043718.1, read as the reverse complement.
ACGGGGGCGGCCCAAACGGTCAATGGTGCCGGGTCACACATAGCAGATCCACTAGATAGCATGTTCCCTTCGAGGCGCTGTACTCGAACGGGGGCGGCCCAAACGGTCAATGGTGCCGGGTCACACATAGCAGATCCACTAGATAGCATGTTCCCTTCGTGGCGCTGTACTCGAACGGGGGCGGCCCAAACGGTCAATGGTGCCGGGTCACACATAGCAGTCATACTGGGAAATAAATGGAAATGGAATGCTGCCGAAAACACACCCCATTTTATTACACACTGATTATACATACACATTTTTTCTTCTTCTGGATAATTAAGTGTTGGGGGTTTTTGTTACCCGAAAGTTTTATGGAAATCTCTCATGGAATTGAACGGAGCCTTATGCCAAACCAAAAGATGTGAATGCCAACTAAAGTATGTGGAAAATGTCAAATAAATATTTCTTACTGCAAGAGTTGTCTGACTGAAATGACGATTCATAATCGTATTTCGGGCAGATGACTCGAAGCAGGGTTTCTTAGCTAATACCCTAGGGCGGTTCAGTCAATTAATGCACCTGCTCAGCGTCCTATTTAAGCCAGGTGCGCAGGCGCTCATTCTCTTTCTTACCTTCAGCGCTCATTCTTCGCCCCACCCTCCTCCCCGGCTTCCACCTGTGGGCTCCGTAAGGGGGGTTTTTGTTACCCGAAAGTTTTATGGAAATCTCTCATGGAATTGAACGGAGCCTTATGCCAAACCAAAAGATGTGAATGCCAACTAAAGTATGTGGAAAATGTCAAATAAATATTTCTTACTGCAAGAGTTGTCTGACTGAAATACATTTCAATTTATATAAAGAGGATTGAGTAGGCTGGAAGTATTTGTAGCAGCAATGGAAAATAGTTAGAAGACAGAATCAATTTTCAAAATCAAGCACCACATGAAGCCGCAAACAGCACCTTGTGCCATCATTTTTTTCAAAGCATTCTCAGTGGAGAAACAGAGGCAAACCTCTAGTGTATGCAAAGTGCCACAGCTGTGCTCACTGTGTCAGTGTCTGAAATCGGTGCCAGGCCAGTGACATATTCCAGGCTCCATCTTTGCTTGATTAAAAATCAAGCATAGGCCACAGTTCTGTAGCTTTACGGTATGTAGCCTTCTGAACCCTAAACGCTTAGCATGAAAGAAAACTTCCAGCTTTGATGTTACAAATCAAGGTCATACTAATATTTGAAAAACTTCTGCCTGACTGTGCCTCACTTCAGAAGGATCACAACTTGGCCTGCTAACAAATCTTAAAGACGACGAAAATTGCGTTTTTGTGTGTGTTTTTAACATGTTGTTGTAGCATTTTTCTCAAGACGGAGGACATATCTGTAGAAATGTTATATTAAAACTGTGTTTCAGATTTTTTTAATTCAAATCGTGATGGATCATTAGTAGAGAAAAACCGACTGTTAAAAATAGCTCTCAGTTCTGACTAGGGGTGTGTGTCGGCAACATGGAGAAAAACAAAAGCCAACAGCCACAGATGAGCAAAGTCCGATCCGTTAACCAAAGTGAAAGAACGAATTCAAAGATACAAAAATGGCAACCTTGTAATAAAATCTGATGAAGTGTAAAGACCTTAAGACTTCACAATGCCAAAGACCTCCTATTTAATGATTTTAAAGAATACATTTAAAACATTTTTATAATAGAAATTAGTCAGTAAAAATTTCTGCTACAATTAAGCAACTGTGCTTTCTAATCATTACATTTATATTTGCTTAGGCCACAAAAAAACTATAAGATATGCACCCCATAATTCCAAGAAAAGACTAATATTACTAGAGTTTTCAGAGCTGTTGCTAATTTGAATTCACAAACATTTTCAGTATTTGCATTATCCCATATTGAAAAGCTCATTAGCAGAATATGAGCAAGTATCAAGAATGTGGTCTGCTGACTGTCGCATCGATGTCAGCCCCTAGAATCGTTCACTTAAGTAAGGCTCAAGTTATTTATGGCATATCTTCACTTTGTTTTTAATTATAGTAAAGGATAATATATAGGTGTTAGTGCATCAATTTGCATAGAGAGAAAAAACAAAATGGACCAAAAATCCTCTTTAGAATCTCTTCACATTACTGGATAATTGAGTCAACATGCAGGTGGTAATTTTCTGCTTCTGAAAATTGAGGTACTCATCACTAGGATTTTACAGAAGCTTACCCTGGTATGTTTTCCTGTGCAAATTAGTTATCCTAAAGTGAGCATGAAAAAAAAAAAAAAAAGAAATCTATCTGATCTTAAATTTCACTAGCCTGAGTTTTTACAAACCACACTCCTGTGATGTGGGTGGAATTCCATAATTAGAAAAATGTGTTAAAAATACATCACTTTACTTTGCTTCATCCTGAGTTTGATGAAATGAAACTGTATTGAGATAGTAATTAAGCTAAAAGAGCTCTAAGAAAAACAGTGACAGATTTAGAACATATTCACTATTTCATTGAGACTTGGGGAGGCTTTGGAACCCAGAATTAAAGAAATTGTTGAATTTGTTGGTGCAGGGTTTTTATAAAGAAAATGTTGCTAACACTTTGAAATAAAGTTGGTAAATTTGTGATGTTTCTATCAGTGTAGTTTAAAAGTTAAAACTTCAAAAATCTCCTAATAAGCTGAAGGAACATCCACTGGAAGTTCAACTCTTTCTCTGGAAGAATTTAAGTTTTAATTTAAGTGAAAGGCGATAATAAAAAAAAAAACAATCTAGATTCAAATCAACAATGAATACAATCAAACATACTGATAATGACTATTCTAATATATCATATGGAAACTATGAGTTTTTAATAATGGGAATTCTCCAAAACTGCTCTGATCCAAGCAACATTTGGGGGAAAACTTCATCATCTAGGCCAGAGTGAAAACATTGCTATGAAAGAACCAGGCTTCAGCTCAGCCAAAGACATACAGATCCAGGAAAACAAGTATCAATCCCCATAAGACTCACTTCATTTGCATGTTTGATCCCACATGTTTTAACTTGGCTTATAATTCCAGCAAAACCCAATCAAAATGCAAATAGGGCAATGGGAGATGAGCAAATTGACCAGGTAAAAAGAAGCAGAGGAGCTGACACTGCAAACTAAATTGTTGGCTGCGGGTTTTGTGGTCTCCCCGACTCTTAGTGTTGCTCTGTCTCCACAGCACAGCCAACTACATTAGAGACCCACCCAATGGATAAAACAGAATAGTATCTACAGCAAAGATTGATAGCACTCTGTGATTTCCTTCAGCTCAATACTGTTAGATCTCCCTTCAGGGATCATTTCAGTACAAGCCACAGCACCTGCTCTCTGCATCTCTCCTCACCCCTCTTGGTTAGCGTCCCAACAAGCAGCTCAACTTTGCCCCTCCAATATATTTCAGTCCATTACCTTCCCCTCATCCCTTACATTTTCTCCACTTATCTTTGCCTTTCTTATGCCATTACACACTCCTCTTCCTTTTATCATGCTGCCCATCTCCTCTCCCACTCTGTATTCTATCAGAGTATCCAGTCTACTGCCCACCCGCCCCCCAGCCCAACAACTCTCTTTCAGTCCCTCCTGTCTGTACTCACCCAAACCTGCAACCTTTTTTTTCCCCCCAAACTCAGCCATCCCTACTCTTTTCTGTCCCTCTCTCTTCAGGGAGCGTACCACTTTTTGGGGGGTTTTTCATCTCATCTGAAGAGTTACAAGAAAGAAGACTGCCTTCACCTCTGTCATTCTCTCCTTGTGTCTTTAGAGGATATCAACATCTGAGAAAACACCAGCGCCATTATCTTCCCATCTGCCACCTCTTCTGTCTCCCTGTCAGTTCAGTTAACTCCCTTAAGAAGAAATTTCAAAAATACAATATTTAGATAAAGAGAACAATCTGCATGATAACTTGAGGAAAAAGATAAGATAAAACAGTACCTGGAGGTTAGGACGCAGCACCTTTGGATAGATCCTTTTTCACAAGCCAGGTGTTGGACTGGAACACATTAAAATAATCCTTTTTCTGATCAAACACATGTTTTCAAACCAAATAAGCAATTACATCCACCACCACCACCCCTTTGCGTCAGGCTGGGAGTGCTGCGGCGCTCTGTGAGGCACCCCGGCGACTCAGTTCAGTTCCCGTTGAGTTTGCACCAAAAGCCTCGACCACTGGTGGCAGCCTTCAACCTGCAGAAATCCACTGATTTCACACCGTTAAACCGGAACAGCGCGCCGATGCGCACGCATCTGGTCACCACTGGAGAGCTTCCATTCTAACACTTATCGATTAGATCCAAGAAAATGCGAAGCCTCCGCTGAAATCCAATGATCTGAAGAGATTCTGTGCAGGTTGTGGATGAGTTAGGAATCAGGTTTTCTCAACCTCCCCCTTTTTTTTTTCTAGATGCTCCGTCGCGCAGCTGTCACTGCTCCACGTTTCGATCTGCGTACTAGAAAATATGAATCCTTAAAGATCGGCCGGTGTTTGTGCGCCTCAAGGTCGTCCACAGGTAAATAATACCAATACGAATAAGAATGATAACCAAAATAAAACGTAGAGCAGAGGAATCTGCTGTGGAAAAAAAAAAAGTAGGGAATGACAGCTTGGTCAGCTTGTTTTTCAGAAAGTGACTTTGCCCTGACCTCCTCCCTCTCCCCGCATTGTTCTCCAAGTGAAGACGCTGAGCAGCAGTGCGGGCTGCCCGCTGGAAGCTCGTCTTGCAGATGCGGCACAGATCGGGAGAGGAGGCGCGCGCCTGATCCTCTCTCCCCCCTCTCCAGTTCCCGTCCCCCGTCCGCTTCCACTCTGCGTGGTAGTTTGCCTCAGGAGACGGTCGCAGCACCCGCCCAGTCCGCGGACAAACCTGTGCACCAGGATCAGGACGCGCGCAGCGCACAGAGGGATGCTGGGATGCTATGGGCGTTTGCCTAGTAAATGGTTGGTGGCTGATTTAGTTTAGTCAGCCAGCCTATGAGGGATTTCAGCGCGCGGGGCGGGGACCTCCACAGAGCCACATGGATACTTTAGAGTTAGAGGTACTTTGAATACATTAATGAGTCCGATTAATTTAATTTGCATTTAAGATTGATCAGCTGTCAATAACTTGGTGACAAAAAAGGTATTTAAAAGTGGGTAAAAATCAATGAAAATAAATGTGGCCCATTGCTATGCATGCAGAGTCGGATGAGGCATAAAGCAAGGGGGGCACTGCCCCCCCTGAAGGCTGTGACCCACATCCCACCCCCACCCATGTTCATACAAGTTTACAAAAACTACAGTAATAACCGCCCCCCCACCCTTCCAACAAAAAGACCCTAAACAACAGCCCCCTTCCCAAAATAATATAAAAAAAATATGTAAGGATGGACTGCAAGACAGATGGAAGTGGACAGATATAAAAAGGAAAATGAAGATAAATACTGCCTCTACAGGGCACAAACCAGTGTCCTGCATGTGCCTGTACCAAGCCCGGTTAATGCAGAGGGTAGTGTCAGGAAAAACACCCTGATCCTTGATCTACCCCCGCCCCATAGCGGGGCTGGCCTAATTGGGGCCTGCTTCCCCAAACCCATATTTGCAGAGCCTTGATGTGCATTAAAGGTTGCATAATTGAGAGCAAGTTTTACTTTGAAAGGAAATGACTAACCGCTGATTGGGCCTTGCTCAAGTGAAAACCCGCATGATATATGAACATTGAATGCCTTTTTCTTTGTATCCATATAAAATGTAGATGCAACACCCATGTCCCAGAAATGAATAATTAAAAAGCATTTTCCAATACGGTGTTTAAAAAATTAAGTATTCATTTCTCCTCACCGCAAAGAAAAGAAGAAAACCTCAACGCCTTTTAAGCCCCAAGTGTTAAATGAAATATATGATGAAGGTTCAGATCCACAGTTGCGGAAAATTACAAGTTACAAATATAAATTGGAATATCATCTCACTTCTCTGTCATCCCACATTGCTACTGTATACAAAGCTGTCTGCAAAACACAGAAAAACATAGAATGACTGGATGTTTATAAAACAGTGCTCAGATGTATAAAAAAAAGGAGTATTTAATATGTATTTAGAGCACTGTTGGTTTAGTTTGATTAGCCTAAAATAAAAATTGAAAACTGACTGATTTGCTGCAACCCTGACCCATCCTCATGGAGTCTCACTGGATTTGTGTGTGCAAAGTACTTGATTTGTGATTTGTGTGTTTAATATTGTGTGTTTTGTGTTTTTAATGTTAAACCGCTTCGAGCTGCACAACTGCATGAGAAGTGCTATTTTATAAATAAAGTTTGATTTGATTTGATAAGTACAAAATAGAATTTATGCACACACAATTCAGATTTATGCGTAGATGATGCATTTAAATGCTGCTAGAATACTGGGTCATCAGAGATTTGATTTAACCAAGTATTTTGTACACACAAATCCAGTGAGACTACTTTTTCTCCATACATGCTTGTTTCTTTATACTAACCCCATTACTGAAGAGAGTTAACACATACTGGCGTCTCTTACCTTCACCTGACATGAAAAATTAGAACTGAAGTAAAAATGTTTCATTTTTCCCCCCAAATTAAGACATGCAACCAACAAAAAAGAATTTGGCTCCAAAATATCTTTCAGGAACATCTATTCTCATATGCAAAAGACTAAGTTGACCTATAAAATATTTCACATTTCACTTGTTCTAAAAGTGAAAATTAAATATTAAATATTGTTTTTTTTTTAAAATACGTTTGATATTAAGGCCATTTTGCTGTTTCACCTTTTCTACTCATGATTAATGTCATTTTTAAGGCTTTATCATTTTTTTTCTCTGCACAACATTTGTGATTTTTAACTTTAAAAATGTTTCAGATGAGTAAAGTAGAGTAAAATGAGGATGGCAGTTTATTGCCAATTTGTGACACATTTATGTCATCTATGAAGCTTTCCATAGATGGTGGAGAGGAGCTGGAATCAATTTGTGTTACCAGTAAGTTCAAATCACTCCTCCAATTATCATAAGCTGTGCTTTTTAGGAGTCCCTGGAACTAGATCAGACATGGAGTGTGTGCATGTCTCTTTCTGACACAATAACCAGTGTCTGCAGCACTTAGGTGAAGTAATGAAAGCTGCCATTAAAAATTGATGAAATAGCCAACACAGCAAGAAGATGATTGTGTTCCCTTTCCACTCCTGCAGGATTTCATGGATTATAGAGTGTGAGTGATCTATAATTATCTGATTAGCAAGAGACTGGGTGCAATTTATGGTGCAGAGCCAAATAATTTAAGCTTGCGACAGATTTTTGGAGAGGTCCGGTTAAATGTCGATTTAAAAAAGATAAGTGTGTATATTTACAATTTTACGGATGTAACTGACCGACATGGTGGTGTTTTTAGGGTTTTGAGAGCAAAGACTGTAAAATGTCTTTGATCAATCAAAGAGCAAATAAAATATTACGTTATATTTTGTCACGATAACTTTACAAATAAACCTTTTTGACACTAATATACAAATGTTGCAAGTGGGTCAGGTTAATACGGAAAATCATTAAAATGGACCAGATTAAAGAAAATATGTAGACCTACAAAGAGCTTGATATGAGATTAAATCATGTCATATCTATTTTTAGTAGCAACATAGCTAGAAACAAATTAAGATTCCCCTCATCACTTATGCCAGGTGAGTCTCTAAGTGCCCAGCATAACAGAAATAAATGAATGAAATTCAGAATAGTGCAAACGGAAGTAAATAAGCAAGATCAAGACATTCATTCAGCAAAACAGTCTCTGAATCTATTGGGGAGTCTGTCGCTTGTCTCTTCTGCTGTTTGATGCTTTGGCCACTCATTTATAAATGAATATCATAACAGAAAGATTTCAATTTTAAGTAATAAATTCTTCTAGAATCTTTACATGAGTTGGAGGATAAAATGTCTTAAACGCAATAGAAGGGAAATTTAAACGAAAGAGTTTGCACAACAGTTCATGAGTTAAATTCAAACTAGTTTATTGTACCTTTTTGACAGTTTAATATTAGTCAGTTTACACTGTATTTGTTTGTTCCTTCTCTAGTAAAAGCGTTGTTGTGAGCTGCTTAAACCGCAGCATAATTTTCTAATGCTAACGCCCGAAAACTGACCAGGGAAGATGAGGAGCACAAAGAGGAGGGGCAGTAAAAGGTTTTCAGAGAACATTTAAGGGAGGGAGAGAAGAAGAGAGGAAGATAAAGAGTGGTCGGAGGCCCTGCAGCTGACTGAGCACCATGGACAAAGTCGCAGTGGGATTCATATGCACAAGCTTTATCCTCAGAGAGAAAAGCCAAAAGCTCCTCTCAACATGCTCTGATCTCATGCTCTAACTCTCTTGCACTTGTGCACACACACTTACCTCACATTTTTGTTGTTGTTTTTTTTTGCTTTTGTCTTTCCTTCTCTCCCTCACACAAACACACATGCAGGCGTGTCCTTGCTTCTCCAGGACCTGTATCCTCTGCCTGCCGTCTCCTTGAACCCTCCACAGTGATTTTTATCATTACTTGACTGCACTGTACCCAAAATAGCAATGTATAAAAATTAATTAAATAGTAATAGTGGAACTGATTCAAGCAATTGTATGTCAGTATTCTGGGATGCAAGACAAATTGTGGTGTACTCTCTGTAATATGTACTTGATTTTTTACATGGTTTTCAATATTTTTCCCACAAGTGTTTAAATATATAGAAATGATGAGTTGTGGAACAGTTCACACACATGCTTTGAATTGCCTGCATGAACCCAAGGTGCTATACAAATGAAACTGTTTTTGGTGCGCCTTCAAAAGGACACTTGGGCATTGAATCAATGGAGTGGCTCAACAAACCAGTGTTTGGCCTCAAGAGAAAGGCGTACAGATCAGCATGGGCAGCAAAGAAAATAAATAAAAGTGAATATAAATAATCTCAGAAAATAACCAGGGATAAAAGGACAAACTTTTGCATTTTTAAATTCAAGAATTAAAAGTGGTTTATGCATCTACCTGCCAGCTCTTGTTATTTAGTTCAGCATAGAATGCTGTTTGAATGAGTACTTTCTATTTTGCAAATTCCAATGACTGCAAATCAAAATATTTTTCAAGGACAATATTTTGTCCCACTTTCAAGTTCAAATTAATTAAAAAAGCAATCAAATGATCAATGTCTAAACCTATCTGGTGATTAATCTCATAATCAACATATTGATTATCAATGAGTGGTTAATGCACTAAGGACAGTAAGTGTGATTTGCTAAAAGGCTGTTTGAAGAAGATTTGGAATTGATTCTGCTGTTGAAGCCTGGTCAGTTTTTTTTAAGTGCCATCTCATCTCTGCCAAGTCTCAAAATTAGGTAAATACAGCGCAATCAAAGTAAAATTGTCAAAGTATTTGAGCTTTGGTCTATGTTCTTATATTTAGGTTACATGTCAGTCATTTTTTTTTACATTAATGAGGTAGATCCCAGCCTGCAGTCTTAAAGCAGTCAAAACGTCTCCAAGAAATATGACATCTTTCTTTTATCTGACAAAAAAGGAAACTTGCTGCTTAAATATTCATGTCTCTCCCCACACCTACCCCACTATGACCATCCATTACTGTGCAGAATGAAGATGAGGCAGGCAAAGCATAATCTACTTACTGAGTGAAAGTTAGTCAGGGAAAAATCACCTACCTGGATTTGTGGTTCTCTCCCGCCATGCTGGTGGAGACGGGAAATGGAAAAAGAGACAACATGATTCGCCTGGCTGAAATGACCGTGTAATAGTTTCAATTACTATAGAAAGAAGAGAGAGGGGTGGAGCATGGAGACAAAGAGTGAAAGGTAAAAATACAGTTGAATTATGTGCATGTATAATGTACAGAATACAAAAATACAGTTTTTCCAATTTGAGTGGCATGAAAACAGCATCCTCCTTTTTCTGTACACATTCACAACAATTTTTTGGAAACGTGCGTATTTCTGAACTGTGGGGATCTGTTTTTCATACACTGTCAAAAAATGTTGAGAGCCTTCAGAAAGGATTTGAACCAATACCACAATACTTTATTAAACTGTTCCAAAAAAACAGATTCTAAAAACATATAGGAGTCTTTTTCATGGAACTATAATTAGTCTTTAAGTCTCCTTCGTAAAACATCCTCAAGAAAGGCAAATCTCTATGGGAACGAATTATGAATTTGATTACAAAAGTATTGCTGAATTAGTAGCAGTAATGTAAATATATATACTGTTTTTTTCTGTGCTTTTTCTCTTTGTGGTCAAATTTAAGCATGTGGTTAAATAAGAAATTCATTAAATAACTCTCATAACGGGTGGCAAAAAACTGAGGTGTCACCAAGAATGGTGTCTCCTCACTATACAAGCATCATTTGTGTGTGCAGTTGTCTGTGCACACATTCATGTGCCTGTAAAAACCCAGATTTAATCAGTCTTCTTAATTAGTAGCAGATGTGTTGCTTCCCAAATTAGAAAGTTGTGATTAACTGTAAGTGTAGCTGCACTGTTTGTCATCAAACCTGCTGAATGACAAAAAGTCATAAATGCAAAATCCTTGCATTTCTTCAAAATACATCAACTCAGCTCCTTAGAATTTCCTCACTGACATTTACCTTCAATTGCACAACGTGAACAAAGCATCATCTGCACATAGTCAAGCCAGGTTTTCTTGATTTTAGGTTTCAGTAATGGGCACGAGCAAGTCTATACAACACACAGCTCTGGTGCTCATTAAATTGCACAGCATGCATTTAGAATCACTTAACATGCAGCACTAAAAGCGAAAATGTAAAACAAACAAACTGCATTAGTATAATCATCTTTGCCACCAGAGCCACCTGTTTCATACTGAATCTGTGAGCTGAAACAGCAGTAAAAACATATAATTACTGCTATTGTTACACATTTTTAATCAAGAAGCATCACTCACTTGGACTCAGCTTTTAAAATTTCAAATACCGTTGTGACACTTCCATCCGTTTCCCACTGATTGTATGTTTCCAATGTTGTTAACGGTTCAATGAATACGAGGGCTGATTGTGGCCAGACTCCAAACTGCTCATTAAAGAATTTCATATTCAAAACCACTGAAGTGTGCAGAAATGAGCACTGCAGCATCCACAGTACACCAGAGCTCAGGTTTGGCACCATGGTCCTGAGAGAAGAACAGTTCAGTTCCGCGTGATACAGATCAGACACAAAAATGATATAACTGACAGGGAAAAACAAATAAATTTGCAAAGGAATTTGGAAAAAATGCACGTATTTAACATCCATCATTGCCTCATTATTTGAATGACAATTATTAATACTACTATTAGCACTGTACTATTAGTAATGTCTATGTTTCTGTTAGAAACACACATAGAATATGTATATTTCACAGGAAGGTGGGCATGTCCCATTGGGCGGAGGCCCAGGGGAAGTAACGCTGGAGAGACTACGTCTCTCAGTTAGCTTGAAAAGGCCTCAGGGTCCCCCCAGAGGAGCTGGACGAAGTGGTTGGGGAGAGGGAAGTCTGGGCATCTTTGCTTAGACTGCTGCCTCCAATCCCAGATGAGCAGAAGAGGGTATATGGATATTTTACTGTATTTTACTGATTTCTTTTACTTGTTAGTTTTCAATTAGTACTATGGAAATCGCTGCTAGTTTTGTCTGAAACAAAGAGTGGGAAAAATGAAGTGCAACAGTTTTCGTTCTTGATTTCAACTCACTCGCATGTCGTCTAAAGTGTGTTAGAAACTTCTGCAGCTGGTTAAAGCCCTCAACCCTGCTGTGCTTTATGCTGAAGTATTCTGTTTCATGCCAAGTCAGACAATACACTGCAATGCTCCACCGGTGCACAACGTCAACTGCATCTGATACAACACTTTGTCTGATTGTGTCTGAGTGAGGGAGAGGATGAATAAGTGTGAGGGAAAACCAGGCTGCAAAGGAACAGGCGGAATGAAGCCCAAAAGGTGAGGAAAGAGAGGGGTTGTAACTGGGTGAGGAAAAGAAGGAATAGAAGCAGATCAGAAAAGCTAGCAGGATAAAAGTTAAAGACGAAGAAGAAAAAAATAGAATTAAATGAGATGCTAAGACTTTATTATAGTGGAATGATTCACTCCAAGCCACCATACCTTCTAAGTGGATTAGTTTAGATAATGTGATTAGAGAGATGAGATTTGCAGAATTTTTAGATTTTTGGAATATATTTCTCACATGGATCACATCTCTCTAAAATATCACATTGCTTTTTTTTTCTTCGTGACTTCAATAGCACTCTTTCCTTCTTGCTTTTTTCCCTCCTGTTTCTCTAAAGATGTTGCTTATTTCCAGCAGCATTCTTTGTGATGGCAATTGGCGTATATTTAGCGCTTTTCTACCGAGCTTTAAGGCTCAAAGCGCTTCACAGTCACAGTACCCATTAACTCATGCACACACACACACATTTACAGACTGATTACAGGTCCGCTACCTTATTGGTGCCAACCTCAACCACCGGCTTTGATGATGGGGTTTAGTGACCTGGTGGTTGGTTTCCTTTTCTTCATATTGGGCATACAACAAATACCAGGAGATAGCCCGAGATACAGAGCAATATGACAATATATGACAATATAAATAAATGAATAAAATAAAACATTGTCCAGTCTGCTAATTTCCCTGTGTGACCAGCTAACCCTCATCTGGCTCCTGGTGTCAGGGCCTTGATATGACACTAGGCATGAATACAAGGGCTGACTGGTGATTGATTACAGATGTGCTGTCCTGCATTCCCTGCCCATCTCTGTCAGCATGTACACATTAGACATCGCCACATCAGTCAATTTCAACTTCAGCTCATGGTAACAGGTGTACTCTGCAATTTTCACAGAAAGTGACAACTTTTGAGGCTTGCTGCAAACCTGTTTAAGTTAGGCTCATTAGCGGCATTTTCATGGATGCCTAAATCACATTCTTTTTCTGTGTTCAATCAGGTGTTGAGACTTTTTTTTCAGGTTTTGCTTAATTGATTGCAAGTCCATAAATAAAAATCCTGGTATAATTCTGAATTTTACCAAGCAAACTCCTTCGGTTTCAGAGAAAGTCATGAAAGTGTGAAAAAGTCAGTGATCTTCCAATTGGAGTTTATTTATTTAACAGCAGGCTGTTGGCTCTAAACAAGTGGCTTTCTCTGGCATGTGGTGACACTGGAATTCATTTTATCAACAACTTCCACATTTTCTGGGAACGCAAACATCTTTTTAAAAAAAAATGGATTTAGTTTAAACAAATCAGGAGTTAAACTGTTCTCCTCCAATCTTTTTTACTTCCTGCGTCATGCCAAAACTGATATAAATTCATCTCAATGTCAAGGCCAGATACAGACTGGATCCACACGAGAAACGGAGCTGCCCCCACTGGAGGAAAACATCAAAAACGAGAAACCGGCCTTCGAGCACCGGAAGAGGAAAAACAACGAGGATGACGGACTCTACCAAACACCACCAAACCAACAAATTCTTGATGGTTCTCCCTCCCCCTTTTCACCCTCTTCACCCCCTTCACCCCACCTGAAATTCACTGAGCAGATGATGGAGCGAGTCGGGATTGGGCTTCGATCTACCCCTCTGGCCAATCCATTTTCGTCCCCCATAGTTCTGTCACCAGAACGTTTGAAGGGACGACGTAAAACCCCACCCTCTCCTGTGCAACATCATATCCTGTCCCTGCAGTCAGATGTTTGATGTGTTGAGGGTCCAGGCTGTGAAAATACCAACAGTCATGATGCTCGCCAGAAAAACCTGGGACCCTGTTCGCTAGAAACACACACCATTTCTGTAATTGTCACTAACAGGAGGAATGTAATCTGGCCAAAACGCAAACAAAGGATTTTAAAAGAGATAAACATCTCCTCTGCACTTTTCCAGAAACAGAAGGTAAATGAAAATATTATTGCTCCTAGACCTCTTAAGTTAGCACTTTTAAATGTCAGGTCTTTAGCAGGAAAAACATTCTTAATTAATGATTTTATCACTGAGAACAAAGTTGATTTTATGTTCTTAGTTGAAACCTGGTTAGATGAGAGCAGCAGTGGAGCTGTTCTCACAGAGTCAGCACCTCCTGACTATGGTGTTATTAGTAAGGAAAGAACAAGCAGAAAGGGAGGGGGGGTTGCAGTTTTGTTTAATGAAATGTTTCAGTGTAAAAAGTTATCTTTTGGAAGCTTTCCATGTTTTGAATATGTAGCCCTACAGCTGAAGGCCTCACTCAAAACCATATTTATAAATATCTACCGCCCCCCTACATACTGTGCAGAATTTAATGTAGAGTTTAGTGAACTGCTGTCCATAGTTTGTCTTGATTTTGACTGTATAATCATAGCTGGAGATTTTAACATCCATTATGGAAATCTTGAGAACAAAGGGACTAAGGACTTGATAAACACTTTGGACAATTTCGGATTGACTCAACATGTAACAGAGCCCACACACAACAGGGGGAATATTCTTGATTTATTGATCTCCAAAGGTCTGAACATCAATAAGGTTACTGTATGTGACTTAGGTCTGTCTGATCACTGCTGTGTTTCCTGTGAGAGCCTTATTCCAGTGTACACAAATGTCTTAAGGGAGGAGATCACAAAACGGTATATAACTGAAAATACTAGTGAGATGTTCAATCAGATGTTCTCCCTGACTCCTCCCCTCTCAGGGAATTCAGTCAATGAACTTGTTAACAGTTTTAATTCCAACATGTCAAATATCATGGATAATATTGCTCCTAGTAAGGTGAAGGTGATCTCTGGTAGGAAAAAATCTCCATGGAGAAATTCCATTATTGTAAACAATGGAAAAAGAGAATGTCGGAAATTTGAACGCAAATGGAGAAAATCTAAACTACAGGTAGATTATGACATGTATAAAGAGAAACTTCACTTATATAATTTACAACTGTGCAATGCAAGAAAGTCCTATTTTTCGGAAATTATTAACAAAAACTCCCATAATACTCGGGTCCTATTTAATATAGTCGACAGGCTAACAAAACCCCCTGTGTCAGTGGCACCAGAATTTTACTCCATCAAAGGCTGTAATGACTTTGCCAAATTCTTCAGGGACAAAATCAAAAACATCAGACAAACAATAGTTTCATCAACTACAAGTTTAAGATATGAACCCTATCCACTAGAAACCAGTATTAATCCAATGGCTCAGTTTCAACCCATAAACAGTAAAGAACTGCTGGACATACTATCGCAACTGAACTCCTCCTCTTGCTGTCTGGATATTCTACCCACAAGCTTTTTCAAAAAAGTCTCAAAGACATTGGAACCAGACCTGCTCCAGACTGTCAACTTGTCGTTAACATCTGGCGTTTTCCCAGATCCCCTGAAAACAGCTGTAATTAAACCTCTTCTAAAAAAGGACAGTCTAGACAAAACTCAAATGAACAACTATAGACCAATATCAAACCTGCCATTTTTAAGCAAGATCATTGAAAAAGCTGTTTTCTATCAGCTAAATGAATTTCTAATAAAAAACAACTGCTATGATGTCTTCCAGTCCGGCTTCAGACAGAATCACAGCACTGAAACTGCCCTGATCAAAGTGATTAATGACATACGTTTGAATACGGACAGTGGGAATATGTCAGTGCTAGTTCTATTGGACCTCAGTGCTGCGTTTGATACAGTCGACCATGCAATACTACTCAGACGACTGGAAAGCTGGGTGGGTCTCACTGGGCCAGTATTAAACTGGTTCAAAACGTACTTAGAAAACAGGAAATATTTTGTGTCCATTGGTAACTTCACTTCTGAGCCAATAGAAATTACATGTGGGGTACCCCAAGGCTCCATCCTGGGACCACTTCTATTTAACATCTACATGCTCCCACTGGCCCAAGTGATAAAGAACAACAACATTAGCTACCATAGTTATGCAGATGATACACAGATATATATTAAACTGACACCAGGTGACCAAGAACCTGTACAGGCTCTTGGTAAATGCATTGAGGACATTAATGACTGGATGTGCCATAATTTACTTCAGCTAAACAAAAACAAAACTGAGGTTATTGTCTTTGGGGCTAAAGAAAAAAGGTTGGACGTCATTATAGAGCTTCAATCTATTCAACTAAAAACTACCAACCAGGCCAAAAACTTGGGTGTATTGATAGACACAGACCTAAATTTCGATAAACACATTAAAGCAGTCACAAAATCAGCCTATTATCATCTCAAAAATATTTCAAGGATTAAAGATCTGATGTCTAAACAGGACCTGGAGAAACTAGTACATGCTTTCATCTTCAGTCGACTTGATTACTGTAACAGTGTGTTCACAGGACTACCAAAAAAATCCATCAGGAAACTACAGCTCATTCAGAACTCTGCCGCTCGGGTTCTCACAAGGACCAAGAAAGTGGACCACATTAGTCCAGTTCTGAGGTCTTTACACTGGCTACCTGTCTGTCAGAGGATAGACTTTAAAGTCATGTTACTAGTTTATAAAGCTTTGAATGGTTTAGCACCAAAATACATGGCTGACCTCCTGACCCAGTATGTACCAGCCAGACCTCTCCGCTCTTCTGGATCTGGTCTTTTATCAGTCCCTAGAGCCAGAACTAAACAAGGTGAAGCAGCATTCACTTCCTATGCTCCACAGATCTGGAATAGACTTCCAGAAAACATTAGATCTGCTGAAACACTCAGTGTTTTTAAATCCAAGTTAAAAACTCACCTGTTCACAGCAGCATTTAATTAATATGTATTCAAAAGTCTATGTCCGTACTATTTATTTATGTGTTTTTATTTTTAATTTACCTTTATTTATGTGCTTGTTTTAAATTCAAATCTTGTTTACTATCTTTTAATTTTGTTTTAGTGATCACATTTTTACTATTTGTTTTTAATTGTTTCTTTTAATTTTGTATGTAAAGCGCTTTGAATTGTCTCTGTACATGAAATGTGCTATATAAATAAATTTGCCTTGCCTTGCCTTGCCCTTGCCTATTTTACTTTTCCTATCCAGCTGAAGAAGGCTTCTTGTTTTGAACTGATTATACCGTTACAACAGTAGGTTAAGAATCTTCTGACACATGAGATGTACTGCATATTTGTATAAACCACTTTAGTTTTTAATTAAAAATAAACTGTTTACATGCAGAAATATTTTAAACACAACCAGCAGATTTGATTTGTTTTAACCCCTCCTTTTTCAGCTTCAGTGATCAGATAAACTAAAAAAACGAGATTCTAATGTAGAGGGTATGAACATAAATCTGAAGCTAACAGTTTAATAGCTTTTTTCTTATACACCTGGACATTACATGGTCTCAGTAAAACTTTCTACTACTGCAATGCTAATGCCATGAGGGAACCATGACAACAGTTTTATTTGTCCATATTATTTGGCGAAGATCTAATGCTCCCTAAAATTATCAATACAAAAAAAATAAATAAATAAATAAAAATTACTTTTTATTTATATTTTTATACCTTTTGCTGTCAATGAGTTGCTCCCTCCAGTACAGAAGATGCCTGTTGCTATGGCGACACATCATAACTAATAAAAAAAAGACTCTAAAGGCTCAACAGACATCAGTAAATGACATTGAATTAAAAAAAAGAATGTGACTTCCTCTCAGTTTAAAGCATTAGACTGAACAATCTTGGTGTGCAAACAAAATAGATTCAAGGGCAGAAAAACTGAAAATGTCTCACAAGAAAGTACAACAGCATCTCTAGACTGTTATGAAAAAAAAGTTTTGTTAAAAGAGCAGGAGAATCAGCTCCTTGCAAATGTCTGCCTAAGAAAAAAAAAGCCATTTGTTTATGTAGGTTTTGTTTTATTGTATTACATTACCAGGCTTGTCTTAAGTGGGAGAAACAAATTGTCACTGAATCTGAAAATGAGAAGCAGAGAAAGTAGTTGCATGCAAAATGCATGATGCAACTTAGGAAGGCTGCCTTTTCCAATTGTATTAATGCTACTAAAGAGCAACATTTGATCTTTGAAATAATGCTTTTGAATTCTCAGAGGCAAAGTCATGCCGATCTAAAATCAAAGGTGTGGTTCTATTAGCCAAAAGCAAAACTTGTGTCTCTGTATTGAATGAGAAAGAAGCAGCTCAATACTGACATTAATACTGCATCAAATTAAGTTTTCCATGTTGTAAAATTGATTTCTTGCTTTAGGGTAAAATACAATTTTTTTGAATTATCTTATTAACTTCTTCACCTTCAGACTTGCCATTAACAAGCCAGCCACTTTGTTCTGCTTTCACATTTGCATAAATATGTTGTGCATCATCGCTGATCTATTACAGAGGCAGCAGCCTCTGTCTTCATCTCAAACGGCTGTGCACAGGTAATATTGGAAGTGTGCTCAAACGACTCAAGAATGGGAAATAGAAGATGTTTTTTTTTCTTTTTCTTTTTTTATAAGGCGTGTCTCAAATCCCTAGGCAATAATCACCATAACATTTCAGATAAAGAATGAAAGGGATGTGGTCAGTGAGGTCAAAAGATCAAAAATGACATAAATGAGCAAATATAGGTTGCTATATTAGCTCTTAACTGCACCTGTGTCTATCTCTAAAAATGCTTTGCCATGTTGTATTATTTGGTTATTGTGACATTAGCTAGTTATCTATATCAGAACTGGCCAACCCTCAACCCAAGCAACAACTCTACCTGTTGTCCGGCTCTTCCTGCTCTGCTTGAATTGATCTGCTGACTCAGGTGATTCTTGGGTAATCAGTAGAACATAGTGCAGGTAGAGGTAGAAAACAAGCAACACAATATTTACAGACCACAAGAGCTGTGGTCTGTAAATATTGTGTCAACTGTAACTTATCTGTATTTTCACACTTTGCACTCGCATAACTTGTAACTACATTTATGTAATTTTGTAATTAAATTGAAGCTACAGGAAATATGTGTTTATCTCAATCTAGAGGACTTACGTTTCTTAAGTGTGCATAATAATGTCCCTGTCATGGTGCCTCTGTCAGTCTCCTCCCCCTCCCCTCTCTGCTTGGCTCCTGATGTGACACAGCTGACCACTTACCTCATCACCCGCCTGCCTTCATAAGGAGCTCCAGGACCAGTATTCATCACCTGTTCGTTGCCCCCTAACGGTGCATAGCATGGTCGTCACGTTCTTTGCCCTTGTTTCAAGCCTGTGCCTAAAATCTTGCTCATACCTGTCTCCAGGAATCTATTGCCACGAGTGGTCGCCTGAGTCTGCTGTTTATTCGGACCACAGCCTCATTACCTAGTCAAGCCACGAGCCTCCACCGATCCTCCACTCCACCACAAGCCTCTGCCGAGCCTGCAGTTCACCACGAGCCACGGACGAAGCCACCAGGGACGTCACGAGCCGACGAAAATCCTCCATCTTGTTGTGGGTCCTCCTCGGAGTCTGCCTCTTCACTAACTCACCTCTGAACCAAGATCTGAATATTAAACCCTTTTCAAACCATTCCAGAACTCACCTGCATCTCCTTCCGGGTTCCAGCGTCTGGGTCTATTTAGTTCCGCTAGTCACGACACTGCCTGCACTAAAAATGTAGGTTTGAGTCTAGAGAAAAAGAATGACTCTTTCATGTAATAATTTTAAGGTATTGCAGATAGTAAGAGGTTTATAATTTATTCACGATTTACTTTCCTTTTTTCCTTATATCAACAAAACTACTTCAGTACTTAACATTGTATATTTTGTAAGTCTGAAGACTTTTACTCAAGAAGAATGGCTTTGTCTTTTTCTTCAGTTGCTTTCTAGTAAAGTATGTACACATAGTGATGTTTTGGGGGTGCTTTTACTAAACTGACGTTTGGGAGAAGATTCTGTGTAAAGGAAAACAGCTCAGTTAAAAAACCTTTTTATTAAAAAAAATTCAAAAAAGTAACTTCTGTTTGGTGGGAACCAGGCTTTCTGTGCCTTGATTCCATTTAACATTTTGTTTGTGATTCAAATTCATCTACATCTAGCACACAAAAGGGTTTTCAGACCTTTCTGCAAGCTCCGATTTTAATGCATAATTTCACATTGCCCACATTCTTTTCAACTATACCATATCAGATATCCATGATGAATGGCTGGCTTGTTAATCATGTTAACAGTGAAATATATATATATATATATATATATATATATATATATATATATATATATATATATATATATATATATATATATATATATATATATATATTATACGTTCGGCCTGTAATAAAGTGAATTTTAAATAAATATAATCCTTTCAACAACCTTGTTGCCTTTTAGAAATGAAAAATTATGATCAAGCCAGAGTTCTGTGGAGAGGAGCCTTCATCATTAACACACTCATTGCTGCTTATATATTTGCTGTGTCTTCTGAACAATAAGTTGGCCTATGTGTTTGCTTCCAGTGTGTTTCTATTACATTTATGAGGGATGACTGTTATTACTAAAGGCTGTTATCCTTATTAGAACAACTAAATGAAAGAAATAAACATGAGCTGAGAGCTAACAAACAAAAGGCAATAACTTCTTATAACTACAGTACAGTGACTGCTGGCAAAATAAACATGTTTATACATTAATCTCAAGTAAACAGAGATTATCATACATTTGTTTAAATATTGCATTCATGATTAGGAATTTATATTTAATGACCTTACAATTCATATGTGCTTATGTGACTTTGTCAAATTTAAATTTGATTCTTAATTTGACAGGAAAAAAAAGCAAACTTCTTTTGTGAAAGAATCATCATACAATACATCTTTATTTATTGACAACCTCATAGGTTTAAAAAAAAAAGGCATACAAATCTTTCTACAGTCTATAACCCTTTTGACAGGCAATTTACAAAAACACTCAAGCATTTCCAGCATTGATCCATTTGCCATTGGGTTGTTTTATTTAGTTTTAGCAATGAGAGATAAATGATGCGATCACAACACAAGTCTGAGATTTTAAGGCTTGTAGTTCCCAAAATAATTACAGAGGTTGACATCAGCGGTTGCCCTTTTGTCCAGGGCTAGTGTAGAGGCTATGTATGTTGACATCAGGTGATGTGCCTGTGACTCGGGGCAAATGGCTTAAAAAAGCTTAATGTCAAGCCCTTAACTGTAAAGGTTACATACGGCCTTTTTGTCAGTAGCTCCCAGTGCTCATTGCTTGCTCACTTTACTATTGGTTCACCCCTAATGTACACTCATAAGCAGCCTCCCTCAGGCTCAGTTAACCATTTTGGAGGGACTAATGAGTATTTAAGTGTTGTGAGTGATGTTAATGTGTATTTATATTAATCTTTTAGGGCTTAGTTTGTTTTAGAAACAGCAATGTAATAACACAGCCCATCACCTGTTACATTAAGTGCATTTGCCAGCGTGTCACATGCAAATGTGTTGCTCTCTTCACGACATCTTACGGTGTGGTCTGCTGATGCAAACGGTTACAGGGTATAACTTCATTCTTTAGAACCCTTACCTTGTTCATGACTTTAAAAAGAAAAATACAAAACAGATATAAAAAGACAGTAGGAAATGGAATTTGTCCTGCAAAGATATCTAAATTATAAAGTCACATTTTGGGAACTGAAGAATAAATAAAAACATGTTCTGTTACTGTCATTGTAATGTATTTTTAGACTTCTCATATACCAAAAAAAAAAAAAAAAGGTTTATCATGTCAGAGTATTGGACCTACGGAGGCTTTGTATGCTCCAGTTCATGGGGTGTCATTTAGAAAAATGTGCAGCTAAAGAAATAATAGAGGATTGCAGAGAATTGCAGCATTTTTGGAGGAAAACGTTGTAGAAACTGAGCTGACATAGATGAGCGGTGACAAAATGAACATTTCAGTGAAGGAATGCCCCAACATATGTGTTTATATAAGTCATATCCTTTGATTGTGGCACAGTATTCTTAATTTTTTATTTGTATGTTATTCTCAAGTGGCACCGATGAAAAAATGGATTTCCTGCAAGTTTCTGCACCACAGTAAAAAAAGGCAAGTAAACAACACTTTTTTCAATTTTTTTGTTGTTGACAATAACAGGATTTCTCTATAAAAATCACCAATGTACAAAGCCACGCACGGCATTATCGATCAAGCAAAATAAAAGGATCAAATAGAAAATCTTTGTTATCTATGTAATAAAACAGGCAAACTATTTGAACAGAAATGTTACAGGACAAGATTCCCAGAGTTAACAGTGGCTTTAATAAAGGACTGCTTCATATTCCATTTTTTTTTTCAAAGGGACCTTTATTCAATAAAATGAAAAAATATCTCTTCCACCTCTCAAAAACATCTGTGTCTCAAGTTACTCTGCTGTAACAATTCAGACTCTCAGAAATAACTCAGGTTTTCCATGATTGCGCCCAGAGCCCAGTGACAGAGAGAAAAAACAGAACTTTTTAGATGGAGGATCACACAACCGTTTGCAGGCATGCATTCTCTTAGCAACAGTGCTTTTGTGAACAATAAAATATGTGAAATTCTCTCACAATATCATTATATCAATGTTGTAAATGCTGTAAGTTGTATGGACACTTCATTTTTGTTATCTTGCGGGACTTTCAAAGATTTTTGCTCTTTATTTTTCTCATTTTGTGGGAATGTGGAACTTGTCATCATCACCCGAGTGCCACCATTTAATTAGCTGTCAGTACATAAAGTCTGGACTTTCTTCCACTTCTTGTCAAATGTCGCATGTGCCAGTCTGGTTGCTTGAGCTACAGCTCACATCCTCTGACTCTCTGCTGCTGCAGCAACCATCCCTGGCCTGCATAATTCCCTATCAGTTCTGTCCGCCTTCTTGTCTGTCACCTTCCCTTCTTTTCAAATCCGGACAATGTCTTCCACTTAAAAATATATATATATATATACATATAGATTTTAAATTCAACACGTTTTTTGTGCCATTAAAATTCTCAGAAATATAAAAGCAAATGTAGTGACACAACTGCGACAAATGGCATGTAATCCTTTGCCATTTTCAGAAATACAGTAACTTGCTTTGCGTTTCATAATCATCATCTGAAGATGCTGAACAACCAGCATCAGGTCTGTAAGTGGCTCTCTGCATGTGGGACACTACATGTCATCTTAGCTGACAAGAGAGAAGCCGTCTGGAGACACATCAGCTTCTCATCCCAAGCAAGTGTAGTGAAGACAACATCAAAGTAAATTCAGTCTGCTGCTGTTTAAGAGACTCAGAAGTTTTTTTTCATATCAGATTTTTTCACATTTTTATTTTTCACATTTTTTCACAACAGATGTCATGTTAAGGTTTAGTGCAATTTATGCTTAACTTAAATCCTTAACTCTAATCTTTTAAATTTCACTTTACTTTTTTTTATATGTAATTTTGATTGTATTTGATTACATCTAGGTGAATTGGAGCAGCAATTCTGACATTTAATAAGCATTAAGCATAAATATTTTGAATAACATTTTCTATTTTAAAATTTTGTGTGTTGACAAGCTTTGATTGTGTAGCTGCGATTCCCCAAATGAAATTTTCAGGCTAGTAATTTACAAAATCCATTTGAAAGTAAGAAAAGCACATTCTAGGCTCTTCTTACTGCCCTTTAGGTATGGAGTTAATCCAGTCTCAATAATCAGAAATGCACACAACCTGTTTCACAAATACACACGCTCTGATTCACAAATGTCATTTTATGCAAACGTGAAAAATAAATTTGGAAAAGCACACACTGTGTTTCACAAATGCACACATTGTGTTTCATACATGCACACTAAATGTTTTACAAATGCACAATAAGTGTTTCTCACAAATGTGCACACTATTTCACAAAAACATTTCAGAAATTCACAATTAATGTATCAGAAATGCACAATAGGTGCTTCACAAACATGATTTTTAGGTATACGTGAAACACAACGTGTGCATTTCCAAATTTATTTTTCACGTTTGCATAAATTGACATTTGTGAATCAGAGCGTGTGTATTTGTGAAACAAGTTGTGTGCATTTCTGATTATTGAGACTGAATTAACTCCATATTTAGGGGGGTATAGGCTGTCTTCAGGCTAAGAATAGGCAAACCTGTACAGGGCATACAAGTTGACAACACAGAATATCAAGGTCGTAGACCGCTCGATGAGCCCATGGAGCAAAAATATTCATGCACATGTTTTTCAATGCTGCACGCAACATGTGACCAAGACATAAATTACACGTGACCGAATTCTTCCACTCTCCATTAGCATGTTACCTGTGATGATGGTGTGAATTCATCACCTTTTGAAATGTGAGAAATTTCGAGATGTGATGAACACAGGCGCCAGAAGGATTTCTTGTTTAAAAAATAAATAAATAAATATATATATATATATATATATATATATATATACTGCTACTACTACTACGCTCCCCTCACCCTCCGCGGGTGGTTTCTCCTCCATATATATATATATATATATATATAAATATATATATATATATATATATATATATATATATATATATATATATATATATATATATATATATATATATATATATATATATATATATATATATATATATATATAAATATATATATATATCCGACTGCATGCATTTCTTGCTAACGTTTCATCCTTGGGCTCTGCCAAAAGTAATGTTTTGAATTTAATTAAAATCAATTTAGAGACATTTAACTTGCAATTTGACCTTTAATTGTTTTAAGAATTACCTGATAAATGCAGACATTGTAATAATAATAGGAGTGTCAAGTCCAAAATTTAATTTATAAAGAGTTATTGAATTGACAAGATCACACAGCTGCAGGATTAGTAAGCGAACATGGAAGAGTCGCTCTGTGACTGAGGATAAAGTATCTTGGGATTCCCAGTAAGTGGGAGGGTTAAAGGACAGAAATAAAATCTTACTGGAGCTCATGAACTTGGACTGACAGAGTTATGGTTGATGATTGCTGACAGGTGACGCAGGAGGGCAAGTAAATGGTTAATCAGAGTCAATCAGAGAGGTAACTTGATGATGTCTCCTACCAGAGAAAGCAGAAATCATTTCAGGAGAAAACAAGAATATGTAGTTCAAAAGTACGAGGGAAGTGTATCTTGCAATAAACATTTTCTTGTACTTTATGGAAGGGTGTAATTTCAGGAAAGGTAGAGGCAGAAGGAAGACAGAAGATTATTGTTTTGTACAGCCTTGAATGTGCTGTGGTTGTTTTGTGTTTCCACAGCATTGTCTCGAACAAGCAGATTTTCACGATAGCGGAAAAACTAGATGATGAAAATGCACTTGTCACTTTCATCAGGGATAAATATTAAGGAAAAAATGGGGTTAGGTTAGAGTGTACTGCCCCTAATGCATTTCCCAGTCTAATGTTTCATTTGCAAATTATAAATCACAAATTGGCTGTAAAAAGTGAAAAAAATACCATAACTCTAAAAACTCATGTCTAAATTAATAGCATTGAACAATTGAACATAATAAATTAAAAAGATTACACAAAACATTATGTTGGGATCGACTTCTTTTAACCTTTGCGTTTAGGCTGTTTGCATTTCTACAGAAACACAAGTGACTGCACCAACAATACATATATAAATGAAAATACCTAAATATATGACATTTCAACATCTCCGTAACAGCATATCTATGTCTCAGCATTGCCCAAGCCTGTATCACTGCCTGCTCTGGCTTCCACTTCCTCCCTGCAGAAACTATAGGGGCTGTGCTTAACACAATTTCCTGGAATGTGAAAAGGCATTTTCTAGTTTTGCATCATTAGTAATCAGAATCACAAGCATCCCTCCTCCTACATTCATGCCTATAGCCTTTCTTTTACATTCCAAGGAAGTTGTAAAATACACAGATTCACATCACATAACTGATCTGGGGCCCAAAGAAAACCCCTAATTAATTTAGTAATTAGTATTCAAAGTAATTTCCTAATCAATATCACTTTAAAATGATCAAACATGATTAGATCTGCTGATTGATTGTTTTGTGCATTATTATGCTATCATACTGCAGGTTAAGGCATTTAAGAAAATTATATTTTACCATCTTGCATGTCGAAAAAGACGCCAACATGTGAACTTTTTCTACGTAAGTAAATTCTACTCCTTTATTTTGTACTTATTTAAAGTCTTTTTCTTATCTTTCATGAAATTCTCTGTGGTGTTTAAAATGAACTGCATCAAACTTGTCACATCCGGACGAACAAAAGAAACTTACTACCTACAGTTAGATATTGTTACAATTGCATTGTTTAGTGATCACATTATTTGTAACAGTACTTGAACTTGCCTTTTGGCCGCTGCTATGAATGACAAAAAGAAAGAAAGAAAAGAAACATGGCAAAGAAAAGACTGAGTGTTGAAAGACCGCAGTCAAACCGAACACAGTTTACTTATGACATGAGCTCAAAGTAGGGCGGAATCTCATGGGATCACCAGCTACAGCAGCTCTTCACACAGCTACCTTTCTTTTTTACTTACAGAATCACACTGAGATAAAAACAGAAAAAAGATCAAATACAGCCTCAAATATTTATGGGATTTTGCGTTGTAACCACAGTATTTGACACTTCTGATGAATATAAAGACTCCCCAATGTGTTGTGCAACGATAATTTAATTTGGATACATTTTACATTTTAATGTTGAAAGTTAAGTTAAACATGTCTCCTTCTGTTAAGGACACATAAAAGGATAGTTTTCCATGCGACTCATGAAAAGAACAAATTCTAATATATGACCCCCCATGAACGCTGTCATTTGGAGCCAGACAAGGTTAGTAAGCAGTGATTGGTCTGAATTAATGTTTCTATGGCAACTACTGTCACCAATCAGGAGTGAGCTTGTTGGAGGTCCATACCCGCTGAAAGCGGGCTCAGTAGAATCTGTCAATAAAACGTTTTGAACATTCAAGGTGGGGGCCGGTGGGCACCACATGCTTTTATTGAGGCATCCGGCTGGCAAGTCATTAACTTGAATAATATAGCACTAAAGAAATAATATAAAGAAAAAAAAAATGGGGGTTCGCAAGAGCATGTTTAAAAAAGTTATCAGAGCTAGAATGGTTATTCTGACAAATAGAATGACTGAATTATAGTTGTTTTTCAATAGAAGTCTGTGGGATTTTGACTTCTTAGAACCTGCAGGTACTTCCTGTTTGGAATGCAAGGTGGGGAGGGATTCTCATATACAGTCAGTAAAAGTGCCAAAATATTGATTCATTTAATTGTCAAGTCATATAAGATGCTTGTGAAGAGTGTGCCAGATCTCTGGGCAGTCTCCCAATTAAAAGACACCCTGTGTGGTAAAAAGGGTCCTCGAGAAGTAATGTAAATCTATCACAGGTTATCCTGTGGGATGTTCAATGCATTAGCAAAGTTACAAGACTAAAATTAAGCAACTGAAAAATAGCATAAAAAGAGCCATTTCATGAAATCCATGAAGACGAAAATTATGTTTCATAATTCAAAACTTGCATGGTGGCACAGTGGTTAGCGCTCTTGCCTCACAGCAAGAATGCCCCCAGTTCAAGTCCCAGCTGGGGGACCTGAAACAGAACATCAATGGGGGACCTTTCTGTGTGGAGTTTGCATGTTCTCTCTGTACATGTGTGGGTTTTCTCCGGGGTCTCCAGCTTCCTCCCATTGTCCAAAAATATGAATCATAGGTCAATTGGCAACACTATTTTCCATAGGTGTGAGAGTGAATGGGTGTGTGCTTGTGGCCCTACGATAGACTGGCGACCTGTCCTGGTTGTCTCTTGCCTTCGCCCACAAGTGGCCAGGATAGGCTCCGGCAGCCCTGTGACCCTCGAAAGGGACAAAAATGGTAGAAGAAAATGAATTTAAAACCAAAAAGACAAAACAGTTATAGTTTCATGGTAAAACTGACCTTAAAGACTGATTTATTTACTGTAAATATGAGATTAAAACGAGCACATTTCTTTCCCCTCTCTCATTTTATGCTCATAGTGGCACATTTCTTTAGATCAATCACATCAATCATACGTTCCTGTTTTCCAAATGTATCATGTCTAACAAAAAACTCAATAAACACAGGTCCTGGAGCAACTCTCCATTGTTTTTGCAGAAAAAAATATATCTGTGCCACCACCTCATGCCAGTTGTGCAAACAGTGGAACGTTTATATAATATATATTGTGTGGGCTACGCTCCAGTGCTGCAAGCAGCTGATACATTCTATTAGAAAAACTGTTGATCTGGGAACCTGATCCAGAAAATCCTATGCATGATGGAAGGTTGTCTGACCTTCACAAGTCTTGTTGCATGCTCATTGTTCATAACCTTGTTCAAACAGACGCTGGTCTTTTAAATATGCAGATAATGTGGCTGAAAAGGATCGCTTTAGCAATTGGCTGACAAGTCTAAGCGCTAAAGCCAGCAGTCTTTAACCCACTATGTATAGAGGGCTTTGTAAACTTAAGCTTGGGGCAAAGTGCTATAGTTGCTGCTTAAATATACAGGCCGGTGGCATTAAGTTGGTGCTACTCTTAACATCTAGCATAAGGCTGGTGAAGCAGAGCTCTAAAGCCACTAGCTGTGATGCCCAGGGAAATCCCTGCTGCTGACCTTTCACTGACAGGATGAAACCTGACAGACACACATATGATAATGAGTGGGAGCCAGGGGAAGAAAAGAGACAGGCAGGAGTTTGGGAGGGCAATAGTGATTGGAAGCACAATAGAGTAAAGGGAGATCTACAGATAGTTGAAACTGACAGAGAAAGGGGAGAAAGCAATCAAGTTCTAGAGAACACACCATATTTTCAATTCTGTTTTTTTTAACTCCATATTTGATAAAATATTTTTTTATTAGTACAGTATTTTTTGTATCCAAAAATAA
Source organism: Oryzias curvinotus (assembly GCA_023969325.1). NCBI lineage: Eukaryota > Metazoa > Chordata > Actinopteri > Beloniformes > Adrianichthyidae > Oryzias > Oryzias curvinotus. The sequence goes on along the minus strand of CM043718.1, from coordinate 21,633,176 downwards.
TTTAGGCTTTACAGCAATGTAAAAAATGCACAAGTTAAAAAAAAAGCTTCAAGGAAACTTAAAAAAAAAGAAAACTGTAACATCTGAAGTTCTTAACCAATGATGTGAAACATCCAGCAATCTTTAAAATTTAGAATGAAAAACTTGAAAACGGTGCCACAAATATACACCTCACATAAAAATATGGCAAAGATGAACTGAATTTCTTTCATTTCAGGCAAGACATGATACTATCAATTACGTTTGAGTGGGTGCAGCAGTATCCCTCCAGCATAAAAGGTTCAGAAGATTGCTAAAGGCCAGGATTTGTCCTTCTTCCTCAGAAAATACCTGTACCCAAAAAAACTCAATGAAAGCGGTGTATAGAGTGCCAAAAATAATCTTTTACATTTTGGTTTAGTTAAGGACATGCCAACTATGTCAATAAGAGTACTATGGGATATTTAAACTTTAACATAGTACAACATTAGAAAATTTAAAGGGCAGCTTAAATAAGAAAATTTAATACATGAGAGAAAACAAATATTTGCTGTATGGAAATAAATAGTCTTTGTGTCGTCAGCAAAAGATTATTTCTAATCTGTCAAATCCATTTGTGTAAAATGTATTTTGGTCCTACACAAAGTAAAAAGCAAGACCAAAACAGTTGGTGTCTGTTTAACAAGGCAAGAGGCCTATTAATATTAATGTAAAATGTTTTGGGCAGATTATCTGTTGACTATGGTGCCTCCTCAACTTATCTGATCCACTATTTTCCTCTTGGACAGACCTGTTGGACAGTAAGCCCTAAAGCACAATGGGCTTCAGGCCTTGTTTCTACAATTTTGTCATCTCTATGAACTCCATGTAACTGCTTATTGAGAATTTAGTCCTCCACAATTCAAATCTGCCAGTCATTACAGCACATTTTCCCTTTTTGCCTCACGTCTGCTCTTTAAGTCTTCAACTTTAATCGCTAACCTACTGGGAGATTGAATAAACCACAAGGTTATAAGGTCTACAACAGGGGGCACACTTATATTATATATATATATATATATATATAAATGCTCATGGTATTGAATTATGCACCAAACTCAATTCATGTAGGACTTCTGTAGTTTTGTTTGGTTTTTGTGGTTTTATAGACATTTTCTGAGTTGCCCTCAGTCACAATGGTTCCAGGTTCACCATGATCCACAGCTGTTGTCACTATAGTTAATTGCCCCAGGGCAACTGTGGCCACAACAGTATCTTACCGTCACCGAGTATGAATGAGGAGTGAATGAATAATGGACACAATGTAAGTGCTTTGAGTGTCTTGAAAAGCGCAGATAAATCCAATCCATTATTATTATTATTAACTTCAAAGTTGACAACCTCTAATGTATCGTCAAAAATAATGTTAATGTGCAAATAACTAAAAAACTACAAAGTAAAAGTACACAAATCTTAGTGCGGAGATAGCTTTGTTGTGGGTATTAATTTTATTTTTGTAGTAATATATAATTAGAACAGATAGGGAGTTTTGCTATGAAAACAGAAAGCAGCGACAATCGCGTTTCATACTCTGCTGTAAACTGTGTCATGGGTGGAGCATGGCATTTGTAAAGCACGGCCCCGGGTCCGTGGGTAGGGCTCAAGAAGTGCGTGCTTGTGGACACTGCTGCCTGAGCACCCCTGGTCTAAAAGATTCTAACTTATGCTGTCTAAGGCTACCTTTTAGATGAACTGGCAAAAAAAAAAAAATCCAAATGTGAAAAACTTTAAAGTTAAGTCCATGTAGCTAAGTTTTAAGTGCAGGAGTTAGTGCTCTAAGGTAGCATACCAGCTGGCACAAGCCTCTTCTGCATTTATAGCAGCGGTAGTGCCAGGACTGCTGAGTGAAAAAGAGCATTCAAAGTAAATGTCAGATTTTACAGAGGGTGCATCTCAGGTAGAGATACTTGAGGTAATAAAAAAACTGCTGGAGTGTGCAATTATTTTGTATTGCCTTCAGACCATAAGTCGTCTGGTGTACAAAATGTTAGCAAGTTGTACACACTATCTTTCATTGCTCTACTACTTTCTGAGTCAAATAAAAGTTAGAAACCAAGGAATAAGATAAAATACACAATAAAATAATATTTAAGGCAGAGGAATTTTGAGAGGATAGGCTTTTTTTTATTACAAACTACTTAAAGGGGCTTCAGGAAAAGTGTTTGGGTGTAACAACTTGAAAGCAAGAGACAGCTTGATCTAAAAATGTTTTTCTAGAGCAGAGAGAGAAAGTTTAGGGGATTAAAGGTAAACTACAGAAAAGCCTAAAAAACAGTTTAAATAACCAAATGAAATTTGGATAAAGAGAATTTTTTTTTTTATGTAAGTAAAGGCCTACGTGGCAACAAATGTAAATTCTTACTTTTACAAAAGTAAATATAAATCTGTTCACCTTTCACCACAACGTTTCAGCTTTCACTGATTCACACAGTAAGTTTGGATTTAACATAGATTAGTAACATATACATAAACAATTACATAAACTTTAACATGAATGTACAATTTTAACATAGTTTTTAGATTTAGTTTTAGATTTAATGTTTAGGTTTAAATCGAATATTTCTTTTTTACATTTACTTAATTTTTTTTCATTTACATTTTTTTATCTTTACTTTTATTTTCAGCGATACTGAGAAAATAATTATTTTCCTTTTTCCTTAAAGTCTTTGAGTTCTTAGTTACTCATACTCATATTTCCTACATTTTTTTATGTCTTTTAGTTGACAAAATGTTTCGACGTAATACTGTCTATTTTTACGAAGTGGCAACCGGATGTGCAGACAATCATCTGCAGTGGCTTGAAAAACAAACCCCCGCTCTGACATCATCTCCCAGGGAACCGAAGGCCATAGACATGCAGCTATGTCAGCTGTGGTTCTTAACCTTGTTGGAACTACCGAACCCCACCAGTTTCATATGCACATTCACCGAACCCTAGTTAAATAAAATATAATTTTTTGTTCAAATTCAAGACATATAGTTTTTCTACTGGTGCACAATTTGAACCGTGCAGAACAAACAGATTTCTTTAATCATGTCCTCTATTCTGTTGCTGATGGTGTCATTTGAAAGAGGAATTTGGGATAATTTACCTTCGGCCACTGTTCCGACTATCAGATTCGCCATTTTTAATGCAGCTGGCTTTACCAGTGTTTCACCAATGTGTGTGGCTTGCCCTGCTTTGCGATCAGGTACGCAACTTCATATGATGCTGTGAGGATGGGTTTGTTAATGGGAACAAATCCAAGAGCAGGCAGAGTGGCCTTATCATCGAATCTGGCTCTCTTCACCTTGAATTCAGCAAGCGTTGTGTTCTTAAATTCCCCATCTCCATGCAGCTCCTCAAAGTGTTCCTTTAGTTTTGCCGGTGCGAGGCTAGAGTTGCTCAACTTGGCATTGCAAATCATGCAGATAGGACGCTAACTCCCATGATACTCCGTGATACAAGAATCCATATTGTACATATTTGTCCGACCACTTTAATTTTTTGCTCGACATTGTTAGTATGGATTAAAATATAAAAAAAGTAATTTCACGATGTACTACGGACAACATTCACACGTTGGATCAATCATGATTAAGTCTTCGCAGCACTGATTGGCCAAGCAATGTCACGTGCTCATTTGCAGCCAAGCGGGGCATACCATCACGTACAGACATGAGTCTGTGTGTCTTGACTTCCGCGCCCGAACCCCTGAGACCAATTCACCGAACCCCTAGGGTTCGATCGAACCCAGGTTAAGAACCACTGGGCTAAACTCTATATATGTGTGTATGAGGAACAATATAACTGACTGTTTTTCTAATGCACCTTCAGTGCGCAGATTGAATATGACCATTTTCTGTTCATTCCTTGCTGCAAGTAAATCGCTAAAAGATATGTTTTTGACTCTTGAGTCTTATATCTTTTTGTATGTCTGGAAAACTGGGTACGAACCAACAGCAGTTCTTTAAAGTCTGTTTTTCAGAAATAGTTTTTTTGACAAGCATTAGAATCTGAATGTTGTATACTGATGAGGCAGTATACATTTAGGAAAGATGGAGTTCAGTTCACCCAAAATAACAAAAGAAGTGAATTGAGAAATTATGCAAACAGAAACATAGTGATACAAAAGCCAAAACATAAGTTGGTAAAGAAGAAAACAACAGGTGAGACAATAGCAGGTCTCAGAGTGGAGTGGAAAATCAGTGGAGCAAGAGAAATGGAAGGAGAGACAAAAGAGATAGAGGGTGAGAGGTTAGCAGACAGCAAGCGGAGCACAGAGATTCCCTCACAGCACTGGCGCTGAGGGTGTAATTTAACGCTCCACCACATCGCAATCAGAGCCTGCATGTGCCTGCATCTGAGTGTGTGTTGGAAAGCAGTCTGTGCAAACTTTGCTTAGAAACACACCAAAGTTGGAGGAAGGGAGGGAGCTATGGTGAGAGGACCGCAAGCAAATAGATGTGCACCCAAAACAGGGAGCAAGGGCAGATTCCTAGGCTTCAGCAAGATTTTTTGGGATATCTGTTTGAAGACAGTTTAGGACTGGAACCTGAGGAAAAATGGAGAAATAAAGGTCAAAAGCAGAAAAGTTGAGGGCATCTAGAAAAAATAAAATAGGTGGAAACAAAGGGAAGTACATCAAAATGCCAACTTAGAGGGCATACAGCACATCATCTGAATTCTGGAGTAGGAATATAACACTTCATTTTAATAACAATTTGATTAACAACGATCATAATTTGTGGTTGACGATACGACTCAGAGTCAATATTAATTCATTTTGAATGACCCAATTCAATCTGATTCACCGACACAAAATCAATCCAGGACATCTTCAGCAAAACATTCCACCAGTGTGACTCAGAGATAAATACCTGGGTACTGAACCAGGACATCATCCAGATTCCATGTATTTCTTGCAAAATTATCAAGTCTAAATTAAATATGTGCACAAACAAGTAAACAGGAATTAATGGCAAACCCATTCATATTTTAGTTTCATAAAGTTCAGCTTACTGTTGTTTTTCCTCATCAAAATAATCCAAACTAAACATTGTTTGAACATTCTAGCACACTATATGGTCACATGTGTTTCTGCAAAATATTAAAGTGTTTCCTCACATTGGACTGGATTGATGGTGGATTTTTATTTTATTTTATTTTTTTTGGTGCTATCACATGTGTGTTGTATGCTGTAAGGAACTTGGTTGTTTTTATGTTATAGTAAAATATACCTACTGTTCCTTAATCCAAATGGCACTTTCCAATATCGATTTGATTGTCAATTTATCTAATTTTGAAACAATTTTAACGGATTGGATTAAATTCTACTGACGACAGATCAATCTTGTTGGATTGTGGGATTAGAAATAGATTATTTGTGTAGTCGTTTTACCCGTACTGCACGGTAATAGAAATTTGAAGGAGCTGAACAAAAATTTGAAACAATAAAGGTAGATTATAAATTATTATTACAGAGAGCAAGGGGGACAATACCCCCCCTAAGTGCCATGACCCCCCCCTCCCTCCGCCCAATTGTGATGGCCCACAAAAAACATACAAAAATTAAAAAATAAAAGGAAAATATGGATGGACATAAAGATAGCCAAGAACACGGACGTAAAAAGAAAAAAATGATAATAATAATAATAATAACTGCTGCCTTAACATTGCAAAAACCAGTGTCCTGTCCCGAGCAGAGAATAGTGTCAGGAACAGCATTCAGCATAAACTTTTTAAAACATAATGAATTGATCAAAAGAGAAGATGGATATATGGATGAATAAACTGATGTGAATATATCATAGTTTTCTGTGCATTTTAAGGTCTCAGAGGGAAAAGACACCCCAAACCCTCAACCCACCCAGACTTTACCCCCCTGACATTCAATCTGCACCCCATAGAGGGGATGGCTAAATCCGGGCCTGCCATTGAAAGATAAACCTTTTGAGGAAAAAAGCAAAATAAGGCAAACAATTGTTTGCACAATGGTACCCAGAGCATACTGCCGCTCTTTTCCTCCAATAAGCATCTGTAATATTGATTCACCTCCTGTCATCAAATCAAATCTCAAGTTCATCTGTTTAAATGTTTAAAACTGCATTCTATTTAAGACTATACTGTTTTGTCAACTGGTTTCTTCACCCCACTTTCCTCGTAGTTAAATTTTTTGTTTTATAGATATTGTCATTTTTAACTAATTGCTTCTTGGGTGTTTTTTCAACTATTTTATTATCAGATACTATCGGATACTAGAAAGAGAAGGTTGCAGCACATTCAAGAGACAGTATGTTGGCAAAAGGCTGCTTAGGTTGGAGCTGCCATGAAGGAAACCAAGAGGACAATGAAGAAGAAGAGAAAAAAGACATGAAGATTCATGTAAGTGAGATGGAGAGAGAAAATAGACAGATGATTTCCTACCCTTCAAGAGAGCATGCGACAGGAAAAGAAGATTTGCTTGTAGCATAGACATGATAGCTTTACTTACCTTGAACTGAGACACAGCTGGGTGACAAGTGAACAAAGTTAATGTATTATGATTGGTGGGGCAGAATTCAAGAGTCCATGCAATCAGCAAGGTACTGCCAAGTGGAGAGATTCAATCTACCCAGAAACATGGCAATTCTCCTGAGGTGATTCTGCATTCTTGTAAACTAAGGAGACTTGTTATTGTACAGGGCTGACTATGTCACAGGCTATGAACTGAACTTTGTCAGGCTATAACTATGAATTTAAAGACCAACTTTCCATTGACAAAGTAGCTCCTAAGGCCTTAGGACTGCAACCTTTGGTCAAATAAGTCCAAAGGCTATATTCTGCAAAAAGCATTAGGGTAAAACATCTGGGTAATAAACAAGAGATTAGAAGGTCTACTTATGAAAATGCATAAAACATCAATAAGACATAGCAGCATCAGGATTAGTGCTCACCTGTTGTGTTTTTCTGCAGATGGAAATAGAAAATGAATAAAATCCTGGTCAAAACAGTTTTCATGCACACAAAAAATGTTAGTGTCTGCTTATCAATTTCTTCTTCAGGCTTCAAAAAAATATATTTTTTTTCTGACTGTCTCTCTTTCATTTAATAATTATGTCAAGTGTTTGCTGAGTGGATCGGGAAAAATCTGAAGCCATATTGTGTGTGCAGTTTATTTCACAAGTGGACTCAAGTAGAAAAATGGTTACGCTGGCTTAAGAGATGGTTGTCAGGTCCCACTTATACATACCGTTAATAAAATCTTATTTTAATATATTACGGTCACATGTTATTAGATAATTAATGTAAGTTCACAAACTTTTTAAGAAAACAAGCAAAAGTTGCATTTCCCATTTTTGGAAAAAACAAACAACAATCTTTTGCTGTTATTTGAATGAACAGATCAGCCACATCAATGCTGCAACACCGAGTAGAACAAACAAACATGGAGGTGAATCTATGATTTATTCATAGTCTCATCACAGCCAAATTTTAGGCAGTGACATTAATATTAAAGATGCAATCATGGGTCCTGTTACCCGGGGGCTACAAATGATTTTGCAAAGAAAGACAAAATAAATTTAGTGTAAAAGTGCCGGTAAAAGGTGATTCTTTGCACCTTTTTGCACCCAAAGATGGAGAGACAGGTTGACAGGTAAGTCCACTGATAATTGCATGAAGTAAATGTGGCCAGCTGCAATTACGGTTGGATGAAAGAGAATGAGAACTGGAAAGAACAAACAGACATGTGAAAACACAGTAATGAGTTCCATTGTTTGTGCCCACTAATTTCAACTGAAAGCCATTTAAACCTGTAGACACAGTGATTAACATTGGAATAAATACCTATCTTAGTAGAACCTCTCATTGTTTGAAGTTGACACGTATGAAAATGGAAAGAGAGCAGTTTTACTCTCCAGGGTGTTTCTAAAAAAAGGGTTTTCCTTGGAGAAAAAAAACATTTTTAAACAGAAACATTCATTGATTCATATATTCATTTGTGTGCTTAAAGCTGTCTACATTATAAAGTCATTTGTCTGACAATTTAAGAAAATATCAAATTGTTTCCTATTCTGCATTCTTGGAGCAAAACTTTTGCATTCATCCATTTTAATTTGCATTTAAGAATTCTGCAGTGAGTCTCACACATTTATGCAAACAACTCCTTTGCTGTTATTGTTTTTACCCCTTGCCATGATTTTCCTCATCTGTATTAATGATTTTAAACTTCTAAAAACCCATAATTTTCTTTGCGCTGAAAAGCAAGCACCAGCCTTGAAGGCAAAAAGATAAAAACATTAAAGGAAGTATTCTAATGAAAAATGAAATCTGTCTTTTTCTCACACTCAGCATGTGTTCACATTTGGATCTAAAATAATCATAATTACGGAATAAATAAATATTAATGATTAGATAAATGAAAAAGATGAATTATTACAATCACCCAGAAAAACACTGGCATTGACAAGAAAAGAACTTCATGTGGTTAGATTGAGGAAGAAAAGAAAAAAGATTTGTTATGAATGGCTCATGCAGCTCTGTGCACTGTAAGAACTTCAGAAGCAGAAGAGCACAATACTGTGTTAAAAGTTAAAAAAGAATGTTAAAAATGTTTTCTTTATTGTACATTTCTACACATAGGAAACTGCTGTTTAGTTGTTAACTTTTTAAAATAGAGCAGCAATTTATTTTTCCACATACAGTAAGGGTCATTCAGATAATAATAAAAAAAAAGTACTCATACACAAAGACAGAAACTAGGTGAAGTTAAGCATGTAATCGTATACCATTAAATATAATCTTTGAGCTTTATTCCTTTTTTAATACTTTGGGAATATTTCACTTATAAGGAGTTAAAATATCTTGGGGTCTTGCTTACGAGTGAGGGAAGATGGTAATGTAAGACTGACAGGCGGATTGGAGCAGCGTCCGTTGTTATTAGGTCACTGTATCGGCCTGTTGTGGTGAAGAGAGAGCAGAGCCAGAAAGCAAAGCTCTCAATAAATCAGTCGATCTTTGTTCTAATACTCACCTATGGTCATGAGCTCTGAGTCATGACCAAAAGAACGAGGTCCTGAATACAAGCGGCTGAAAGGAGCTTCCTCTGTAGGGTGGCTGGGCGCTCCCTTAGAGTTAGGGTGAGAAGCTCGGTCACTTGGAGAGCTCGCTGCTCCTCCACATAGAGAGGAGCAGGTTGACGTGGCTAGGGCATCTGGTCCGGATGCTCCTTGGATGCCTCCCTGTGGAGGTGTTCCAGGCATGTCCCACTGGTCCCCTCAGGGAAGACTCTACGCTAGAGAGACTACGTCTCTCGGCTGGCCTGGGAACACCTCTGGGTCCCCCCAGAGGAGCTGGAGGAAGTGGCTGGGGAGAGGGAAGTCTGAGCTTCCTTGCTTAGATTGGTGCCCCAGCGACCCGGTCCCAGATGAGCAAAAGAAGATGGATGGATGATTGGTTTAACTGTATAGTATGTTAGCAAAATATTAAACTTACTCTTGTGCAAGTAAAACAGTCAACAGATTTGCCAAATAATCGTTAAAAATCACTCATTTGGTTCTAAATTGTATTCATGCATCAATCCTTTAACATCTAAGATGTCACTGGTGACACCTAAATTACAAAGTCTTTGACTCCGTTAACTCTTTGACCATTAATGAACTCAAAGTAAAGATTCAATTATTCTCAATAACAATCACAGAATCACAACAACATGAATTTGGATTTTTGAACTGGATCAAAAGAGCTTTAAAAAATTGCTCCTGTAAAATAACCCATAACGCCAAAGACTTCATTCAAGCCAATATGCCTTTTTAGGAACCACTTTATCATTAGCTGTAGCTAAAAGCTACCTTACTGATAACATGCAACTAACTGTTGCTAAATAATTTCTGACAGGTATCAGCCATGATAGACAAAAGCATAAACATAACCTGATATGAGAGGTAATTTAAAGACATGAATTGTGGGGAAAACTAGTGGTGAAAAGAGCAACGGTATGGCAATAAGATATCAGAGAAGAAGTGAAAGACATAGTAATAAATTAGAAAAGAACACTGAGACAGCGGAATGCACCACTTTGTCACTGCCAATCTACTCAGATTTATATGCCAGTCTTCTGGCAGCCAGGTGCTAATGGACATATGAGAGGGACTTTGTGTTGTGAGCAGGCTGACACAATAGCTTTTGATTTAAGTTTGTTGTTTGAAGAGTAAGACAAATCCTATCTTTGCTGTGGTATGTATTACATCTAAAAACAACCTTCAAAAATCAGTGATAAAATTATGCCTATGTGCTTTACAACTCTTATGCTTGTTTAGTCAGGACAACAACAATATTAGTTTTTATATAATTTACAAAAATCCCTCTGCTGTACACTAAGAATCATAGTACAACTTCAGTCAATATTGTTTGCCTGCATCTTAGTACTGTTTTTTTTTTTGTATTTTTTTAGTTTTTATTTTAAAACTATTCTGAATCCAACTTAGATTAAGGGACAAAACCTATTTGCACTGGGTGTCCTCTACATTTGGCAATGGCAAACTATAACGCAATACAATACCCATTTATATTACTTTTAGGGCACCTTTCATGACAGTCATCATCACCTTACAAGTGTAATAAATTACTACTTCTTAAAAGTATTGCCTAGAGAAAGTACATATGTGATGAAGAACAGTAAGGAATCCAAGATAGAGCCCTAAGGGAACACCACAGGTTATTGACACTGAACATTTTTTAGTTGAACAGAGAAAGTAGAGATTTAAATGAAAGCGGGGGGGGGGGGGGGGTGATGCCAATTTCAAAGATATACTAAAAACGAATAGTTTGGGAAAATGCTGCGGTCAGGGGAAGCAGGACTAAAAGACCAGGCAAAACAATTAATAAAAGAACATAATCTGCAGTCATCGTTGAGTTATGTGGTTTTTTTTTTTATCATGTCAGTATCATTACTGTAAAGTCAAGGAAAGGCAGATAGAAACTGTTCAAAGAGATATTTACTTGAATTTTTTGGAAAGAAACAGAAGATGAGAAATTGGACAAAAGTTTGTTGGATCAAGTTGTTCATAGCAAGGTTCCTTAGTAAGTGAAATAACAACTGCTGTTTCTAGTGGAACTACGCCAGAGGAGAGAGTTTCTCAACAGTGGGTCCAGAGAGCAGGCAGATGCTTTTGATTTATGAATGAGGCTAGAAACTGGAAATTGTCGGGATATCAAAGTTTGATAATAAGGAAGAATTACAAGCATATCGAGAAAAACAGACCGCATGACTATTTATATCACGTTCTGAGAAGACTTTTTCATAAATGTTTTCCACGTTGGTCCCAAAGAAATTCGTTACAGAATTCTGTCAAGTACATGTGTCTATGGAAGGTTTCTAAGGGCTGGAATAAGCTGGAATCCATTGAAGCACAGTTCTCAGTTTATTGTGAGTTACTAATGCCAAAAGAGAGAGCAGAATTATCCATATTTAGAATATTACAGGAAGTAATGGAACATACATTTGAAAATCAGCCAATTGCCCTGGCAGCCTGTCCAGAGTGTACCCTGCTGTAGCCCAACATTAGCTGGGACAGGCTCCGGCAACCCCGTAACCCCAGAAGGTATTCAGTAAATAGATGGGTGGACAAATTGGCTTTAAAAGAGATGAGCTGGTGCTCAGAGATGGAAGATTAAGCAGCAGCACAGTTTAGTGGGATCATGCTACTGCAACAAATAATGTCCAGAATTTGTCCTTTGTGCTTGGAAGAGTTCATATTGCTTGAGACCAAAGGTGTGTTAGCAGAATAAAAGTCTCTGGTAGGACTATATGCAGGACTGTCCGAGTGGATGTTGAAATCACCAAGCATTACAATGTTAGTGGACAGAGTGCTGTGGAATAAAGTCTTTCGGAAATCACAATTGGGCTTGGCTGGTCTGTACACAGTAGCGATGATAGTGAGAACTGAACCACTGATCCAATAGAGTAATCGAATGAATGTTGAACTAGAACAATAACAGGAGGGAGGTGAAGAGCCGGCTCCATCCGGTGGAAAAATCTGATTTGGGGATGCTGCAACAGTACTGTAACAGAGAAGACGCTTGATGTAGGACGAGGAGAATTCGTATGCAAGTGAACAGGGCTCACATAAGCACTGTCTCAGTCATGATAGTGAATAAGAAAAGTCAAATAATCTTGATGGCTTTTCTTCAAATTTCTTGAAAATGTATAACAATAATTAATCTGCAAGGCTTGAGACTGTTTTGGCTAAAACAAACATTGAAGAAAATAAGCTCAAGGAAAAAAAACAGCTAGTTCCTCTTTACTCTAGCTATCATATTTTGTTAATCATTTTCATCTCCACATGACATCCCTTATAAAAAACAACTATTTGTTTTACCTCTTTGGGAATTGTGTTAAACTTGATTAGTGTTGTAGGTTGTTTTTCCCTTTCTTCTTTAACTCCATGATGCTCATATCACTTGCAGTATTTGATTCACTGCAGCTATATGGTCCACAAACTATTCTGTCAGCACTTGCATTGCAGGTGACAGCAGCACAATGCACCACGCAGTCTACCAAGTGGAATAGGACCTCTGTTCTCAAGGGGCTGATTTAGGTGAGCTTTCCAATCTCTCCAAACAAAGCTCACTATCTGACTAAAGCAAAGTCTTGAGCAGACCAAACAAGACTTAATGTAAAAAACAACCTTACTGATTTCAAAATCTGGTACTTTTCTTTCTGTTTAGCAGAGAATAGGTAGGTGGCTGACAGCAGTAAGGATAGATGCAGACATGCAGGGAAAGGTAATGGTTGCTGTGTTTGAAATTATGTGTGCTGCCATTTCTGAAATTGAAAAAAAAATGTTTTGCTAAAAAAACTGCTTTTTCAAGAGTGAAGTGGTCATTATATTTTCACTTAAACACAATGGTAACTGTTTGGATTGTGTTGGACATATTGGAGGATTTGTATTTTTCAAAAAAAGCCATTCACACTGAGTGCGTATATTTGATAGTAGTCAAGTTGACAACAATAACAATAGCAAAAGTTGGTTACATAAATCCACATGGTGTCTAGGAATGTTTAAAAGAAATGGCACCAACCTTTAGCCATCTTTGGCTGTATTTGGATCAGAATACCATTAAGATAACTCAACAATATCAACCTATATGTCATTTCATGTTTTAAAATGCTCTGTACTTTACATTTTTATTAAACACCAATGTGACTAGACCACTAAAAATGTTTTATTTAAACCAAGGTCAGACTTCAGGGTAAATGTTTATTATCACAGCAAATGATCTGAGGCAATATTTAAGAAAGGTGTGTTTTGATTGAGCAGAATTGTTGCATATTAATGCACTGCTGCTGGCAGCTGAGAAAGAATGTAAATGACCCAAAACTCGATCTAAGTCTTCCACTGAGACATGGTGGGGGGGTGATTAATGTTAGAATAATACATATTTGCATTCATGTTGACAAGCATTATTAATAAGCAAGCTGACATTCTTTACTGGAAGTGGGCCCTTTGAAAAAATCATTTACTGTGTTCATGTAGATCAGGCTTAAAATGCATGTTATTAAAAAAAGGAGGACAATAACAAACCAGTCTGTCCTCCAGAGACATAATCTAGGCTTGTAGTTTGCAACGGTCTTCCTCCCTTTATAAAAGCCATAAAGAACATGCCTTAACTGCAAAGATGTATCCTTGAAATAGAAGTAAAATAACCCTGAGAGAATGAGAAGTGACATAAAGTTAAATGAGGAAAAAAAATGGGTGGACAGCAAAGCAAAATGCAGTAGCAATTAAAAGACCTTGTCTGACACTTTTCTACTCATTAGACACAGCATATCGATCTTCCTCCATTTGACAAGTTCCCTTACCAAACGAAATCTAAATTTTCAGTAGAACTAAGTGAAATGCATCCATCTTTATCTTTACCAGCCTGCCGCACATTAGCCTTGTCTTCAAAGGTAAAAATTTCCGTGAGTGGGGAGGGGTTTCCATTAGACTTCCCTCAATAGAAAGGTTGTTTGGTGTGTACAGCACACAAATGTTAGCTGTCACAGAAATTTCTTCATGGCTTTGTTTTGTACCATCAGGAGTGTGATTGAAGAATATTTGCTTTTCATCACACCATGACAAATATTCTTTTTCCATTAACTAACTGTTAACTCTTAATCCTAATTTATGTTTTTTTTTGGACAGATTTTGAAAAAGACAACAGACCATGCAGTCTACCATTCATCCATCCACTTTATTAACCCACAATAACCCTTCAGGGTCATGGGGTGGCCAGAACTTGTCCTTGCTACTGTTAGACGAAGGTGGGGGGTACACGCTGGACAGGTCGCCAGCCTGTCAAAAAGCACCCAATCATTCCTACATGAACATCTAAGGACACCTTAGAGTGGGGGTTTCCAATTCCAGGCCTCAAGGGCTGGTATCCTATATGTTTGCCCATCAAACTGCCGTTGAAGCTTTAAGCTATTAGCTATTGGCTAAACACACCTGATCCCGGTAATCAACAGCAGATGAGGCAGGGTTTCTGGAAAACCAGCAAGTTGCCGGCCCTTGAGGCCTGGATTTGGACACCCCTGCCTTAGAGTAATCAATGAACCTATGAAACATGCTTCTGGACTCTGGGAGGAAGCTGGAGTGCCCAGAGAAAACCCATACCTCAGAGGGGAGAAGATGCAAACTCCACAGGAAGGGTTCCAGCCAAGATTCAAACCAGGGCCTCCTTGATGTAAGGCAGGGGTGCTAACTACTGCGCCTTTGTACAACATCAACTGGCAATCATGACAGAAAATACTTTTTTGTTATTTCCTCTACATCTTGTGCGTACAGTTTTTTTTTCCAATTTGTTTTTTAAAAAATTGGCTAAACTGGCAAAGTACATCCATACCCCAACTGGCACATTTCAGAGAATTATACAAAAATCTCCTGTCTGGAAAGCAAGAATTGATATACAATGAGTTGCTAATGATGCATAATGCTTTAAAATGGCTGTTTTGCTTAAGCCTGTGGAGAAATATTACTTTACTAAAAAAACTATTGTCAACATATCTGTCTGTAAAATAGCAGTAGCACTTTCTCACGACTTTCTTTGTAACACTTAAAAAATGTGTTCCAAATGACTTAAATTTTGCTGATTTTGACATTGACATTGATTACAATTCTTTTTACAATTCTTTTTTTAAATGACCAAGATAGGGAAAAAAAAAACACCTGAATAAAAATGATAAAGCACTTTTGAAGAGGTCTTCACTTTTACCAAAACCAATGGATCTCTGTCCATCCATCCTCAACATCCACGGCTCTGCTACTTCCAGCTCTGCCAATGCCTTTCCTTTTATTTTTGCTGACACTATTTTGTCGCACATCACAATTATAACCTTCCACTCTGTCAAAGGTAAGATCTAGCAGTTCCCTCTGAACTCTCGTACACATGTCTCAAAGTGATGGGTGGCTGCTTTGGTTATAGTGTCTATCTTGTTTTTTTAGTCTTTATATTTTCAACAAAAATTGGATTCCCTGGGCTCTACACTGCTCTTGTGATACTTGTTCCTTTGCTTTGTTTGCCCCTTCCTTTCGGTCTTAGGTAAAAGTTTACCTGCTTTTCCCTCATGATCCTGGCATTGAGTACATGCTTTAGATGACTCAGTCAAAATAGTATCCTTTTTATTCCTCCAGCTTTAGCATTTTCACATTGTCTGCTTGGGCAAATTGCCAGAGCTTTGAATCTTTGCAAAACAGTTTTTGGTGCTTAGGGAATGAAGGACTTAAAAACTCAATGTAATATTTTCTGTTACAGCTTTTATTTTTATTGATCATTTTTCTTGCTCTGATGGCTCCCCAAATTCTTCCTGTGTTTCCTTGATCTTAGCTTCTCCTTCATGGATGACGGTACTCCAATGTCTGGAGGCATTTTTCCTGCAACAAACCTTCTCTAAAATAGTGGCTGCAGGGGTCTGTTCAGCCAATATTTCTCAATGATGGAAAGCATGAAGTACTTTCTCCACAACACACAGTTTTCCTAATATGAGATGGTAAGGGTTTAAAAAGCTTACATCGTTACATTTAATGTCTTTGTGTTAAGGTTTTAAGGATGCCCTGTTGGTGTTGAGTAGTAGCTCCTTGTATAAAGTTAAAGTCCCATTGTCTGTCACACGCCTAGGTGTGTGAAAAATGTTCTCCGTATTTGACCCATCCCCTGGGGGAGCAGTGAGCTGCAGACACAGCCGGGCTCGGGAACCATTTGGTGGTTTAACCGCCAACCCCTTAATGCTGAGTGTCAAGCAAGGAGGCATTGGGTCCCATTTTTAGAGTCTTTGGTATGACTCGGCCTGGATTTGAACTCACAACCTTCCACTTACTGGGCGGACACTCTCCCACAAGGTCAATGGCGTAGTATAGGCACGACCTCACATCCTGATCCTTTCTGCTTAATCATTTTTTTTATTTCAAAAATTAATACTGATGACTTGGAAGGCCTGGACCATAACACTTGCAGGGGCTGGGGGGGTGGTTGCTTCAAATTGAATCATGAGTCAGTCTGGAAGCTGTCCTCAAACCACTGACTGTATAAGAGAACTGGACTGAGTGAGTGTGACATCACCCATTGAAAATGCCTTCCCTCCAGCTGAAATGAAGCCAGTTCATAATTTTTCCACGATACAGACATCACCAACCACATCTACCACGTCCAACCACCAAGTCCATTAATCTGGGTGTGTGAGGGACCCTGGCTGCCACTGCTGAAAGGGACTAGGTGTGCGGGTGACGACCGTGTGCTCCCCCTTTTTTGTCTTTCAGTTCAATTCAGTTGGATTTATATAGACCAAAATTAAAATACAGTTGTCACAACGGGCTACACTAATTGTACAAAACATAAAATCAGTTGTAGAATTCAAAGGTAATTGCTAAACTAAACTAAGCAGTCTAAGCAGGTGGCACCACAGGTAGTAATTTTAAACATAAAATACATGAATACATAGAAAGTAAAACACAGTGTGGCCCCCCTCGTCATCTGACGGTGCCACACCGTCACAAAGCTAAACTAGGCATCCCTCCCCATAGACCCTCCTTCTCGGTGAGGAAAAACTACTAAATAAAATTACAGATTTCAAGGAAAAAAAAGAAGAAACCTCAGGGATGTTCACATGAAAGAGGAATCATCTCCCTGGATGGACAGGTGATGGTCCAGAACTCTTAGTGGAGATTTAGCTTATCTAACTCTACAACTACATGTATGAATAGTGAAGCAGATGGGCTTTATCCAGATAGAATTGGGGAACATCTGGGGGCGCGAGACGAGCCAAAGATGAGGTAGACGGTCAGGTACAGGAGCAAGGACGGGCCAACTGGTATCTGGAATCATTCCCGCTCCCCTGGAGGGGAGTGGGACAACACATGAATCGCACTGCACCCAACAGAGGCATGGGGAACTAAATGATAAATAAATGATCAAGAATAGAATAGAGGATGGGAGAAGTAGCTGAGAATAGAGGACAGAACCCCTGTGCCCCAGCTTCTAACTTCTAGCAGGCTACTAGCAACTAATTGTTATTGTTACTGAATTTTAATTCAAACGTGTTAATGGTAAGTTGCATGCACTATGGTACATTAACTGCAATAACAGAAAATCTAAATTTTTAGCATGTCACTGTTCATACAATATAGCATTAATCTAAGCAGGGGGAATTGAGCTTTTTTATTGTCCTCATGAAAACACAGATAACTTTAGCTATACACCTCAAATGTCTGAAGATTCATAACCCTCTATTGTAACAGAAACACCTGTCCAAAAAAAACCCCATTTAAATAATTCATTTTTCTGTTTTGTTTTATTCTATCCTATTTTATTGTATTTATAGTTTTAATATATTTATTTTGTATATTTTATATGAAAGCGTTGTGATTTTAGTCATTTTTATTGTGTGAATTTAACTATTAATGGGTTTCTGCCTGTTGGCAAATATTTTTAGATAAATAAACTCAACAATGCATTAGCGGCTCTTTGTAAATTAAGGCAGATCTTGGTTATCAGTGTTTTTTGTGGTCACACACTTTTAAAAGACACTACCTGGGGCTGGAAGGGTTCCAACAATTTGATCGTAACATCTTTTTTTTTTTTTTTTGTTTTGACAGGATATCAGTATGTTATAGACTATATTGCTGCCTATGCAGCCATGTTATAAATATCAGTCATTTGATAAGGGATTGTACTATCTGTGATAGATTTTCAAAGCAATTTGTAATTTTTAGATTTGAATGACATCTCAACCTGAATTCTTGAAAATAAAGTACATCAAAAATATACATCTGCTTGCTTCATATCCTTTTTTGTTCTACTTGTTCTTTGGTTTGCAGAATACTGCATCTGTTTTCATCCAGAACACCACAACTAACTTGCCAGGTCACCAAAAAAGCTTGTTTTTATCAAATAAAAGTCCCCCTTTTTTAGTCCGTGTTAGAATTTAGAGGATTTTTCAAATCCATTCAAATGAAGCAGGATACCCAATGACAAAACTGCTCTAAATGAATCCAACATTTTTTTCACTTTGGTCATTGCTGGAACTTTGAAAACTAGAACTTCAATGATTTGGCTCTTGACGAATTTAAACATATATCACACATCAACCCACACAAATAGCGCATAGCAAGCAGTGGTTAATGATGTTCCTTAAACTGTGCCTCATAGCAGACCACTGCCCATTAGTGCCAATGCAGGCTGCAGTTATTGGCCTGCCACACTTTATTAAAGAAGTAAGTCAAGTGTAGAGAATATTTTGCAAAGTGCAGAGAAGCCATCCAAATGCTAATACAACTCACAGGATAGAATAAATTTCATATGACACAAAAAAAATAACATTAACCTCTTGATTCCTATTGATGCAAATATGAATAAGCTGGATATATATTCAGGTGTCATGTGGTTACGTTAAGAAGTAAGAGGAGTGTGAGATGGACAAACAAGGGTAATGGTTTTTCATGGGTAATGAGAAAGACTGAAACAAATAGAGTAACTGAGCAGGATGTAAAACAAAGCCTCACATTATTGCCACATCTAAGAACAGATGAATATTTATGGGAACACACGTTAGATTTTACTGACTGAACAAATCACTGTTCAAATGGAAAAGTTTGATTGATGCAAAGAAATCACATGTATAAATAAGTACAGAGCAGAACATACCTCCAGAACTTATGTAATGAAATACATACTTTTGTGGCATTTTTCTCATGCTAGAGAACTTATATAGTGAAAATAAAGTTTCAAATGTCATTGCGACTCAGTAGCTGACAAAAAAGCGCGGTTTGAAAAAACTTGTAGTTTTTACACAGAAGCTACGATCGGCAGGTCACGAGCTCCCTGCTCTGTTCCATTCAGATGCTCAAAACTGTATGGCCTGATAGCTCAAATATTGCTCGGCAATATTTGTTGCTCCGGTAATGTTAGCTTGGGGTGTGAGGGACTTTAAGCTTGTGGTAGAGAGTGTACACAAAAGGAATGGCAGAAGGCCAACAATACACCAAAAGTCCCGTCCACAACTCAAAGACAAATTTCTAATGAACTTCTGCTTCTCTGCAGAAACTTTGTCCTAGAAAACGATAAAGGTTTTTTTATTTTGGCACAGAGAAAGGAGCACAGCAAGCTACCTGAACAGAATCCAGTGACCATCAGAGTAGCAGACATCCAAGACAGAGCCTTAGGTATGAAGAACTGCATAGCACCGCGCCCAGACACAATATATGCCTAGTGGCTGAAAAAGGACATTGCATTGCATGAGTGCCTGGCATCACAAATGACCAAGCTGCTAAGAGATGGGACTCACACCAAATGACGAGAGGAAGGGTGAACAATCCTGATCCAGAAGGATTCCAAAATGTCTGCATTTCTCACACCGGGTGGAGGCCCTCAGGTCCTTTGGCAAACTGTTCCATAAACAAGGACCGAAAAAAACAAAACTTTACCACTCCGTGGGTTTTGGTGCTTACATTGGAAACGTACCAGAGGATGCCAGGGTCTGCGAGGGTTCATATTTTACCAACAGTTCAGAAAGATAAAGAGGGTAGAAGATGTTTTAGACATTAAAAATGTTTTCAGTATGTTTGTAGTATTTGAATGTGTGCGGATGAATGTGTTTGTGGACTGGTTCAGCCCTTTTTGTAAAGATTCACTTGTGAAAGTAAAAGGAGTAACCTTGAGCAACTTGTTGCCACTTTTTGTTTGGAATCCTATATATGTGTAATATATAAAAACCTTTTACCTATGTGCTCCATCTTTACTACCTCACTATCCCTCTTGATTCCATCTGGTCAAAAAAGAAATGCACACAAATTTAATAAAAAAAAATCCTCTGAAATACTAAAGTGGTTTATACAAATATATACCTCCTGTATCTAAAACTATATAACCTGACCCTAAATAAAAGCAGATCTATTCATTATGATAAGATAAAAAAAGCACAGCTAACATAACATGTATCCAATGTTATTGAGACAATCTGCCCTCCTTGGCTGCTGTAGCTGCTACATTCTTAGACATTTTTAGAGAGCAGAAGATTGCACAGTGAAAGAGGCCAAGTGAAAACATCAGAGAGTGATGTCAGGCTACAAGATCAACTTGATAACACCACTGTCAAGCATGTTTGGATGCTTGAACTAGATGGAGTACAGGCAGATAAATGGAATGTATGACAGACATTGTTAATATGATGTGATTCCAAACCCAACAATAAACACTGTCAGGATGAAATGTATGATAAGTCATATAAAAAAAGAAGTAAATTGTGGATAAAAGAAAGACTCATGTAAAATCTAAATGAATCCACTACAGCTGAACCATAGTGAAGTGTTCTCTTTGAGCTTATTCTGTGGCTGTGGCCTTCAGCTGAAGGAAGAGAAACTAAAAATGTCACAGGACATAAGTCAAGAGGAGTGTAGGTAAGAACAAGGAGGAGAGACAGAAGGCTGCAAAAAAGAAGGACCCAACAGAGAGAACAAGCTGATGAAAGGGAGGGACAGGAAACCACTATGTAATAATTTTTTCTCGGCCTAACATTTTAATCCATTTTGTAACAAATTGCACAGAGTAAGTGCTGTTTGGTGTAGTATTGGTTTAAAATATAGCAAAGCGGATTTAAGCCCAGAGAAATGCACTTACTGCGGTTAACTATGAAGATGAGAAAAAAGTGAAAGGAGAAAAAAATAGGGCCAGATTGTTTGCTTGTCAAACAAGCAAATGTTCATGATTTCATCCTTCACACTTTTGTTGCTTTTCCAGAATAAAGATCTGACATTCCCCTAATTAAAATGGTTTATAATTAGATTTTTACATGACTCATATTCAACCTAATTTGATTAATCTTGAACACGTTTCTTTACAAGTTTCACCTTGCCACATTTTTTTTCTCATGACAACAAAAGGGAACAATGTTTCAACAGCCCAGTGCTTTATCCCAAGATAGAATCTTGTAAAAATATTTCTCAGCCTGTTAGCATATTTTAATACCTTAAACTGAATAATTCATTCAATATCATTTGTGCTTTTGATTTTCTTGATTCACAATTTAAAACTATGTAAAATATGATTATATATTGATATGCTGCGTTGCAACTGTTCCGGTGCTTGGTTGTGTAGCCTGGCTTGTATTAAAATAGCAATGTTCCTGAAAATATGAATGCAAATACCTGTGCAATTTATCAGAGCATATTTATAATCACTTTCATCCCATTTACTCTGCATATAGTAGAAACAACCTTTTTTTCTAAATAATTTTGAAATATTTTTGATTAAAAGTGTAGCCTTGAAACCTTAGGAATCCTTGAAACCACAGGATTTTTTACGGTTTTGTTTAGTAATGAAAAACTTTAACTTTCTTGTGTTTTTTTTTTCATGTCCTTAATAATATGAGAGTGAGAAAGATCTGCTCCCATATCAGTGGGTCTACCTCATTTTAGGTCAACAAAAATGTGCTGTGGGACAACAGAAACATGCTGGACCCACACACCTAAAAACCCAACTTTGAACAGTCTACTGTAGAATGAGAAACCCTGGGACTGGATAAAAAAAAAAAGAATAAATAAGAGTTATGGAGAAGGCTTGATATCAGAAAAACAAGATTTCTGATAGGCATATCAGAGCTTAAAAACACCATGTTATCCGGACAAATGTGTCATCTGAAGAGGACATTTATAAGGCCGAATATCTCCCAATCACTGTATGCTATTGAATGCACTTCTGGTATCTACAGAGGTTATTTGTGGCTTCTCAATGATCTTAAATCTGAAGAGTTCTGGGAATTGTGCTTTTTGGTGGATTTTAAAAACATTTTCAGTAGAGGTATTTTATTTCCCCTTATTCAGGATAATATTAGCCAAATACAAAACTGTATCAAGCCAAATAAGCAAATGATGTTCTTTCCATTGGATGGGTTGACCATCTATTGTTAAATTCCAACACAGCAGACAGAAATTGGACATTAGCCATTGCCTGTAGTGGCCAATAGCCACAAATCTGAATATGTGAGAATTTGAGCTTTTTCTTTTTATTACTATCAGTGGCTGACTTTATGGGTGTATTTTATAGAGTGAATACAGATGCATTGAGGGAAAACTTGCTTTTTCATGTGCCTGCTGTAGTCAGCATCATGAAAAAAGTACTACGTACTTTGTAAGCTAATCCTGCTGCAGAAAGTTCTTGTTGTCCTAATTTCAAACACAAATAGCAAATGATATATCAATAGCAGTCAATAATTATGCATATTTAAAGTTTTCAATGAGAAATGTGCCTTCTGAAGACAGATATCCATGGCTTGAAGCAGGTTTCATATTGACAAGTATTAGGGAATTTGCACACTTCACCTTTGAGAACAGATTCAGAAAGAAGGATAAATGCTATCATAGAAGGCTCCATGATGGACCTTCAGAGAATTGGTATTAATCACACATAATGGTTGTCTATGTTAGGTCATATTTTGATCGACAATCTGAATGTGTCACACACAACTGCATGCATTTCATTCAAAGAAAACTATGCAAGGACAAATATTAATGCATGAAGTTCTGCACAAACAAATCAACAAATCATTAAGTTTATTCATGTAGGATGGTTGCATTTTTCCTATTTGGACCCCCAATGATTTACCAACTATAAGTTATCTTCGACAGGCAAAAAGAAACTGATACCAAAAAGGTTAAATACTTCAATGGAAAAAACAGGAAAGGAGGAAAGGAATAAGCATGTTTCGATAAACTTAATCAAAAACTAAGTTTGAGCCATGTCAGACCTTTTGCAATGATACATGAAAAAATGGTCACAAACTTCACTAACGTAGGTAATGCTATTCGTAAGTGTAAAAAATTTGACACCTTTAGGTTTACTTAATTATTCAAGACACCGTGTTCAGTTAAGCTTGAGGATAAAAATGATCCAAGCTTTTTTTTTTTTTTTTTGCTGCCATGTGAAATCACGGCTTGAAAAAAGCTTTCATCTGTCTGTCTGTTAGTCTGCCCCTGAGTCATTAAAAACCTTTTAATGCTGATGCAGATACAGAGTGTACTCAATTCCTATAACAATGTAACCCTTCACACAATTCCATTCTTCAAATTATCTTAGGGTTTGAGTGCTCCATTAAGGATTCTCCCTCTCTTTTTTTAGTATCTGCAGTTTTTGTCTTTTAAAGTCATCTTCCAATTTCCTTTTTCTGCTTTGAATTGTATGCATTAAATGAATAAACAGAATTAAACCTTTTTAAAAAAAAAGTCTGCTTTCTAGAGAGCATTTTGTTTGCATCAGATAAGTATAAAATCTATACTGACAAGTGCATGAGAAGTGATGGCATGGCCACTTGCATTGTCTCACAGTCAACCCAAAATGTGGAGAGATGTTTTGCACTTTATGTATTTATGTTGTAGGATGAACCAGCTCAGACAGTTGACCTTAGCTTAGAAACACCACGTTTATATTTAGTGAAGCAACCCCCGATAACCTCAAACTTGCCCTGCAACCACCTACACTCACTAACACGCATCTGTGTTCTTTATTATTCTCCTTCTGCAATAGAAGGCACAACTACACAAACCTCGGTCAATGTGCCCACAGGCCTTCTTTCTATTAATTTCTACTTACTTCCGCTTGATGTAACAGCAACAGTTCTGATAAAATACATTAGATATGCTTTATAAACAAGGCCTGAGTGTATTTGTTGATTTATTAATTATTTCTTTTGTTTGTTATTGCTGGTTTCTCGGTTTAGAATACTTGCTTTTCCAAATACAGTTAAATGAATGTGTAGTACGTTGATGGGCCTGAAACATTTGAAATGTTGTAGTCCTTTGAATAAACAATCAACTAAAGAGGAAGCAGAAATGAGATAGCAGAAATAAGAAAAAGGAGAAAATAATGGCATAATAATGCCATTATGGCATAATAATGGCATTTTATGGGTTCATAAACTTTGTTCTCTTTTATGAAAGCATATGTCTTTATCTAAAAATATATGCTGTATAGCTAAAAGATTTTTGTTTTAAAATCAGATTTTACTCAATTTTCATTTAATTTTCTTCTATTGTCTCAACCAGTTTTAAGAGCTGAGTTCTCTTCCAAATACAATTAAAAAATTAAATTTCTGTTAAACGCTTATACACAATTCTTATGCCAGGTTACACCAAACATGATGCCCAGGTCATTTTCGCGTCGGCTGCCTCTATTTAGACGAGCAGCTAATGCAAAAAAATGTGTTCATACCCCAGACGTGTGTGGGAGGAGCTATTGCCAAATGTTTTTCATTCTGTTTACTACATGGATCAATGTCTATCCTTATACCATTTACAATGCATGGAAGACATGGATGATATCAAGAGATCAGATTTATTTATTTTGAAGAGCTCTACAAAAGTATTGGTATTCACGTTTCCATGTACAGTAAACTTCACCCTCTAGATAAGAGCTGATGTCACCAGTACATGTCTCTTTGACCCAGTTTGATCACAGTCAGAGGAGGGAGAAAAAACAAAACAAGAATAAAATAAGAAAAACTTTTCATTATTCTCCTGATGAAAATGCGAAAAAATATCATAAAGTTCAGGAGGAGAGTAATCAAATATCCCCATGTTGGATTTGGACTACACCTGCTGATTGCATCATTGAACACGCCAACCAAAACCAAGTCCCTGATTGATTGGTCTTCGTCAAAATTCCAATTTTTGAACCCTGGACGTGCAGCAATACACATCCTGCGCTGCCACTGTATCGACGCACTGCCCCAGTGCTCAAATCATGCCACAGCACATCAGATTGCATCTGTAAATTGACTTAACACTGAATCTGGACACCCCTCCTGCATGAATCGTGTTCAGTGTGAATTCAGCATTACTACTTTATTACTCTAGTATAGTATGTACACATAATATATTTTTTAAGTTTGCGAAAATATATGGGCTTTAGGCAGACTACAAACAAAATAAACAGTAAAGTATTTGGCAAGTAGTCCCACTAAAATAAGACGAGAGGTCTAAGGTGTTTTTTTATAGGTAAACTTCAACTGTGGAAGAAAATACATTCACACGTCATTGCTTTCCTCATGCCAAGAGAAACATCTGATTATAAAAAACAAGCCAACAATTTGAACTTTGAGGCAATGCTGCTCAAGAAAGCCTTGCATGAAGTGTCACAAGCAATTAATCCCAATACATGTTTAGTCATCTGTGGAGAACCCAGTGATAAGATGATTGTTGGCACCAATGCGTGTAATCAGGCAGCACACAAGCTTTGATGAATAAAAAACAACCTTGTTGTTATTGTTGGTTGTTTTATGCCCTCAATTTATAACAAAATGATGAACATTGTTTGAGTCAAGTAAGGGAGTTTCCTTGTTTCCTTTGGTCTATTTAGTAATTTATGAATTCCTCTTTTACTCATGCCTCATTTAATGCTTTTCAAAAGCATCATTGAAACAAAGCCAAACATTTTAAGTTTAAATAGTCTGTCAAATCTGCAAAATGACTTGAAAAATGTTTTCTTGCTTTCTAAGCAGAAGTTAGGAGTGGAACACACTTTTCTTCATCTTTATTCAAATATATGTGAATTACACAATATCTGAATAAGTAGTAAGTCGTGCAGTAAGTCGTCGGTTTCTTTTGAAAGTCTTAAATTATATATCACCCTTGCATACAGAAAAGGACATCCCTGTACTCAGTTTTCCATGGCGTCTTGCTGTACCTGGAAAATTTAATTGAGGAGCGCATATTGAAGCGTGTATAACAGCCCCTGGTTTAAGAAACGCACAGATCGGCTGCCCTGTTAATGTATGCAAATGCAAGAGGAAATTGCCATGTGATGTAGAGCCAAAAGTGGCATAGCTGAGAGCTGTGCTGTTGAGCTACAGCACTTTTACAATAATTTTCATGGCATCTGAACATATCGTCTTGATTTGTTCACAATGGTAAATATTCCAAAACAAAACAAAAAACAAAAAAACATTCAATCTTCAATCTAGTTGATGTAAAGTTGTGACAATTTGCTAAAATGATTCTTTGTAATGCCATGCTAGAAATTTTAGGGTCACAAAAATTGTTAAAGGGCTTTATATAATGCTTTTCTTAAGCCTTTCAGAGTAAACTATATCCATATACTGGATATGATCATATATTATCTTTGGCACACAAAAGAACAAATTATTTATGATATATGAGTTACTTTTATTAACTTTTTTCCTACTGGGAAGTAATGCGAATGGATGTCTGAGTCACTGCCCTTCGCTCCTTGTGGGTGTCGCCACTTTTATGACATCAACTAGAGTCGTCCTCAGCAGCATGTCTATTTTGCCCACTAAAACAAATGACATCCAAACTTTTGCAAAGGTTGGTGTGCATACCGACATCACCAGGTAAACATTTTAGGATTTATTCAAATGATGAGAACATTGTATTATGTTCTGATTAGAATTGACTTCGAACTCTTCTTTGCACAAACCTCTTTATCAATGCATTTCTGTCTGCCTGCCTATCTATCTATCTATCTATCTATCTATCTATCTATCTATCTATCTATCTATCTATCTATCTATCTATCTATCTATCTATCTATCTATCTATCTATCCATCCATCCATCCATCCATCCATCCATCCATCCATCCATCCATCCAGAGAGAAAGAGGTGGGCAATCGAGAAGGAAGGTAATGGTCACATTATAAAATAATCACCAAGAAGAAAGGTCAGGTTGCTATTAAATGCAAAAGAGTCAGAGAAAGACTTGAGGAAGGGAGATAGACAGGCGTATTACAAATGAAATACTGAGCTGAAATAAGACAGTTACACGTGACAAACAAAGGTGGAGGAGTGAGATCATCTCTCAAGTGTAGCTATAAAATACTGCCATTTGATTTTGAGGGAAAGTTTCCTGTGACAGTGCAGACAGGGAGGAGGAATGGCGATGAAGTGAGCGTGATGCAGGGACATTGTGCTATCTTTCCCATTATTTTAGGTATGACTTTGTATCCACCCAGGTAAAAACACCCACTCCTGCCATATAAAATAAGTGAAAATAATATGTACGCCCAGTACTACCATGAAGAATAAAATCAAATGTCAACCACAGTTTGTGCAATCTCTTATGTACCGGATGATTAATAAAGAAAGCAAACTCAAAAACAAACGCTAATGTATTGAAACTAGAAATAATTTTGAATATGCAGCTTTTTTTTCTTTGCAAAACATGCCATACAAAAAGAAGAAAAAAAAAGACATTTTAACAATCATGAATATTTTTTCTTGTGTTGCTTAGACTGTGGTGATTCACTGATTTTTTGGTCTTCAAAAAATCACTTTTCTTAGCTAATTTAGCAAATAATGGCTATTTAAATATTAAAATTGAACTTACTTAGCATAACTCTTTTACATCAATTTTGAGCAAAATGCCTCCTTCTTGTGTAGGGACGGACGGACGGACAGACGGGGAGATAGATAGAACTTTAGTGGATCCCACGAAGGGGAAACTGCTTTGTTACCAAAGAAGCAACAGATGATAACAAAAAATCTGCTACCAATATATTCAATATTAAAAATGTTTTAAACTATATTAGATAATTCAAACTCAAGTTAATTCAATCCTTAAATAAATGTATGGAGATTGCACACAATTGCATGACATTGCACATGTGCATGTAGTATTGTTCTGAGTGGCTGCATGCAATTCCACCCATCTATTAAGACGGCCTTAGCAAAGAAGCTACAACTAAATCTGTTAGTGTGGGGCATCAGTGACCTGAGGGTAACAGTTCAAAGAGGTGAAAAATAAGATGCATGATGTCCCTGATGATGTACCTGAAGTTACCTGACAGTGGGATCCTAACCATTCTTTGGTGCCTCCTATCTCAGCCACACTGCAGCAAGAATATCACAATGTCATGGGAAAAGATTGCAAGCTCTTAGTAGATGACGGAAAACTGTTGCTCAGCAGCTGCCTGATAAAATGTACCCTCCTGAGGGTTTAACCGCTGCTGTGCCCTTTGTACGAGTAATTATGTATTTTCAGTCTATGAGAGGTGTGCAGATTAGTGGACGCCAGGAATTTGAATACATTTTTATCTTGCTTAAGACTTCAGGACAAAACGCACTGCAAGAACTACTCATGAATGAATTCATGTGGTCTCGACAACGGTAAGAGCTGGAAACAAACACTGTAGAACTGCCTCCTATTTTCTGACCATCAGAGGCAACAATTAACACCCTCTGAAAGTAGCAAGAGACCTGACAATCATGAGATGGAATCCATGGCAACAGACATGTATAGAATTCCATTAGTATATAGTGTATATTGCTGATGTCCACATACATTATCGAATAAATAGGCTGTCAAATGATATTAATTTGCAATTACTTTTCATCAACGTTACATGGACACACATACGTTTCACTGGTCTAACTGGTGTGGTGATAAATAGGTTAATTATCCCCCAACAACATAATCAAAAAGCTTGTGTATTGTTTTTTGTCAGCAGCAGCAGCTAAAACCATCACACACGGGCCTTCTTTCAGGACCTTTCTTTTTCATTTCTCAAAGTACGGATATAAAGAGGCATCTCATTCAAAAAGCTAAAACCGAAATTTCTTTTTCTTTTTTTAAATCTTCTGTTCCTCATCAGGAAATAGCTCATGCAGATTTAAACAGAGGCCGCCTTTTGTAGCTCAGCATGGAAGATGATGAATTTCTTTTTAGAGGCATTTATTTACTTGGCAGATGTTTGTTTTGTTGGCCAATGGCAGCCCTTACCCATAGGGTCTTTTCAGCGTACTCCGCCTCCTCATAGCTGTTATGACTGCTAAGTTGCTTATTAAAGCATGATAAATCACTGCTAGTAAATATATTTTTTAATCTGTGGTTCTTTGATGTCTGATGGAAAAGAAAACTAAGCTGCAGGGTTCTAAATTGACAGATGTGACTGGTGTTTTTTTTTATCAGAAGCACTGATGCTTAAAAACATCATCTTCACCTTTAAGTGGTATAAATTCCTTATTTCCCAACTCTGTTTCAATCTCAGACCTGTTGGCATACGGGTGGGGTTTTGTGCTGCTTTGAACGCCCTGCTTGCTGATTAAGCACCAACAAGAAGAAAACTCCAGGCTCAAAAACTTCTTCAAACAGCATGCATAAATCTTTAGGCAGGTGCACACACAAACATAATTAACTATTCTGTAATGTGTCAGACTCATCCAGAGACTATTTTGCTTGTTTTGATTCCAGCTCACACACAACCGCTGCACTCCTGCCCACTCTCACCCCTCTGACAAACACCACCTGAGGAGCAGAAATCAAAAGAGAACAATCAAGCAGAGCGGATACGACTCAACAGGATGGAGTGATGGGAAGAGACAGGAACAACGGAGGAAGTGACAGAGACACAACAAAATGCTAATATTGTGAAACATAAAAAAGGGTATAGAGTGGAATGAGAGTGGGAAAATGCTTTTCTCTTATTTCAAAATACTTCAGAATAATAGGTTTTACATTTTTAAATGTTGACACCTTTGACACATTTTTTTTGCTAAGTCCAAGATCCTCTATATTATTTTCTTTAACCAAAAAAATGGGTAAAAATATTCTAATCTAAAAAAATATATAAAAAAATAAAAGATAAAGGACTCTATGAAATAAATACCGTAATCAGATAGGATGTTTTGTCCTTAATTTAACACATTTCCATTAAAGACAGTTTGATCCCGGCTCCCCCAGTCAACTGTTGTTGTGTCCTTGGGAACGACAATCATCCCTACCCCCAGTGTGGCTCCACCTGTGTGTGAATTTGTTTAAATGTTCTGGTGATGGTCAGAGAGGCTGTAGGTGAGTACTGGCTGCTACGCCTGAATGAAGAGTAATTGAATAATGGATACACATAGTAAAAACTATAACAATTATTACAATTATTAAAGTAGATTCAATCATAGGGGTCTTACCTTTTTATTCACATTTACTGGCATGGCTTAAGAAACATCTCAGTTTCAAGCACACATAATGGGCATGTTTTTATCCTCTCGATGCATCACGGCCTGTAATTACCTAAATTAACAAGTACCCTCACTGAATCAGCAAGTGCTCTCATAAGGAATGGGGAAGAGAAGAGGGAAACAGTAAAAACAGTGTTGTGAGGGAGTGACAGAGAGATGAAGAGCAGGAGACACAATGATGAAAGGAGTCAACAAGTGAAATACATGTCAGCAACTCACATCAAAAATCATTATATTTGTTGATCAGAAGATATCCCATCTCTTGTGCATTTGACAAGTAACAATGCCAGCTATTCATTTTTAACAAGAGGATGGTAAGTTTCCAGAGAAACCAAATATTTTTCAAGTATTCCTGATGTATTCATGAGATGTTTTAATTGAGTTAGCAAACAATTGTATGCAGAAGAAAGGGAGTCACTGAAAGGATGCACCGGGAGACATAGCTTCTGCCCTGTCAAAGCACTGAAAACATTCACATTTTGTTTTCAATCACTCAGTATATATTAATAAAAAAATATATTTTCCTCCCACAGCGCAAAAATGAAGCCAAAACATAATGCCCACAGGCCCTGACATAATGCGATTTGGGAGCCAGTCTCAGTGGAAGTGATCAAAGTTCGGTCATGCAACGTCAAAGTCAGACTTACTTTACAACATTATTACTCAAGCTGAAGTACAGAGGAGTTTTCTTCGTTGATGATATTCAAATCACTCCCATTTAAGAGTTTTTTTAAGGTATTTTTAGAGTGAAAAAAACATATTGCTCTCCAACATGCATCAATATTTCTATAAAAACATTACAAACAGAGAGGAAGCTCTTAGCACAAATCTTTGAACTGGCCAAAGCAGATGATTACTGTTTTCTAGTAAATGTCTGTGCTGAAATGATTCCTTAGAATAACTGGTATAAATGTTGCATATAAAAAACAAGTAACTGGATGAATATGGCCTATTGTAACTACCATTGACTTTATATGTAAAATGGACTGAGCAACCCCTTCCCCCTCGTATTCCAAATAGGAAGTACCCGCTGGTCCCAAAAAGTCGAAATCCTATAGGCTTCTATTGAGAAATAAACAGGTATTGTTCAGTCATTTTATTTGTCAGAATAACCTTTCCTGCTCTGCTACCTTTAATTAACATCTTCTTACTAATTCAAATTTTTTTTCATGATAATTTTGCTGCAGTGCAAGTTTTTACGTTATAAACTGACAAATCAGATGCCTCAATAAAAGCAGGTGGCCTTGTGTCAAACGTTCAAAGCCCGCTTTCGTGGCTGCCATGGTTGCCATAGAAATGTAGACTCACATGGACCAATCATGGCTTAATGAGGACATCTGGTTCCAACATGGCGACAGATATAATGGAAAAATGGCCACTGAATGGACTGGGAACTGGAAGTAATGCTTTTTCTATAGGTGACGTCTCACTCAGTGAGTCCAGTTCCAGGAGTTTTCTGAATCAAATTCAGACAAGCACTATCACTTAACTTTTGTTCCTACCATGTTTTCCACACAGTCAACAGCTTTGTCTTACTTTTTTTTTCAGGTGGATCTTTTTGTTTTTAGTTTTTTTGAGGCATTCAGGCCTGTAGCTCTGTCCTCGGTCTCTGTTTTGATAGGAGAGCTGTTGTGGTGGATGTGGCAATACCAAGTGATGGCAACTGGCAACATTTTTTGTGCAGCTTTTTAACTGGTACAAAACATTTTACCGGCTTTTATGGTACAGTACATACAATCCAGCTCTTAAAAAAATCCTTCCATGCATAATAGTACTATGAACTAAATATATTCTGAGCACATCCTAGACTGGTCAGATTTATTAAGCAATCTGTCTCCTAAAGCCTGGTCTGCTTGTCCTTTACAATGTGGGAAGGTAACAAATTCAGATAGGTGACAAAGCCATCCAGTCTGGTGCTGCTCAGAAAGCACTGTGTTAAAAGCAGACAATAACTTTAAACTATTAATTTCTGCATTCATACAAATATATTATGAGTTATCTCACTGCATACACCAGCAAAGAGGCACTACAGCCAACCCTAAAAAACTCCTGTAGTGTACAAATAATCATTCTAACTGCAGGCAAAAGACATCCTCTGGTTTATATAAGCTGTTTTACCCATGATTTTTTAAATGCACTTTATGCATCAATGGCACCACTGCTTTGTATTAAAAAACATATAATTTTATTTAAAAAAATATATATTATGGTTGTTTTGATGCTCAAAACTTTGGTCATCAATAACTATTGCAATTTAAGCCCTTGTTCACCCCTAAACGTATGTCATTTAAGCTCTGTGTTACTAGTTTCTAGTGGTTAGTGTGGCAAAATGGTTGTATCAGACAAAATTGATGAAGGCAAGAGATGTGGTGTCCCCATTCATTAATGCATTCAGTTTGCGTTGTTTGTTTTCTTTAATGTTAGTTCTTCTTCTTGCCAGGCACAGCTATATTTAGAAACTCGTTAAAATGTTAAATTTTTTAGCTGCATTAAAAAAATTGACACATATGAATTTTTGAGTTTTAATCGATCTCACTACAGGCAGAATTTAGATGCTAAATAATTTTATCTCACGTTTCCTATTTTGTTCTTTTTCTATCTTACATGTGTCCCTAGGTTGCAGTCGCCAATCTTCATTTATATTATCATCTAAAATTACCTCTCTGTTGCTAAGAGACATCTGAGACATTCTCAGCAGGGCTTGTTGTTCTGAAGGTCTTCAGTGAGCAGACGGGTTTCTTGTTGTACTTCTCAGTGATCGGTGTACTGAGGAGGACGGCAGCCATAAAAGTTGAAGCCTTCCCAGATTATTAAATATAGAGCACAGCCAAAATATCAATAATGATTCAAAAACCCACCTCCATCTTGAAGTGTGCAGTGCATTTGAGTCAGTGACTGCGTTTCTGAAGCAGTTAGATGTTAATATTGTTGAACATCCATGAACATTAAAGCTGCCAGAAAAGTTATATTTAGGTGGGCATACTTTACCATAGTGTGATGTTTGGACATAAAACTGGTAATTCAGTTTTGAAGGCTTATTTTGTATCCGCTATAGTTCTCAGTTTAAATTTAAGAAGGATATATTATTACATTTTTTATCAAATTACACCAGTATAAGTCAAATGCAGCATTTTCTTCATTATTACTTCCTCATCAGCAAATTAAAAAAAAGGAGTTTCTTTTCTTTTCTGTTGCTGTGTATTACACAAACTCAAACAAAACTATGACCCATAAATCGAGGTTTGAACCATATTGTGGTGAAAGGGAATTGTTGCATCCCTAGTGTCTTTAGCCCTAAATATGTGTCATTGCAAAAGAATATAAACCATATTAAATTACATTGAATAGCCAATGCTTTCCTCTAAAAAAACACACCCATGCAAGAAAAACACCCAAATAAGTAAAATGTTTAGTGTTGATTTTGGTAAGGGTACATAAAAGGGAGCAACACAAATTTCAGTTAGTAATTCTGTTTAGACCATTTCTAGGTTGTATGTGACAAAAGTCAGAAGTCTGTCTCCCCCTCTGGTCACTGGCGAGAACCGTCTCCAGAGTTCTGTATGCACCACATCTCCCAGTAACCCCAGTACACCGTTTTTCTGGATTCCACACATGTGAGTTTTATCTGCAATCACTCACAGCACACAGCCTCACTCAGTGTGAAGTATTGTTTGTGCCACTCTGCCTGCATTTCTGAGCGTTACATCCAGACCTGATCTTCTGTTTCCTATTTTGTCTCTAAATCCATTTGCCTGCCCTGAATCTCACCTGGTCCCTGATTACCACTGTTACTTCTCCGTGCTCTCATGCTCGTGGTTGATTCTTGCCTGCCTGACCCTGATTCAGCTTTGTGGACTTTTAGCTGACCTAATGAACCTGCTGCAATTGGATCCAACCTGTTCGTGTGACCCTATGATATAAATGTGCTATAACTTACTCCAGTTAACTAGTTAGAATAACTCAAATAACAACAATCAAAAAGCTGATTAAAAAATAGTGATGGAAAAAGTAACAAAATATCATTTTATTAACCTTATGAATATTATGCAAGTCTGACAGTGAATGAAGGCTTTTCTTGAAAACTTAGTAGAAGCCAGACAGAACTGTTTTTTTGTTGTTTTGAATATAATTTATTGCTTATAATTTGTAGATGTGGCAGAGTAATTAATATCTGTGTTGCAAGCTTGATACTTAACTATAGTATCTTTAATTTGATTAAATAGAAATTGTATTAAAAGGGCATCTTAGAATTTCCTTTAAGGCCTTGCTGTCTAGACACTATCATAGAGAAAATCCTTTTTTTCAATTTTTTTTTTTTGAACGGACAAAAATGACAGGGATGCCACGTGCCTTGATGAGGCTTGATCTGTGAGGGCTTTGTAATTTAATGTCTTTATTTTTTTTCAAAAATGTTACTTTGTTTTGTCGGATTTTTAGTTCTTCATTGTCAGGTCAGTTGTTTTGCTACTTTTTTATGTAACCTTTGACTTTCTACAACAAGTCGTCTCCTGCGTTTCGAGTCACATTAAAAGTAATACTTTTGCATGAATTTTCAATAATGTCATAAAACATTAGGAATCTCAAACTATCCCCTCCGTTCAGGGCTTTGGTAAGTGACTGAAGTTAGCAGTAAATTAAAGATTCCAGTCACTGTTTGCCAAAAAAAAAAAGTGATTATTTGTTTCCATACTGCTAAATGTCTTTACCCAAGATTTCCATCATGGTCTTAATGTGTGAGACTACAATAAAAGCGCAGCAAAGACTAAGGAAAAAAATGCTTAAATTAGATTCAGTGCTATTTGTCTGTTAGTGGTGAATGCGGTTTGTTGTGTAAAAGCTTTTATGAGTGGCCAACCAGATGAGAAAAAGTGTGGCAAGGATATGTCCCATTTGTTTTATTGGGTTACTGGTGCCATGCTGCATAAAACAAAACATTAGGAATAACAGTGGATTTAGTTGTTATTTTATTCATCTTATAGCACTGCTACTGGCTCAACTTTGTCATGACAGTTTGATGCTTTGTGTTAATCTCATTGAAAGAACCTGTTCTTCTTCTGCTTCTTATCAGCAGCTTTCAGACAACCTCTCAGTATCACATTTGAACCTCCTTGAACATATTTAGGGAAGCTGTCGAAAGAGGCGAGAATTGTACTGCAATAAGGGCGTAACCTTCTCGTGCAGATTGATTTGTAAAGAACATGAGTTAAAATAGGTCAACCTTTTACAGTAACCTGTATAAGGCTAAAAGCTGCTTATTCTGATTTCTTTGTAGAATACGGAGCTCTTACACACAGAGAAAAAGTCATTAAGGAAACAAAATATTCAGTACAAGGTTTGACAAGAATTTTTGAGTGCCCGGAAAAAACACATCCATGCAAGGTGAGAACATGCAAATTTAACACAGGAAAGTTCCAGCCGAGATTTGAACCAGAGCCTTCTCACTGTGAGATGACACCGCTAATCACTGCGACACCATTCAGCCGTTCGACATACACCTTCATCTTAAAAGAACAGATTGGCAAATAGTCCCATCTCAGAGCCAGAATGTCTGTATTGTTGCTTTTAGACTAAAGTGATCCATCTCTGATCTGGCCAGACAAATATTGTGCCAGACAGCACAGAACCAAAGGGGAAACTGGTTGTCTGAGATTGCACTATCAGCACAACTGATTCTCAGTAAAAACCCATGTTTATATACAATAAAGGAATCATGACCCTCATACATTCCCTTTATGAAGTATGTGGTCTTTAAAACAATATGTTTTGGTTCCAGTTAGACTTGTGAATGCTTTCTTTGTCTTGTAAACATTCATTTTAATGGGCTTCTGTCAGTTTGTAAAGTATGGCTGGCCATCTACTTTTTAATTATCACAAGTATCTGAGCTATGATTTCATTATTATTCAAAACTGTGAAGTACACCCAGTTTTTCAAAAATATTACTCTGATGAACAATGCTGTCCAAATACAGACTAACATTCAGAAAACAATTTTTTTTATCTATCTCTTTTTTAGGTATAGTCCCATGCACCTGTACAGGGGTTGACCTGTACAGTGCCAACAGGATTTGGGGGAGTGTCTTTCTTCTTCAGCCTTTACAATGCCGCTTCTGCTCTCATTGTCCCTCAGTAAATAATGTAGGAACAATGCCCATTCAAAAGAACTAAGCTCAGTTTGAAGACCAAAATTACTATTATTTTTGTCCAGGCATAAAATTATATGATTCATGGTTTAGCCCAATGTTTATCCCACTCAGACACTGATCTGGTCTCCGCTTGTCAGTTTTTCCTTCTAGTCCACAGAAGCATTTTGAAGTTTGCTTGGAGTCCAGTATACTTTTGTGGCACATGCAAGCATTGTACATGGTGTTGGTCTGAAAACAAGACTTGGACTTTGTTCAAAGTGAACATAATTTCAGAGATGAATTCATTTTTTGTGAAATAAATTTTGTATTTTGAGCCAGATATTTATGCCAAAAACATCTACATAATGACTTTTTGGGGGGGGGTCAACTTTGTATTTAGCATGTTATTTCATTCTTTAAGAAATGTTTTGTAACGTCATTTTACATTGAAATTACATTAATTCTCATACATTTTGACTTTGTTTTCTACATTTAAAGCGACATAAATCTCTTGTTGTACTAGGTTTATGTGCAGACCATAGCTGGCAAGTGCTTGACTGTGATTGATGTGGTGTGAAATGGCCCAAGGATTGGTCATTATGGGATGACTTCCATAAAGTGTGAGAATGGCAGCGACAAAAGAGAATGCCTTCTCTCCAAGCTGCTTTTGTTTCTTGGGATAGTTTAGTTAGGACAGACAGAGCTGCTGAATCTTGGTTCTCAAAATCCATCGCATTGGCTGTTTTCCAGTGCGTCCTTTCACCCTTGCTGCTGATAAGCTGACTCGGATGTTCCCATGTTTTGATTGATTGAGCACACCTGATCCAGATAATGAGTTGCGAGAATTGCAGGGAGAGCTGAAAAATAGACGGGTTGGGAGATTTTGAGGACTTGATTTGAGCAGCTCTGAATTAGGGTGGGATTTTGTTTTTTTTTTATTTTTTAACTTGTCCTGTCCAACAGTTGGGCTAACAGATGAGGGCTGAAGGCCTCTTGTGTTGGACATATTTTAGTTTAACAACAGGGGTTATGAATCTTCTGACAAACCAGAGGTATGTCTGAATAAACCCATTTTGTCATCTTTTTGTAAACTTTATTCATTTTAATCGTATTTGAAAATCTTTTGTGTTGGACCGGATGGAAACGGAAAGGAGGGAAGAAGAGAGGGATGTTAGAGGGGGGGGGATAGGAGGGTGAATATAGAATATAGAAGGGGGGGGGGGGTTACAATCACTACAGTGAGGTTCAGATGGTATACAGTGAGGTTTATAAAGGCGGGGCCTGTCCACACACACACCCAAATGCCATAAACATCCCTATTGGCTCCACAGATGTTCACATGTCAACATGTACACAATACAAATAATGTTCACACACGCATACATATGCCTTCAAACCAACTAGTGTGAAACATTTCATTCAATCATGCAAAGTAATTGTCCAAAGGTGAGCTAACACCTGTGCTCGAGTGAGTGCCCATGTTCCTCTAAAATGGATGATGGAATGTAAAAAGAAGGAGGGAGAGTGCCCAGCCATCCCCACACCAAGACCCCCGCCGCAGCAGCAGCGGCGGCTAGAACCCCCCCAACACCCTCACGGTAGCAGATAGAGAACAACCGTCCCGCGATCACATCCGGCACCCGGGCCAAGGCCAGCAGGACCGCCACAGGGCCCCCAGAACCAGAGAGCAGGGAGGCATGGGGGGGGGGGGGGGGGTGCATGTTTGTGTGTTTGTGTTGGAGTGTAAATTTTGAGGGGTAAAGGGTGTGTGTACTAAGGGGATTCAGTTAAAATTGGTGGGTAGGGGACTGAGGGGACATTTCCTGATTACTCACAGTAATGCCCGCTCACCCTCCCCACCAAGGGTCCCTAAATGTCTAAGGCAGAGTTAAAATTGGCGGGTATGGCGCTAAAAGGACATCTGCTGCTTGCTGGCAGTGATGTCCAAGCACCCCCCCCCTACCAAGGGTCCTACACATCTAAGGTGCAATTAAAACCGAGAGGGGGGGGCTATTCCACACGGCAACCATGGGAGGGGGACCACTGCCAAGTAGCTCCTCCCCCCAAGATGCATTGCAGGCTGAACCCCCCATCACCCTAATAAGAGATTATATGAGGAAAAGGGTAAGTCGGGGACAGCTGGTAGACTGTCCCCCGGTGGTCAAACAGCTGTCCCCCGAAGTCAAAACTCTTCATTATTGTGTCTAAAAAAGGCAATAGAAATGTCATAAAATGTCTGTGAACTCATTTTTGTCTTTTAGTTTGTCTGCTGCTCGTGTCTTAGCATCAGTTTTTTTAAAAAGCTGTTTTTTTTTATATTAAAACTGTGTCATGCTTTAATGTGGGTTTCGACTTTCTCTTGACATTGTCAACTCCAACACCAGATTGTTTTTTTATCCAACAGTTTGGGAGCTTTTTCGGAAAAGTGTCTTATTTAGTTTCTTTCTCTTAATCTTCCCTGTGGGAATCCCCTTCAGCTACACCAGCATGTCTTTAGTGTAATTCTGTTGTGAAAATGGAAATTGTTCCATATTTTGTGGAAAACTTTCATTTTTCAGAACTTATTGGTAGAAATACAGTCACTACTAACTAATTGTTTTTGGGAGGCTCTTACCGCTTTCATTTTTTTAATAAATGCTTTTATCTATACGATTAGCCCAAACAGGAAAAAAGATGTACAGAACGTTCATGGGAAAACATTAGTGAGTAAAAAGATGGTAAAAATATTTTTTTACTTGCACTAAGACCTACAGCAAAATGTGAACCAAAAGCATTAAACAATATTTACAGTAAATTTGTGTCATGGTTTTCAGGCGAGACAGACCCAGACGCTGGAACTCAGAATGATCACACAGGTGAGTAGCTTGGTAAGTGATTTTAATCACAGGGGTAGATGACAAGATTGTTTCTTTAGCAGGCTGTTGATCCGGACGAGGACGTGGCTCGTGGCGAGGCTGGAGGTAATACTGCGGCAGAACGGCTCCGAGGTTCTTCAAGGCAGCAGGTGAGTAGCTGATGACTTCCACACGGGTGACCTTCGTGTTGACAAATTCTGAGACAAAGAGGCATAGAGTGAGAGCAAGGCAAGGTAAACGAGAGCTAGACGAGAGCTAGACGAGAGCTAGACGAGAGCTAGACGAGAGCTAGACGAGAGCTAGACATGAGCAGGCAGACCAGGCGTAGTCACCATTAGGGGTAACGAACTGGCGTCGAATGAATGAGCTGGATCTCCTTAAGAGCAGGCTGGTTGATGGGGATGAAGTGGCCACAGCTGGTGGAGTCAGGAGCAGAGCTGAGGGGGGCGGGGCCGACAAAGGCACCGTGACAATTTGATCTGTATATATATATATATATATATATATATATATATATATATATATATATACATATTTCTGTTTCACTTCTCTGTCCTTAAACACAGAAATGATTTGTTTGTGCACAGCATGGTAGTTGGGAAACTGTTAGACACTGTGGGAAAAATCTGAGAACAAATCTTTACAGACACCTGCATCTATCTGAAAAGTAAGGCTCCTAAACTTCAAACTATTCCTTTTAAAAGGCATCGTTTCCTACTGGAAAGTGATCTCTTTCAAAAAAATCTACAATGACATCGTGTGGATCTCTTGCTGCAGCAACAAATCGCTCACAGCAGGACGGGCTGAGCTGTATGCCTGACTGCTGGCACTTCACGCATCCCATAGAACTTTGAGTTCAGACAGTGTCAGTTTAATGTCTCACTTCAGAAAAGAATCTCCCAGAATACTACAGGGTAGTCTTTTCTTCTAAATATAGGTCAACTTTTATATGCTTTTTGTTCAAGTTCTATTGAATTATAGAACTAGGAGAGAAACTATGTCATTTTTGTTAGGTTTTATCATGTAGCAGCTACTAAGTTTGAGGGAAAAACATGCTTATTTTTGACAATTACCTACATCTACACTGTTACCAATTGCCCTCAGAGATTATTTGGAATGGTATCCATTTTTTTCTATAAGTAAAGATTCACAAAAAAAGTTATAAAAATCTATCTATCTATCTATCTATCTATCTATCTATCTATCTATCTATCTATCTATCTATCTATCTATCTATCTATCTATCTATCTATCTATCTATCTATCTATCTATCTATCTATCTATCTATCTATCTATCTATCTATCTATCTATCTATCTATCTGACCAACTCTCTCTCTTCCAAATTCAATTTGAAAATGTACTGCTTATATTTATTATGAAATGCTTACACTAAATGTTTACTACTCTATTACATACTTTACTATTGAAAATTGGAAAAACATTGCCTGGTCTGATGAGTCTCTATTTCTGCAATGACATCCAGATGGTACGTAATGAATTTGGTGTCAACAAAATAAAAGCATGGATCCATCCTGCCTTGTGGCAACGGTTCAGGCTGATGGTATTTTTGGCATACTTTGGACCCCTTAGTACCAGTTGAGCATTATTCCAAAAACCACAGCCTACCTGAGTATTGTTGCTGACCAGAGCAATGAGTTCACTGCACTCAAATGGCATCCACAGTCACCAGATCTCTACCAAACAGATCACCTTTGGGATGTTGAGAACGGGGAATTGACATCATTGATGTACAGCCGACAAATCTGCAGCAACTGTGTGATGCTGTCATGTCAAAATGGACCAAACTCTCAGCCAAAACCAAAGCCAGCTCATTGGCAAGAGCAAGACCTGTGCAACTAACAGTTACCTCACTGCCAGTTATCAGATACCCAGCAGGAATAATAAAATGGCCAAAGGAAGAGCTACAGACCACATATGTTAAGACCCAAAAGCTCCTCACCATACATGGAGGGTTCCATCCAAAATCCAGCACCCTGAGACATGCTTCCTTGCGGCTGGCATACAGTCTCAGCACCCTGAGACTATGTGCTACCCGCAAGAAAGGAGGCAGTGGACTAGAGAGCATGGAAGCCAATATCCAAGATGAAACATCCAAAATACATAGATACATCAAGCTCAAGGCCCCAGCTGACAGTGTGCTTAGTGAATGTCTCAAGCAATGGCGAGCAGAGGATGCAGTGCTGGAGGACAGACCCTCGTGGGAGGACAAGCCTCTGGACCATAACTGAAGTGGCTGATATCAAGAAGTCATACCAATGGCTAGAAAGGGTTGGCCTACAGGACAGCACTGAAGCACTCATCCTGGCAGCTCAGGAACACGCCCTGAGCACCAGAGCGATAGAGGCTCAGATCTACCACACCAGACAAGACCCAAGGTGTAGGCTGTGCAAAGAGGCGCCTGAAACAATCCAGCACATAACTTCAGGGTGTAAGATGCTGGCAGGGAAAGCATAAATGGAGTGACACAACCAAGTGGCTGGAATAATATACAGGAACATGTGTGCAGAATATGGACTGGAATCCCAGGTCAAGATGGGAAACACCTCCAAAGGTGGTAGAGAATGAGAGAGCAAAGATCCTGTGGGACTTCCAGATCCAGACTGACAGGGTGGTAATGGAAAACCAACCAGACATTCTAGTGGTGGACAAAGAACAGAGGAAAGCCGTTGTGGTGGATGTGGCAGTGCCAAGTGATGAAAACATCTGGAAAAAGGAACAGGAGCAACTAGAGAAATACCAGGGACTCAGAGGAACTGGAAAAAGCATGGAAGGTGAAGGTGACAGTGGTGCCTGTGGTAATTGGAGCACTCTGGAATGTAAACCCCAAGCTTTTCAGACATCTCAATCCAGAAAAACGCTGTGTCAGGAAAAGCTTAGACTCTGTGCAGGACCCCCAACCTCCCAGGCATCTGGTAGAGGACCCGAGCTTGGGTGAGAAACCACCTGTGGATGGTAATGTATTTTTTTTTTCCTGTGCATCTTTCTTTAAACTTATGTATCGATGATGCTTTTGTCCTGCCACCTATCATTTTTACTCATCTCTTTCTTTGCCTTTACTTTCCTTTAATGTTGGTGTTGTAACTTACTCTTAATCATAATACACTTGTATATTTCTTTCTTAACAACATTTTTTTTATTTCCCTCTTTTTCAGTTTCCTCTATCTGTCCTTCTGCTCAATTGTGAAATGAACTGATGTGTCAGCTGAGTTGATCATCCCTCCAGCTGCTGTCTGCCAACTGCATCTCGCCTTTCTTCATGTGTCGCTGTCTTTCTTTCTCTTCCCTCTGCCTCTGCTTGTCACTATTACCACCCCTCTATTCATCCTTCACTCTATCATGTCTGCTTCTCTCTGTTTCTTGCTCATTGCATCCATTCCATGTCTGCTCCCGCTGTCTCTTTTATTTCCCCCAAAGACAGACCTGTCAAGACGATTCAGCCACTTGTCCACACTCAGTCTGACTCCCTTCTGTGGGCATGTGTATGTGCATGTTCTGCATGCTAGATTGAGTTCACCTTTATACATATGTATGTGTTTATGTGTGTGTTGGAAATAGTAAAGGAAGGTGGAGAAAGTCTTTCTTATCATGACCATGGGAAAGCCTTAATTTTTTTATGTAAGAGCTGTCAGAAGGGTTTAAAGCAAAGTAATGGGGAAAAAATAGATATGTTTCTACTAAGGTAAACATTTTAAACAAATATAAATAGACCTGAACAAATTGGAGTAGGAAGATAAAAGAATAAAGAGATGGAAATATACAAATAGAAGGCCAACAGTAGCAGTAAATAGATTGGAATCTTTCTGGGAACATGGAAGAGGGAAATATGACGAGCAATAAATACAAAATTTAAATTCTTTGGAAGGTGTTCAGTAAAAAAAAATAAAAATCAGAGTACTTTTG
This sequence comes from Oryzias curvinotus, assembly GCA_023969325.1. Classification (NCBI taxonomy): domain Eukaryota; kingdom Metazoa; phylum Chordata; class Actinopteri; order Beloniformes; family Adrianichthyidae; genus Oryzias; species Oryzias curvinotus. Next base: position 21,589,803 of record CM043718.1, on the reverse strand, counting down.
GATTTAATCCAAAATCCGATTTTTTTTCTACACTTGTTTATTCCCACTCAGGGTCACTGGGTTGTTGGAGCCTAGCTTTTGGGAGAAGACTGGGTACGTCCCGGACAGTTCGCCAGGCCATCGCAGGGTCGAAGAGACAACTACACATTTTCACATGCATATCTAAGGGACAATTTAGAATCAACAATAACCCTATCAAGTATGTGTTTGGTTTGGGAGAAAGGAGTCCCAGGAGAAAGCTCACGCCTGCAAGAGGAGGACAAACTCTACTTAAAAGTTTTATATAAAGGAATTTTCTTATTAATGTTTTTTACGATTCATATGTGCTTACCATTAATTCTTTTGCACATCATGGGACGGTTAATCTATGTGGGCTTACATTTTAAACCTTTAAAAGAATTAATTGTTTCACGTCTTCTTCCCATTGTCTCAAATAGTACGGTAATTTTCCTTTGATCAATATGTTTATTGGAGAAGAGTCAAAGCCATCTTTTCTACAAACCTAATTTTTATGTGTAAACATGCAACAATAACTTTTTTACTGCATGCTAAAAAGTGCATTTGATACAGAGAACACAAACATTTGATTAAACTCTACAGGAAAGTCTGTCTGAAAATTGATTGACTTTGAGAGTTAGCCTCAAGTGGTATCTTTATTTTCAAAACAGTAAGGTTGATGCAAGCTCTTACTCATAAATCCCTTCACTGCATCCGCTGCAGACAGTAAGCCTGTCTCCATGCTCTAACACAGCTGAAGCACACAAAAGTTGAACAAATGTGTAAAATATGAAGAGAAAAAAAAACATTACAGACCATAGGACAGTTTTTCAGGGAAAAAATACAACCATGAAAGAGGAAATAACTTAAGGGGAAATTGTTAGCCAGACATAGTGAACTCATTACATTTTCTCTTTAGAACAAATTTCTATCAGAAACAATACCTGCGATTAACAGTGGTTAGTTTTAAACAAATATGAAAGTGCCTATCAGCGTTAATACATTTTGGGTAATTAAACCAAACAGCTTGAAATGGCTTTAAATAACCAGAAACAGGCAAGAGGGCAGTTACTGAGCAGAAACTTTCACAAGGCATGTTTGCTGAAAACCTGCTGAATCCCCGCTGGCCTGGACTCATATTGTCCGTAAGACACCAGGCCACCGTGTTTATGCCACTGTTTCGCATAATCAATAAAGTTGTAGTTTTTGATTAAAAGAAAAGTTTGATCCAGAACTAAACCAAGTGAGTGTTAAGTCATCTTTAGAAAATTGCTTACTGTTGGCTCCAAAGAAATAAAATCAATTCAGTCGCCATCTTTCCTTGTAATACAGATGTTGTAACTAGACATCATCATTAAGCAGGGACTACTCCAAAATATCTTCCTATTTGGTCTTAGTTTTAATGGTGTACGTAAAATTTCCTTTGATATTACTAATAATTAATGAAAAGAAACACAATTTTCACGAGTTTGATATTTATTAGCCCAAAAATGAAGACAAGGAGAAAGCTGAGTTACTAACTCAAATACTTTCTGGCTGATGTAACTAGTAACTATAATTAATTACATTGTCACTGTGAATCTGTGACAAACTCTGCCAGCAGTTCTGTGTTTTGATGCAAGCCTGCTGATGACACTTTGAGACACACCAATTTTACATGCAATATCTGACTGCGTACTACCAACCCGAAGGAGTACTATGGCCAGGTGGTGCTACTCGTTCATTAAGTGACGTTGCATGTTTATGATAGTTTGACTGATGAACTTGGGATAACTTGGCAAATAACTGGCAAAATCAGCTTTTCAAACCAGCAGAATGTGGAAATTGATGCTACAATGAAGAGCTTTTTCTTTCAAATCTTTTTGATATTGATCCCAATAAGTAAGACACACTGTACACAGTGAGACCATTACGTGAAAAACACAAAATGAAGTGCGTCTATTCAATACAATAGCCTCCCAGTTTTTATTAATTTAATTTATTTGGAGTAGTTTATTTAAACTTGCTGTCACAAGACAAAACTTTATAGCAGAATCATAAGATGTTCATCCAAATGCAGAGTTGATTATGCTCTGTGGCTTTAGCATGTTCTAAAATTCATTTTCATGTTCTTATGTAATTTCTCAGTCAGACAGCATTTTCCATGAAGCTAAAAAGGAATGAATGGATAAAATATTTTTGACTAATGCTCTAACACAGACAGATAATCTATTGCTCCAGCTTGCTTCCTTGACATAGATGTGTTGTGTTTTGACATGGATATATTACGTCGGTCATTTTACTCCAATAAATCAGCATTTCTATTCTCAAAAACAATTACAAAAAAAAATAGACACTAAACACAGGTATAATTTTGACGAAGTATGATTGTGCTTCATTGTGCAAATACACCTACACAGAAATATGACAAGAAAATATGTTTTACTGAGTGAGCTTCCAGTTTTTGTCTTGATCTTCAGTCATTATTCATCCTAGCTAATAATCAACTTACATGCATGTTTTGTAAGATGGAAGCAAAAATCAACCTACGTAAGCATTTGCTTTTTCCCACAAATAACAAAATACTGTTGAAATATTTCTCCATACTGACGTTAAGCATCTTTTGTGGTTTTAGTCTAGTTGCACCAGAACTGTCCTACTCTAGATAAATTTGATTGCATTGTTGCTGTTAAAAGGACACTCATTAGGTTTTCATCTAGAACATAACAAGCAAGCGCCTGTTCGTGCTGCTGCTCAAATGTCAATCATCTTAGTCTCATATAGACAATGGCTAATCACCAAGCTGTGAAGTGACCAATCGTGCAGTCACATTGGTGTTAAATGTCAATCATCTTCAGTGGATTGGCCGAGGGACTCTGAAGCCAGCTGGCAAATTAGTCATCTGATTTGTACAAAAGCAGGCCCACATATGTGGATACACATAAAATGTTATCACTCTAAAGCCCCCGAGACACACACACATGCACACATACAGTGGGGCGAAAAACTATTTGGCAGTCACAGGTTCACCAAGTTGTCCTAATTTCAAGGATGAGAGAAGTCAGTAATTTAGGTTCAACATGGGTGCACTTCAACTGAGAGAGAATGTAAAACAATAATACACAAAATCCCATTGTATGATTAAAAAAAAAATTAATAATGGTGCAGAAAATAGGTATTTAGCAAATAAAAACAATATTTTTTGTCCTCACAGATGTTTTACTTCTTCTTTAAGAAGTTCTTCTATCCTCCACTTGTTACCTGTATTACTGACATCTGTTTGAACTAGTTATCTGTGTAAATGACACCCTTTAGCAGTCAGACTACAATGTCTCCATCACAGCCAAGTTCAAAGAGCTGCCCAAGGACACCAGGGACAAGACAGTACACATAAATAAGACTGGTATGAGCCAGATCACAAAAAGCAAGCAACAAAGGTTACCATTAGTAACACACTACGTAATCATGGATTCAAATTCTATAGTGCTCCTATATGTCCCCCTCCATAAGCAAGCAAATGTGCAGGTCCATCTAAGTTCCCCAGAGACCGTCTGGATGATACAGAAGAGGACTGAGAAAATGTTACGGGGGCAGATGAGATCAAAATGGATCTCTTTGGTATAAACCTTTTTCGCCGTGTTTGGGCAGAGAAGAATATCAAGTTGCATCCTGAGAACCGGGCTGTTTTTCTCCAAAGGGTACATGATGACGGATCCTCATAGAGGTAAGGATAAATGGGGCTATGTGAGGTGAGATTTTGGGCAAGAATATCTTCTATCATTGAGAGCATTCACGATGAAACATGGCTGAATCTTCCAGCCTGACAATGATCTCAAACACACCGTCTTGGGAACAAAGGAGTAGCCACCTAAAAAGCATTTCAAGGTCCTGGAATGGCCTAGCCAGTCTCGGGGACCTCAATTCAATAGAATCTGTGGAGGGTGTTTAAAGCCTGTTGCCCAGCAACAGCCGCAAAACATCATGGCTCTTGAGATCCGCATAAAGGAAGGGGCTGAAGCAGCAGCTACAGTGAGGGCAAACTTGGTGAAGACCTACAGGAAATGTTTGATCTCTGCCATTAACAACCAGGGTTACTTTACTAAGAACTGAGATGAACTTGTGTTACCAACCTTAATTCAAAATTCAAATATAAATGTAAATAAATTGTACAATGAATATTTCCTCTTTCTTTTTTGTTATCTTAGAGTTGAAGTGGGCCTATCACAAACATTACAGACCATATCTTTTGAAATGGGACAACTTGCAGATCTGGTGACAGTCACATGCTTCTTTTCCTCGTTGTATTTAGAGACAGAGACAGTTGGTGAGGAACAATGATGCATATAAAAGTCAGCAACAGCACTCGGTCCATAGCTGTGACAGATATGACACAACACTCGAAGTGATGTGTCAGTAGTTGATGGGTCAGTGCGCTCAAACAACTACTCAGAAAAATACATAAAGTATGCAAAATAAAACGCATAATCAAAGCACAGTATCTAGCTCATATGTAATCCATATACTGTACATATCAAACAGCAAACACCTCGTGCAAATCAGTAATAATTTTATTGTTGTCTTGCTTTTAACAACATTTAGCTTTGTCAACATGTAGCACAGTTTGAGGCAATACTTTAGATATGATACACTGAACAAAAATAGAAATGCATCACTTTTGTTTTTGCTCCAATGTTTTATGAGATAAACTCAAAGATGCAAAACATTTTCTATAAACACAAAATAAGATTTTTCCCAAATATTGTTTATACATATTTCTAAATCTAAGATAGTGTTGTCATTAAATGTCCATTATAGTGGTTTTATGTTTTGATTACTCTGGCAGGCTGTGACTTCTCCTGGATGCCCTCCCCTCCTCTGAGGTCTGTGAGAGTCACAGCTGAAGTCTATTTCTCATTCAGCTCCTTTGTAAGGGTAGCCTTTGTGTGTTCAGTGTCTGAGCGTCTTTGAACCTTCTCTGATTTTGGTTCTGTTCATTCTGGTTATTAAAACCTTTGCTAATTCGAGGACCTGCCATGTCCTTCCTGCTCCTGGGTTTCATTGTTGGTCAAACTGTCACAAGTGAGCGCTTCTCCTTTGCTGAGGTAATCCATTGCACCTCACAGGTGTGCCATATCTAGATGCTGAGCAAAGGAGAAGTGCTCACTATCACAGATTTAGACAGATTTGTGACCTATATCAGAGTGAAATAGTTATTTTTGTGTTTGTACAAATTGTTTCATATCTTTTAGTTCATCTCATGATGAATGGAAGCAAAAAAATGTTGGATTTATGTTTTTGGTCATTGTATGTTTGTTTTTCAGATGGATTTACGGGTCTGCTTCTTTTCCTTTGAACTGGGTATGTTTTATCCAACCATTTATTTTACTTTTTAATTTTTTTATTTTTTGAATTGAATCAATGTATTAATGGTAAATTGATCATACTTTTTGTGTATTAGAATATGACTGATCATGTCATAAACTACTCAAGTTGCATTAAAGCTAACCCATAGATCTTCTGATGGCTTGTGGCCATCAGAAGATGGCCACCATTTTTCTTTTTTTAAACATTGCTTCCTGGCGCACTTCATAAACAGTAATCACAAGTTAAGCTCTAGTGGACATTATGTTACTTTGATATTACCATTTACTCTTAGAAATTGTTATAAAGGAGTAGAAAAATGTCAAAGAAAAGTAAAGTACAATATCTTTCTTTAACACTATAAAGAATCAGAAAACCATGTAAGAAAGGATGGACAGTTGTTTGGTTTACCTGATTGGTAAACTAGCTTCATATGTGGTCACATTAACAGAAGTTCATGTCACTTGGTCAAATCAATTTGGTAAGGAAAGACAAAATTAAAAAAACTACATCAAGAGTCTTCAAGCTTCAACATTTTTAAATGATGGATTGTTTGTATCCAGAACTTCCCAACAACAGTTTTGTTTATAAATTCTTAATGTGTCAATCAAATCTCCATAGTTTGAATTAGTAAAAGTATCAAAAGAACCACTGAGTGGTATGGTATGGTCCAATCTGGTATTTTCTGAATTTCCATTATAAAATGGACCAATCAAATCAGACCGAATCGTACCATTTTTGGGCCCATGTTGGTTGTAGGTTGATACAAAAATGGAATGGAACGGTTTAATGTATCTCTTTTGATGAATTGTAGAAGTTGAAACAGTTTTCATATAGTCAAATGGTTTAAACTTATACCACATCTGAAAATGAGACTTGAAAATGAGATTGTCTTGTATTGTGAAGCAAATAAAGGTATAAATCAAAGATGGCATTAATGTAGATAACAAACTAAATTTAAATTCTTTATGACTCTTTAAAAGTAGAAAGATAGGTATTTACGTTTGAATTGATTTCCATGATCCCTAGAGTACCGGTATTTGTGACTGCTTCTCTTTCCTGTTTCCACCCACAAGGGGTTTTTTTTTTCTGCCAACACACTTTATTGAACTTTTATTTAGGACTGTTATAAAACAGTGTGGCATCAATCGTGAATCTTTATTAGGATCTCAGTGTGTGACACCTGCAAAAAAAATAGGTTTCTCTAGTAAGTGCTTAAAATTTAACGGCTTTGAAAGTTGACAGGAATCTACAAATGAACAAAGTTAAGACCCCTGAAGGTGAAGTTTATTGGCATTTCTGATGCTTTGGATGCCACTGAGGTACTCTCTTTAAAAAGGATGTGGCTGTTCAATGTTTTCATTGGACTTGTAAAAAGAAGTTTGCTTCTGTGATGGGAGATGCACGGTGGGACAGTGGTTAGCGCCCTCCTCTCAGCAAGAAGGCCCTGGTTTAAATCCTGACTGGGACCTTTCTGTGTGGAGTTTGCATGTTCTTTTTGTGCATGTGTGAGTTTTCTCCAGGCACTCTGGCTTCCTTCCACAGTCCAAAAACATGCTTCATACATTTCTGTGGGAGTGATAGTGTGCCCTTGCGACAGACTGGCATTCTGTCCAAAGTATACTTAAGAAAATTGATGGATGGATGGATCTCCTTGATGGAACTGTCAAATCAATAGTTAACAAGTTATTTTATTCTAGTCAAAATAATTGTTTAAGCAGTTATTTTCATTTTTAATCATGGAAAATTGAGCATCCAAGCCACAGACTGTCCAGAGTTTGCCTTGTCTTCTCTCTAAGGTAGCTGAGATAGGCTGCAGCAACCCCGTGACCCTGCACGGGACTGAGCCCAAATAGAAGATGAATGGATGCATGGAAATAGAGCAACATTGTTTACTTTCATATATCACAGTAACTGAGATAAATGAAGACAAAACTTAGAATTGGACAGTTCTTAAACTAGACCCTGTCTTACAGTAGCCTTAAGCCACCAGAGGCTACAGTTAGTAGTGGACTTCACCAATAAGCAAATTTGATATCCTCCCAGTAGTTGCTTTCCTCACTGCTACACTTTCAGGAAAAAGTTGATAATTATAAATCAAATGGCACATTTGATTTACAGTTCAAAAGTGCACATGCTGCAAGAAGAACTGTTAGAAATATATTTTAGGTTATGATGTCCTCCATAAAGAAAACAGTAAGTTGTATGGCAGAATTGTAATAATTTTCTTTGAAAAGTTGCTTTGTGTCTTGACCATGCACATGTGTTCTGGAAAAAACAACTACTTACTTTGTTGTGTTGCAGAGCCAAAGTGGTATCAATAGAAAGACAAACACAAAAAGATGGAGCTGCTCATAAAGTGGAAGATCCAAAAAACGAAAGGAAGTGGAGTATTAGAGTAAACTTATGTGAATGTTCCAGAAATACTGCACTTCAAACTCCCTGTCATACCTTATTTCTCTCTCTTTAAATTACAAATCTATGACACCAAAGTACAATGGTAAAATATAATAATAAATCTTAAAATCTCAACCTTGCTCTGCCAACCAACAGCAGAATCACACTGGGGGTGGTATGTGAAAAGGGTTTTTAAAACACATACTGTTCCCTACTGTTTCTTTATTTAGTTTTGAAGAAATAAGTGTGATACAAAGAAGCAGCTCTTCTTCTCTTTCTGTGTGAGTTTCACCTGTGTGTGTGAGTGTGTACGAGCTTGCTGGGCTGCTTTGGTTTTTACAGCTTAGATATTTCCTAAAGGCTGCTGCAGCTCTCATTCAGCAAATATTTTCTGACAGACTAATAAACAGACTAAAGAAAGGAAAAATAAATAACTGAAAAACAGCAAATGTCTCATTTTGCTTTAGAGATTCACAAAAGAGAACAGAATTGTTCTTTATCCCTTTTTTAATAAGTTTGTGAGATTATTGTTTCTTGCAAGAAATGACCACATTTTGGAAAAATATTGAGAGCCACCTTTTGTTTATAATTCATGGTGGGAATCAGTCAGTGACAATAGTTGTGGGGCTCAAAACCAGTTTTCTGCTGTGCTGTTTTCAATCTGGCCCCTTTCCCTCATTTATCCTAACAACATTGCATTATCATTTATTCAGGAAGTTGAATAACTCAGTACTTTTCTCCTCATTTTACTGTTACAAAAAAAAAAAGTAAAAAGCTGGTACTGTCTTTCAACATGCCATTCTAGAAAAACAAAGTGGAACCCACTAATCATTGCCAACTACTGATTGTGTTTCATTTCTCATATCAGCAATCTTTTCATAACCATAGCAGGTACACACAAAATTCACACACTGGTCTAACCTTTACTTGTAAATGAAGTCCATACGCCTCTCCTTCTGGGCAAACATCTCTGTGACTTTAGCACAAAAGTCCTCCTTATCTTAGTTTCTAAAGTCCCTCAGTCTCAGTGAAGATGTGTTATTACTTTACGATTTGAATGTAAGTTCAACTTTGAGACATTTTTTAATGATAAAAATGTTTTTGCTGTCAGTCTTAGCAAATCATAAAATAACGGACTGCCAATGAACTTTATTAGTTACTGATAACCAATTGAACTGAATTTGTCAATTCAATTCACTTTTGTTTATACAGCCCAATATTACAGCACAGTTGTCTCAACCACAGAAGAACAGAAAAACAGCTCATCCACGCCCTCGTCATATAGAGGCAGAGCAGCTGCCTGTCTCACCTTCTTCTTTTCCTTATATCAATTCTCAACACTAATCAATTCTCAACACTAAATAGACAATAGACAAACATGAAAGGAATAGTCTATTCAATGGAGTACATGGAATAAAAATGTCTCCAATTTTTTTTGTTTTTTTAAAGCGTTGCATTTTTTATGCGCTCAGTTTGGACGGGATTGGGGAATCAGCCGTGAGGCAGAGCTCGGTGCTTCCTCACCTCGCAAACTACGCTGTAATCAAATATGCAAAATACTACAAATTTGATCAAAAAACGAATACACTTACTAGAATCATACATAAAAATTACATTTTTAGCACAGATTAGAGCATATATGTTTCTTTTACTACTAGTATACATATCGTAATGGCAGAAAATGATGAGGAGAGATGTATTTACAAGATCCTGTTAGGCAAACTGCTCCATACCTGGTACTAGTTTTTTTTTCTTGATCTTGTCCTATTTTTCTTGTAAGCACATGTCCGAAATAAACTATTATCATATCACAGCATACCGCTCTTAATTTTTGTTTCCAGATGAAAGTGAGTACAAATCCCACTCTTCACATTGGCTCCAGTTGAATAATAATAATAATAATAATAATAGATTGGATTTTTCTGCGCTTTTCCAGACGCTCAAAGTGCTTACATTGTGTCCATTATTCATTCACTCCTCATTCATACTTGGTGATGGTAAGCTTCTGATGTGGCCACAGTTGCCCTGGGGCAGACTGACAGAGGCGTGGCTGCCATTTCACGCCTACGGCCCCTCTGACCATCACTGGGATTATCCATGCACCTTCACACATCAGTGGAGCCACACTGGAGGCAAGGAGGGTGAAGTGTCTTGCCCAAGGACACAATGACATTTTGGCTGGTGGGAGCGGGGATCGAACCACCGACCCTTCGATCATTGGACGACCCGCTCAACCGCCTGAGCCACTGTCGTCCCTAAACTACCCTAGTTTAAATCTTTTAAAATGAGTAAAACAGCATTTCCCTTCAATGAACATAGGTCATTGAACAACCTGTGAACCTCACTAGAACTTCTGCTTTTCTTTCTGAACAAATATTCTGAAATGAGGTTGGTAAGCTGGTTTTAAAATGATCTCCTTTGTATTCATGGTTTCTGATTTTCCTTGCTTTTTTCTTAAACCATGGAAAGCAATAAAGGATGGTATATTCTAAATTGAAATGTATAGAATTACATAGAAAAAAAATCATAATAATGCATAAAATACAAAATAATTATATACCGGAGTATACATAAAAGAAGAGGACATTTAACCTCCAGTTACTATTATTTTTCTTGTTTTAAAGGCTCATGTTCTTCCCATTAAGAAAGGGTGTATAAATGAAAGCTATGCAGAGTAATTTTTGGAAACAGGGTTTGATTGGGTAATTCTTCTAGTAGCATTTTGCAAAGTGTAAACTGCCAACCAGCAAATCATTAAGTTCTCTTTTGCCTTGAGGCATGTGAGAGGGGTAAGTAGAAAGGCTTTTATGTGATAATAAAATCCTAAATTACACTTTAGGGAGTGGACTTAAATAAATAAAAGCACATAAAAACCCAAGGCATACACATCCCACAAGTACAATCAAAATAAATCGAATCAATTAAAAAATTGAATCAATTCATGACATTTAAGATTTTTTGGGTGTTCTGAGCTAAACTAAATTCTGTTTAAAACCACTGGGGGAAAATTTTTAGGACAGCGAATACGTTGCTTTACTAGCTTAATGACAGGTTCTGTGACTGGTCTGGCACAACTGCTGAGCTTTGAAGTACAATTTCAAATGGACCATAGATGTGCAAAAAACAAACAACGAAAAAAAAATCTGCCCTACAAGGTTTTGTTTAATCTCCGATTGAGTAATAAAGTAGTAATAAAGTAAAATAAATAAAGTAATAACGTAATAATTCTGCATGAGGTTTAGGGTAGCCACAGCATGTGAAGCACAGTATTAGTCAACACACCAAGACAAAAAGTGATCAATCAAAATGCTGCAGTAAATGGTTGAAGGTATGGTATGGTATGGTATGGTATGGTATGGTTTGGTTTGGTTTGGTTTGGTTTGGTTTGGTTTGGTTTGGTATGGTATGGTATGGTATGGTATGGTATGGTATGGTATGGTATGGTTTGGTTTGGTTTGGTTTGGTATGGTATGCTAACTTTAACAGCTCCTAATTTACTTTTCTTTAGTTTTACCATTTCTATAAGAAAATCTTAGTAAATGGATGTACTTGGTAATGAAATTATGGATGAGTACCTCCACTTAAGAGAATCTTCTTTACTCTGTTGTTTATTAAGGACCTAACCCCTTAGCTAATTTTAAGAAATGTTTTCTAGTTTTGTTCTTTCTCAGAATCGAGTATGGGGCATTTGACAGATTGTTACTAATTTCACATTATGCTGCCTTCCATATTGTTTCAGTGCTGTACTTTGTATCCCGACAAAATCTTGTCTCTCTGGATCTCACAGAATGTGGCACACCTGGGAAATGAGGAGGGATGTTTCCAATAGTGGAGCAGGTCTTTTTGTAATCAGTAAGGTCTCAAGTTCATGCAGATCACATGACTCATCTGCCACAAAGTACATAAGGTGAGCAAATTCATACAGCAGACAGATTATTTGATCCCCATACTTCTCTTCAGTCAAAACTAAATAATAAGTCCACTGTAATAAATGGTAATTTTTAGGGATACTATCTCTGTAGGCCAAGGAAAAATCCCTGAACTTCCTAATAAAATATCTGGAACAGCAGGTCAGTTTGTCTGTTTGCTACCTAACAACACTTAAATTTGTTTATTTTTCTCCATACCTTGCATGTTTCACCATATGTGTAGTTTTGTCCCAGTCATCCTTGTTTATATTAAAGACCTTTAAGACACTACTTGAAGTGTGTGAGTTGCTAAGGATTATGAGCCATCAGGTTTTCTCACCAAAACATTATGTAGTTTTCATAAATACTGCTTTAAATTTAAAATAAGATGGGGTACTGTGCCCAATGCTCTCATGGTAAACCCCACAGTACACTCTGTTTTCCACTTGTACCTTTTTGTGAAGCAGTGTGGGGTTTTTTTTATAAGCAGGTTCTGGTTGGCTCAATTTTCAGCCCATAGCAGTTTCTTCTTCCTAAAGAAGTAGAGGTGCAAAGCCATTTTAATCTCTGTACATCATTTTTTAGGACCTATTGTTTTTTCCCTTTTCTTGGAACACCTTTAACCACAAACAGGCTGCTTTGCTTTTCTATTTATCTGGTAATGAATGCAATACCGGTTATATTTGATTGGTTATAAAAAATACTGTTCATCAAGCCCATTCCGTTGTTTCATATTTTCTAATACTGCACAAAATTCATTCATCTTTTAAAGCTGCTTTGTCCCTTTTTGGGGTCACTGGGCTGCTGGGGCCTATCCCAGCCACTTGTGGGCAAAGGCAAGGGACATCCTGGACAGGTTGCTAGTCTGTCGCAGGGCCACAATCACACACCTATGCACACTCACATTCACACCTATAGACAATTTAGCGTAACCTGTTAACATGCACAAAAAGTTTTTTGTTATTGTTGAGCTCAAGTTGCTTTCTGTGAAGAAATAACACCAGACACTTGTATACACGGAGGACAATTTACAGAAATGAAAACAGCTGTGGATGATTGACATAAACTTGGAGTGATAGGCAGGGAACAACTCCGAACATGACCAAAACCAACTTAAAACCCAAACTAAACCGCATGATCCTCACAGTATCCCATCCCAAAAGGGCAGATCCCAGATACCCAAACACTTGGAGGAGGGAACCTTGAAGAAACAAAACGCCGAACCAGAAAAAAAATTAGGGTTCCTGCAGCCAAACAGATTTGAGGAGCATCAAAGAACCCCTCAGGAACAGGCATGGAGAGTGAACCTTCACAGGAAACTTGAAGAATGACCCTGGCATTCCCCTCAAGAACAGAATGGCATGACTTGAACATGGCTGCAGGAGTCTCCTGCTGGGTCCCAGGTGTTGAGGGGTCATTGTGTCAGGAACTGGTTGTGTATGACCCAATCGTCAGGAGGCTTGGTGGCAGAAACTCAAAATTTAATACATAAACTTACACATGACAAACCACATAAAGAAACAAAAGTGGTGGCAAAGCAAAACAGATGACCTGACAATGGAAAATTACCTCTCAGATAAACTACAATACAGAAAACCTTCAACATTTCTAATGTAGTCAATGTAATGTAGTTTTGGCTCAAGGAAAAGCAGCAGCAAACTAGGGATTTTGGGGAAATAATGAGTGAGTGGATGAGCACACTGATTAATCTCACTGTGATGTAAAAAACAAACTGATTATGATTAAACAAGCTGCTAGCCCACATGATGAAAGGAAAAGGATGAAAGTGACACTACAATAGCCTACATGTGAGTGAGTCTCTGAGTGCAAAAAAAAAAATGAATAAAAGGTGGCAGAAAAAAAGGTTAAACATCACAACACCAACAAAAATAATGGAAACCAGAGTGATGCATTGATCCTTTAATGAAGCAGCCTTACAAATAGACTCGAGTGCTTCAGAACATGTAGGGTGGCACATATGTGACGTGCAATTCCTGGAAAGAAAGACACGGAAGCTGTAATGTGACTGCACTTCTGCAAGAAATGAGCATTTTTTTACTGCAGATAAACAAGGATACTCGAGGGGGGAGTGGGCACGAGAGGATGATTTATGTTCAGAAAATGCAAGAACCGAATTATCCAAAAGAGACCACAGTTTAGAGAAAACAGATGGTACTGACTAGAACAGATTAGTCAAAGAGAAAAAATAAACAGGGGTGACAAAAGAGTTTTACAAAGAGAAAGAGAGCAGCAGGTAACTGAACGGCAAGCTGCAGAAGGGTCTCTGTTCTTAAGCCAAATGCTCTTGCTTTTGAATGCTAGCCAAACATTTCTTTTTACATGACTGCATTCCTGGCCAGAGTACATAAAAAATTAAATGCATGCTCTCATGTAAATGCTTCTTGGTCTGCAATATAAAAAAAGAGTAAAAAAATAAAAAAAGAAATCTTAGTAAAGTTGCATCCGTTTTTATAAGGCACATTGTAAAATTGATCTTGTGTAACAAAAGCACAGCAAATACATGTAAAATTTAAATATAGGCCTACTGGAATTTGTTTAGTGTTCAGGGAATCAAGAAAATCTTTGCCAGGTAGATTTATTAAGTTTTAAAACTAAAGTATGATGCCTTTAGTATTCTTCTTTTTTCATTATTAATTTTGCTTTTAACTCCTTGATACCTAGGTTTATTTCCAGCTGCATGTGGGGTGAAGCTAACAACAACAAAAATGGAGGTCCTTTTTTCCGCTTGGCTTTTGGTACTTCACACATGCAAAGCATTTAATGCTATTTAAAGACAGAATTGCTGGTGGCATACATGGAATACAGCTGCTTTCTTTTGGAGCTTTCTGTTGTCGTAATGACCTTCAGCCAATCAATGGGTTTCAACAGTATTAAAATAACATGATCACGGTCAATGGGTCTACAATGGAAGCACTCAAAAACTGGACCGGACCGTATTACCGTACAGCTCAGTCAAAACAAGGCTTTAGTGAGACAAATGAGACACTCATAACTTTGTCAGTCAGTTACATTTTATTATTTGTGTTCACAGTATCTCTAGGAGTTGTTTGTAACATGTTAGAAGTGTCAGCCGCGTTAGCTCATTCACATTACCTGTAATTCCCAACCTCTTATGAAACTCTTAAAATAGATACTGCTAAAACAAACATTACTGAGACTATGGAAACTCGAGAGTTGACACACGTATAGGGCACTCCAGATTACAAGGCACACTGTGGCTTTTTGGAAAAAAAAAAAAAAATTAATAAGGATTTTAAATGCACCTTATAGGTCTACAAAATACTGTAACAGAAGCGGTTTGCATCGAAGTGAATTCAATATTCATCACTCAAAGACAGACACTTTACTAAATTTAAAACAGCACTAGCACTGCCAGCATCTTCAAATGGCTAATCATCAGTCATCAGCTGTGTTGTCTTGCTGGAAGATAAGTCAGTCTACTCATTGATATGGACAAAATAAAGGTCTGGACTCTTGGAAAAAAGACAAATGGTTTCACACTGAAACAAAATAGGACGGGCATGAAAATGCTGTGTTTCACAATTTTATTATGTCTGATCGAGCCTGAAATAGAGAGGAGAAATAATACATTTGACAGAAATCAAAATGGCATCTGAATGAACTGGCTGAAATGGGCCAACTTTATTTGTGAGTTTTATTCATGACCTGTCAAATTGCCACAGAAAACACTGTTACATTTGAATGGGATGTTCTGGGCTCCACAGCATAAAGCTGATTTCTTTCCTTCACCTCTTCAAAGAACGAGAGGCTTCCTTTTTTTTCAGGGGACATTGCTCTTTCTCCTACACAGATGAAGCCTTGTATAACAGCAATCCAATGACATGAGAAGCTCAAACTTGAGGAGGAATGTGATAAATACCTTTGTCACATTAGCGATCTCAAAAATTCAACTCCACACAAAGACAGTATAGACAGAAGTCCAAAGGACTCTCATAAATTTAAATATACGTGAAGAAATATCGAAAACCAGCAGAAAAAGACAAAAATACTTACACATGGGAAACGTTTCATGGCAAGCAAGTCATAAAATGTTCTTTTTATAAACCCATTTTAATATGACTTAATAGATAATCCATAAAGAGCATCCTCAGATACCTTCCCTTGAGCACTTATACTCGCTCAGGCATGGCTCCAGAACCAGACCAATATTTGGGTCGCTCAGGAGCTTTTTCTTGACAGCATCTTCTTACACTCATCATCTTCACCTAGGCTCTCATGTCTGTCACAGTAGCTGTGGGGCCTTATTTCCCTTTCATGAACAGATGCAGAGTAACCAACGCCTGCTGAGTGGTGATCGTCAGCCGACACGCCAAGGAAACATTTATTTGGTGCTCATCATCCTGGCATGGTGTTTTGTCACTGACTTCAGATTGTCTTGCCAAACCGAAAGTAAATTATTTAATCTGTGCTCTGTGACACTTTAAGTGATGGTTTGTCTCCTGAGGGTGTGTTTTGACATTAAGATTTTTTTCCTACCCTCCAGGCTGACAGTTTGGTAATAACAGAACACGGAGAGGATGAATTTCCTCTAGCTCCTTAAAGAAAAGAACCCATCTGTTGGAAACAGTTTTTTTTTTCATCTCCAGAAGGGAATGCATGAACACTATGCTGGCAGTGAACATTGCAAAGATGTACATCTTGCATTTCAACTTGCCTTAGAGATAAAAAAAAAAAAGAACAATCCAGCTTATTCCACGACATCAGCAAAGGAGCATTTATGTATCATAACAGCTGTTGAATATGCTTGCAGTATCTTGGTTTATTTTTTAAAGTTGTAATTATCTGTGTTTCTGATCAGATTTTAATTATTTATTAGTTAGCAACTGTATTGTTATCACTTCTTAAAAAAAATTGCATTTTCTTAATTTTTATTCTGGTCATTACAAGTCTTATGTTCTACCTCTCAGATAAATTAAATTTTTCTTAAATATGAAGTCTAAAAGAAATTCTCTTTGGAGATGTGCTGTCTACTGTCTTTTATAATCTTTAGGAATCCCTGATAATAAAAGGTCAATCCATTTGTGATTGAAATGTGAAACATTTAATTCTAACTACTTCTAAATGTCTCTATCCTGTTCCTCTCAACCAAGGTTTGTGTAGTACTCTGAAGCCTTCCTTGATAAATAAAGGAAAGGCTGTTGTGACCACCTGCCTGCTTCACTTAACAAACCATAACTGAAAAACCATGCTCTGTGAAAAGAAAAAAACAAAACATCCCCATGTGTGGCCTAGATGTGTCTGTGTATTCACTAAAACAAAAAGACTAATGTTATCGTCCTTAACTGTGTCCATTTTTTCCTAATGTCCTCAGACGGATGAAGCTACTTGCTGAAGTGCTGAAACATATCAAGCAGAGAAGACAATAATTCTTGATGCCCTGACTCAACTTCAAGAAGTCACCTGAATAAATGAGAATCTTTGTCAACATATTTCTCAGCAATACAAATAAAAGTTAGATAAGAAAAGCAATCAGCACTTGACAGCCTAAAGGACCAGTGAGGAAGAGACAAAGAGGTGAGTATTACCTTTCAGCACATGGCCCAGAACCATGGTTAGTAGCTGCTGGCCTTACCAGGCGAGCTTGTTGTTGGGAACAAACACAAGAGGACACAGCTGTGCCACCGGAGCTCGACAGGTTTATTTTTTTTGCAGGCACACGACACAGAACACATTCTCAGCTCACAGTCACAGAGAAAAAACTCTGGTGGACCACAGAACAACAACAGCCAGTGGTGCCCAAACTGAGTAGATTGTCCTTTCCATGTTGTTTCAAAGGCAGCCACAAACAAGTGTAAACAAACCATGAAAGTAGTCAGCCATTAACTTGAGGGAACAAGAGGCTGTCAGAAAAGCTAATGCCTCAGGCACAACTGCCCTTAAAAACCCACTCCTATCAAAATTGTTTTGTCATTTTTAGGCAAAGTCAAAAAACCTGTGTGGTTTTCTAAGACATAGTTTCCGCAGAGCAGCAGGAGTTCATCATCTTGTGGCCCACCGATTGTAGTTTAATGTAACAACTCAAACAGCATTTCTTCATCAGCTCCTGTTTCACCACGATTTGAATAAAGAAATACCCAGAAATGCAGTGTTATTCTTAATTTTCTTTTTAGAATTCCTTCATCATGCAAAAAATGCCACAAGAACATGTTAGAAACACCAAAAGCAAATTTTTCATTAGAGTGGGTCTTTAAGTTGGTCATGCAAGCCTCAGGAGAACTGTAAGGCATACCTTATTTTTTTTTCCTTTCAGTTTTTCTGTTCAGGGATTGTCACAGCAAATCAGCTTCTCTGTCTGCTTCGCATATTTTGGTTTGGAAAAGATTTTACATCAGATGCCCCTCCTGACACAACCCTCTGTATTTACCCAGGCTTGGCACCTGCACAATGAGACCCTGGCTTGGGCCCAGTCGTGGCTACATTACTACAAGACAAACCTACGCTCCCCTTACGATACGTATATCTTTCTATAACCCTCCATGGGCATGGACAACCCAGAAATGTGCAGCATCCACATGGGTCAACCCCAATACCAGGCCATGTGACTGAGCAGAGGAACAGCAGTCACATTAGCCCTTTCATGAGCTTCCAGATGAGAACCTGGTCTTTGTTTCTGCAGTCAGGCTCAATAGGGGGACAGGCACATCTTAGACTCCTTCATGGACTGTGGGTCGCAATTTTTTTCTGGGGGCATGGAACAGGCTGCATGGTTTCCCATAGAAGTCAATATAAAATTGTGTTTAGTTATGGCTTGAGGAAAATACTGCAGTAACTCTTTACATTGCTAAAGTGAGCCACACAGTATGGCAGAATGACACTTACAGTCTGATGGGAATGAGCTTTGTTATACTAATTAATTTGTAGACTCCAAAATGTGCAAAATAAAAAGGCTATAGTAGGATATTTTGGCAGCTGCCCTAAAGAGGACACTTAAAAGGCTTTGGGTCTGCTGGTCCATTGAGACGACATCTCAATTTCAGCCATTTTCTGTTTTTTTTCCCTCCTTGTTTCTAGGTTTCTATGAGGTTTTTTTTAAGACTGCGTTTCCTTCCCCATCTGTTCTTTGCCTTTGACTCAATGCCAGGAGGCCAAAGCCCCAAAGAGTAACATGTTGAGGCGTCTGACTCAAAGCAAGCCACTTCCACATATCACTACCTGTCTCTCACATATTGTCAGTCGTTCCTCCCTCCCTTTGTCCTTGAAAGACCACTGCCAATATTTTTTTCTCTCTGTGGGCAAACCCATGACGTGCAGAAGGGTCAAGTCAATTTACAAAGAAGCAAAAAGAAAAGAGAAACTGATGGCAGATGACAAACAACTGATGTCAAGGAAAAAAAAACAAGTTCAAAGAAAATAGCAAACTGTAACACAACCCCATTAATATTAAATAGGTAGTTCTGCTGGGAAAAACAATGCAGTTTTAATGACAATAACATAACAATGTGAATCACACATTCAAACCGTGGGTGTTTAGTGAGTGAGAAATATAAGAAACTTTTCATATTATTCATCCGTAAAGTTGGCTTGTTCTCATAAAATTAGTGCAAGATTTTATTCATTGCCTAGAAACGTGTAACATTTAAATGAAGATGTTTGAAATAACACTAATTCAAACAAAGTGTTGATGATACTGAAGTACTGAAAGTGCAGCTCTTTAAAATATTTGTTTCACTTATGTTACCCTTGATCTTAATGTCAAACGCATGAACGATAGCTCGTAAGACATGCATGTTGAGCTACCAAGACTCAAGTATGTTTTTTCTGAGGTAAAGTTGGGTTGTGTCCCTGCAGGGGGAAGGGTAGCTGTTTTAGTCTCTTTTGTAATAGACTACCAGTTTAAATACCTGGATTGAGTTACTTTCACTTTCTTATCTGCCTCAAATAGGAAGTCAAAATGTTGCCACATCGTTGTCTCTTTTAAAGCTGTTTGACAGCTCAGTCTCCCTTGCTTTGTAATGTTGGAATAACAGTGTGCTATTTATGCAAAGGGTCATCCTTGCCACATTTTGTGTTTTGGCGTTCTTCCCACACTCTCCGATGTGTACAGGTTAGAACTGCAGGCAGGCCGATGCAGCCAGTAGTGAATAACAGGATCAAACTCCCACAATTTTCTCTTTCAGCGGTTTGCTTTGCATAATCTTACTGACAATAAAACAAACAACGAGCACATATGACACCTGCCTCTCTGCTCTTTACAGGTATGATACCAGTCCAAACAGCTTGAAAATATTTAAAATTTGAAGTTAAATGTGAGCCATAGATGATGTAAAAATCAGGTTAAATTTAGCAAATTCTAACCTTGCTTGAGACAAAAAAAATCCATCCATCCATCTTCTTAACCCCTCTATATCCCTTTCACGGTCACGGGGCCGCTGGAGTCTGTCCCAGTGGGGGGTACACCCTGGACAGGTCCTCAGTTTGTCACAGGGCACACAGTCAATCCCACACACACTCACACATGCACACCTAGGGACACTTTAGAGTAAACAATTAACTTACAAATGTAAAAAAAAAAATATTTGGTGCAAAGTTAAATTTCATTTTCTTTCTTTAAAAATTGTTTTGAGGTTCATGAAACTTTAAATGGCTAGAGGGAGTTACCGGTAAGTTTTCCTCTAACAAGAAATATCAGACTGGTTATTAATAATGAAATCATTTTCTTTTCTTTTAGACCCAGACAAAAAAAAAATGATGGTTCTGCTCTGAAGTGTAAACTCATGTATATAATGCAGAGCCTTTAGCCATCAAGCTCCTTTCTTGTGAAATCAGCTTTGTTGTTTCAGTTTAAGATGCAGACAGCCAGTGACTTTCAGAATAAACTCAAAATATGTATTCATAATAAAGCATAATGTTGAATTTGGTCTGGGTGACCCTTTAGGCCATACTTTTATCTAGGATATAGGCCAAGGTTGCTGTTTTTCCTCCCTATGTGCCTCGTTCTGCTCCCTTTACTTTCTCGTGTGCCATGACTGCAAACACCTGCTAATCAGAGAAAGATTACCGTATTTTCCGGACTATAAGTCGCACTTTTTTTCATAGTTTGGCAAGGGGTGCGACTTATACTCCGGAGCGACTTATATTTGAAATAAATTACATTGTTGAATAATTTCACATGTTCGTTATTTTCACTGACAACTGCAAGAGGGCGCTCCAGGCTCGGAGTGGTACTTAGTGGTACTTTCATACTGTCAAGTATGTTTGTGACCTGCATGCTCCCACACTTAAATACAATTTATTTTAATTTAAGTAGTATTTTACTAATAATTATCTTGTTTCAGGTTAACAAATATGTATCATTTTATTACAAACATTTGTATAACATTTTAGAACATTTACCGGTAGTTATTTTTTTTTCTTTTAACCCAATACAACTCACGCAGTGGTTTTATGTTAATAAAGCAGGCACGTACTCAGTTTGTTGTGCGTCATGTAGCTATTTAGCCTGTTCTCTAACCCCCTGTTATTTTAAGTTGCCTTTCAAGGTTCTTGGTCTCAGGTTTTTTAAAAAAATGTCCCATCAAAGTGCGACTTATAGTCCAGTGCGACTTATCTGTGTTTTTTTCTACTTTATAATGCATTTTTGGGCTGGTGCGACTTATACTCCGGTGCGACTTATAGTCCGGAAAATACGGTAATTTAAATTGGACTTTAAAATGTTTTAAAGCTAGATTGTTTTATCCCTGGAATTACTGACCCTTAATTTAATTAACAAAAATGTATATTTTTAAGACTTGATATGACTGTAATTAATGTTAATGTCTTTTATTTCTAAAAGAAAAAAATGTTTTACATTAATAATACATGTAAATATATGTATTTTAGAAACTTAAGTCACATCCAAGGCTCTTGCTTTGTAGGAAAGTGTAAAAGGTCACATGGATAAAAGGGGTTTTCATTTTTTTGCAAGTAAAACTTAGTTTGGTTTCAGCAATGTAAGCAGATGGACCCAGAACTTACAGTGTTTGTCAGAGCGAACTGTATCAGTAAACTGATAAAATGGAAAAGCCTCGACTGCAAAGCAGGTGATTATGTGCAAGAGAATGATTAATGATGATCAGCACTGGAAGCAGCCTGCATTCCTTAGAAACACTCAGCACCAGGATACAAAGGACAATTTTAAAAAAGTACATGGAAATAATAAAATATCAGATTTTCTTTTTTGCCTACCATCATGACTATGAATAAAAACTATAAACTGTAAAACTTGAAGACAAAGATAATCCTATTAGCATGCTTTCTATCATGATGGTTTCAGTCAGCCAGTGTGCATATATTAACAAATTTCAAAAAGGCTTAGTAAAAGTTTAAATATTTTGCTGCTGTCAATGTCAGATCTATTTACTTCCAGTTTAGGGGAAAAGTTTTTGTTAAATCTCAAATAACATTAAAACTGTTTCCATTGAACCCATAGCAGTGCAACGGCAGACAGTAGATCCTGAGAAGGGAACAGTTTAATACAGTTTTTAGAATTCAGCCGAGGGCTAAAGTTTTGTAGAATTTTGAATCTTGATCAAGACGTGTTTAGTGTCTCAAACAGCTTTGCCAAGCTGTTCCGAAAGGGCCACAGTATAAGATTAACTTTGTACTTTCTGTCTCTGTCTTTTTGGAAAACAGGAAACTAAAAATTTTTATTAAAGAAATACAATTATTTCCCAAATTCAGTTTGGTGTTCTTTACTTATTGTCTTGTGGGAAATAGATATTATGAAACGTAGATATTTTGAATTCAAAAATTGTTTTATTCTAAATGCTGTGATTGGTGTTTTCATGCAATTCTGTAGTCTTAGAGTTAAAATCATCTAAACAAGAGATAGTAAAGCATTTTGAGTCATTTCACTTTGTATTGTGTCTCTTAACTAATTCACAGATGATATTATACAACAGTGTAATAGTAAGTATGTGTGTATTTGTGTATTTCTAGTTTCGAGTTTGCCTGCCTGCTGCAGCGGTGTTTATTTTGGTTTTTGGACTTTAAGTTATTAAAGATCTTGCTTCCCTGGAACTCCTGCCTCCTCCTCTCTGCGCCTGGGTACTCCCTTAACCCCCTTGATGACATTAAGTTCTTCCACTTCTGTTTATTTATTTATTTTTTGTCCAGATGAGGACTATTTAACTTAAATTTGTAAATTTACAATTACTGACATAAATACCAGGGATCAAGTGTGTATTTTGGCACAAACAACCTGCATATTTGGTTTACTGATTGTGCAATTTTTTACATTGACATTGGGCAGGATAACAAAATTTACAAGAGAATTATCACACAAAGTCAGAATCTAAAACCCTTTAACCTTTAAGCCCACTGAATCAATTAATTGACAGAAAATTCACATTTTTGAAAATTCATGTTTTTAAATCATTTGATGAAATCTACAAAATAATGTTGCAACATTACTTGTTATATATCTATATAGATATTATATCAATTATTATATTGGGTGATTCTGTAAATGTTCGCTTGCTACAATGTTGGTTTAAAATATTGACGTAAAATTAAAAAAGCACCTTATTTATCCACTGTCTTAGATTTTTCCCCACTAATTATACAGTTAACATGGTGTAACTGTATTATGAAGAATCAATTATTAACAAATTTTACATTCATTCATTAAAAAAATGAACAACAATAGATGAAGAATAGAGTTAATCTTACCATACTGTCTGTAAAACCTTTCCCGTCAAAAGCATTTTTGAGATTTCATGGAATAAGCCATTTTGAAAAGACCAGGAAAAGCCCTTCTACTGCTCCCAGTGGAATGAGGATGAACTACAGGGCAGAAAACGGACCAAGTCATATCCAATACGTTTGTAAAGAAAGTTTGGATCATGGTAAGGAATTAGAGCCTCAGAAATGCGCATATCAAATATGATATCAAATCATCAAATCAACCTTTATTTATATAGCACTTTTTCGACAACAGATGTCACACAAAGTGCTGTGCATAAAATACAATAAAATTTAAAAACAAGATGACAAGACAAACCGTGCGACAATCCCCCCCCCCCCCGCAACCCCCCCCCCACACACACACACACATCAATAAATAAATAAATAAATAGATAAAATAAAAAAGTGATAGAATGTAGAGACCTGGCTTTGTCCTGAGGTGGGAAAACGATACTTTGGGGACATGTCCACACCAGCGACCCCCCAACCCAAGTTCACGGAGTACACCACCACAGAACCCCCCAGATCCGATCAAAAGTGTCAGACCCAGGAGATCCCACTGCAGCGACCCCGCTCACTGAGAAGGGTCAGTCACCGATGTGGAGGATCCCTCAGAGGAAAACACTGGAGTGTAATAAAATGTAAAACGAACAAATTTAAAATATATATAAAACATGGAGTAAAAAACAAATAATTACATAAACCTTAATAGGCATATGAAATAGTAAGAGCGTCTTAAAATTAAAAGAGTAAATAAATAAATGTATTTACATACACATATAAAACTAGTTAAAAGAAAAATAAATGAATTAAAATATTTAAAAATAATAATAATAATAAATTAAAAAATAATACTAATAATAATAACAAATAAATAAATAAATAAATAACAAAATTAAAAATCCTTAAATTCAACTAAAAGCTAAATTAAAAAGGTAGGTCTTAAGCCTTCCTTTAAAAACATGAACAGTCTCTGCAGCCCTGAGGCTCTCTGGGAGGCTGTTCCACAGGCGAGGTCCATAAAAACTGAATGAGGCCTCGCCGTACGTTTTTGTTCTAACTTTTGGGATAATCAAAAGGCCTGTATCAGAGGACCTCAGGGTCCGCGAAGGCTCATACTTTAAAATCATGTCAGATAAATATGAAGGCCCGAGACCATAAAAACATTTGTAAACCAATAAAAGAACTTTAAAATCAATCCTGAATTGCACAGGGAGCCAATGCAGCGATCTTAAAACTGGTGTAATATGTTCCCGCCCCCTGGTCCTCGTCAGAACGCGTGCTGCTGAATTTTGCAGCAGTTGAAGATTTGCTATTCTTGTTCTGGGAAGACCAGAGAGCAGGGCATTACAATAATCCAATCTGCTGGTAATAAAAGCATGCATTAGCACCTCTGTACTGGCAAGAGAGAGAAATGGGCGGACTCTGGATATATTTTTTAGATGATAAAATCCTGTTTTTGTGATGTTTTTAATTTGTGGGATAAAATTCAACTCAGAGTCAAAAATGACACCCAGGTTTCTCACACACTGAGAAGTTTTGTAATTCTTTAGTTTAGATAAAACTATCTCTCTCTTGTCTTCAGGACCGATCACTAAAACTTCTGTTTTGTCCTGGTTTAGCTGTAGGAAGTTCTCTGCCATCCATGACTCAATGTCTAAAATGCATTTTAAGAGTGTGTTGACCGACTCTTCATCATCAGGAGACACAGCGATGTAGAGTTGAGTGTCATCAGCATAGCTGTGGAAACAAACGCCATGCCTCCTGATGACGTCCCCCAGTGGCAACATATATAGATTAAAAAGTAGTGGGCCTAAAATTGAACCTTGGGGGACCCCACAGTTGATGTCGAAGACCCTTGAGGAGCAAGTATCCATACTTACGTAAAAACTTCGATCTGTGAGATAGGAATAAAACCATTTTAGTACGGTACCAGAGATGCCCAGACCTCTCAGTCTGTTGAGTAAAATACTGTGATCTACAGTGTCGAAAGCTGCACTGAGATCCAGTAGTACCAGAACTGAGAGTTTCTGACAATCCAGGTTACATCTAATATCATTTACTATTTTAACAAGGGCCGTCTCTGTGCTGTGGTTCGTCCTAAAACCAGATTGATATTTTTCAAATATGTTATTTCTAATTAAAAACTCATTAAATTGGATTAAAACAGTTTTTTCAATCATTTTACTTAAAAATGGCAAGTTGGATACTGGACGATAATTGTTATAGTTGTTTGGATCTAAATTACTCTTCTTCAGAAGAGGCCTCACCACTGCCGTTTTAAAGGCAGCAGGGAAGACACCTGTCTGAAGAGAGTAATTTACTATATTTAAAAGCTCAAACTCAAAGAAGTCATAAAATGTTTTCAACAACGATGTGGGGATTGGGTCTAAAAGGCAGGTGGTTGGCTTTAACTGGGAGAAAACCTGACCAAGTCCCACAGCATCAACCAGGACAAAACTTTCCAGTGTTTCCTCTGATAAATACAATGCTATAGATTCATTAAAAGCAACACCTTTTTGAATTAAAAGAGTAGATCTAATAGCATTGATTTTACTCCTGAAGTGGTCTGCAAAACTCTCACATACAGCATCTGAGGCTGCTATGGAGGACCTTTGAGAGTCTCTTTTAGTTAAACTGTCTATTGTTTTAAAGAGAACTCTAGGATCATTTTTGTTTTGTAAAATTAAGTTTGAGAAGTGGAGGGTTCTGGCTTTTTTTATTGCATGACTGTACCTCGTTTGCTGTTCTTTAAAAATTTCGCGATGTACAGTTAACTTCGTTTTTCTCCACTTCCTCTCCGCTCTCCTGCATTCGCGTTTCAAGGCTCTGATTGGTTCGTTTTTCCATGGTGCTGTAGCTTTAGTTTTTAACGTTTTAGTTTTAAGTGGAGCTACAGCATCAATGGCTGACTGTAGTTTGTTGTTAAAATGTTCAACCATAAAATCACATGATACAGGTAGAATCTGAGCGGGAGTTTGATGTAAAATATTGATAAAATTTGCAGCCACATCAGGAGTTATGTATCGTTTCCTCACAGTTCTCGCTGGAGCTTCCTGTCGAGTAAAACTGGTGATATTAAAAAATACACAATAGTGATCTGACACAGCCATGTCAACAACAGAGGACACACTGCAGGACAGGCCATAGGTTATCACCAAGTCTAGAGTGCGCCCCCTGCTGTGAGTAGGCTGTGTGACATGCTGTGTGAAATCCATACAATGCAGGAGGTTGAGAAACTCCTTTGCATGAGCATCACTATCTTTATCAACATGTAGGTTAAAATCACCAGTTATTAAAACTCTACTATATTTGGAGTGTATTACAGATAAAAATTCAGAAAATTCTTGAATAAAACAGGAGGAAGGCTTTGGTGGTCTGTAAACAGTAACACATAAAATAGACGGGCTGTTAAAAGAAAATGCATGATGCTCAAATGAGGAGTAGCTATGTAGCGTGATTGTTTTGGTTGCAAATGAGCCACAAGCAATCGATGCAGTGCCACCGCCTTTTTTATCTCCCCTGGTAGAAAATAAAAAGTTAAAATTTAGTGGGGAAGCTTCAGTGAGAACAACAGGAGCATCAGCACCCAGCCAGGTCTCTGTTAAAAGAAGGCAATCTAAATTGTTGTCTAAAATGAGCTCATTCACGATAAAAGATTTGTTTAAAAGAGAGCGAATGTTTAAAACAGCAAAGTTTAAAACAGTGTGTGTGTGCAGATGAATTGATTTATCTTTTTTGTCCGGTAATGTGTGAATGTGATGAAGATATCTAATTGTGGATCTGGTGGATCTGATCTGGGGATGTTTATGAATATGAATATATATGAATGATTATACAGAGTTAAAGGTATAATTTGGCAAAAGTAAATGAAATCTCAGACTTAAGGCTTCTAGAGGTCACAGTAAGGCTCAACACCATCCCAGCAAAAACAAAGTATTATTGGAATAAACGCCAGACAGAGTGAGGTTAAAAAAACAAACAAATTGCAAACACTGAAGCACATCTAAGGTTTTTTTTTAAATAGATATACTTTAAAACATAGATACATTTTGTCATTTTATTCTATTTTATTTTATTTTGCTAGGATGGAATGAATCACAAGTTACAATGCCCCCCTAAATTATTCCCACCCCAGGAGCATGAATAATAGAAAAATATAAATAATTCATACCCCATGGGTATGAAACATTTCGGGCAGCACTGTATGTATCATAAATCCAAAACGTTTTATTTTGTTATATTTCTAAGTTTCCCTTGATGCAGTACACTGGAGCTTCCAATAGTGTGTCCTGTGTTTAGGTTGTATGCTCCTTACTTACCAATTTGAAATTACCATAAAAAGATGCGCTAACTACACATGTTTAGCCATATTTACACATGGAATTCAAAATCTGAGCCTTTTCTTCTAAGTTTAATATTGTGATCTTCTTTTATTTGCTCGAAGATATTGTATGTCAGCAGTCCTGTTAGGAAGTCTGCTTACAGCCAGGTTAGAATTATTGGTTATCTCAAAACAATGGTTTTTGGAGCTGCAGATTGGCTTTCAATGCCTGGAGAAATACACTGCCCACTGGCGATCAGAGTTAAACAACACTCCATTATATTCAACAACAACAATCACGTGTTAGACTAATCATTGAAATTATTTTGTTGTTAACACAGCTCCATTTTGTTTGATTGTATTTTTGGAAAATATAGAAGGTACATCCATAGAAAAAGTTACAGACTATGCATTTCTGGCTTTATTGCCTGACAAAGTGAAGCTTTTGAAGTTATTCCTGCAAATCCATTATGAAAGCTTAGATTACAGTTGTGCTTTTTCTGTTGTCGTGCTTTCCTTTAGCAGCCACACAGAAAATTGTGCAATGTTCACTTTATTCTGACTTATACCTCAATGATCTTATTCATATGCATGCATCTTATGTTCATCCATCTTCAAATAATTGAATTCTGTCCGTCATGCTTCACTGCACTTTGTAACAAATGCAAGCTCACACACTCGCCATTGAACATCATATGACTTTTTTAGATGATCATCTTTAAACCACAGGCCAGACATTGGTGCAGTTTTTTTTTAGTTTTTTTTTTGCAAAAACTTCATTATCTAAGATATCTATTTAATTTTGGAGCCTTGCTTGATATCACACAAAAAATATGTGTAAAACTGATTTTCCTTTCTTTGCTTATCTTTCAAAACTTTCCTTATCTTTAAAAGTAAAAGTAAAAAAAAAATGTATATGTATCACTTTAATTATAGATAATCATAGATTAAAAATTTGGGGAAAATATTGGTTTCTATGCCTAATCCTATAGCATACAAGTTCCTGAGACAGAATGGTTATGCATCATTATAATCAGCATGTTAAACTGTGTTAAACTGTTGAAGAATAATTGTTTTGAAATCATAAAAGATCCTTTGCAGGAGCTCCCTACTTGAAAAGTTCAGTTCCATAATTGTGAAAAATGTATGGAACTGTACCACAATTGTACCACCAATAACATCCACCTAGTTGTAAATATTGTGTCTATGGTTTTGAACTAAGCAACACTTTTTTTTAAGGCACCTTGTGTTAAAGATGCTCATTGAAGCAAGGCACTATGCAGTCTTCTCCACTGGCTAAGAGACTTTAATTCTGCAGCAGAGCAACTGCTGTACCAGGTGGAATACTAAAACTAGGATACCTCAAAATATGACAGGAATAAAAAAAAGAAAAGATTCTGAGAGCCCAAGCACAACTGAGTGGAAATCCAATTTTTATCTACAGGAAAAAACTATAGTGGGACCTTCACACCACCAGTGGACAAAATAATCTCTACAGAGGTGAAAGTTAAACTTCTTCCTCACTGGTCCTTTTTTGTCTGTCTTGTGTCTGAACAGACTGAACATAACTCAAAACCTATAAGGGCTTATATTCTTGGTCAAACAGTGAGAGGAGAAAAAATCCTTTAAAGTGTCAAAAGAAAAACCTTTGGCGCTGTCCATCTTGTTCTGCTCATCTGGGACCGGGAAATGGGGCAGCAGTCTAAGGAAAGATGCCCAGACTTCCCTCTCCCCGGCATTTTCCTCCAGCTCCTCTATGGGGATCCTGAGGTGTTCCCAAGCCAACCAAAAGACATAGTTTCTCCAGTGTGTCTTGTGTCTTCCCCAGGGCCTCCAACATCTAGGGAACAGACCTGAACAGCTCCTTAGGGAGGCATTCGAACCAGATGCCCGAGTCATCAACTGGCTCCTCTCAAAGTGGAGGAGCAGCGGCTCTACTCCAAGCTCTCTACAGGTGATCGAGCTTCTAACCCTGTCTCTAAGGGAGCATCCAGCCATCATTTCAGCCGCTTGCAACCTTTTGCATATTCACGCTAAATGCATTTTTCCTAATTACAGTGGGAAAACATGGTTGGATTAGTGAATAGTAGGGCTTACATCTTGTGAAATAAGAAATGATACACTTTGATACACCAAAGGGATTATGTTTTTGATACTATTGTATGTCATTTTTTGTGTTTGCTGTGTAATTTCCCTGTACCAAGAACCTCTCTGACAGTGTCCTGAAGTAACTATGTCTAAATCCCCACCAGTGTGGCAGTCTGTGGTAAAATCAAAATTGCTCCTTTTTGGGTGTGCGATGTAGATTGATACGATGAGTTGTAATTGCAGGAAACTGGAAACTTGGTAGCAAAAAAATAACCTGAGACATTTCCCATTATGATAATGTGGATCCTCAAACTGGCTGCTGTTACCATTATTGCTTTTCTCAGAGCTCTGTTTCTCCCTTTTTAAAGCGTGCCACCTCCGGCGAGTTCCCCAGCTTCTCTCTTGTCGACTTTCATGCCACTTCATTCAATGACTTGCCTGCCCTTTTATTGGCTCAAACCTGTTGTACTGCTCCCTTGCAGCAGCAAATTGACCAAAGGTGTGGGCCGCACATTGATTCTTCTGCTGGTGGGAACAAAATATTATGGATTTTTACTTACATTCATTGATGTTATTACAGCAGTGTGTTTTCATTAGACACGGACAGCCATTCATCCATAACAGCAAGATGTGGCAATATTTGACCTCACGCTGCTGCTGCAGAGGCCCTGCAGCAGTGGGATCAGACAAACCCAGCAGTCTTTAGGTGATAAAATACACTTGTTTTTTTTAACTCATGAGTAGATTATTGTGTTTTTGCTCTGCTCAATGTAGAGATATAAACAGCAAAATGTAGCTCTGCAAAATATCAAAAGCCACAGAAGCAAACGATTGTTAAATCCAGGGAATGAGGCAAAGGCAAATTTCTGATTTTGTGTTTGCTTCCTAAGAGTCCTTTATAACCTCTCTCCTCCGCGGTTTGGTCCCAAACTCTCAACAGTAATCTTGTCCAGCACCAATCAACCTCTCCAGATTTTTTTCTGCAGCTTAGCTTGTGAAATTTTATATCATTCAAATCATTTTTCCTCACCAACGAAATCAAAGAAAAACAAATAAAAAGAGTACTTTTGTAAACAAAGAAATGCTTAACAGGTCACGCTCAACTTTAAGGTCGTGTCACACAGTCACTGCCTAATTTTTGCGCATATTGCACGGATTAAAAATTGGTCATATGTGAACATATGTGGACAAAGTGAGAAAAGTTGTGGTCTTTACGTGAAATTTTCACAGATGTATCACAAATGAACCATGATAAATCTATGGAGGACGTATGCATAAACCACTCAAAGAACACGTAAATCAATGTAGAACATAAACCGTAGGTGATTATTGCGCCGTTTTAAGCAATTTATAAGTCATTTGTGAGTCAGTTACGTAATTTAAATTTGATATGTGCGCTGTATACGCCATATAATAGTTATAATAGTTATACAGTACAGACCAAAAGTTTGGACAGGCCTTCCCATTCATTTTGAATGACACGTTGTGTCCAAACTCATGGAATGAGTTTGGACATGGTCAATGGTCAATGGAATGGTCAAGGAAAGCCACAAATTACATAAACTACGTAAAATACACGTAAACTGCGTGACTCTCAACCAATCAAAAATTTTGAACAGCTCTAAACTGAATTCACGTGAAGACCTGTTAGCCGAAATCCTCGACGGACATCTGCGCACATTGATGAAAGACAAACACAAGCTAATAAATTACATATATTACATATGTATCATGGAAAAAACAAAGTTTCATACATGGAAAATGTACTACATACATACAGTGGCTGTGTGACACAGCCTTTAATGATGCAGTGCTGAGTGGGATGGTTGATAGTTTTACCAAAAGTTTAAAATGGAGCTACACGTTGAAGCGGTTTGAAAGTCGCACAAGATTGTTTCTAGGATCTTCATGACCCTGCATCTGCCTGAGAATTTCAGCACCATAAAAATATCTGTGTGTACCTGTGTGTTATTGCAGTCATGTGTGGAGGATTTGAAGCAGCTGCGCGATAAACATCTTAATCCTTCATAATTACACAGGATCACTGAATCATACACACATGCACACACTGCTCCTCTCAGGTGGGATCTCACACACTTCCTTGTAATTACCTCGTCTATCACACAATTGAGCTTTAAATGAATCGAGAGAAGGGCAAAAAGTACAGCTTTCGAAACTTGGATTACTGTAGAGTGGGGGGGACCACAAAAAGGCCAGGAAGGACAAAAAGTGCCATCTCTCTTATTAGCTTTAGAACTGTTCCAAACCCTGTCCCTGCTCTTTCCCTTCTTCCTGCTGATTCCATTTTTTCTTTTTTTTTTTTGTAGTGCACCTGCAATTGTCAAACATGATGCTACACGTTGTCCTTCTCCCAGTACACATCACCCAAAATACTATCATTACACCTAACCCCCCCAAGTGTCTCTCTATTCAAGAGAAATACTTGTCTATATACCACCCCCTTATGTTATCTGGTATGGTACAACTTGAAATTCACATTTTTTGCTTTTTGATTTATATTACTTCATATTTTCTTCCACATTTCACATTCATCAAAGTAGCCACCTTCTACAGGGATTGAACACAACTGCAGCAATCTCAACTGCAGCAATCTATCTTTACTATGTCTTTCTTCTTCATAAATCTTTTACTGCAAAAGTCATTATGTTTGAATTCATTTTTTGTTGCAAGGTGCTGCAGATTGCTGTGGCAGCTGTGTTTGTTCAGGTGTCACTGACCGCAGATCCAGCAAAACAGACCCATATCATAACGCACCCTCTTTCATCTTTTAATTTTTTGACGAAATAAATAAAGGTTCTGCGAGATAAACCTAAAATTCAAAACTTTGCTTCGATGATAATACCTTTTTCCAGTCTTCAGTAGTCCAGTGATGATGCTTTCTGGCCAAGAGAAGCCTTAGTTCTAACATTTTTAGTAAAAGCTTTTTGCCAAAACTCATCTTGTAAACCCTTCCACTCAATTTTTTCTTGTCTCTAAATTAAGACTGGCATATAGAACCACAGTTAAGTTGTGGTAATGCTATTGTCCCAGGATCTGGCTATCATACAGGTGTTAACACTCAGAACCTTGTCCTCTGATTCAGCTGTGACTCTGGATTTACTTTCTGTCAGTTTCCCTTTATTTTTTTATATTTTGATGGTTAAAAACTAAAGACTTTGCTTAATAAAATTGAATTTTTTGCAAGTTGTCTGTAAGAAAGACTTTAGTTTAAGCACTCGTTGGGATGACTTTTAAGCCTTGATCTACTCAATTGCACATAAACTGCTTTAAATGGTCAATGTCACGTTTCCCATTTCTGCAATGTGCATAATATCTCTGTTTTATTTTGACAGCTAAAGAATCCACTCTAATAAAATTGGTGGTTTTGGCATTTTTTAACATGTTCTTATGTCTTTTTCTAATGATGGAGAACATGTATAACGAAAATTAAGCTTACAATTGCATTTCTAAGTATTTCTTCATTCACATCGTTGTGAATTAGAAGCAGATGAAAAATGCTCTTAGAAAAAGCTTGTAGGTATGACATAGGACAGTGGTCCCCAAGCCCTGGGCCGCGGACCGGTACTGGTCCGTGGCTCATTTGGTACCGGGCCGCACAGAAAGAATAAATAACTTGCATTACTTCCGTTTTATTTATTTCGGAATCTGAAAGATGTTTTATTTTGAAAAATCGCCCAATTCTGTTACTTCAGTCTATGTCAGGGGTGCTCATTATGTCGATCGCGATCGACCGGTAGATCTTCAAGGACATGACGGTAGATCACAGGCGGCATAGATAAATGAAAAAAAAAGTACTTCTAAACAATCCACCAGCCAATCAAAATCCTTACCAAGAAGTACGGGTCTTGATTGACATGCAGAACGGCCAATCGAACATCTTCTAATACATACGTCACTGCACTGAGAAACTACAAATACACTGAGCGCAAATTCTATCTGTCGTCAGAAAATGGCTCTCTGCCTGCAGCGCGTCAATTCCCCGGGAGAAAACCACTCTGGAGTGTTCATTGAAGCCGCCCCGCGTGTGTCCTCCTACTATCAGCTTTGCGGTTCTCGCCCGATAAATACGAGCTCATTAAGAAAGCTGTGTTTTCCGTAGCACGCGCTTCGTACGGAGCCAGCAGCGCCTTTGAAATGCCTTACAGAGCCTGACATACGATAGTCGCTGCTTTTTGTTCTAGTAATAAAACGCCTCATATGTTAATACAAAAGTATCTTTGTGTAATCTTACTGTGTAGTTTTTAATCATCAGTATATAAACAACAATGTCCAAATAAACATGTAACTAATAAACTAACATTTAATAGCAAACATTTACTAATAGTATTTAAATATCTACTGTATGTCATTTTTGACGCATTCTAAGGCGCTCTTCTCGGTCACATGATAAGTTACCGCTAAAATAAAACCCAGGAACTAGCAAAGTGAGTAAAAAACAAACGTCTTTGGAAAGTTTCTCTGCCGAGGGGAAAAGGCCCAGCCAGGAGACAGAAGAGGAGCCTTCCACTTCCAAAAAAATAGAAAGCTACATTAATAGACTACTTCTTTTTTGCACCATGAGTGTGGGAAGGGGGGAGGATGATGACACCTGTGAAATGTCAACTGTTAAGCGTATCAAAATAAAAGCACAGGGTTCATCTTGTCAAGTATTTAATCCTCCATCATCCTAGTGCTACAATAATCATCTGCCTATATTTGAAAGACCGGTCCG
Source organism: Oryzias curvinotus (assembly GCA_023969325.1). Lineage (NCBI taxonomy): Eukaryota > Metazoa > Chordata > Actinopteri > Beloniformes > Adrianichthyidae > Oryzias > Oryzias curvinotus. The sequence goes on along the minus strand of CM043718.1, from coordinate 21,555,311 downwards.
TGAAAGTTTGTGTGACGTCATACCGGTCTGTGGCATGAAAAAGGTTGGGGACCACTGACGTAAGACCAACAGTCGACGGGCCACAAGCTTCCTTGGCCGCTTCATTCTGATGCATCCACTTGCAGACAACTATGTACGTCTTTGTTTTCCTCGTCTGGGTCAAAACTGTACAGCTGGATAGCTCCGATATTGCTAGCTATTTTTGTTGCACCGGTATTGTTAGGTTGGGGTTGTAAGGGGCTGTAAGCTAGCAGGATAAAATGCTTGGAAATTGATAAAATCATAATTAAAGACCGATGACAACGCTTTTACAATAGAAAAAAAGGTAAGTCTGACTTTTGCTTTTGAACTAAATTTTTCTTGGATGGTTGGAGTGCATGCAGATTTAAATTGCTCTCGAAATGGTAGAAACAGTAATTTTTGAAAACATAATAACTTGGACCCAACATTAGGTCAGTCTGCAATAGTAATTTGAAACAGTAACTGCTAACTGTTTTTTTTTAATGTCACTATCAATATCAGGGCTGCACAATGGCGCAGTGGTTAGCACTCTCGCCTCACAGTAAGAAGACCTGGGTATGAATCATGGCTGGGACCTTTCTGTGGAAAGATTGCATGTTCTCCCCGTGCATGTGGGTTTTCTCCAGACTGTCCGGCTTCCTCCCAAAGTCCAAAGATATGCTTCAAAGGTTAAACATCTACTCTAAAGTGTTCCTATGTGCATGTGGGAGTGATTGTGTGTCCTGCAACAGACTGGCGACCTATCCAAGGTGTACCCCGCCTTTGCCCAACAGTAACCTGGACAGGCTCCAGCAACCCTGTGACCCCAAAAGGGATATAGTGAGTTAAGAAAATGGATGGATGGGATGGATGGATTTCAGTATCACAGATTTAACTCTTAAAACATTCCTTTTCTTTTGATTCCCTTCTATTTCAAAATTTGTGATAGTTTTAGTCTAACATTAAAGAGAGAATTATAAAAAAAAAATCCTGCCCTGGGGCTGACAGAAATTGAATTTAAGTATGTGGTTAAAGAAAAAAAAAGCCAGAATGCAGGACATGAAAAGATCATTTTATTGCATCTAATACAGCTGAAGTACTCAGTCATATAAAATTGTCCCTTCTGGCAATGAATATGTGAGCAGAAACTGTGGCAGCAAATGATCTTTGAGTCCTCTGAAGCCTTAGATCTGAGCTGTCAGCATGATTCTTTCCGTATCACATCTTCTGTAGGTTTGGTTCAACTCAACCCCCCAGAACACTCTTTATCCATATATATTTTTAACACAGAAACCACATAAATGTAGTAAAGAAAAGATGGGGAACTATCCACTTTAAATCCCACATGTAGTTTATTTAAATGTACCAAGTCAAAATCAACGTTTAATGTTGAGTAAGTTTGACATGACAAAAAAAAAAACATAGAGGTAACCGTTGGTGCGACCATTGGCTCAGAGTGAGCCTGCCCCCATTTCCGATCATCCATCTGTTTACACTTTCTCCTATTAGCTTATGGTCCCTCACAACCCCAACCTAACATTAGCAGTGGTACAAAAATGGCAAGCATATTGGAGCTATCCAGCCGTATAGTTTTAGCAAGATACCAGCTCAGATGAGGAAAATGACGACTTAGTTAGATCTATTTTCTATAAGTGGATGCATCAAAACGAAGAATCCTTTTTCAAATGTAATGTAATGACAATACGTTATTCATCCTTTAACATGGGGCTAAAACAACTTAGCATGTCATTTATAATGCTCATTATAGGTGCACTTCAACTTGGCATATTTTTCTAAAAATCAATCATTTTTAAAGATTTTTTTATTGTATAACAGTGCAAAAAAAGTATTTAGCACCTAAAAAACAAGCAAGAACATCAGTTTAAACTCATCCACACCAAAAGAGGACAGGATGGTTTATCCACATTAAGCAAAGAATGAATGGAGCCATGTATGGGGAGATTTCCTTTCATCAGTGACACCACTGTGAAAACGAAATGTATAAAAATGCATGTTTTTGAGTATCAAGCAATTCAAACTCACCTATACAGATTTAGTTTTTTTTAGAAGGTTAACAAAGAAAAATGTCCCGGAACAACAGATACCATATGCAAACCTGCTACATGTTACCTCTGTATATTACAAAGATGTTTTTTGTATTGACCAAAGACTGCTTTATCAGCAAGTAAAATACTTCTTCATGGGATTATGTGGGTTTTTTCATTTGTTCCTTTAGTTAAGTGCCCAACGAGCACATACAAAATCTCTCATTTTTTAAGGGGGCAATTGCAGAAATAATACTTTTTTTGTCACTGCATTCTTTGACTTGAACAGCAGTGGCAGACATAAATAATGATCCCAAAAAAAGCAGGCATAAAAAAACACGTGTGAACATCTTCGAGGTCTAGTTGGATGATAGCCATGATGACTCGGATTGGTTTCTATAGGGTGAATTGTCTTTCAGTACTAAATATAGTGCTTACACTTGAAGAGGCAGTCCTTATTTTTTGTATATCTTTAGATAATTATTTGGAAGATTTTGAAATTGAAATTTTGAGAGTAAACAGTTTTTAAATCATTCTCAAACAGAACAAACTTGTAAAATGTCTGAAAAAAGCTGATTACATTTTAAATGTTTCTTATGCAGGCAAAAACTACCCAGATCCTTGCCTTTAATTATACCAGCTTGTTAGGAGTAGAAATGAGATGAAGTTTGAATAGTATCTTCTATTTCCACAACTGCCGGCAAATCCTTTTTGAAGCACCAATACTCAATAGTACTGTGTGTTTCAAAACTAAAAGAGAGAGGTTGTTTATTGGAAAACTTCTTTGTGAAGTACAGCGTTCAGATCATTCAAATCTAATTTGCAGGTATACAGCTTTTAGGAAAACAAAGACGTACATAAAGGTATACAGCAACATATCTAACTCAATAAATGTAAGTTAATGTTTTCTGAATTGTCACTTTTTTTGAGAAGATAGTTTTATTTCATTTTTTCATTTTAATAAGCAAATGTCATCACTATACTGTGATTTGTTTCCCCGTGTGGCCACACTATCTCTGCAGAAAAACTCTAAGGGAATTGAAAAATACACTTTGGCCTAAAGGTCTGTTTTGGAGTTGAGCTTCTGCAAGTACAGGGGCCTAGCTAGTCATCTTAATATCCCTACTGCTGGGACATCAACACAGAACTGCTGATCCTGCCGAAATATCAGCTTGTGCTTAGTAAAGTTTGACCAGTGCCATGAAATTAGAAAGGCTTAATGCAAGACTGAAGGAGAAATTCTCACCCCAACACAGAGCCCAGTAAGTCTGTTACCTGAGAAGCATGATGGTTGTTATATTTTCCACCCCAACTGGCAATGTGTTGACAATTTACTGCAGCTTTGCTGGACCATTGTCGCTGTTGCTAAATATTGCCATACTGCAAAAGTACAGCAGCGTTTGTCTAGCCATGGCTGTGGGAGTTGATGCTAATGGTCAAAAACTCAGCAGGATGTAGCAATTTGGTGTCGTAGAAAATCCTGACCTGGTCTGTGCACTGTCACCCCTGCTGAAAATCTTTTACTGAGGAGCCTCTAATCACTACTCATTTATCTTGTGGAACTCCCTCTAACACACACAAACCCTTCTTAACGACTATGGGAGGACATCATTTTCTATCTGTGCTCTGAAGCTTTGGAACGCTTTGCCACTAAAAATTAGACAAGCGCCTTCTCTATCTATTTTTAAAACTTTTGTTTTTCATAGCCAAGCCTGTAGTCACACATGACATTTTGCTCTGCTTTTTACATTCCAATTTTTTTGTTATGTTTTTATTAACATTTATTCAAATTTGTTTTTGACCATTTTCATTGCTTTTAATGTACTTCGCTTTGTTCAACTTTAAACTGTGTTAAAGCACTTTATAGATCAGTGTTTTTCAACCTTTTTTGAGCCGCGGCACACTTAAACCTTGACAAAAATCTCGCGGCACACCAGCATTCAAAAAAATAAAAAACAAAAAAAAAACGGGAGAAACTCAGTCTGTTTTGAACAGTTCCTCCACAATCTCACATTCTTTTTTTTATAATTGTGGCAGAAAACGCTGGAAGCTGCAGCTGTTTTTTTCTCTAAAAGATGTAATAAAAGTTAAGTTAAAAGATTTAAAAACTGTTTGATTTGTGTTCGTTGTGGTTTCAAGACGTTAAGAGGAGAGACGAGTTGGGTTACTTTTAACCCAATGCATCATGGGAGATGTAGTTCAATAATCCACCGAATGCAGAACGACCCGGTCTCTGAGCTTTATTGTTTTGATCACTTGTTCCACGGTCTGATACCGGATTCTGTGGAAAGCTACACCGCTAAAGACGAGCTTTAGCTGGTATTTTATTTGAAACTGAGCGACTTTATCAGCAGAATGCACAACAGGGAAGTGAAGACTTTAACCACTTCTGATTGGTCAGACTGATGACACGTGATTAAGAATCCAAGAATGATTGGTGGAGACAGTTAAAGGGGCGTGACTTTTGCTAAAACGGAGATTAAGCTGCAGCTAAATCGGTACTGTCATTTTTATCAAAATGTCTTTAATAGAATCAAATAAACACAAAGAAAAAAGTATTTTATGATCTGTCATATTCCTTATTTCTTAGTGTTTTTTAGGGCTTGTTTGGATGAGCAAAGAGGTGAAATCCTGGAGATCATAAATGTTTCAGTTAAGGGCAATTTCCCACGGCACACTTGACCATCTCCCACGGCACACTAGTGTGCCGCGGCACACTGGTTGAAAAACACTGTTATAGATAAAGGTGATGATGATTCAACCAGCTTTACTGAATCTCCGGCTACTCGTGAAATCTAAATCCTGTTCTCTCAACTTTTAACACATGCAAGTCCATCAACTGCCGCTAGTCCTTCAGGAATTAGCGGAAAAAGATCTTCTTTTTGATAGCACGTACGATCAGTAAATGTTCATATTAAACTGATTTAGAGCCTGCTTTCTGTATTGGACTTCAAAACATGCACAGCTGTTCCTTAATAAAGCAGTTGGCCGGTTTGCACACACACACAAGTGTATCCACCGGCCTGCACTGGTCGACACACAGTGATGATGTGCCAGCTGGCTGATTACCGCTGGGCCTCTCTGTCCAAATATTTACCAGATTTCAGACTAACTGACAAAATAAAACATAAGCAGGGAATAAAGTTTGAAGAGGGAAGCACTGATCCCAACTTGAAGGAGAAATTTACTGACTAGTGATAAATAGGATCAAGTAAAGAAGAGAGTAAAGACATCAAGAGATGATGACAAGAGAGGAAATGAAGAAAATGTCCACAGATAAAGGTATTAATGACAGCTTAATTCTTTTTATTAGGAAACACAAACTGTATTTGAGAAGGAAGCTAAAAAAAAATGCAGCTATACAGGAAATAAACTATCACAGATCTGGGTTTTATTATTCACCTGAAAAATAAGAACATTAATTTAATATGAAAAAAGCTCATAAGCCAGAAAAATGGCAACTGTTGTGAGGGACATGAAGCTAACAGACAGTACACAAAAGCTGATGTGAGTTCACAGAGGCTGACATAACACCTGGCAGGCTTGTGTTGATGCAGAGAGGCTGACAGAATCACACAATCTGACATTTGAACAGAAAACATGACTTGAAGGTAGCTTATCATCTGACTGTAGGAGAATCACATGATGTTGAAATAAATATCTAGTCAGATAAAGTTCATTGTCAAACAAAATGTCAATCAGGAAACGCTCTTGGCAACAAAGTAGCATTGAAAATGTTGACTGACAGAAAGTGTTATTAGAAACTAAGAATGTGACTGCTAAATATGTCAGCTGTTTTATGTTTTAACCGTTGTGGTATTTAAATAATGTCTGAGTTGAACAGATATTATTATATTGTAAGATTTCATCTTTGTTTTCTCCAGCTGTTAAATGCAAAATATCTTTCTACCCATGTTCTGCAGTGGAAAAGGTATGAAAACTACATGTCTGAGTGATTAAAAAAGCCTGAAGAAATATATTCTATAATTTTTACATCTATTTAATTATGTAATGGTGCAGAAAACAAGTACTGTCAATGACAAAAATTCAACTCAATACTTTATAATGTAACCCTAGCTGTCAATGAAAGATGTCAAACTTTTCCCAAAGGTCTTCACTAGGCTTCACACACAATAGCTGCTGTTTTGGCCCATTCTTCGATGCAGATCTTCTCGAAATCTGTGATGGTTTGAGGGTGTGGCTGGGCAACACAGACTCAACTCCCTGCCCAGATTCTGTAATGGATTGAGGTCTGAAGACTGGCTAGGCCACTCCAGAACCGTAAAATGCTTTTCACTACTTTGTGTGCATTATCATTGCTGGAAGATTAAGCCACATTTTATCCACAATGCCCTTATTGATGGAAGGAGGTTTTGCCTAAAATCTCACTGTACTTGGACATATTTGATCTGCTTAAAGTGAACCAGAGCCTTTAGGTCTGATCTGCTTGGTCAGCTCTTGGACACGACAAGTTAAAAAAAATAAAAAATACAAAGTGAACCTGTCTGCTTCTCCCAATAATCCAGAACAAGTTTTCAGTCTAAATGCACCCCGCCAGACCCTGGTGTGGGACCAGGAACCGCTCTCTGACCCATCTTTCAAGGTGGTCTCAATCGGGCTGAGCTTCAGTTCAATCTGAGATTCCTCAGTCTGAATAGCCTCCATGCTTGGAGCAGAACAATTGAAGCAAAACAGCCACCTTACCCTGTGTCATGAGACACAGCAACTCATTGAAATGTGGTCAGATGATTGCAGCCTCATTAAAACAACTTTTAACGTGACACACATTGCTTCTCACTGTTTTCCTGACGATCAATATGTCATTAACATTTATCAGTGTACCTACTTTCCAGTAACGGCCTTGCAGCATGCCTCAGCCGGATCAGAGCAGTAAGTCAAAATATTTTATACCTGACATTGATACAGATATTCAAAATTGGTCAGTGAAATATAAAGTTAGATAAAGCAAACTATCCCAACAGGGACTTCCATAATTTCTGCCTCTAGTTTCTTTGCACCGTCCTTGTAATTCCTGGTCAATGACTGAAGAGATTTTTAGTCACATGGTTTTGTTTACAAGCTTTGGTTTGAAACAGGAAAGTCTGTACCTCCAACACGCTCACTTATAAATGTCGAGAGTGGTTGCCAAACGTCGACTCAAACTAATTTGAACCAATCACTACTAACGAACATAATTTGGCCCCAACATGTCAACGTACGTATCGAGAAAAAATGGCGGCCGACTTGACTTCATTTTGTTGGAGCCGGAAGCCATTTTCTAAGGGGGATGTCATAATCACTTGGTCCAGTTCTCATATACAGTCAATGGTATATACACATAATGCAATAAACAACTATTTCCATCCCAGATTTCAGCTGTTCCCAGGACTGTACTCATCTGTATTGAGGCCAAAGAAATTGTTCTCAGAACGGTTTTCCCAGTTTAAGGGAAATAAATGAGAAAAAAAAAATAATTGGGAAGGATGCCATACAGTGTATAATTCATTGATTCTTGGACCTTTCTACCTTTCTCTAGCACCACAGTCTAAAAATCCATTACGGTTTTTATTGATCATGTTTCTTGACCTTTCTTGGTAAAGACAGAATTTGTGGTGCCAATTATTGCTCCCAATGGACAAAAAATGTAATGGATATCACTCACCTCATGCCTTTCTGTGAGTGCTGGCACCCAACCTATCCTATACATCTATCAATTTTGTGCTGAGCCTGTCAGTGTCAAGTGCTTAACCGCTGTAAAGATGTTAGGCACTGGCAAAGGCCAAAAATGGTCTGATTGCTTTTAATGGTATTATCCCACTAACAAAATCATTGTAATACAATCTCCGTGGCTTCTAGTATTTGAACCTGCTCACAGAAGTAAGTGATAACCTTTAGAAAGAGTAAAGAAGTGATTGTTTGGATGTATTCATTTTAGCGCATTTTCTTTATAACAGAAAATTGTTGGCTTCAGGAAACCTCAATGGCCTCCTCACCACATGGAAAAAATCATACACATGTTTGATAGATTGTGATGAAGTTTTGATTCAGTAATACTATTGGACTGCTGTCAATACATGATAAATTACTTGACAAAGAAAACTGAAATAATACAAAAAGCACCCAGATTGCTGATTTTGATTTTGAAATTGATGAAATTTCCAGTTGTCTCTTATTTTAATGATTTTATAGGGCTGACCTATATATTAACATAGCCCAAGGGAGATTTTAGGGTTGTTTATTTCAATACATTTATTTATTTATTTTATTTAAATTTAGCAACTGAGAATTGGAAATGTATTGTTTTTAAAATCTTGGTCATTCAGAATAGCTTTTAAGAAATAAAACTTGTTTTGATAGACCAATAAAATAAATGATAACCCAAGTATGAATCAATGGGTCACTGATTAAGGATACACCGGTACTCACTGTGAATTCAAACTTTGATTAGCCAACACATAACTTTTATTTTTGTGTTGGCATTACACATTTTACTGTAAACTAATTTTCCTTAGTCACTTGCACCCATACAGGGGTTTGACCCATATAGGTGCTTGGGATTTTTGGGTAGTCTGGGATGTGGAGGGTTGTAGACAGGAGCAGCCGTCTCTTAAGTGGATCACAAATGTGTCTTGCAGTTCCCTTGAGGCTCATACTGGCACCCTTATGGACATCATGAAAATTATAGAGGGTGTGCAGTACATGTAACGTGAAGTATTTGTAAGTTGCAGGCACTTATGACGTAGGGGTAATGCTGTCGTACAGTCCCCTTACGCTACACACCAGTCATGAGTAAACTGCGTACACTGGCAGCGCAATGCTGAACACACAGGGCGTGCAGGATATCATAAGTGTCTGTAGGATGTCTGCACACACTATACTGTCTAATTTCCTGAATTCTAACAATCTAAAGTGTGAAAGGAACATGTGGGGGGGATTGAAAAAAATGTAAATCTGTATGACGTGCCTGCATTTCATCTACTTCACCCTTACTTACTGATTTTTAAGTGTTTTGCTATGCCCTGCCGCTTGCAGCATCCCAGAAAGAAAAGGTGACCAAGCATTTTCGCTCTATAGGCTGATGGAGCGGTTTACAATATTTCATGCCCCTGCATGCCCCTTACAGGTTTGCCCAATTTTTGCCCACAGACAGCCTCTATACACCAGTAAGTGCAGTTGTGACGAAGGCCTAAGCTTTCTCCACTAAGACTCAGCCTTCACTTCAAGAACCTCTATTGAACATACCAATTGAACTGGATATACCAAATGTACAGTAATCCATAAAATTTATAGGTGGGGTAAAAGGTGGTCAGTTTTCAGCTCCATTAACTTCTCTGATGGTGTGTGAGAATAAAAGACACGATTGGTCAACAAACAGCATGAACTCAAAAGTTTGAACAATTCATAAACCCTGGAAATTGGATTTTTTTTCCTATCTATACCATACCCAAGTCTAATATCAATATGTCCTGGTTGTGCTGGTCCATGTTTTTAAAGATCTAAAGGCTTGTTTGTAATCCATAAGAAAAAGAGAGACTTGCCAAGTTTACAGCTATAGCAACAAATTAATGTTCTATTTTTCTCACAGCTCAATTTCCTATCTTTTCACTTAGTAATAAGTTTGTTCTGCAAGCGGGAAAGAAAACAGATCAGCTTAAAAATATCCTCATGAATAAAGGTTGTGTGACATGGTAAAGTGAATTGATTCCTGCTTATCAATTGTCAAGCTTGGTTTCATTATCTTTTGAGATGTTGCAGTCTCACTTGCTTATTATCTTCATTACTACAGAAAACAGTCACTGTTTATTGATGCAAGATACTAGAAGATACTGGAAAAAGCAGAGTAAAGTACTTTCCAAGCGAACCCATGTCAAAGTGACAGAAACACGGAGCAGTTTGAGGAAAAGAAAATTAGAAAGCAGAACACAACACGAAAAGACAAACACAAGTAATTTATTCAATAATCACCTATAAAATGAACAGCAAAATTACAAGAATATATCAACGTCAATAGTATGAAAGACAAACATTAACCCATGTGTCAGCTTTTGACCAGCAAAGTGGCTCTGAAACGCAAGGAGGATGGAGAGAGTTAAGCAGTTTGATATGTCGCAAAGTCTTCCAGACAGTAGAGGGCATCTAAGACCGTTTGTATGAGAAAGAGACACAGCCAGATGGCAAAAGTAAATCCAAAACAAAATAGGGGACGGAAACTCGAAACGCTATTTCTTGTAGCGGTGATCCACAAATGAAATTCAGGAACTGAGAGGCAGGAAATGGAAAACTGATACTCTGGATAACAGGAGATCACTATCTGGTAACGAGAGAGGAGAACTTAAAAAACAGTGCACACAGGTGATATGCATCTGTTAATGGCTGCAGGATAAGGCAGTGCTGAATCCTGACACCATGTGAGAAAGGTGCCAAAACTATGCAAAAATTTCTAAATAACAGGCACTTAATAAGTCCTTTAAAGTCTTGAATAACTGATCAAACACATTTGCTAAAATCAAAGAAAAGCCTCATAAGAACAGTTCTATTGGAATCACCTGGAATTGTAAAGTTTGTGGAAACTTTGTATTTAATGTGATTACATTGGCAGAACTAATCTTTCCTCTAATATTCATGTTTAGTTATATTCATATTTACGATAATGGTGAATAGCTTAAGGTTAGCATATATTTCGGCTAAAATAATTAATTTTTTTGTCCAAAGCCAAACTTTCTTTTTGGAGTGTGGAGTAATAATTTTTAAAAATACATTAGCCAAAACAGCACATGGGAATGTTTTGTCTGCTGATTCAAGGTAGCCAACCACATACAACTGTATTAATAAAGAAAATATGATGGTTAATGTTGAGTATCCTATTTAATTTAATAGTTGTAAATGTTTTTACACTGACTTTTTAAATGCAGACGGTGCCACTGCATCTGTTATTCTGCAAATGTTTTGGTGTTTTCTTGTATCTTGCAATACCCACTACTTGACCCATTTCTAAAATCCATAGCTGTTGAACTCTTGGCTTCCTTTTGTTTCTCAGTCTCTTTCTCATCTGCAGGCAGGATCTTGTCTCCTGACACTGACAAGGTAATAAAAAGATGGGATGCCTGCTGTCTGCAAAACAAAAGGCTACACCTGAAAACACGAAAGCAAGAAAAGAAATTTCGACAGTATTTATGGATGAATAAATAAATAATGCCAGTTTGCATTGACTTTCTGTGAGGAGCAGCTAAGAGGGGACAGGATTTCTGAAAAAGAAAAGGACCAGAAACCTTTCAGGGATGATTGGAAGGGAACACCACCAAGGACAATTTGAGCATCAATAGCAAAAGTCTCTCGGAGAAAATAAGAGTTGTTGACATAGTGAGAGGCCTGATGCTACTAATTGCCTATTTTCAGCTTTGCTGCTTAGGCATCTCAATTTCCATACAAAGTGACAGACAATATTCAGAGCTTACCAGAAGAAAAACATGAGCTGATATTTCCTCAAGGCAATCCAGTCCTTTGCAAACACTATGATTGTGCTGAAACTGAACAGCTTTCGAATAATAAGATTTGATCGATGTTTCAGTCCAATATCTCTTGCAATGTTGTTCCAAATAACAACCCTCTGGCTTTGTTGTAGCCACCAGGTGTCAGACATTGTAATCATCCAATTTAAGACAGCTTCTTTTTTAACTTACCGAAAGATGGCCCCTTTTTATGAAAGTTTAAGGGGGATTGGGGTGACTACAGTTGTTCTTGGACTTACTCACTAAAACTTTAACAATTAACACTTTGTGGGGTGTATTTTGGAATGAAACTATAGTTAATGTGTTGTTGTAGGCAAATACAAGGTAAACCTTTAAACTCTATGTACCCTGTCTCTCCACTGTTAGTAGTTAATTGAGGAGATGAGGAATGTTGTAAAATGTTTACTTTTTTTGTATTTAAATGCATGGGTTTTTATATTGATACAGATATTTAAAGTCAAATCATAACATTTTAATGCAGTCAAAACAATCATGGAAAACATCAAAACACTCCGAATGAATTCACTTTATCTTTTTCACTGGATTTTGAAAAGGACTCCAGCCGTCCCCCAAAACATGCATAAACTTTGTTGCCACATTGTTTAACAAATTCCTTAGCCAAGTACCTGTGTATTATAGCCAATGATTTAGGAGTCTTGCTTGTGCTCTAACCTCCTTTACAGAACCTGTACAGCTATACTTCAATGAGTAATGGCTGTTATGAAATCTGATAGAGTCACCACAGGCTTGTTCTTTTTTTCCCACTTCAACAAAAGCTTTATCTTATCCTCATCACAGAGCGCTACCAGAGCTCCATGGAAGACATGCTATCTTTTGACAAGAACAGCCACGGTCCAATAACTTGAATGTGTCAAGCACAGAAGCTATTCCCTCAGGAATGGTTGTTTCATAGTGTCTTGCTGCATATCAGACTATATCCGTGTTTTGCAAATACAGTTCTTTCGTTAGGCTTTGAAATGTCAGTGCTTGTCATCAGTGCTTGATAAGATTTTCATTTAGTTTTTAACCTAACTTAAATATATTCCACTTATTTTACATGGTCGTATCGTTAAATCTAGGTCATGTATACTTTTACTTATCTTTACGCTCTACCTTAGCATGCAATAGTTCATCATATTTTTATGGGATAATCTCAGTTCTTTGATTATAAATAAGCGAAAAGAGAAGGCATATACAGAGTTTTAAATAAATAGACCACCCTGCAAAGGGGTGAAAGAAGTTTCACAGTATGTCTCTTAAGAATCATTTAGAAATGACAATAGCTCTTATTCATTATTGGATTTAGTCTTTTACTTTATGTCTGCCATTTTTATCCTTATGTACCGATTTTCAAAAATACTTTGTGGGCTCAACATTTAATGGCTTCTCATGTATATTTTTGAATTGTGTGTATGTGCATAAATTAACATTTAACAATAGGGCTTTCACATTTCCATGTTTATCATTGCTCTTCTATCAATCAACCAGAAACACCATGCAGAACGTAACAGCTGATTCCCTTTAAGGAAAATAGATAGATAGATAGATAGATAGATAGATAGATAGATAGATAGATAGATAGATAGATAGATAGATAGATAGATAGATAGATAGATAGATAGATAGATAGATAGATAGATAGATAGATAGATAGATAGATAGATAGATAGATAGATGACTTTATTAATCCCACAATGGGGAAATTTCATTTATCTGTGGCATCAAAAACGACATTCAGAAAAATCTATATAATATAACATCAAAAAAGGACATAAAAAATGACATTCGTATTAAATTATTATTACAATTATTACTACAATTATAATAAAAAAATGAGTCATATTAAATAAATAAATATTAAATATTAAATAAATACAGCTGCAAAAGTGTAAAAAATATAATAAAAAATAAAATAAAAAATATTAAAAAAAATATATATATATATAAAAATATGTGGTCAAATGCAAAACATGTGATCGACTTTTTTTTTTTATAAATACAGAAATAAGTAATGTAAAAAAGTACTATTCGGGAACAAAAGCAATTGTAAAACAATTGTAACACAGCAACAACTGCAACAAAAGTAAATGAATAAGTGAGTGAAAGAAAAAAAAAAACCTGGGAGTGTCACATTAACACGGTGTTGTACAGTCTGATGGCTGTGGGGAGGAATGACCTGCGGTAGCGCTCCTTCTTACACTGTGGGTGCAACAGTCTGGTGCTGAAGGAGCTGGTCAGCGCCTCTAGAGTTTGGTGCAGTGGGTGGGAGGGGTTATCCATGATCCTGTCTGCCACCTCCTCGATGGACTCAAGTGTGCAGCCCAAGACAGAGCCGGCCTTCCTTGCCAGTTTGTTCAGCCTCTTCAAGTCTCTGCCTGCACTGCCACCCACCTAGCACACAACTCCATAAATCAGTGGTCCCCAACCCCTGGGCCGCGGACTGGTACCGGTCCATGGGTCATTTGGTACCGGGCCGCACAGAAATAATAAATAACTTACTTTACTTTCGGTTTATTTATATTGGAATCTGAAAGATGTTTTATTTTGAAAAGTTGCCAGATTCTCTGTTACATCCGTCACCATTAGTGCAGGCCAAGGCACTCTTCTCGGTCACATGATAGGAACAAAAAAACCAGGAGCTAGCAAAATGAGTAAAAAGCCAGGAGACAAAAGAGGAGCCTTCCACCTCCAAAAAAAGAAAGCTACATTTAATAGACAGTACTTCTTTGTAGCACCATGAGTGTGGGAAGGAGGGAGGATGATGACACCTGTGCGATGTTCTATCCATGGGTGTTAAAATTAAAGCTCAGGGTTTGTGTTGACACATATCTGTTCCTCCTTCTGCGTGGCGTTGCTACAGTATTCTCCGCCAACATCTTAAAGACCGGTCTGTTAAATTGAAAAATGTGCAATAAAGTTTATTGGAAAAAAAAAGACCGGTCCGTGAAAACTTTGTGTGAAGTCATACCGGTCCGTGGCGCTAAAAAGGTTGGGGACCACTGCCATAAAGGACCACTGAGGCCACCACAGTGTCATAAAAGGTCCTCAGCAGCTTTCTGCATACGCCGAAAGACCTCAGTCTCCTCAGCAGGTGGAGGCGACTCTGGCCCTTCCTGTACAGAGCATCCGTGTTATTGGACCAGTCCAGTTTGTTGCTCAGGTGAACACCCAGGTATTTAAAAGTGTCCACAAACTCAATGTCTTAATCCTGGATGTTCACCGGTGAGTGTGTTGAACATCCAGGACCAGCTCCTTCGTCTTGCTGGTGTTTAGCACCAGGTGGTTAATTTCACACCAGCCAACAAAGTCAGAGATGACCCCCCTGTACTCCTGCTCATCCCCCCCTGATACACAGCCCACAATGGCACTGTCATCTGAGAATTTCTGCAGATGACAGTAGTGGGATTCGTAGGTGAAATCCGATGTGTACAGGGTGAACAGGAATGGGGAAAGCACAGTCCCTTGAGGTGCCCCCGTGCTGCAGACCACCACATCAGACACACAGTCACGCAGCCTCACAAACTGCGGCCTGTCTGTGAGGTAGCTGATGGTCCAAGCAGCCAGATGTTGGTCCACACCTGCAACCTCCAGCTTCCTCCTTATCAGTGATGGCTGAATTGTGTTGAAAGCACTGGAAAAATAAAAAAACATGACTCTCACAGTGCTCCCAGGGGACTCCAGGTGAGACAGGGTCCGATGCTGCAGGTAGATGATGGCGTCATCCACCCCGATGCCTGGTCGATATGCAAACTGCAGCGGGTCCAGTGCTGAGCTCACCTGGGTGCGGAGATGGCTGAGGATGATCCTCTCCATAGTCTTCATCAGGTGGGAGGTTAAGGCGACAGGTCTGAAGTGGTTCGGTTCCGTAGGACGAGGTACCTTTGGAACCGGAACCAGGCAGGAAGTCCTCCAGAGAACTGGTACCGTTCCAGTCTCAGGCTCATATTAAATATGAACATCATCACCTCACAGAGCTGGTCTGCAAACCCCTTGAGGAGCCTGGAGGTGATGTTGTCAGGGCCTGTTGCCTTCCTGGCCTTTGTTCTCATTAACTCCTTCCTAACCTGATTCAGGGTGAGGCAGAGGAGGGTGGGTGGGCGGTGGCTGGTCTGGTGCTGTGAGTCATTGGGGGGGGTCCCTTTGCTTCTGTTGGAAGAAGGGGAGAGTGGACTGCTTGGTGCTGAGGTGGTAACAGATGGAGCTGGGAGGAGACGCCTGAGCTAGAAAGGTGTGAAGAGGGGGCCGTGTGTATGGAGACTGGGGGCTGGACAGAATCAAATCTGTTAAAGAACAGATTCAGTTCATTTGCCCAGACTTGGTCACCTGTGACATTGCGACCATTTCCAGCCTCACCGTGGCCCGAGATGTGTTTCAGACCTCTCCACACATCACGGATGTTGTTCTGTTCCAGGTGCTGCTCCAGCTTCTTCCTGTAGCAGTCCTTGCACTTCCCGATGTTGTATTTCAGGTCCCTCTGTACTCCCTCTCTAGGAGGAGCTACTCTGCGTAGCTCCTCCTTGTCACCAGAGAGAAAAAGCCCTCTTCTTCTCATTTAGGAAGTGCTCCTAAATGAGGTATATTTGAGCTGCTCCTCAAATATAAAGCTGCTCCTCAATTCAGCTCTGAAGTGTTTTCTTGATTCTTACATTTCTGGAACCAATCCTTAAGGCTTGCACAGATGGGTGTACTAGTTGCGGTATGCTGCATGCTATACTTTCCCAAAAAAAATCTCTGCCCGATTTTCCTGCTCTTACTAAATGTAAATCATGTGAACAGGAAAATAAACACAGATAGTTATCTTATTTAGACATACAAGCCACTGTGGTTTCAACCACTGAAACAAGTCTGTTCGTTTTGTTTACAGTCGACATTTTAGAAACGAGCTAAGAATCACAGCAGGGTCCAGTGATGGTGCTGCCAGATGTTTACAACAGTTAATGACGGAACAGCTTTTGCCAGTCAACATTAAGAAATCTTAGACACCAGTTTTTAGAAAGTGCTTTGATCTGCATATTATAGATTTTATGACAGGAGCCTGCAAGAATGCGGAGAATGCATGGAGCCCATGGGCCGGACTTTGGACATGCCTAGTTTAAAGTTTTTTGATTGTCATTGCATATGATTTTTCCTTTTTTTTTATAACCTGCCTGGCTTACTTTCTCCACGTATATAAGCTTTCTAGTTTCTGTACTGGGACATTTTGTCCTGTGACCAAGCTAACCTTTACACCACCAAAACCACTTCCCTAGGAATGATGTTCTTCAAGCAGTCTATGTTTCATCAAAGCTTTTTCAAGCGTTTTACTGTATGTGCCACAAACTTTGATGCTCTTTACATAAACTGATTGTTTTACTTTCATGTCTCTGTGGTCTTGCTAAAAAAAATGATGCATAATGTCAGCAGCAGCAGTTCCTATACCTCTCTTCTTGTATTCTGCTTTGTTTTATTATGTGAGGACTGTTAGAGCACTTGCAATAACACACCACCTGGTAGTATTGCCTGGGAGGCACAATACCAATAACAGTTTCTGTAGGCTGCAACAGTTTCTTCAGTCTTTGTCCAACCAGGTCAGACTCTATGGCCACACTGATTTGAATGTGTCGTTTGCATCAATCACACTGACACTGGAGCTGACTGGATTATGTTAAGTAGCTTACTCCTGTCATCACCTTCCACTTCCACTCTGACTGAGACACCCCAGGACCTGGAAAGAAGCAGATTTGGGATTTTTATGTAACATCTTGACAGCATGTCTTCACATCCACACATCATGTACATTTTAAATTTATCAGACAGGAATAAAACCTTGTCCTCCAAGGCAGAGCTCTGTCTTTGACATTAAAGAGAGCTATTAGTAGAAATTGCATAAAGGGAATCATTTTAGCACAGTAACCTGGGTATATGCAGATAAACGGTTTAGCAGTGACTGTCATTAATGAAGACAAGCTCATTTGAACTCAAATTATCAATGCCTCTCAAGCCATGAAAGCTGTCTTCTTTGTGTGTGTGTATGTGTATGTGTCTGTGTTGGATGAAAGAAACAAATGGTGTTTGGAAAAATGTCTGCCATTTATTTTAGAACCAAGCAATGTGACAATGTTTTTAAATCACATAAAAATTCAATTGTCTAAATTCACATTAGCAGATGTACAGACGAACTTCATTGTTCACCTTTAGAAAAATGTGTACTTATTTTGCCACCATGCCCTCCTGCCTCATTTTTTTAAAATACAGCTAATTTATTTTTCTATTTTTGGTAACGAAATACATATAGTCAAAGCTTTATTAGGTTGGATCTAATAAAACACAGAGACCCTGGTTTTGATTTGTTGGCATCACCTTCTAAAATGACATATAATGAAATATGAAATTACAGACAGAGGTCAACCAACACCTACAGAGAGTTACAACCCCGCTGTAAAACATCACTGCAATAGTGCCGCTGCATCATCTGCCTCTCAGTGATTGATCAAAGCTGTCACCGGAGCTGCAGATATCTTTTCCAAGCTCACATTTGTCACTTGTCTTCATTTACAAAGTCAAACCCACAGAAATGTGCTTGAAAATAATTGTTTACCTTTGATTTGCGCACACTTTGTGACTTATGAGAATATACATCCAAAGAAATAAGGTCAGACAAACTCCTGTAGGAATAAGAAATAATAGAATATTCTTTAAAGTATTTGTACCTGTATTTGTAAGATAAATAGATCTAGAGTGTTCTTTAACTAAAGTGTGTGCCTGTTGTATTTAGTTAGCATCACATTACTATAGAAAAACGCCTCGCTGGTTCTCATAGAGGCCAATGAGAATGCGCTGGAAAAAAAAGGTATAAGACAAAACTAAGAAAATCCGGATGTAGAGATGTTATCATCACTGAATTGAACATTGTCAAGCTTTTTGTCCTCATCACCTTACCTCCACTATTGTTTCAATTATTTGTGTGGATATATGTAATACCTGGGATCGTTTTCGCTGTAAGATATTTGACGATAACTTCTGAAAAAAGGGTCAAAACTATGCATTTCAATGAATTACTAACAATTTACTCATACTTGTGGCAAAAAAGAAAAAAACTCAACAGTGTCATGACTCAAATGTGAGTTAATAGATTTTACAGTTTCAAAACTAAAAGCAAATTCTAAAATGGAGCATTTTGACAAATTCCAGATAATGTAAGCGTTATTACTACTTTACTTAATAACTAATGGAGAAAACCTGTGCATTTGGTTTTATTTTCTATAGTTGTGGTCATTATGATGTTTTCATCATGTTAGGTTTGCTTTAATTCTTAGATTATCTATTTAGCTAACTAATTCAATTTAACCTTTTTTAATGTAAGCAGCTGCTGGCTATGCACAGATGATCTTTGAGACTGTATTTTCTATTGTTTCTATTAGGTCCTCTGTTTTCTCACATCTTGTTTATGCTTTTTTTAATGTTTATGAATGCACTGTATTCATGTTCTATTCATAAATATGTTTAAAAGTGTGTTTACTTCTGCCTTCTTCACCATATAAAGCCATCACTTTTCTAAACATACATTTTTGATCCTTTTATTTTTTTTAAACACATTGATGTGTAGTAAATACCACATTTTCTATTATTTTTTGAAGCTTTAACTTTAGTGAACTGTGGCAGCCTTTGTTTTTCAAGGTAAAGGAAAAGACAAAAAGACATTTTGAAGTCCTGTGCTCAGATATCCTTGACAGAGAACAAAACATCTTGCTGGTGCACGGTTGAATGACAGAACCCCAACAGATTGACTTTTATTTCTGGCACCAACACATGTGCTGTCATTGACCTGCTGATAATCTCTGTGCTTCACCTGTGATCCAGGTCAGGAGTGCGTTCGTCTGAACTCTTGGCTTTTCAATCACTCTGTCCTTTTGTGCAAGCTTCAAACTTCAGATTGCATTACTCTTCGCAAGTTCTCTATCTATTATGGTAAATTTGTTTGGATGGTCTTAAAGCTACACAAAGCAGTTTATGAAATAGGTGGACAATCTATTGCAAACTTTGTTAAATATAGCACATACTCTTGTGTAAAAAAATGCAAAACCTTTTATAGGTGGAAAATGAGTTTTTCACCAACACAATTATCAGTTAAAACAAATAAGTCTTTTATATGACATGTTATAAATGCAGTTACTTTAGTTTGATCATTTAAATGTAGAGATAGGATCAAATCTCAGTAAAACTTGCCTTTCTAATGATTCTCCAGAGAATATCTAAGCCATCGTTTTCATGTGGTAATTAGTAAATAGGGAAACTGTAGCAGTTTTCTGGTAAATTAAAGACGCCTTGCTTGGGATTTTTCCCCGTGTTATTAGTACATGATGTTTGCATGTCTTTTGAGGCTGTAGGCTGAGGATTCATTTATTTTGACCTTCTATCACTGTCCTAGATTTATACGGCAGAGCTTTTTTGCACTACACCCCCAAAACTGCTGACAGATTTAAGGCTTAGCCGTGACAAGGACATCACATCTCTTAATCAGTCCACCAATTGCTCAGTTCCTAAAAGTGGCATAGTTTGAAGTTCAGGGACAAGGATACCAGCTCAGAGGGGTGCATTTTTATGCTGGTTGATGAGTCTTTTGTCTTTTGTGGATGCTGTCTTAGGCCTATGGCTAAAAAAAATCCTACTTACAAACACTACATCTGCTGTCAGTATTAAACAACAGGTATAATAGAAAACTGGGGGTGGACTTTAAAAAAAAGTGTCCTTTTCTGCATTTTCTATTACTTTTTCTCCCTTTGAAGTGTGCAGTTGCACTCTATCATCCTCAGCCTCAATCCAGAGATATTAAAAAGTGCCTTTTGCTAAGACAGCTTAAACATGCTGTGCAAATTGCAGCACTCCCTTACCAGTGACATTTACATTTTATCGCAGAAACATGCAGAGAGAAAAAAACTGGAGTTCCAAAAGTAAATGATTTTAGAGAAACACGTGAGCTTCATGTTTCTGCACATTAGAGTGCATTGTAATATAGCAGATGCAAAGACAAATCGTGTTTCCTAAAATTATGCAAGTGAATAAATCTGCTCTCCTGTTTTCAAAAGCATAACAGCATAACAGTTGATTTATTAGAATCTATTCATGCAGAAAAGAAAGAGGATAAAAACAAGCAGGAAGGATGTTAGTAGTTTTTTCTAAATAAGCTACTGCTGAAAGCTCCTTTAAAAGATAAACTGGAAATGTGCAGAACTAACCACCTAAATGTGTGCTTTTGAATGGCAACAGTGAGCCAGCAGAAAGCCTGTTGAGTAGGACTGAATCCTAGATCACTGCCTCAAAAACTGGCATTGGCATAACAGAACAGCTGGCCTGAGCCAGATGGTTGCAGGCTGCTTGATGTCACTTTTTGTCAACTTGTTAAAACAGGCATACTAAATCAGGTGCTGACATTTTTAGTTTTCAGACTGATGATTTTCTGCAAGCTCCCCAACTAACTTTATACTACTTACTATACCTTATATTTTCTTTGTGATATTCATGGTATAGTGCTTATTTAAAAGTGTAAAGAAAATAAAAGAATAAAATAGGTTTTATCACATCTAGGAAAAACAAGAAGAAATAAAAAATGAATGTTCTTGTTGTTGTTCACTTACACTTCACAACAAGGCTCTGGTTTAAATCCCAGCTGGAATCTCTCTGTGTGGTGTTTGCATGCTCACCTCATGCATCCATATGTTTACTCTGAGCATTCTGGCTTCACTGTCCAAAAACACACTTGAGTGAGTGAGTGAGTGAGTGAGTGAGTGAGTGAGTGAGTGAGTGAGTGAGTGAGTGAGTGAGCGAGCGAGCATGGATGGATGGATGGATGGATGGAAATGAAGCTTCTTACACAGTGTTGAAGTTTAAGGGTGGAACCCTTAACACCATAGGCTGCCCTATGCAACAGGCAGTGTTAATCATTCATTGATGCTTTTTTGATGCCCCTGGAGCATCAACTTTAAAGAGAGGCACCTAACAAAACCCAAAGCAACTTTGTTTCATATCACAGGAAATTCCTGAAAAATCCCTGGGAAGCACTTAGAATTCCTTTATTCTGAATGAGCAGCGCTTGCTGCTGTTGGCCTCACCCACATCCAAAGCACAAACAAGAGAAGTACCATTTTCTGCCTCAGACACAGAAAATACATTTCATTCTTCATCAAACTAAGGTTTAAGGAAACGCAAACATCTGGTTTTGCTTTTACTATAAGTTTTATGCAGAAACACATATAAAGAAATGCTGCAATGTTAAATGATCAATAATTAACATGGATTAGAGCAAGATCTGCACAACAGAAGCCCTAACCAGCCTGCATGGCACTTGAACACCTTGTTTTATTGCTATTCAATCAAGTCTAATCATAAGTGACTGAACATGTTTTCTATGTCAATGACACATGTAAACAGTTCAGTATATATTAATATATATTAAACTGAACTCCTGTTCTAAAAGCTTTACAACTTGCTTACACAGTAAAAAAATAGGGTTGGTGATTTGTTATTAATGCGGTAGCTGTATGCAGTGTGCCACACTTATTCTCTGTGGGGACACATATATGCTTTCAGTCAGGGCTCTTAATTCATGGTAAGGAGGTTAAAAAAAAGATGCAAAGCCCTCTTTGTATTTCTACTTTTTAAACTTAGAGAAACTACAGAAGATTATTGCAACAGAGATTTTAGTCTGATCAAAGACACTATTTCTTTTTCTTTTTTTTTCCAAATGGAAGGTTTTAGACTTCAACAGCAAATTGTACAACCAAATGTTTCCATGCAGTCATAGCTTTGGTTCTGGAAATCAGTTTTGAAAACAGCCAGAACACTTTATATGGGGGGGAGGGGGCGCTGGATCGAGGCAGAATACTTTAGAAGGCAAAATGAGAACAGCAAATTGCAAGGCCATTACAAATAAAAGGATTTTAAAAAATCGAACAGTTGTATTTATTTAATTTAAACCTTGTATTGAAGATTTTTTAATCTTTCTTCACCCCCTTTGATAACCCCATAGCTCCGCCCTGTACACTCCTATAAGCTAAGTAGAATACATAAAAAAGATGAAATTGCAACATATTAAAATGGTGTTTGAGTCTTTATTGGCTTTAAATTTGTTCTGTGTGTTTAAAGGCTTGACATCAAAGCTGAATTTTACACTGAAGTGATTGCAAATCCCTCAACAGTAAAAGGTCCATCAGTCCATGCTGTCTTACGCCTGACAGTTTGGATTAAACATTTAATTCAGCATTCAGGATGTAACTTCTAACAAAAATACAGCTTTTTTTATTTTTAAGTTTAAGAATATACCTTCATCTGCTTTGAATCAAGATAATCTCTATCCGTATGAAGTCCTGTTGCCATGGACATAAGAAGGATTTTTTTGTTGTTAAGGGGAACATTCAGTTTTAGTGTAAACTAAGCAATACATCAGCAAAGGTTTTGTGGAAGACTCAGATCACACATGATTAAATACAAAACAATATTATTTAAAGGTTCACAATTGTTGGGGAAAAGGGACTGTTGTTCTATTCATGTAAACAGTGAGTCCTCGGTGAATAGAAGAGAGATATTCACGTTAAAAGCTGTTACATACCAAGCCAGTCAACATTTGACATACGGGAGGGAAACAAAAGATTTCTGGGATTGCAGAGGCAGCAAGAAACATTCTAAATTCAGAGAAAAGACATGCAGATTATCTTTTTTAAGTCGTCATGTCTACAAGCTATAATGTGTCCTCTGTGCAATTGCCAAATTAGCCCACGCACTACCAAATGACACACAAATTACCTGTGTTTGTGTGTTTTGTGTAACGCAGAATCTATCCCTGCAGCTAAAGATCCAATGAAAAGTGGATTAGAAGACAAACAAACAAAAATGTCAGCACTGGAGCCTCCAATCGCACATACGTGACGAGCCACCACTGCTCCATTTAAAGAATTAGCAGAGAAGGCGAATTGTCTTTGTGGATTCACAATCGCAGATGTCAGCTCGATATCTGTGTCTCTAGGATTCAATCTTTACTATAGTCCCATTGAAAACCTGGTAAATGTCTACACACAAGAAGCTTGAATAACTGAGGCACATTCCCCCAAGGAGTAAAAGTAATAATCAACAATCAGAAAGGTATCCCAGAATCTTGTTTCGGGGCTGAGCAGCTACAGATTTGTGATTTCTCTTCCCACTGAGGTATGTTGCGTGTGCTGTTTATTTATTTGCTTGTTTGTTTATGAGGGGGTAAAAAAATGCACATGGAACTACCTGCCCTAGTTTCATGAAACTTAGTGGAGAAGTGAAGGATGGGAGAAGTAGGAACTAATTAAAGTTTAATGCTGATTTGGATCACTTTCCCTAAAAACTGTGAGGACAGGCACTGGCCTTTCCCACTGCGCTTCTAATTCATTATTCATGTATTTAACCAGCTATAATTTATCTGTGTAGAAAAAAAGGCGACAAGGACAGATATAGCCTAGCTCATAGATCTGTAGAATAAACACCAACTAATGAAAGAAGACATGCATCAATTGTGAGTCAGTGAAAAGAAATTAAATAAAAGCAGCTTGAGATGAAGCTACAGCTGATTGGATAAACACTGTATTTTGTGTGGATGAAATGGATTACAATCCTTTAGTTCTTAAATAAATTATTTTTGACACAAAAGAAAAGAAAATAGATTTATTTAATAATTTATTTAATTTTTCGCTTTACAATGTATTTAACATGCACTGCTACCATTTTAGCTCAATTTAATGACATTGTGTTTTATGTAAGCTCAGTGTAATGTTACAGCAAATGACGTGCAAACATGAAAGCTGCTGCCTTAAAAGGTTCACCTAAGGTTTAACTTCATTTTTGTGATGCTGGAATTCAGCTATGCTGTAAGTTCACATTTTATTGTTTCTGCGTGGTTCACTGCAAAAGCCAGTGTTTGTGTTTTTCTTTGTCATTTTTTGACACTGCCGGTTCCATTTCATGAATTTATACTTTATTTAACAAAAGGAAAGCTTTGTTTGGGCACTCAGCATCCTGGTCTGTAAAATATGCTAGTGAAGTACCACTCAGAAAAGCTTCTACTGTAACTTTAGAAGTATTTAACCGTGTAAATATTAGTATTTGGCAAACTTCCCCATCTCTTTAATTGTATCATTTACTTTGAAAATCAGTCAGAGTTGTAGGGAAACAAAGAAGGGAATTTTTATAATAATTTAATTTGACATTTTTGTACATTTGTTATATGCATCCAAATTCATTAAAAAGAACGATATGATACGAGAATATGTATTATTAATTAGTACTTACAAGTAAAACAAATATAGTCCATATGCAAGTGGTCTTTAAACTGAACATTACAAAATGCAGTTTTATAATAATCAAAATTATCTTATTCTTAAAATGAAATATTACATAGAACTCAGGGTATGAAATCAGATTGGACCCAATAATCAATAATCAAATTCTGCTCAGGAATGGTGCAACTGAAGTCGCTTTTTTTTTATAAAGCTACCGGTAGTACAGACAAAAATGAGATATTAACTTAATATTTATGTCTAGAAACTCTGAGGATATCTCCAATTTTTCCAGGCATACCAGAGAGGAACCTCAGAAATCCCCAGACAGATGACAGTAGGAAAAGAAAAACCCTTAAAATACTTCAAAGAAGAAAAAAAAAAAGGGCAAACATCCATAAGATAAAAAGGCTGAAAAAAATCACTCCTGACTCCATGACGTTCCACACGAGAAAAGGAAAATCTTAAGTCCATCTCACAAAGACATCTAAAAGCAGTACAGTCAAGTGGTGGACATAAATCTGTTGTCAAAAAGGCAGCGTGGTTAGAATTTAGAAACCACAACAACATGGGAACTAACCCTAAGCAGAGGAGAAGAATTTCTAAAAGAGATGGGCTTTGTGAAGCCTGCTTAAATGTGAGGCATAGGAAACATGAGGCAGATTACCTGAAGGTGCTGCAGGCAGTGAGTGGTGCCGGATCATGACATAGATCACGTATTGGAAAGAAGTAGAAGGTTTAGTCCTGCTTCAGCTTAGAACTCGAAATTGGTCATATGATACCCTGGACCATCTTTCTCATAAATGTGCAAAAGGAAACTTTCCTAAAGATATGATTAGTCAATCATTGACGGTATTGTAAAAATGTAAATGAAATAAGCGTTAGAAAAAACATAAAGGATGGAAAATGATCAAAGAAGACCTTGTTTTGCACATTATGTAGGACTTAATGCCAAATGAGTCATGGAAGCATCTTTATTAAAACAGTCACCCATGTTTCAATTCCCTGGAATACAAAACAACAAAAACATGGAAATTACAGACTTTTCTTCATCTTTTTTTTTGAGTTTTTCCTTTAACTTTTTAAAGTAAGTCCAGCTTTGCATCGTGGTTTTAAATTCTCTGAGTTCGTTTTATATGACTGTAATGAAATGTTAGTTACATGTAAACAATGATGCTGCTTTTTTTTACCTGACATTTTAAAATACATAATGATTTAATGTGCAATGTTCTTCATTTTTTTTGTTTGGATTGTACTTGAACCATAGAGATTTGAGATTTTACTTTTTTTCTATCACTGTCAGTAAATCTGTGGCAAAAGGAGAATTTCATCCATCTTCTTGCCCCGCTTTGTTCTGTGCAGCGTAACAGACTTGCTGAAGCCCTATACCAACTTCCTCAGAGGAAAGACGGGTGTAAAGTCCATTACACCAAAATTCCCCCACCTAAGGGACAATTAAAGGTCACCAAACAACCCATGAAGCTTTTATTTTGGACTGGGAGGAAGCGGGGTTGCCTTGAAAAAAGTAAAAAAAAATACAATATTAAAAAAAGAAATAAATATAGAAAATATATGCAAACTCCATGCAGATTGGGATTTGAACCAGCAACTTCATATTTGTTTTTGGCGCTTTTGACATGTTCTTGTGGGATTTTTCTGAGGACATATATAAAGAAAATTAAACCTAAAATTGCATTTCTGAGTATTTATTCAAATCAGTGTGAATCAGGAGCAGATGAAAAAAATAGTTTAAAAAAGCTTGTTAGTGTGATGTTCAAATTACTACGGCAAGCCACAAGCTCCCTGATCCACTCTTTTCTGATGTGTACGCTTGTAAACACATAAATCCAAGTAGGTTTTTGTGTTTTCCTCATCTAAGCTAGCATCTGGCTCAAAATTGTTCGGCTGGATAGCTCCAATACTGCTCGCCATTTTTGTTGCACCGCTAATGTTAGGTTGGGTGTGTGCGGGGCTGTAAGCTATAGATAGAGCACATAAGCAGATGGATAACAGAGAGTGGGTGGCCTTGCTCCATGTTAACAGTCCCGCCCACAACTCTGAGGTGAATTTCTAACGAACTCCTGCCGCTCTACAGAAATGTCCTAAAATCGACACAGGTTTTTTGATTTTGGCTAAAAGCTGCATAATCACAATTAAAAGACCACTGAAAACGCTTTAAAAAAATGATTAAAAGATGATTAAAGTGGGATTTTAAGATGTGGCTGCTCCTCTTTATGCCTCTCTACAGGCCCAAACACCCAAAAACCTGCAGCACCAGTACAGGTTAATCCCCCATACAGGTGCATGTGACTAAGGCTTAAGTTTTTGAAGTTTGTTGAGATGCTAGAAAGGATTTGGGGCATTATAGGATATGAAGTTTGCTGTGAAATTTGCCAGTGTTTATCAGTGGTCATGACTCAATGAATAACTCTTATTACTGAAAAAGAGATTATCACAGCACATTTTTTCATTTTGGCCATCATTTGATTGAATATTTGTTACTCTTCTTTTTCCAGTCACAGTCTGCCATGTTTTTCTCTTCTTTTAACTAATATTTCTCTTCATCTTTAAGTCTTTTTCAGCTCCCTTAAACCCTCTTTCTGTTTTGCTCCTGCTCAAGCTAATTTAAATGTCACAGTTTCTTTTTAAGTTGGATGATTTTCTCTGCCGAAGGCAAAGAGGGAGAAGAAAAGGTGGAGGGAGATGGAAATGGGCCCAAATGAGAGAAGAAGGCAGAACATTGCTTCTTTAAAACTTAAGGGTTCACACCTAAATTCCAGAGGAATACGGAGGTGAAAAGAGAAAAGGGGATGATGTCAAGCTGTGAGTGAGAGAAGGGTTGAGTTCGGAAACTTATGCAACTTCACTTATCTCTTCACAGGCTGTGTGAAAAGCAACAAAGAATGCCGAAAGTCTGGTGCAGGCAGAAAAAGTTTCTCTCTGTTTCTTTTTAAATGTGTTTATTATAAGTGCTCAGCGCCTGAAGCACAATTACAGCTGCAGCTTCCCCAGGTGATATACTTCTGAATCCTTTTCAAGTATTCACCCATTCTCCTAAATGTAGTTCTGCATTGAGAGATGAAACTTTAATGATACATTTGGAAATTGGGTCATTGCAGTGGCACCAAAATAGCATATGAAGCTCTGTTTATAGAAGTACTAGAAATACTAGAGTTAAAGCATATCCGCATGCCTTTTTACACCATTACATTGAATTGAAGAAAAATTGAGAAGAGAATCCTTCTTTAAAGCATAAAAAATGTTCTGGCAGTTTCATTTCTTTGCATGTTACTCTACTAAAGTCATTACACATTTGTATACTGTCCTTGATATGCTGGTTTTGGATTGAAAGGCTTGTAAAGAGATCGTTAAATATGTAGAGATTTTTGGTTGCAATTTTTACCAATAAGTCCACATTTTGGTTGGTTTTGTACCTGAACAGTTGTTTCACAGGAAGAGCCAATCTAACTCTCTTAAAAATTGTTTGGTGGGGCACCTGTGATCCCCATTATGTGCTGCGACAGTGAAGGGAATTGCATAAGCAGTTTTCATCAAGCTGTAGAGCAAATGCCCTTTCTGTGTGTGTGCATGTGGGCGTACACTTTTGTATTTGTGTACTTGTTAGGGACCCACCTCTTACAGCATAGCAGCAGTAATTTGTCTGATGCATAAAAAGTCATTTTTTTGAGTGTCAGGGTTTGATTTTAATTACAAGGTTAGAATTAGATTATCGTTAGGTGGTCATGTGTAATATTTGTGGGTTACTTAAAAGGCTTGTCAATTTGAAAACCCACATAGCAATAAAAGTCTAGTGTGTCTGCATGCATGTGTGCAAGCTGCTTCTCCATAGTCTCTAGCAGCGCTCTGCCTTGCCCATCTTTGTAAAGCAGCGCACATGCTGGTATTCAATAAAATAATTAGTATGCTTGTGAGGGAGCACCTGGTGTTTTTGCCATCCTGTTTTTTTATGCGTTTTCACTTCAAAGTTTGCTTACCTGTCCTCTTTGTTTGTGTGTCAGCACACCATCAAGACTACATTCTTGCACAACTCTGTGTTAATCTGCCAAAGCCCTCCCAGATGTTTGAGCTTTTTATGTCCCTGTCTCTCTCTTAGTCAGTTTTTTTAAATCTCTTTTAAGCATTGACTTTAAAAAAGACGTCGTTTCCACTGAGCGGCATGGTCCGGTGTAGGTACCATAACCGTTCGGCCTGGAACATCCATTCGGGGTCCTGGGACTAATGCTGACGTCACATTATGTAATTGGCTGTCCGTTGGCCCGATGACGTGTCAGATTGTGATTGGTGTAGACAAAGTACGATACCACCATAGACGAAAATATTATGAAGTCTGTTGTAAACAAACAGAGCTCCGTTATAGAGCAACATTGTCTTCTAAACGTGCTTTTATTATTGTTATGATTATTATTGAATGCATGTTTGCTTATAGCTTTTATAATCCCTGCGCCCAGTGCTTTATAATTGGCAGATCGGACCCGGAAGCACAACATTTAGCCGTGCTAACAACATTTTCAGCCATAATGGCTGAACTTAAACTGGCATAACAAGCGGATTGTGGCAAAATCTTTTTATAAAAATTACAAAGAATATTGTCAGACACAATTTATGAGGAAAAATAATTTTAGGTTACAAAACGGAATGTGAAATTAAAATATGTAGAGCCCGAGCAGATCTCCATTCTACGTAGTTTGTCCAAGTGGGGCTACCGTAGTGTGACGTTACCTTCAGTAAATAGGACCCCGAACGGTAGTTCCAGGCCGAACGGTTATGGTACCTACACCGGTCCAGACCAGTTCAGTGTTTTGGGCATTTACATTAAAAAATGGACCCTTTAAGCCAGACTGAACCGTACCATTTTTGGGCCCCTGTTGGTTGTAGATCCATAGAAAAGTGGAATGGACCGGATAGGGAGGAGCTACTGTTGAAACCCGTTGATTGGCTGAAGGTCATTACGACAAAGAAAGCGCCAAGAAAGCGGCTGTAATTCTCTGCGCCGCCCACAATCTTCTCTCAAACAACATTAAACGATCTGTATGTATAAAGTACCAAAATTCAAGCAGAAAAAAATGAGCTGCCGGATGATCGCCATTGTTATTGCTGTTATAGCTTCACCCAGCATGCGTCTGTGTAACCTGTTTGTCTTTAACATTTCATTAAATAAAAGCTATTTGGGGTTATGAATCTACTTTTTTTACTTAGCTTTTTTATTTCACTCGTTCCTCTTAGAACGTTTTTAAAAGTTTGTTTATAGGGACACAGGTATAGGGGCACAAATGCATATTCAGCAGCTGTTGATCAGAAAAAGAAGACTTGTTGGATGAATAGAAAAAGCAGAGCATGCTTTTAACTCTTAAGAGTTTTACTTGAAATTTCCAGCGAGGATGGGCTTTTAGACAGAAAAAGAGACTGACGAAAAAAAAGAGATACAGAAAAGAGGAAACTAAGTGGATCAGAATAGAAGACATAGAGGAGGGGAGAAACATCAAAGCTGTTGGATGGTGGGACAGAGAAAGAGAATAACAAAACTGAGAGAGAGAGAGAAGGAAACAGAACACTGTTATTCGTAAAAAAGTTGACAGAAAGCTTAAATTAGGCTGTCTGACAGCCCTACCAGGAGATTTAAACTTACCATCAATCCCTTAGGTCTATCATAAAACTGGAGTCCAGATACTCTTTGGATCACTGAGGGTGGGCTTTAGTTTCATTTGAAGAGACTATTTGTGCTGTGCTTTTTATGCACAGAACCTGTCATTTATAGCCTTAACATAGGTTGAAAGCTTAGGCAGATCTCATGTTTAATCCACAAAATGAGGTCTTTAAGGACTGTGTGTGGTCTGCCAAAGTATAAAACGCCTTTAGGCTTTGGTAGGATTAGCTGTTGAAAATCCACCCTCATGACCACGACTGACCAGTGTTTTTAAAAAATCCGATTTTACCTAACCAATATTTGTTTTTAGTTCTTTGAATCAAACAAAACATCCGTTTAAAAATTCTCCTTTTTTCTTCTAAATGAAGAAACAAGACATGTTAATTCTGCAAACACGAAAGTAAGGCTATGTTGATGGTGCAGGTAAAAGTAGCTTCATCTGACTTTTCTTTAGCAGTTTCAGTGGTAAAGAACTGAAACTATTAGATCAGAACACACCAGGGGTGGAGCTACAGAGGAATAAGGGGGACAGCTGCCCCAGACCTGGCCAAACACTTGAATTTAAATCAGAAGCACATAGCATTTTTATTACAATATGACTAGTATAAACGGGCATGCCAGATCTTAAGTTTTACATCATCAACATGTGATAAATATCAATATTTGGAGTGCTGATGAACAGCAATGTTTTTCTCCCAGACACATTTTAATATCTCAACTCCAACTGCGTAACTTCAAAAATGCTTGAAGTTCTTTTGAAAAAAAATGTTTCTCACAGATTAGTTTGGTGGCAGTCAAGCAATGTTTTAAATAGATTTAAATTTAGTATCAAGAGTTAAAGTGTGTACATAGAAGAGCGAGGTATAACATTCTAAGAAAAGGTTTGTCTAGAGTTATTAAAACAAATGTGGACGTAAAAACTTTTGAAATTAAACCATGACTACTTTAACTTTGATCAATTATCAATTATTCGATTCTTTGGATCCACTCGATTCGATTAAATTTTGAATTTAGATGGTTCACACATTTAGACATATTTGGATAGAAATATAATAATAATCTATATATGTTTTGAAGATCCCCATATTAATCTGATGCAGTTCACTTATTGTAAAACGTATTGGTGAAATAAGAAACCAATGCTTTTCAAAAATTAAAATGTTTGCGTACAAATGTAACTTCACATTGGCACCATAGTCATTTCAGCGTCCAGTCTTTTACAGTTAATGGTGAGAGTAAAGTGTGAAATGTGCTGCCTCAAAGACTATCCATAACATCCACCTCCCGCTCTGGTGAGCAGTCTTTATGTGGAGCTATAAAACAGGCATCTGTGAAGGTCACACCTCCACAAATACACTATTTCATTTCTACATCGGCTAATGCACAAGAACTAATTTCGTTCTTGCTGTGTGGCTCTGGCATTTTGCCTGTCCAGACATTCACCCATCCAGTTTTAAAACTTCAAGGCGCTCTCTCTGACATCTCTTCTTCCAGAAAGATTCGTTTGTGCTGTTGCTGTGTGCCGGATCCTCCAAAACGCCAGCTGCTCTTATCATCTGGGTCCAAATTTTAGTGATTAAAGGATTTTAATTAAACATTTTTTAATGGCAAATGCAAAGGGGGACAGCAGGGCTATCCTGACCCACAGTGTCTCTGTGTTGTAGACGTTGATTTTAGTCAAGAGAGAACTGACTATTTGCTGCCAAAGACACAGGTCAGAGTCTACACCTCATTGCCAGACATGATTGATTATGTAATTGCAATATTATATATATATATATATATATATATATATATATATATATATATATATATATATATATATATGTGTGTGTGTGTGTGTGTGTTTTAATTCTAGGAATTTTATGAAGGAATTAACTGGGCTGCAACAAAGGAGCTGTTCTGCCACAAAAAAACATGTTTTTTTTTTTTTTATAATATAGTTTGTATGTTTGTCTCCAAGGTCAGAATTGACACTATAAAATCAATATTTAAGCACATTTTCCTCAGAACAAAATGTGTTTTTTCTAAGTTATTTAAAATGTCAATGTTACTATCCTTTCGTAAATGAACTGGTTGACAGGGTTTGTTGCATAGCGCTGCTCATAAATGCAACAAACTAATACTTCAGAGGATGTTAGACACTCAACAAAAAACTATAACTCACATTTTTACTAATTTGAATACATAAAAGTGATTTTTTTATGACCACCTTGAAAAAACATGTTCTAGATATTTGGTTAGATGTGGAATTTAATATTTAAATATAAATAAGATCTATTACATCAAACATGTTTTTAGCAACACCAACACACCAAACGACCTAAATGATTATTTTTTAAGTAGCACAACTTAATATGGGATCACACAACGCCAATGTTTATTTTTCCAACATGAATGCAAATATAAAGACAAGTTTGGAGATCAAAATATAAAAGAAAAAGGCAAAGAGGTACAAAAAGTAATAATAATAATCAGAAGAAAATCTACAAAAGAGCAGGAGTCAAAGAAACAAACATTCCCTTTTTTCTAAATGGGATGAAATGTTAGGCAAAGTGTGGTAAGAAAAGCAGAAACATGTTGGATTAGAGATGAAAAAAGGAGGACTCTCTAACACTCAGCCATCTGTTTTTGTTTTGTTTTTTTGTTTTTCTGTGGACTCTCAAGAGGAAGTGATTTGTCTGCCTGGAAGGATTTACTGGATTCTTGACACACAAAAACACAGTGACACATGGACAAGAACACAAAATTAAGTCAGATCCTGTTACCTGAGACACCTCCCTTCAATCATCTCCAGCTCTTTTGCTCTATAAACAAGTACATTGTAGACATTTTCAATGACAAAGTCATGAGTTATCTCATCTATAGTTTCATATTTGCATTTATTCATGTCATTATTAATGCTTTTGATGTTTTGTTTGTTCTAGTCTGTTTCCATTTTCTTGAAATAAGACAGAACAGAAAATACCCATACAATATCCACTTATCAGATTTCCCTGGAACTGTCAAACTGATGCTTAATCTGTTCCATAATCTGCTTGTTGGGCCAGAGCCACATGTGAAAGCCAAGATATTACACAAGGCTAATTGAAAAGATGTTCGTGTTCCCAAAAAGAAAAGAAAAAAAAAACACAGTGTGGCCTCTTTTAACCTTGGTAAGCTATATTTGGAAATGAAAAGTATACTTTCATAATTTTTCTTTGTTTCTCAATGTTTTTCTTTTGCTTCTCTCTACAAAAGCAATCCCTGTAATGTGATTCGAACAAAGACTGCTCAGGTTGCAACCTTGAATGGTTAAAGCACTCAAATATAAATGCAAAACAACTTCAAAATAACTTTCAAATTATACAAAGTATTTGAATATCAGAGGTCGGTTTGGATTTTCTTTTTAAAAAAAAACCCTCAATGTAGAACAAAGAAGACAAGTGGAATGTTGGAAATCACTCCCTGAAATATACTTTGCAAGATATTCGATGAGCGTTTTGGATTTTTAAAATTTGTTTTATTCTAGAATATTATCATAAAGTCAAAATTAAACACTAAATCTGTCCTTGACATTACTTCAAAGTATTTTCTAGAATGGGATGTCTGCTTTTTGAATATTTTTAACTGGGAACCATGATCCATGGTTGTAGTTTTCTAATAAACTTTGAACATGTGACCAAACACCCAAATACAATTGACTTTTTGTTAAAAATGCTTTCGAATTTTGACTTCTCTGTTGTCAGTTAATAAAATTGTTTTAAAGTTCATTAAAAAATGTAAAACATTATTGAAAAAGAGGTAGGATTACCAAAGCACACATTCAGTTTGCTGTTACTGCACTTAAGAGCATCTGGGAAACATGCAACTACGTTTCTGCACACAGTGTGAATACAAATGTTTCTGAGGACAGATTGAACGATGACCTACTGACCTGAAGCGACTTCTCTCCAGAAGCAGACCTTCCCATGGGATTTATCTGAACTAGTTTGGTTTTGGGAAAATGCACACTAAGATGTGGCATCAGCACTAGTTGGATGCAACATCAGCGGAATACCTTCCACTCATGTTTGCTAAGTCCTGCAGCAACATTAAAGGAGAACAGTGAAGCTGCAAATCTTTCCCCCTTTCAACTGGCTCTGCCCCGCACGTTAAAGGGTGGATGTGCTGTTGCACATACATATACAGTAAGTCTGTGTAGAGAAGACGGGATCAGTTGGAAAAAGATTTTAGTGACTCCGCTCAGCTTCCTTCTTATAAAAGGTATGGCAGCCAGTGAATCAATACTTGGTTAATGATGACTAGTACAAAAAGCCAAAAATGCTGTAACAGCTCTTACTCATCCAAAAAGGTACTTTTTGGGAGTGAGAGCTTCAAACAGGAGACAGGCATGAAGGGAACAATGGTCTGAATGGGATGGAAGAGTTAGAATCAGTCTAAATCCTGGTCCAACAAACACACCAGAGGTCATATGAATATCCTCCAGGACAGCAAGAATGTAATCCATAATCCAAATATCCAAGGTGAAGAGTAGAAATAGGTCAGGGCTTGAACACCTAAACTTAGATACACACAGCTAATCTGTCTCAGTGAAGAAAAGCTTGAATGGAATGGTTAATCAACTGAGAATAGTGGACAGATGCTGAAAAAGTGCAAGCCGTATATAACAGACATCTCCCAGGTGCGACTGATGATGGTGATTACCAAAACGAGGACCAGCTGGAAGAGGGGAGTTAGGCCACCAGAGGACATGGCATTAGGGCGTCTGAGAGATGGCACTTTCTACCTTGGTCACAACTGCCCTTAGGGTTGAATGCGGGCTGTCTGCGGGTGAAAAATGGGCGGATGTGTGCGGGGCACACAGGGGGGGGTCCTCACAACATTTACAGATCATAGACAAGTCGGTGAGCCCGCAGAGCCCAGATGTTCATGCACTTCTATTTCCATGGGCATCCTGCAGGCGTCAGGTTGTAGCAAACACTTAAGCAACACATAAGAGTACGTAGGGAGGAAGCAGGTAAGATGCAGGAACGTCGAACAATTTTATTTTAGTTTTTACTGTAACCCCCCCCAAACCCTGTGAATTAGCGTAAGGGGCCTGTCAATGCTGCATGAGTGCCCCTTGCGTGCAGCCTGACTGTTAGAAATGAGATAATCAGAGCGTAGTTTTTGTGGGTGTCCTGTTAAATCATGTGCACACCCCGTGTGTGAAGCATTTGTGCTGTCAGTAAGGAGCCACCCCCTTCTAACAACTAAAGAGTGGCACAAAGTCACTGTACGACAGCATCACTTATACGCCATACGGGTGTGCAGCTCGCATTACCATTACTATTATTTCACAGTACATTTACCACATGTGCGACAGTCATATATTCTTTTTCCATGATGTCCCTTGAGATGGGTGTGCAAGTCTCAAGGGAACTGCAAGACACACTTGCAGTCCTCATAAGAGGCAGCCGCTCGTCCTTAAAGACCCTCCATCCCACAGCAACCATAAGGGTCAACCCCTGCATGGGTGAATGTGGCTAAAGCTTTATCTTGTTTAAAATTTGTCAAGGAAAGGAGGAGGGGGGGGGGCACCCAAACTGAATGTAGGGATAATTACTAATACGAGATCATTTAAACAGTGATGGCTTTTTATCAAAACTAACTTTTTAAAAGAAAGGTGACAATGTTACACTTACATCCTCTGGCTACAGCAACTAAAAGGAATGTAACCACAACATCCATGTGGCTTTCTTATTTCTCATAAAACGTGACATAGGCTGAATTTAAAACATTTGTAGCAGGTTTGGAGAGTTAGGTGTGATTTTTTTTTTTTTTTTTTTTTTTTTTTGAGAATCTTGGAGAAGCAATTTTTCAGGGGTGGTAACAAGCAATATAAAGCAATGTGCTCTATCTTGTTTATTATACATGTAGAATTGATGACAGCTTGCCGTGTCTACTTGAGAAGGTCTCTTCTAAACCCAATATGTCAAAAAAGAGGCCTTTCTAGTTCAGTAAAGGATTTCTGATTTTTAAAGTCAAGGATTAACGATCAAGGTTTCTTGAGCCTTCGGTCACAATAAAGATCCTATCAAATGTGAAAAGCTCAGACAGCACCAAAACCTTCTAACCTTTACCTTTTAACACCAGATCATGCATTAAAACAATTCTGCAGCATTTCACCTACCCAGTGAAGGTAGGTGTTGTGTTTTTTATTTTGAAGGTAGGAGTCTGTGAGTTTTAATAAAAAATGGTTTGAGCTTCTCTGAGGTCTTGTGGAGATTTGAATTTTTAGCATGCATGGCCTAAATGTATCAATATTAAAGAGCAATATATAGTATAAGATCAGAAGTAAATCTAGTTTTAATCTCAATTCCAAAAGACTATTAAGTATTAGACACTGCTCAACCTGATGTGGATGACAGACAGCTAAGAAAATCTAAAGTTGCCCTTCTCTAGGTCTTTAAAATGGGATTTAAATGTCTTGTGCCAATTGATTTCAGCTCTTCTGTGCCAGTGGATGTAAGTCAACAAGTCAGGTTATCTGACAAAGATTCAGGGGGGATGGGAAGGAGGAGAAGCAATTTATGTCAGTATAGTCACTGTAATAAGTCTGCAGTGTGCGAGTGTGTTTGTGCATGTGTGTATTGTGTAGGCATGCTCTCTACAGTAATAAGCTTGTTGGTGTCTCCACTTCATTAAACTGGCTCCATTGAGAGTGACCTTGAGCTACACAGACTGGACTCAGATATTCTCTGCCCCTGTTCATGCACACCCTACCTCTGTCATACCCAAGCACATTACTGCACAAATGGAATTGTCAAAAACCCATGTGTTTTTTTTATCATACTGCTGCAAATAAGTAGATGGTGAATTTACAATAAAGGCAAATAAAATAAAATAATTCATTATGGTTTCACTGGATACCCACTGCCTCAGCATGGTTTCAAGTGTCATCATCCTCACCTGGCATCATGAGATGTATACTAATTATAAAAGAAATATGTTGGTGAAGGTTCTCATTCATCCAGATGGGTTGTCTTGTAATTGAGTCCTAGCAACTGGACTCAAAATCTTCTTTTTTGAATGCTTCGCTGCTCATCCAAGCGGCTTCATCAGTCTGAGCGGTGTAAGATTTACCCATAGATCCTTAAGTACACCTGGTCTGCATTGTTTTGCCCATTTATTTTTGGAAAGTCAGAACTTTAGTAATATTGTGTTCAGCCAAGATGTCTTCATGTCTTTCAAAAAGCAGATAAGCTAACTTTAAATTGATTCTTTGTAAGCCAGTTTAGGATGTTTTGACATGGTTTATTTGTATTATGTACATTGTGTCAACAAGTCAGTATTTTTCAGGTCTTCCCTTCTTTGGTCGTCAATACATTTTAAACATGTAGCAGGCAAACTATACTGAGAAACTAGTAACCCCAAATTCCTTTTCAGGATTCATAAGATGAAAATCTGTGACCCCAATTTTAAAAAAATCTATGTATAAACAGAATTGTCCCCCAGTATTGGGCAAATTGCCTTTAAGTTTGCTTTGCATGTTAGTGTCTGATGCTGCTCTCCTCTACAAAGCCAAACAACCAATTTTATTGCTTTAGGCTGAGCTGGAAATTGCTGTTTGTGAAACAGATTCTACAGAAATATGAGAGCCATTAGTTTGATAACTGAGTAATACAGGGGTGTTATGTACTGTGCAAATGTATTGTAACTGCATATAAAAACTAGGGAAATATTAGCTTGATTTTAATGCACACAAAACTTATTTGGGCACTAATGCTCATAAATGGAAACACAGGGAATGCTCATCTATCTATCTGACAATTACAATTTAGTGAGTTGCTTCAATTTTCCTTTCTTTGTAAGGGTGTATAATGTTTCAGAAACACAGTTATAAACCACAGTGATCTGCATGTAAATATACAAACTGATTACCTCAATTATCAGTCAGAATATTTATGTTTAGACTGAAGTATTCAATGCACTATGAGAATGTCTGAGTGTAATTGTTTATTGAGCCATCTAAACACACAATTACTTTTTTCTTTTTTTTTTTTTTACCAGAGTGTGTATGGTATATTCACAGGTGGAAAGTCCCTTTGTCTGGATTCACTTCTGTTTATTTTTTTTATTTCATTTTATTTATTTTTTAAATAGGGAAATAAATTACAAATCCAACACTCTGATGGGCTAAATTTCTTTCTTGACCATATTTCTGAGACTTGTAAAAACTGCTCATAAAGATAAAGACAGTCTGCAGATGGTAGACATCACACTTCTTGTGAATTTTAAATCACTGAATTTGTATTCATGCTGTCATTGTATTTCTCTATTCCCTCCACCTTGCCTTCTGTAAATTTTCAAGGTTAAAAGACCTCAGCAGCTTACCAACCTGAATGCATGATTGATACTTCTGGACTTAGAGCACCTGAGCTTAGTGCTTTTCCATCTACAAACATACACTTGCACATGTACAATACATGTTGGTAATACTGAAATACTTTAATAGCACATGGGTTTCTCATCACAAAACCTTCTATTTTTCAAGGTTTTCAAGGTACTTTTTTAAAAATGTTGTAGCTGCTAGGCCTTTAGCAACGCTTTAGGCTCTTAGCAGAGCATTTTCTGTGAAAAAAGGGTATGACCCCCTTTTTTTAAAAATAGGGTCAAACCTCAAAGTGTAGAGGTTAAAGCATAGGTGGCAAAAAAGAAGCAACTTTAGCCCCTGACTATGAGTTTAACACTAACTGAATAAAACATTTCAGTTGCACTAGGAATAAAATTCTTTCAAGTATAGACAGCTATAACTTATTACTTTCTATGTATGTTGGCTTAATAAAAAGGTTATCCACATAAATGTTTCTTCAGCTCTTAAAAAAAGGTTTGTATTAACAGTGGAAATGTATTTCTTAATACTATAACTATTCTTAAGATTTAAAAACATTTTATATTTTTGATGTGGCAAAAACTAGCTAACAAAGTTATTAGCTACTTTATTATGAATAGAATATTGTGAACTAGTTTTTAATCCGTCATTTAGGAATAAATCCACAGAGCAGATTTAAATATACATTTATTTGGATAAATTCAGGTTAAAACTGTCAGTTTATAAAGATATTGATAGTTCATTTTGAGTAGCCATTTAGAATAAAACAACAAAAAATGACTGTACAAGTAACTTGAGATTCTGCAAAGGCTTCCTTTTTGACTTCACTTTCACAAAATACAAAGACCGTATCTTTCTGCTCATCAGGGACAAAGCAGCCTGTGCAACACTGCTTGAAAGACAGAATCAAAGATTCACCATGACATTTAAAGTTCAGCATCCACCAGCTTATTGATATTTTGAGTGATATAAAGAAGCTGAGTTGTTTGATCCAACTATTGCTTAATATTTCTAGTGTTTTGTTGGCTTAATGGGGATCTTCCACTGCTAAACAGCCAGAAAAACGGTCAGTAGGAAATTATTTAACTTTTTGTGAAATGTAATGTTTTATGCTAAATGTATTCAGCTAAAACTGAGTCCTCTAATTAAAGTCAGCGAAATTGTGACTATGAGGCAATGAAGCTATGAAGACATCAAGCATGTGACATATGCTAAACCTGTCTTGGACTTGTTCATGCTAGACAAGCATGAACTTCTTTTTCTTTTTCTTTTTCTACTGTTTTTTTTCTACCACAATTATAAGAGGCTTGGTGCAGAATGTCAAAGTCTTTCCAAAGCTCTATTCCGATAAATACAATATTTTTTGTCATAAAGTTCTAGACAGGCACAAAACGCTGTTGTTTTGATTTCTACTCCGTGATCAATGTTCAAACGGTTGGCACTTCCATGAATTTAAAGGGACGCCATCCATACTTCACGACTAAATCCTTGTTTGTTCAAAGTTTAAACTGGTTTAACTTTCAAAACAAATTCAATGCAAACTCCGCACAGAAAGGTCCCTGCCATTGGATTCAGGGCCCTCTAAGTTAAGAGAGGTAACCACTATGCCACCATGCAGTCCAATGCTAAAGCCAGGATTGTTAAATGATATTTGAGCACAGGTCAGTGGTAGGTCTGGACAGTTAAAGAAGAAAGAAGAAGGACTATTCATGGTGTAAGCACACTTTTAGTTGAGGTCAAAAGTCATTTTTTAATTAAAATAATAAAAAAAGAAGTGTTACAAGGAATCACTTTGCTGTGATTCAAAGGATTTAAACTCAGATTGTTTTTCGGAACAAAAATTCTTACTATTGATAAAGGAAAATTCAGCATTTATTGAAATTGGCCAATAAGCACTACATCAGCTTTATTTAGGTCAAAGGCAAGATCTTGCTTGTAAAATGTAGATTATGTCTAGTAGAGAGGATTTTGTTGGTATCCTGAAACAACAACAGATGTATACCAGACCAGTAGTCTGAGATTTTAAACGTGAATTATGCAATTTAAACTACAGAGTTAAATATACATTTTGTTATTTAAATGCTTACTTTTCATTGAAAAAAATACTCACTGTGTAAAAAATATTAAAGTTTATATACAAGTACATGTATAGGTACACCTTGTTGCCTTAATTCTTGATGACATAGATTCAACAAGGTACTGGAAACATTCCTCAGAGAGTTTGGTCCCAATTGCAATGATAGCATCAAGCAGCTCCTGACAATTTGTCAGCTGCACATCCATGATGCCAAACTCCCTGATCTGCCACATCCCAGAGGTGATCTATTGGGTTGAGATCTGCTGACTGTCTGTATCCAAAACTGCATTTCTGACATTAAAGTGATAACAAAAAGAAATGCTGTGAAGTGATAACAAGGAATAATGCTGAGAAGTACAGTATGTGCAGGAAAACTGTTTGCAACATTCCAGAAGTCAAACTGGTAGACAGAAAGAATGACTAATCAAAATATTAAGAAACCACCACATACCAACATAAACTATGTGAGGTAAAATGCCTCGCAAGTAGAACGAACATACTTTATTTGAGGTCCATCAAATAACCTACACCACTGATGATAGAAGCCTAAATGTTTTCCCCTTGTGCTGCCATGCCTTACACCTTGCAAGCAGATGTCCCAAAACAGATTACTGGGAGAAACATCCAAGGTAATAGACTGTTTATAAATTATGACAAAAAATTACAAGTGAATTACTATACATATAACTGATATTTAATCATTTATTTTTGTTCATCCAGAGTAACACAAATCTTGTTTCATACTTCAAAATGTGAGTCTTTTTGGAAATACTGCTGTATAAATTTTAAAGATGGGTAGGAGCCTATTTCTCTGAGTTTTTATCAACTTCTGCAACTTAATAAGCAGCAACTTTCCTAACACAAACTTCCAAAAATGTGTCCTCACATGCACCTGTGTCTCATTTGTCCTTGTGATTTATTTTCCTTTCTCTAGTTTAGTCTCATTTAAGTCTGTATTTTAGTCCTTTTTTCACTGATTATTAGAAGCGGAACAATAAAGGGTTTATATTCAATGGGGAGATCATTTAGAAGCCAAGAAAAATAGAAATAGGCTGTCTTAATCACCGTATGTGTATACTCACAATCTCTTGACGGTTTCCAAAGCACCCACACAGAACTGCATACTCTTTACACCATTATCACACAGTTTCAGGCTACAGCTAATCCTGTAGCAGTTGACATTTAGCAGCCGGTTGTCTCTAAAGATGTATTTTCTAGAAGCCCTGATTAACATGTTTTTAAGAACCCAAGATTAACACCAACAAGCAAGAAATGCATGCTTTGGGAAGGTGCAACAACCAAAAAAAACACAGAAAAGTACAACGTTCTAATAAATCTATTGTACTAAATGTATTTTAACTTCAGAAGCTTAACTATAACTGCCAAAATTAGAGTGCAAGAACACAGATAAAACAGAACAACGAATCAAACAAATCAAATGCTGGATTTATCTTCAGAATATTTCATTATTGCTTTCAGGCTATAGAACATACTGCCAGCTTTAAAAAAATTACTTTTGTACAAAAAAGAATAGATCACTGTTAAGGACAGCAGGGGCCTCATTTATGAAACCTTGCGTAGGATTTGCGTCAGAATTGGCGTACGGATGAAACATAGGACGTGCGTACGCACAGAAATATTCGGATTTATAAAACCGTGCGCACGCACATCCTACGCATCTTTCCCTTAATAAATCACAACCAATTCTAAATGCTGCGCAGCTTTTGCGGCTTCATGACACGCCCATAGTTGCCCATAAATAGTCAGTGAAACGCCCACAAATGAATATTCATTGATTGCGAAACCATGGCAAACACAGAGAGAAAATAAAAAAAACGTAACTTTACTCGATGTGAAGTAGAAGTTATTGTTGGCGAGGTGAAAAAGAGGAGAAAAATGTTGTTTGGAGGGCACAGTGTGGGCATTACTAATGCCAAAAAGGCGGACATCAAAGTCGAGGCAGAAAAACGTCTGGCGCTGCATCGCCAGAGTTTGTCTGCCACGGGTGGGGAACAGGGGACACCGGAGCTGACCCCCCTTGATGAGAGAGTGGCGGCAATTATTGGGGAATCCCTTTTACGTGGAGTGGTGACTGAAGCAGGCGGGGCACGACGCACCTGCTGCACCGGGTGACACACCCCCAAAAGCTCCAACAGGACGGCTCGAGGAAGTCGGAACTGGCTCATAAGACACTCGTCCTCGTTTGCCAGCAAGTCTTCTTGCTGTCAAAAGACGCGTTTACTTCCAATTCTTCCATTTGCCACATCTTCTAAAAGCGCAAGATCCATTGTGCGTCATTACGCATTGTGATGGGGCATTTTATTTCCATCCATTTCATTGCATCTGACAAGCTACAGATGTCGGTAATAATCCACGTGGAAATGGGAAATTGTTCAGCGCAAATGTCATTTCTTGTTGCTTTCTGAATGGTTGAGACATACGCCATACATTGTTTTATCAAAAATAAAACAAACTAAAGGCATATGCATGAATACCATAATTCCATAGCTTATGAAGAAATGTTTTACTATGAAAACAACTTTCCTCAGTGAACAATTAATCTGTCTGTCTGTCTGTCTGATTCGCACGCATCTGGCGGCGCGTGCACACGCAGCGGCTCTATCGGCTTTATTGTTTTTAAAAGAATGTATTTTTAAGTAGTTTATTTATTATTTTATATGCTGCTTGCACTGTGGGGTGAGAGGAAAGCAATTTCATCTGTGCTGTATGTCTTACGGATGCAGCATATTTGACAATAAAGCTGACTTTGACTTTGACTATATCTGCTCCGCCAGACGGACACATTGACGAGAATATCAGTTTTGTACATTATTTTGTTCTGTTAACTATATTATTTATGAGGATGAATTGCACAACATGCCAATATTGCAGAACATATTTCACTTTTCTTTTTGCAAATATGTGTTCATTTGAATTTCTGTTGTAATTGTCGTTTGATTTTTTTTTTGTTTGTTTCACTGCTGA
Source organism: Oryzias curvinotus (assembly GCA_023969325.1). NCBI lineage: Eukaryota > Metazoa > Chordata > Actinopteri > Beloniformes > Adrianichthyidae > Oryzias > Oryzias curvinotus. The sequence goes on along the minus strand of CM043718.1, from coordinate 21,511,400 downwards.
TCGATCAAACGGGTGTTCGTGTAACTGTTAATTGTGAGACTTGCTTTGTGAAGTCTTCATGTTATTTATGAGAGGCAGTATTGTCATTTTCACTTTCACTTGTTTCTTCCATCTGCCGACGGTGTCGCCGTTTCTCATTTCACCCGTTTTTGTGCGTACGCCTGGGTCAGAGCTTGCGTGAAGGACCGCACATTTTCCCGTCAAGTTTGCTTTTTATAAATCTCAACTATTGCGTAGAGAGTGGCGTACGCCTTCTTTTGTGCGTACGCAACGTTTATAAATGAGGCCCCAGGGCTCTAAAGTCAAATTGGACAATCGTGAGGATCTTAGTGAAAAAGCATGAACCATAATAAACTCGCCAATATTGAAAACCAATAATGGAACATAGAAGGTGAACTATCAAAAATGGAAAAGATATTTTGTGAGGAAGTAGTGTCACAGGTTGCAGGACGGCGCCTCAAAACCATCCTCAATTGTTTGTTTGCCTCTTTTGTCCCAGCCCAGTAACAGTTTATGGTTTTCACCGGACAAATGCACACACCCAGGCAAACAAATGATTCACATTTTACAACAACTAGGGATGGCTCGTTTGACACGGACGCTTCGGCGCTTGTTTCACCTTCGTGAACCAGAGTTGTTTGGCACAATGTTTCGGGGCGTGTGTCAACAAGCGCACATCACATGGTTGATGATGCAGCAAGCGCCAAATGCATCGTTTGGTCGAACCACGGTTCAGATGTCACTTGTGTTTTAACAGTTGGGTGCTCTTGTCATGGTGCCTCTGTCAGACTCCTCCCCCTCTTCAGCTCCACCTGACGCAACCAGCTGTTCCTCCTCACCTCATCATCCTGGAGCCTCATGAGGAGATCCCGGATCATTATTCGATGCCAGTTCATTGTACTCCTACGGTGATTTGCCTGGCCTCTCCTAGTTTTTGCTCATGCCTGTTTGCCTTTCGCCTAATCACCTTGTTTTTGTGCCACCTCAGGAATTCATTCCCATGGGAAGCTCACCTAGTTGTTGTCCGCCTCACTCTCGTCTCGCTCTGCCGCTCCTCTGGCTCACATCTCGGGAAACACGGTTGTCACCGTCAAGACTCTCCAACCTCTACCTCTGGCCGTCGCAGGAATCCTGGGAATCAACTCCATCCATTAATCCCCGCTTTGCTGTAAAATTAAACTCTTTACAGCTTACCTCGTTGCCTGCCGAGTCTCCTTCCTGGTTCCAGCGCTTGGGTCTGCAAGCCTCGCGGGAACATGACAGCTCTATTCTCTAGAAATACAAATGAATTCCAAACAACATTTCCCGACCAGTTCAATTGTTTCCCATGTATTGAAATCAACACCAGTTCATTGCACTTTACCATGGGTCCATGTAAAAAAATTTTCTGTGGTTTGGGATCATTTCAACTTGGTTTCTTCTAATAAGGAAATACGCTATGAACGTTATTTTTAACCCTTGTGCTTTAACCCTTACATTGAGATGTTCTCCCTAACATGACAAAGGTGGATAAAGGTGAAGAGGATTTCATGTAATTCATGGACACCAGTGAAGATCCCAAATCATTGAAGAAAAAAGGTTCAGCGCACTGTCTAGTGGGTCTAGATGACCCAACTCCCAATGTTAAAGTGCCTAGGATAGCACAAGGGATAAGGGGATGGTTTTAAAAATCTACGATGGCAAGGAAATATGGTCACATCACAGGTAGCTCAATGACAACGAATTGGTGTTTGTTTACAAAGGTCATGGGATTGAGACCAGCATTGAACAATTCTGCCTTGCATTTATTTTCTTCATGTGATGTATGTTTTGCAGTGTCAAGAAAGCATTCCTCACAGAAATCATCACACATTGTGTTGTTTTACGTTTTTTTTTATTATCATCAACAACATTGTATTGTTATACTTTTTTTTTTTTTATTATCATTTCCACATTGAAGTGTTACAATGACAAGGACCAGATGAGCTACGTCCAGTCCACCACCATGCCACAGTTCTTTGTGGTTTCAAACCCCTGAATGGCACAATTACGTGAACCCCATAAAAGTTTCATGGGGCTTCTACTCCCATCCCTAACCGCAACTAAATAGCCCTTTTTGGTGCACACTGTTTTAAATAGAGTCTTTGCCGTCTGGATTTCCCTCCACAAACAGCCAAACCAGAGCATTGTACACATCAGCATACATATCCACAGGAAACGGGAAGTAACTTTGTACGTCAGAATTTTTTTTTCTTTTACTTTGTTTTCTTTTCTGTCTAATTGATTTAGTTTCAAGCTTATTTCCGTGTTTATTTTTTTAATATATGTCATTTTGGGGTTATGTTTAAGAATCCTCCAGGTTGCAAGGCGGAAGCATGCTTTAATTAGCCTGTGGGAGGGGCTAAGCCTCACGATTAAACTTTTCCCTTTTTAGGGAGAGCAGTGTTGCTAGCTGTGGTGGCAACAGGCTCTCACAGAATCAGTTGTGTTCTTTGTTTGTTTGTTTTTTCTTGGTTGGACAATAAAGTCCCATTGTTTGATCTTGGGAATCTGCTGGCTTGGTCATCTTGTTTTTGGGTGATTTATTTCTCCACTACTAAAAAATACACCTTCACGTATTTCCCAGTTGGATTCAATTTCTGCCCTGCTGGTTTCCAACAAAGTTGAAATATTTACACACAAGACTTAAAAGTTGTTTAAGATTTCTTGAAACATTTTACATCATGTTCTAGTTTTACCCATTGTCCCAGAGTTGTTCTTCTTTCTTCAACAATAAAATATACATCTGAGTCTCATTTGTACTTTTTATTAAAAATAGAATTGCAACCCTATAAATTGTTTCATCAATCAGTACTATTGTCTCATCGACACAATGTTTAAAGTCAAGCCAACGGCTGCTATTCGGAGCAGTTCAGCAGTACGATCTTTTGTATTTTATTTGTTACGTTCTTAAAACATTGTAAATGTTTCCTCTATAATCTAAATACAATATTTTCTAACTTTTTACTATGATGGCAGCAAACATGCAATAACTGATATAGCTTTTTTTCCTCCTAAATTCTAGATTGAGATGAAATGGAGAAAGAAAAAACGTTTTCATACATTAAACAAAGAAACTGTTTCCTTTTTTTACCTTATACATATGTTTCAAATGACTTCTAAAGAAACCAGACTAGTGCAGTCATGTGAACCTCTAGTTGAATATCAATATTTAGATTATAAATATAATCCATTTTCTCCCTTTAATTACAGCAGGAGTGTAAACAATAGTAGAAAAAATCTGGCAAATTTTTAACAGATGCAACCCCCGTCCTCAGTTGTTCATGCCAAAAATACATGTTCCTTATCCTTACAAACATGACACAATTTAAAAGCTTTCTAAACAGGGCTTCCAAATGGATTAATAAAGGCCACTAAGAATTGTTATGAAAAATAAATAATCCACCGTCAAATAATTTCTTACCATTTGTTCTATGTTCTATGTTCTTTTGTTCTTACTTATTTTTGTCTTTTGCTTTTTTTTTTCTTCATATTTACCCCCTTTTTTTGGTAAGTTTTCTACCTTCAGTGAAAATCAGCACAAAGCCTCCTTGTCAGTCGAAATTTTCAGGGAGAATGGATTACTGTTATACAGTAGAAATGAACAGTAATTCAGAGAGACAGAAAAAAACAGACATTAGAATACAATCAGCCAACAAATTTCTCTGCAAATGTTCAAAAACATAAAAACCAAATGTATAGAGTGGGAAAAATATACTGAGTTAGAAAGAGGCACTAAGGTACATTTTCTGTTGAAGCAATATGGTTTAGTTTCGGTTATTGCCACTACAGGGTTTTCCTTCTTTTGATTAGTTCCACACATTCTGTGACAATAGAATAGAACCACTAAACACAGTTATACTGCCATACAAAATGCTTCTGGTGACACCCCAATGTACGTCTAAAGTACAGTTCAATCTGCTAGAATCTCTAAATTGTATTCAAATAATCTCCAAAAATGTGCTTTTCTTTTGTTTTTACCTCCTCCTCCTCCTCCTCCTCTTCCTCCTCCTCCTCCTCTAGCAAATGAGTTGATAACAATTCAGTTTGTGAGGCATGTAAGAAAAATGTTAGACCAAAAAAAAAAAATTTGGAATGAAAATCAATTCTCCTCAAATCAATCTTAAATGCAAATAATTTCATGGAATGAAAATATACATTTTTGTATGTAATGCATTGTGGTAAAGCATGTATTCGGGAACTGTGGAAAGAAATGAGCCTCCAGGGGAGGAAAGCACTTGAGCAAAACCTGACTCACTGAAGTTGAACTCAAGAAGAAGAGGAGAGAGACAAGTTAAGTTAGAACTGAATCACTGACATAATTATTCACAGATGCGACAGAGAGAAGACAGAGGAGATGTGTTCAGGGATGAAGGTGAGAAAAAACATTCAATGCATCTTGGAACAACCCCTGCGGTCTAAGCTGCTTTGCTTTAAATGAGAAACACAAAAAGCCTCTTTTAAAGGTAACAGTTTCTTGTGATCTTTCAGTTTCATGGCAACTGGATTCAGTGGCAATGATGATTATTCTTACTTACCGGCTGGGGGACATGAAAATCAACATCAATGGGGGACCTTTCTGTGTGGAGTTTGCATGTTCTCCCCGTGTATGCGTGGGTTCTCTCCGGGGTCTCCGGCTTCCTCCCACTGTCCAAAAACATGCTTCATAGGTTAATTGGCAACTCTAAATTGTCCCTAGGTGTGAGAGTGAGAGTGAATGGCGTGGTGTGATTGTTGAAATTCTTCCCTGCAACAGACTAGCGACAACCTAACAACCTGTTCAGGGTGTCCCCTGCCTTCGCTCATGAGTGGCCGGGATAGGCTCCGGCAGCCCCGTGACCTCCGAAAGGGAAAAAACGGATAAGAAAATGAATGAATGAATGAGAAACACAAAAAGCCTCTTTTAAAGGTAACAGTTTCTTGTGATCTTTCAGTTTCATGGCAACTGGATTTAGTGGCAATGATGATTATTCTTTACTCTTTTATTTCGAAGTGCTCTGTAGGCATAGTGCATGATTATCCCTTCATAAAACCCATTTTGAATTCGATCAATTTAAAAAATATCTGAAACTTATTTTACCCATCGTTTGCCCTTGATAGAGTCACAGGGGTTGAAATCTGTCCTTTTTACAGGCGGTTATATTATACAGTTATATTAGCATATTATGTCATAATTTGAAAAAAACTGGTTTTGTTTTTCTATGATGGACATATTTTACCTCTTTTCTCAGGAAAATAAATTTTTAGTCAGGATGCAGGACACAAACAAACAATTAAATAAATAAATAGATAAATTAAAAAATACTTAAATGTATTTAAGATAAGAAACACAATATAAACAAATTGTTCTAAGCACATGTTTTAAATATCAGGGAGACACTGAATGAATTTCAGAATATAGTTATTTTGTTTTCAAATACAAAAAGTTCTAAACTTTCTAAAATAATATCAAATCTACCAGTTCCACATATGATAAACATGTTTACCTTTCACCTTTGTGAGAAAATGAAAGGGTACATTCCTTTAAAGTGCTCATTTTTGACCCACCCGGACCAGAGGTGTATTTCAGCTTTAGAAACTGCAGTTCTTTTGCGTTGTGTAAAGCTTTTAAGCTTAGCCAACTGGAGCACCTAAATTCTGTGTTCAGAGGAGTGGAAAGTCTAATGTGGTTTTCCAATTGGGCAAGTGGAAACAAATGTGATGCCCTCATTTATTTGGCTGTATTGAAAGCTATTGTTGTTAACTGCCCATTGATTTTCTGTTTACTGATTCTGTGTATAAATGATTTTAATGACTCAAATTAATACGATTTATTAAAAAAGATATTCTCTTCTAAAATGTTATTCTAACCCAGGGGTGGGTAAACTTTTTGACTCATGGGCCACATAGGGTTCTAAAACAAGGTAGAAAGGCCGGACCAGGACCAGATGCGTGGAGTGAGAAAGAAATAACATGGAATCTGGATGAAAACATTTGGATTTAAAATGATATTTTAAAACAGTACATTTTAGAGTTTTTTTGGCTAAAACTTTTGTTATCTTTTTTTGCACAGCTTGATGTACCTCGTGTAAAACTTGGAAAAATGTTGCATTCATGTGGTGTTTGAATGATCAGAAGAATAAAAAAACAACAAGTATGTGAACATTTTTGACTAAGGATGGCTTTACTCCCTTTTTCTCTAGTTCAATCAATTCAAAGCTAAAATATTCCTAGTTGTGATCCTGGCTTCAGTGGGAAAAAGCCGTACATGCACTGCTGTTAATGTTCACATCCACTTCCTGAAAAAAAGGACAGTCCTAATTTACCCTGAGGCAGTTATCCCTGAGCCCCAGCCAGGAGCAACCTCAGAGCATGAGGTTGCAGTGCCTGAGTTGCACAACGCTGTGTTGAACTTCCCTAGCACAGTTTGAAATGACACTTCCAAAACGTGACTACTCACCTCTCCCTCAGTATCACAGCCCCATCCAACAGGAACACCAAATCAGGTTTAAACAGCTGTCTTTCACCCTTCACCACTGGTATCTCACTCGCCCCATGTGAGCAGCTTTCTTTTCCTTTCAAAGATATTCAGCAGCAGTGCCAGTTCCTCATACTTTACAGCAGATGTTAGAGCTGCAACTTTTTTTTTTTTAGCTTCATGCTTTTTTCCAGCATCCATACTGTGCAGAATAGTATGCATAGTCTGCGGCATCAAAAATAATTGGCGTTTTCCTCGTTTCCTTGTCAAAGTTTTGGAGGCAGTCTGTCACACCACTTTTTAGTTTAGATTTGATCAGCTTATATTATGGACAATTCAATTAACAGATGCTGGTCATATTAATAGAAATGAAATGCCAGACAGTTAAAAACTGAACAAGAGTATGGAATATTCTAGTTATGTTAGGGCTTTGCACAAATGTGTAATAAGTTAATAAAAGTTATTTGAGAGAGTAATTTACATTTAATTCGGCATACTTTATTGTTTAAAAAACACAATATTTATTTCATTTTATCCAAAAACAAGCCTGTTGGCTAAGAATTTTACCCAATTTACAGACATTTTGAGAAAATATGGAGAGGGGTAGGTGGTGAAATTAAATTATAAGAATTTTTTTGAATAAATTTGTATTTTGGGAAACCATCCGACCTGCAGCTAAGTGATAAGAAGACAAAAACAAGCTTTTGAAATTATTGATACGTTGAGTCTAATATGTTAGAACACCCTTATTATCCATATTTTGCATGTTACAATCAGTGCTCTGCAAATAATTGATAGTTGGAAAAAGTGCTAGACAAATAAAGTTTGATTAGCTCAAAACTGTACAGCTTGATAGCTCCAATATTGCTCGCCTTTTTTGTTGCACCGCTAATCTTAGCTTGGAGTTGTGAGGGGATGTAAGCTAGCGGTAAAGAGTGTAAACAACGGGATATCAGTGGATGCTTACTTTCACACCATTGGTCCCGCCCACAACTCAATGGCAAATTTCTGATGAACTCCTGCTGCTTGGCAGAAACTACATCCTGTTTTAATTAATAGACCACTGGGAACGCTTTTGAAACAGATCTTAAAAAAATGGAGTGGGACTTTAAAGACCTTAGCTTGATCCTGACTGGATTAAATTTCACAAAGCTTGTTTTTCTCCATGGAAATCAACCTTTGCTTTGCTGAACCAGTATTGTTATTATTTTTTGTGTGACTTAAGGTTTCACTTGGAAGTGTTTGGTTTTTCCCAAAACATCTCACATGTTTTCAGATGAGGTGTTGTTGCATGCATTGTGCTGAACAAACACTTACTTCACAGCTATAGCTTCACAGACTGAATATTAATACATAAAAAGCCCATAAAATGAAATGAGATGTGAAAGCTGTGGAGTTATCACAAACACCTCAATCCTCTTAGTTTTTAGTTCTTCACACAAATACAGCTCAAGGGACTCTTTTTGTTGTTATACGTACTGAACAGATTTATCCTTCACATTTCTTAGAGTTCTATTTTACCCTGAGGTAAAAGTTTAAAAAATTATGTTTGAACCTTTATTTTAAAGACGACAGCAAAATTTCAAGAGAAACTACTACTGCACTGCCTTTTTACTTTGCTTAGCATTTATGATTTACCTTGTAAGTGTAGGCCTCTATCTTACCACCTCACTCAATGTGATCCCCTTTTATTTGGGAAGGAATACTTTGAACATGGCTGTGTTTGCAGTTGTTTTTAAGAGAAAACATGCAACGATTTCTGAAATGTATGTTCTTATAACTTCTGTCCTTTAAGAAATATTTATTTAAAAGATAAAACTGATCAAAATAAGATATAAATACACTCTCAAGACATTTTGTTGATTTCTACGTGTCATAACGGCGGTGACGTGGCAGACCCAGTTGCTGAAACCCGGAAGTAAACTCAGACTCGGGGATCTTGGAAAAGATTTAATGAATAAGAATATCCAAGAGTTCAGGAGTTTGTTGTGCGTGAGAGGTAAGTATTTGACGAAGTACCCTGGGATGTCAGGAACGGAGTCTTGAGGACAGCGTCGAGAATCCTGCGAGCGAGGAGGACTTCGAGAAGATGTGGCGTGATCAGAGAGGAACCAGCAGCCCCCGTGGAGGAGAGGACCTGAGGGCGTATAGTAAAGAGGGGTAAGTACAAGACTTGACTTGGAAAAGCGTAACTTAACTTGTTAGCCAGACATAAGCACCGGAGAGTGTAACGGACTGGCGGCGAATGTTGGGATGAGATGATTCAGGGCAGCTCGTTCCAATGAGCAGAGATGGGAGGGGGGAGGTGACTGACAGAGGCACCGTGACACTACGTCTCTGATGGTAAAGTTATGGATAAAAATGTCAGATATGTCATGCTCGGCTTAGACGAGACAAAACCGAAGTGCTAGATCCCAGAATGACAAACACAGGAGATGGCTTGAAAAGATTTATTTAAAGTCCGAGGAAACTGGCGGGGAGTGAGCAGGAGCGCAGCCAGAGGAGGGATCGGAGAGGCGTCAAGACGAAGGTGAGTTTTTCATTGGTAAGTTGAGTGGAGATATTGGTGAGGCGGAGAGTAGTGGAGCTTTGTGCTGGAGTGAGTGTGGCTTGGCGTGATAAGAGGCTGATGACGAGGCGTAGCAGATGAGTTGAGCAGGTAGGTGGACTTGAGGAAGAGGAGCGTAGGACTGAACCCAGGTCGGCACTTGTGGAAATGAAGTTCTGTAGACAGAGCCAAACTAGAATGAGACAAGGCATAAACTTTCTTGACTTGATAGAGCGTTTGACCATGTACTGCACCATAGAGGGGAATGAACTGACGATGAATACTGGACTGCGGCCATCTTAAATACAGGAGCAAGAGATGAGGTAAGTGCCGACAGCTGGGTCTAAACTGAAATTGAAGCAGAGAAGGGAGGGGGGAGGAAAGGACTCCTGGAGGTACCATGACAAGATAGGATTTTTGAATTTATTACTATTCCTATCCAAACTCTCATTTTTCCCATTTTAGTCCTTGATAACAAATATTTTTTTTCTCCTAAAATCACTGTCACATGAAAGTTGGGTTTTGTGAGTGGGAACCCAACTGCACAATTGTATCTGTATAAGACAGCAGGGGGTACACACTCTTAAATGTTTGTTCAATACAGTGCTGTCAAATGGGGCCTGTTTGTTGACAGAGAACATGCGATATTGACAAATGGAGCTCGTAAGAGTGTAATACTGTGAGACAGCCAGCCCATTATCCATAAAATTAAGCGGCTTCACACCACAAGCTGTTACAGGAGACTCAGTTGGACACAAAACCATCCAGTGTTTTTGTGAGGTGTGTAAATAATATGAGAATGAATTGTTGTAAATGGTGCAAAAGTTATGTTTCAGAGTCTAAATTGTCTAGATAATGGATGACATTTGCAGCTGTAGCCAGAAGCTGGCCTACAGTTCAGAAAAAGGCACAAACCTTTTTTTCCCATATCAACACAAAATTAACTTTTTCTGTTAAAAGTTTTGTAAAGATCCTTCTAGAGCTCAAGTGAGATCTTTACAAAACAATTCATAATTTTTAATTGACTAGCCTTTTATAAACTGGCTTAAATGTTGTGGGTGGGACTTTTTTTTATTTAGTGGAGCTCATAAAGGTTTACAGGCTTTCCTCTTGGTACATCCTTTTCATTGTTGACTGTCACTGAGAAGATAGGGCTTGGCTCCATGTAAACCTTTAAAAAGTTGTTTTTAAACCAACTTGAAACTGAGTTGAAAGTTTCATAGATTTTGCTCTTTGACCTTTACGAACTCAAACATACAGTGATTTTATTCACATTTGAAGTGCTTTGTAGCATTGAGATTGGGCCAGTGATTGCTCAAGGGCACATCATTGAGTTTTATTAAAAGGAAAAGATTGTCCTAAATCTCCAAAGTCTATCCAAACAATCTCTTCGTCTATCCAAACTGTTTCCAAACTCTCACTGACCATAGCTCTCCATCAAACACCCATATTTTAAATGGAGCCAAAGGGATTCATAAAGCTCTTGAAAGTCGCGACACAATCTGAACCACTTCATGAATCAGTCAAGTGGTACAGCTGGGCAGCAAATCTTTGGGCATCATCATTTTCTGCTTCTCCTCTACCCACCAGGCACAAGAAAGATGTCTATTAGATGAGTAATGTAGACCTATTGTAGATATCTGTTGGATATCTCAGAGAACTCTATTTTGTTACTCTATTAGATGTCTAACAGTGTTCTGAAAGATATCTACGTATTGAGGTCTCCTACAAGTCTACTTGTAGACATTAAATCTAATCAAAATTTGTAGATGTATATTATTGTACTTTTTAAACATTTACTAATTAAAAAATAAATAAATACTGGAATTTTTCATCAACCCATTCATCTTCAGAACCCACCAAATCCCTTTTGGTTGCTGGTTCCAACCCAGCTACTATTGGGCAAGGTGGAGTACACCCTAATCAGTTAACCAGTTTGTCACAGGGTGAAACAAACAGACTCACACCCATGGGCAATTTGCAGACACCGGTAGAACAGGTAGACATCTAATATAGTAACAAAATAGAGTTATCTGAGATGTCCAGTAGACATCTACAATTGATGTATATTAGTTATCTAATAGACATCTGGTGCCCAGTGGGAAGGAACTACCCAACTGGCTTGTTTACAACATGCAAGGCATGATGGAACCTCGACATGAATAGCTGTGGGAAAGTTGTCTGCAAAAGATCTAAATGGTGACGTCCAATACAAGTTTATGAATTGATGTCTATCAGATGCATAATACATATCTATAGCTGTAAACATTGACAACAATCGTCATGATTTAGATATCTAAAAGATGTGTCCATGCCCAGTGGGTAAATGGATAAGCGCTTTGAGGAAACGCCCCCTCCACTTCTCACCACGCCTCAATACAGAACGCCACATCACTTGTTTATGTCAAATTGTGTTTATTTACTAAACGTTTCTGCCACCAAGTCTGGTATCTCGCATTTTGGGTCCTACACAACCATTTGCCGACACCTCAAACTAGTAAAGAAAAGAAAAAAAAACGCCCTGATTTTCCTTCTTTTTCTGTAAAAAATCTTTTTTCTTCTATGTTCAGTGTGTAGCTCAGTTTTAGCTGACACCTCACACCCAGAGGGAGAGGAAGTCTCCACATAACACCAGCATCTACCTCAACACAATCCTTGTTGTTGCTAAAAAAAAACTCTGACGTTGTTCTGTGGTTTAGAGGTCAATAACATGAAATCAACTGTTCAGCAAACCAAAAGAAGAAAAAGAAAATCTGTATTCACACATTTAACATAGAAAATGAGTTTTTCCTGCTTCTTGTTTATTCAGATTGATAGATTAACAGATCATTGTTCTGCTATGTTTTCTATTATGTTTCTACAAAGACATCATATCAAACACTGCAGTGTTTTCTTAATTTGCGTTTTGATTCTCTTCAAACATTGTGGTGCCTGAGATGTTCTTTTGATCAAAGTCCAGTTTTTAGGAGTGGAGCTGGGGTTAAACAGGTGCTTATTTTTAAAGCAGACATAAAAATTCACAGTACAGTCTGACATATTGAGCACTGAACCTGGAGGCTCAATAAAACATGAAGCTGCCAAGGATGTTTTATATACATAAAAATATAGATTGGTACCATTAGGTTTTGCCAAAAAATCAGTGTCAGGGTTCTGACTTTTTCCTTAATAAAGAGAAGAACCACACAGGAGATGAGAACTTTTGCTAGGCTTCTGCAGAAGGAGAAATCGGTCTGTGACAGCGTGAACTGTCACAGAGGAGTTCTGCCATCCTAGTGCATGGAGCCTTCTTTTATTGAAAACTGAAGGTTGCAGACATGAATGTGGGTCATTTAATCAGAAACAATAGGAACATCATATTCTTGTATAATCAGAACTTCTCAAGTCATTGTTTTCTTACTGAAAGATAGAAATGAGACAAACATATCATGGTGATAATAGCGTGTAAGCAAATGATAATAACATAACTCTAACAATCAGTTCACAGATATTGCTGTTCAATACAAAGAATCCTCATGTGTAAAACAGAAAATAAAGTAAGACATAGACTATTTTACCTCCTTTGTGGGTTGAGTACAGATCGTCAAAACACAAAGTATATTGAAGGTGGACCTACAAGGACAATGGAGTTGGGAAAATTTGTCTATTTGACAATCACTATATTTTGTGCATGAAATCAAGTGAAATACAGCGATAATTTAAAAAAATTGGGAGAATTCATTCTTTGGCAAAAATTTTAAAAACCTGTGTCGTTTTCTTGGACACATTTTCGTCAGAGCAGCAGAAGTTCATTAGAAATTCGTCTCTGAGGACGGTGTAAGCCGACCCCCCATGTGTTTACGTGATCTCCTGCTAGCTTACAGCCTCTCACAACCACAACCTAACATTACCGGTTCAACAAAGACAGCGAGCAATATCAAAGCTATTCAGCCGTACAGTTTCGAGGCAGATGCCAGCAAAGACATGAACATGTTAACAAATGACAAATTAACAAATTTTCCTTTGAGAAAAATCGTGTGCTCCTCTTTCCTATAAGAGGAGCACACGTGTGCTGCAGTTTCCTTGAGACTCATGCGGCCGCCTTAAGGGACGTCATAAAAAATGTACAATTGTCAAACATGTGGTAAGTCTGTTATGAATGATTTGTAGGAATAATGTAAGTTACACCCGCCTATAATGTACGAGTGATGCTGTTGAACAGTGCCTTTACGCAGCACTCCGGTTGTTAGTAAGGTGGGCGAACTGGCTCTTTACTGACTGAACACAATGCAGCATGTACAGGGTGTGAAGGGGATACACAAATACCCACAAGATCCCCATTGGACACCCACACCAATTATGCCCCCGATTGTGTAACTTCCTAATTTCAAACAGTCAGGTTGCACGCAAGACACACACAGGGAGCGTGCACCTTTCCCTTGAACAGCCTAAACAGGTTTCCTGTGCTATGCGCATGGTTTAGGGGGATATAAAAAATGAAAAATCCATACAACATGCATACATACAACTGTGTCTCACCTACTTTACATGTACTTATCCCCACATGTTGCGTCGTAAGTGTTCACTACAACTTGAAGGCCACAGTATGCCCTTAGAAAAAAATGTGCATGAAGATATTTGCCTTATGTGCTCAACAGGTCAACCATCTTAAAATTCTGTAAGGACCACCTCAGTGCCCCACACAGATGAGCCCATTTTTCGGCAGCAGACAGCCCGTCTCCACCCATAAGGGCAGTCACGACTAAGGCATGAAAAGAAGGACTAACCACCTTTTAAAAGATGTGCTGTGCAGGACCATACTACAAATATAGAAGTGAGACCAACACCTTTTTTTTTAATTAATAATGAACAATTTGTCATGAAGTTGAGTCATGTCAAATGTACTTAAAGTCTTTTTCTTTTTACCTCACTTATCTATGTCGCTTCATCAGACTTTGAGTCCACCTGCCGTGACTCAACTTTTAGACAATCTCTTATGGATAAATAAGAATATTTGTTTACATATTAATACTTATATAAAAATTACAGCAACTATTGCTAACTTTGTTTCTAGTCTTGCCCTAGTGTGCATGACATGGTTTCCTCCTTTTTTACCATTAAAAACAAGAGAACCCCTACACCGCCTTCTATTAAAGCGACATTACTTAAAATGTTCAAATACAAACACGGTTAGTTTGTTTTTTTGTGGTATATTGAGCAGACATTTCTGAAAATGAGTTTCACATAAGATAAATACTTGGGGTTTGGCATAGCATATTGTGCAGAAAAAGAAAACCCAAAATTGAAAGCAGTGACCTGGCCTGATCAAATGTTTTGACTGAGGGCTGTCCATCCCCAGGGCATCTCATTACTGGTTCATTCGTGATAGAGATGGTACCAAGATATTTTTTGGCTTATAAAACTTGTTTGAACTTTACAACTCTTTCCTCACTTTCTGATCTAAAAGCCGTGGATACATATCTGTAAACTCTGTTCAGAAACTTGCCTATTTCTTGGAAGAAAATTTTTAACATTCAATTAAAAATTAATCTGTCTTTAAAATTCTAATGGTCTCTCTCCTTTATTTTTTATTTTTGAACTGACAGAAGTACGGGAAGAAGCAATCAAAAAATAACTACAGAGTTGTAGGTCATGTTGAAAAAAAAAAAACAAATAATGAAACTTCAGCACTGTGACTATCTGTCCCTGGTGACTGGCTAATCCAATGGGCAGCGATGAATTATGATATTTCCTTGCAAATTATTATATTTTGAATATTATTATTAAGAAACAAACCATAGTGACACCAAGCAAGCATCAATATTTCAAACTGCAAACTCCTTCAATCCATTATATAATTGTTCTTAACCCTGTTCAGGGTAAAAAGGTTAATGAAGCTTACCAACTAAAGTGGACAGTTTACTAGTCCATTGCCGGGCAATATAAACTTCTCATTAAACTTAAAACAAAATTAAATCCTGCCTTTAATCGGCCTTGATCTTTTAGTACATTCCCCCAGTGGCTTTCTCCTTAGCATAAAGCTATCTACTCTTGGATATTTCTTACAACTGAAGTTGTTTAATTTGGAGTGTGTTTACGACTTTTTTTTGCTCGTATTTTCTCTCAGTTGGACAAACATTTCTGGTACTGACTAGATTCAAATGCAAATACACATGTCATCTTTTAATTGTTCTGTAGCTTTAAATTGCATTTCCTTCGCCTCAACCCAAAATGAACCAAATGGTTCCTGAGTGCAGCTGTGCCTGCAGCTCACTCAGAGGACGGGTCAAATGTAGAGAACAAATGTCCCAGTCTCAGGTGTGGGACAATGTGGGAGTTTCATCATGGCCATACTTTACCCTCAACACTTGACTAAGCTCAAACCTTCACAAAATGTTGTTTGCTGAGTGTGAATCAGGGAAAATGTATACATGCAAATGTATTCACAATGTCAGTATTCCATCAGAGCTTGGTCCTCACAAGTCCGTAAATTAAAGTGCAGACAGATCTCACGCTCTTAAAGTTGAATATCTATGATTTGATCCTATTTGTAAAACTGCAGTAAAAAGCTAATTACAGAGCAATTTCAACCTACTTTAAAAAAACATGCCTGTTTTAAAAAAGATGTGAAGTGCAAACATCACCACTCCATGCAGTGAAGGGTTTTTCATCTTTTAAGGAAATTTCAAGGCTCCCCCAGTGCTCAGCTATGCCAAACCTGAATCACCGTGAGGAGTATTCTTAGGTTGATGAGTAACTGCCTAACCCAATAGGTTCTTGTTTAGACATCACTACTGAGTCCATGAGGGTCTGAAGACTTCTCACTTCTCTGCCTGTGTTAGTTCAAAAATAGATAAATTACTGTCAACCAAAATCGCATGTTACAGTTACATTTCCCTATCGTTTTGTCAGTGATGCAGTATTTAAGTGTGTTTTTTGTGATTTTAATTGATGGAAAATTACATACTGACATTCATGTCACACTCAGTCTATTTGCAGTGATCCAGCAAAACTAAGT
The DNA here is from genome assembly GCA_023969325.1 of Oryzias curvinotus. Lineage (NCBI taxonomy): Eukaryota > Metazoa > Chordata > Actinopteri > Beloniformes > Adrianichthyidae > Oryzias > Oryzias curvinotus. Next base: position 21,495,383 of record CM043718.1, on the reverse strand, counting down.
TCAAAATAATAGACTCAGTTTAATGACCCGAAAGATTGTCAGTTTCTTTTTTTACTTCTTTTTGTGCATGATTGATTAGCTGGGTACATTCTTGCAGTAATGTCACTTCTGCAAAAATTGCAGACACGTGAGTCTGTCGGCTCTGAACTTGCAATATTTGAATGTTTTATGACTGTTTAATAGGAATCTGGTGAAGGAAAAAATTTTATTCAGTTACACATTTCCACTTGGAATTATAACTTTGACTAACTTAAGGCCACCTTTATCTAAAATTATTTTTAAAGGAATAGTAATCAGCGGAGATACTGGCGTTCTAACATATCGTGTTATAGCATCCTCAAGAGATTTTACTGTTTATAGCAACAGTGAGCTGATGATTCAGGTTTAATGTTTTCTTCTGTTGTGCACACCACTGAGTCAGCAGCAGAAAAGCACTGACTTAGTATCTGTTGTTGTTATAACAATGCTTTTATTAGCAGCCGTAAACTAGAAAATGCAGAAATGCTTTGAACTATGTTTTTCTTCAGGGATGTGGGATGGTTTATTAAAATATTAATAACACTAAGCCAAGAGTTTTTCCTGATTTAGTATTTTCTTGTTTAGCTTCTAATACGGTTTTATGCAGAAATGCTTATGAGCAGGTTAAGGAAATCACTCACCGTATGGACCAAATCATTTCATGCTGCATGATGTGCCTTTTGTAAAACAACCTATCTGTAAAGGTCAACACTGCATGGTCACATATACTGAAAGTGGTTTATTTGAGCAGTTTTTTTAATTCTAAAATCTATTGCGGATTTGTTCTCGTAAAGTGCAACAAATGCATTTCACAAATAAAACTGATAAAACAAACCGTTGCCTTCACACATTGAAGTGCAATTGCAACAGTGAAAATATCAGTGTTTCACTGGACCATCATGATTTTATTACAAGTGCAATTCCAACACAAAGTACATGTTTACTAAAAAAAAAAAAGAACACTTCCAAAAAATTTTAAAATTGTTCACCATAGTCTTAGATGAAATAAATAATACATTTAAAATAATAATTCAGCCCAGTGTCTTATGCAGTGAAAAGTTTTTTTTCATACTCCCATTAGTAAACAGTAAAAAAACAAATATGAACTCAGGAAGTTAAATATCATGACCTTTTAGGCTAATCAATTTCTCATTCATGTGTATAGATGCATTCACTTGCACATTTATTTATACTCTGATGAAAGCCACAAGGCCAAAATATTTGCTTTTTTTTTCTCCAACCAGAATTAATCAGCCAGCCTTGTCTGGATATTTTGTGTGCTGCCATACTTTTTAAATATTCACCATTAGAAACGTCTAGTTGCTTGGTGATCATTCTAGCCATTATTCTATTTTTCAGGTTCAGTTGCTGCCTCGCTCCACATCATGGTATTTATTGGGGCTGTGTTCCCAATTACTGGTTGAGAGTTTGATACAACCACCTCTCTGACTGGCTCCCCCATGGTGTTGCATTTGTGTTGTATCTTTTCAATCTCAAGTTGTGATAGCAGTTGCCGTTTTGTGGATGTTGGAACATTGAGCTGTTAGTTCTTTGGCTGTTAGTCCTGATTGTGGGTTTTGAGGCATCCATTCACTCCACTTTCTCTGCATGTAACCTCTCAGAGTAGGAATGTACAGCATCCCAACAGAGCTTTGTTCTCACATCTGGTCTATTGCCGTCTTGTTCCAGTAGCCCACTTTCCATCAGGGACCTTATTTGGCCGGGTGATGTCTGTCCTACCCCGTAAGATTTTCCTTCCTGTAGAACAAAATGATAGTTATAACCATCCAATTGTCCTAATTTATCAGATAATTCTACTTTTATAAAAGAATATGAATGAATGCACCGTTTTGATGCTAGGTCAAGATTAATCGGAGAAAAGGACAGCTTCAAATACATTAAAAGAGCTTGTATCATCAAAAATGAACTTTTTTTGAGCTTTTAAGTGTATTATAATGTTCATTCCTCCCCAAAGCAGTATTTTGATCCATTCTCGCATTTCTGAGTATTCCACTAAAAACACCAGCCCCTCCCAATTCGTGAAAACAAGCAGGTTCTCACATTGTGAAGTAGATAAGTGAGGACCCGCCTCTTCCAGGAAGAGTCTGCGCTGCCGGCACTGCCCCCAGGTTAACACACACACATCCACCTTCTCTGCGGAGCTAGCGATATCAGGCAAAAACGTTTTATTGTATATGCACAATACATACATCCATCTTTGTGAAAGATCAGATCTTGTTTTTGTGGGTGAAACGCAGACATGCTGCCGAGGCCGACTCTTGGTTAATGTCATGAAATGGGCGACACCCACAAGGAGCGAAAAGCGGTGCCTCAGAGATCAAGGCATCTTACTTACGGGTAGAAAAATGAGCTACTCTAAAAGGCTTAGGAAAAGCATGATATAGGCAAAGGGTCTGCAACTTGTACTTCTCAAACAGCCATTTGGATCAGTTTCCCACAGAAATGAAAGCACAGGAAGTCGCAACAGTAGGGGTGTTAGAAAAAAATCGTCTCATCGAAATATCGCAATAGTTCATTTTGCAATACTTGTATTGATTAAACATGCTGTCAGGATATATATTTAATCATTCATTTTAATTATTTCTGAGAGTTATGTTTTCTTTGATCTTTTGTCCATTTTACACAACCTTGAATAGACTTTTCCGTCTGTCAAACACCCAGAAGTGTTTAATGATTGAGATGATGGAAAGAAATTCACTTTGATGCAGACTCCTTTCTATTTTTCTTTTCTTTAAACCCAGTAAACCCCAAAAAAAGTATATTAATTTTATGGATGAGAACTATTTTTTGTTAGGAAGCAGCTTTTAGTTTGTTGCGGGTCTGGAATCATAAGCGGCGAGTCTAAGCCCCGCCCCCGCCTCTCCAAGTTTTTTGCAGCTCCAGTTTGTTCCACAGAGACAGTGCAACATACGGTCATGATAGCAGATAGTTGAAAGGATAGTTGGGGCGTCCCAGCGCAAATTGAATTAATTTTACGCAGAAATGGGTGGTTTTAGTCTATGGAAAAAAATGGCTTTTTTTGGAGTTCATGTGTCCTCTACGAAATTACCACTGACTGTCTTTTTAAGAACTTTCCATCCCTTAACTCTGGTCCACGTTCACAGCTGCTGCAGACATGCCCCCTCCGCGTGTTGATGCTGCCTGGGCTACCTAGACGGTGTTAAAGGCATCACAGACAATCTTAGAACATAAAAATTATTTTACAAAAACACAGAGAGCCGCAGCACAGGTATGAAAGAGCCGCATGCGGCTCCGTAGCCGCCGGTTGCCGACCCCTGATTTAGGCCCTTTAATATGTATGGTGTCCCCCAGGTGGTGTCATGTGGAGTTGGAGATTGTATGAAATGTGTGTAGCTTGTTGTCATTGGCTGTCATTAATGAGCTGTATGGAGAATTGGCGTCAGTGAAGAAAAGTCATTCATCCATTCATCTTCTAAACCCTTTTTGTCTCTTTCAGGGTTTAGGGCAAAGGGCTGCTGGAGCCTATCCCAGCCACTTGTGGGCAAAGGCAGGGAACATCCTGAAAAGGTCCCCAGTCTGTCACAGGGCAGTGTAAAAAAAATTAATTCAGAAGATCATTGTCTTCTGAAAAATGTTTCAGCAAGAAAAATAATTCATTCATGTATGTTTCCTTTGCCATTTTAGGAGGGTTAACGTTGATGCTATTTCTATTTTTTCCTTTTTATTTTGTTCCCTTTATGTTATTTTTTTTTCTTGGTAAATTCCCCTTTTGTGACTTTTTTAACCATATATACTTTAATATTTTATATGTTACGTGTACAATTGTTTATCTGCAACAAAATGTATAATGTCAATTCTGCCTGCGATTGCGTTTTCCTGGTCCAGTCGTTCTGATTTTCGACGGACATCAAATGCATCGCGGGCATCACGTGACCATGATCCCAGAAACCTCCTCACCAGGAAGTGACAACCTAACTGGGTTTGGGTTTGTTTTGACGATGATGGAGGAAGAAGAATTTGAACTGACTGAAGATTTGGAGGCTATTTTGCATTTGACTCCAGAGGTGCAGTTAGCTATTGAGCAGGTACGCACTTAGCCACGGTATTGTAGTATAAACAGCAATTGCGCGTTTGTTTTTTCTATTGCTAACGTTAGCCGGCTAACCCTAGCATGTGCTTTTCTTCTAGTTTGCCTTAAGTTGAAACACTTTAGATTTTTGTAAATTAGACTTATTTGTTAAGAAACTATTTCCGTGTTTATGTAAAACTTAGAGTTAAAGGCATGCACTATTTAAAATGTTAAGTTACGTTCGGCGTTCGTTTGGACACAGGGTGACACGTCGCTACGTTTTGCTACATTTTAAATTAATATTTGACTCTCTACTACACCATTGAGTTTATATGAAAATATAATGTCTATGCTTGACACCAGTCGATGCTTTTGTCTTAGGTTTTTCCTAGTCAAGATCCACTGGACAGAGCTGATTTCAATGCTGTGGAATACATCAACACGCTCTTTCCCACTGAGCAGGTAAGATAAGATAAGATATTCATTTATTCGTCCCACGATGGGGAAATTTCCTTATTGCGGCAGCAGTACAGGGCAGAGAGAGCAATATATAAAAGAAACAAAACTTTGGAGTCAGTAATATAAAAGAAACAAACAAACAAACAAACAACAGGTACAGTAGGAGGTCATCATATGACGTTTATACCGATTTTTTTAGTTCTTTGGACAACAATCATGTTTTAATCCACCGATTTGAGTTAAAGTGAAGTCCAACCCAAATTACGCCACTATATAGTTCCGAAATCGTTTGGCCTGTTAAGAAGAAAATTACTACTTGTGTTTACTTTGTGTATTTAATATTATTATTATTATTATTATATTTATTTTGAGGGATCAACTTTAGGCAGTTCTTTCAAAATTGCCAGGTTTCATTAGTCATTAGTGTCATTGTTTGATGTAAATAAATTATCACTAAACTGCAATAAATAAATAAATAATAAATAAATAAAAAGGCACAAAGACCCAAATATTTCACTTAAAAATAGAATTAAATTAGTACGTGAAGAATTTGACATTTCTGGGTGTCATCGTTGATGATGACTTGGAAATCCCATATCACTAACAACAAAGCACCTGCAGTGTTACATAAAGTTAAGTCAGTTCTGGATAACAAAGCTCTGTATTTATTGTACAGCTCTTTTTGTTTCATATCTAAATTACTGTATTGAAATTTGGGGAAACACATGGAAAACATACTTAAGTCAAAAATTTATTCGACAAAAAAGGCAATAGGAATGATCTCTGCCTGTAACTTCAGAGATCATTCCATCCATTATTCAGTCAATTAAAAATACTGAAATGAAAAGATTTAGTTCATCAAAGTATTTAAAAAAACATGTATAATGTAGACAGCACAATCAGAATTATTTGTCACACATAATACAAACAACATTTGAAAAAAGACAAAGTGCTTTAAAAGGATGTGAGATTTTCTCTTTGCCAAAATTCTGAGCAAAAACAAAGGAAAAGAATTACAAATCACCTATAAAAACAAAACTGAATTGAAAATTGAAGTAGTACTGTAGTACAAATGATTTTTTTTCTTCTAAATTTATAACTTAATTCATAATGAAGATATACTGTAGAGAGTTGTGGAAGTCACTCAAAAGATATACTGATCCAGATCAGCTACCTCATGTTGACCCACGCATCGTTTGTCTTTACGTCTGAGAGATGGAACTGTTGATCCTCTTGTGTCGGCACAGTTTTGAAACGAATCCTAGACTTAACTTTGGATGAACGTTAAACTTGAATTTCAGCGAATGTCACCATCTTTGTGCTGCAGTTGGAACCAAACCAGTAAGATTTGAGATAATTAGCTGATTTAGTGTGGTGATTTTATTATGTACATTAAATATCAATGACAAGATGACACAGAAAAACCTGTCAAGAGATTTGTTTTAAGCCACAGCAACATTTAAAAGAATAAAAAAGAAAAAGAAAATCTCCAAAATGACATATTTCCTTCATTTTAGCGTAACAGGACAGAAGATTGAAGGGCAATCATTTAATAATGAATGCCTTTTGTGTGAGTGCTTTTATCTCCATAAGGGGTCGCTGTGAGCCAATGCTTTGTGTTTTTTATTCTATTAGATCCAATATTTTTTCAATTTCAATTTTTATTTATGTCACAGGGACAGTGCACATTGAAAGCATCACTGCATGATCCAGAATTAGCCCTGCGGCTATTTTTCAGCTGTCGTCGCCGCACAGATGTTAACATTGTCTACCTAAAAAGCTAAAAATGGCAAGTTAAAATATTAATATAAAGAATATACAAGGAAAATACACCAACTATAAATATCTATTGATAAAACAACATTATAAAACATTAGAAATAATGTAAAATACATAATTGCATCAATCATACAAAGGGGGAGAAGCATGTTAAATATTAAAAAAAAAAGGCTTTTGTATTGTTTTGAAAAATTAGAACCCATAGATCAAAAATACATCGGAATCTTAAATTCCCCCTTTTGTTCTAGTTTTTTTTTTTTTTTTTAATTGAAAATCAAACATGACTTTTAGTCAGCTTGATTAAAGATGCCCTTTGTGTTTCATCAATGTTTTTTTTTTCCTTCCCATCAGTCTCTGGCCAATATAGACGATGTGGTAAACAAAATTCGCCTAAAAATTCGGTAAGCTCCTGTTCTAAACTTCACCATAATCTTTTTTTTTCACCTTCAGTTGACTAAATGAAAGTTTTTTTTTTTCCTGAAATTTACCAGTCGCCTTGACGACAACATCAGGACCGTGGTGAGAGGGCAGACCAATGTGGGTCAAGATGGTAGACAGGTGAGCCAAACTCAAACATTTTTTTATTTTTTGGAGGTTGGAGGTGTTTCTAACATTTGTCTGAAAACATTTGTCATTTGTGGATGGATGTTAATAGCTTTGCGTTTCTATAAATGTACCTGAACTATCCAGGTGGAAAAAGGAATATCAAAGTTCAACAGCTCAATAAAAATGCTTCCATTTTCCTGCGTCCAGCGACATTTTCTGTCTGCACTCTGGCTGCCCTGAATTTAGTTTTGCCGTGCTGTGAAGGCTGGAGTCTTGTTGTAACCAACTCACAGAGGCCCGTTCCTTTCCCTTTCCTGCTTTTTCCTTTCTCCATGCAGCTTCCACAGAAAAGGACAAGATGACTCAGATTTACTCCCTCAGCTCCACCTGCTTCTTTACAGCAAACGTGTGTGTGAAATGGACTCTTCCATGTAAATTCCTGTAGGTCTGCTTTATTTCACTACGAAGAAGCAGCTTCCTCACTGCAGCCCTTGGCTTTGTTCTTTCAAGGACGTGTACTTTCTGGGCAAAGCATGACGTGTTGTCCTCTGGCTCTTCGGCTTGGTGGCACCGTCTTTCCCAGTTGTCCACCGTTTGTTTACTTAAAGACACTAGATCCCTTCCAGACCAGTACGGCGAAAACAGTCACACAGCATCGTTTTTTAAGGTTGTTTTCCAACCCCACAGAGCCATTTCAGCATTTCCAGGGGGGGAAAATCTCTTCTGCAGATGGGAAAGATGGAGAGGTGTTTATTTCAAGAAGACGATTGAAACAGACATCAACAGAACAAAACTACGGGGATCAGCAGCTTAGTCATTTCTGCTGGTGACTGAACTCAATTTGAGCCCCACGTTGGTATTATTTATGGAGAGAGATGACATGAGGGAGTTAAAAAAAAGGGAAAGTGGAGAAAATCTGGAGAACAATTTCCCTTCTTTTTTTTTACTTCCCCTTTTTGGAGAATAGACACTAATATTTGTGGCTGGAGTGTGGAAAGATCTTGATCACACTAAGGTGGACCAAGCAAGTGTAGATTTTTGTTTTTAGAAGTATAATTCTCCATCTATATTTGAATTATTGTGGATATTTTTTCACCTTCTGTTTACGTTTGCTGTTTTAGAAAACAATTTAGCGTTGGTTTGGGGGAATTTTGTCTTCTTTTCTGCTAAAAAAAAAAAATTCTCACACATTGCATTCTAGAATGCTCCCAGTGTCCACCCTGTCTTAAAATGACATTTTATGACTTGTAGCTTTATATAATGAAAGAATTCATGCATATCTAGTGCAAGAATGACTAGAATATGTCCAAATTCCAGTATTTTTCAAAACGTGGCCCTCCAGTGGCATCACATCATACTGCGCTCCATAGGGGCGTACTTCTGAAAGTCTTGAGCTTCCGCTGTATTAAATGTTTCTTTCAAATCTTTACTTTTAGTAACATCGTGACATAAAGAGTGTTTCTCTGAGCAGTACTCCTGTCATCAAACCAGTGTCTTGGAGGCAAGCGATGTTCCAGATGTTGGTTTAGCTGTTTAGTTGATTGAGTTTTAAGCTTAAAAGGCTGAAGTAGAGTTTAATGAGCCCGCCACTTTAAAACTCTCCATTCATGGCTTCCCTGCTTCTCATGTAAACTGTCCTGGATCGTGTGTTTCAGAGATGCAGTGGTTGGTTTGAGTTCAGATAGCATCTCTGGCGTGGAGGCGGCTGCTGGGCAGTGGTCTTCCGAGCTTTCCCTGAAGCTAAATACAGGAAATGAGCTCTCTACAGCGAGCCAGCTCGACTCGGCTAAGACTGCAGGAGTGATGATTGCTCTTCTGGAAGTTCTGGCTTCTTCTCATCTTTTGTTTTCTCAACAATTCCTCTTGGGTTTGGGTTTATTTTTCTAATCCATTGAAAGCGTTTGTGCGATAAAGTGTGCTCCAAACCCATGTTCCACTCTGGGATCTGAAGCCATCCTAAAAATAGCGAGTGTGGTTTCTCGCTGGAAGCTGTTGTCAAAAGGGAGCACTTTCCCATTGACTCCAATGTTTGGTGAATACCTGGCCAACCCTGGTCCTCTAGAACCACAGCCTTGCCTGTTTTCGAGCTCTCCTTGGACAGCTTGATGCTGACTAGCTAAATCGGGGGTGTTCAGCCAGTCCGAAGTTGAAATCACTTGAATCCGCTAATCTGCAGCCAGATGGGCAGGGACAACTGGAAAACAGGCAGAGTTGACCAGCTCAAGTCCGGAAAGTTTCCCTTCAGAAATAAATCAGCATACAGCTTCTTTTTTAATGCTCACTGTTTTAGTTTAGGTTTATACCAGCTGTAAAGTAGGGTACATGTGTGTGTGGGGCGGGGTTTAAAATGTGGGCTATGCAAATTAGCTATGCAAATTCCTACGGAGTAGGTCAGATTTTTTATGCTTTTCAGCAATTCAGTTATTTCCAGATTACCGAAACGCCAAATTTGGAAGTTGCGCCAGGTAAAATAATTGCCTTAAATATTCTCACCATTCTTAGCAGAAATGGTGAGAACGAGGCCTTTAAACTGCTTGTGTTAAAAATGGAGCACATTTAGTTAATTGAATTTAACCAAACACTACTCTGGGTTATTATCGGGACGATGTCTTGGGTTTAGTCATGCAGGGAAATGAACGCTGTTCTGTCAGGGCCCGTGTATGTTTGTGTGAAGTGTGTGTGTGTGTGTGTGTGTCCTTAGAGGTGCCTGTGAAAGTGATGAATTCCAGGAACAGCTGGTGCCAGCTGTTAGCATTCCTGCTGTGCATGTGTGCGGCAGAGTCGCATCTGCAGTGCCACAACAGCAACGGGCCAAGGGAAGCCCATTAGCCCGTCATTACGTGTCAGGGCAGTCTCTGTTTTTAGGACTATCAAAGAACAGCTGCCATGTCAGATAATGGAGAACTATTAGAATAGCTCTTTAGTCACCCCACAGTCTTAAACGTTTCTGAGATCATAAAAGCTTCTAATGATATTCTTTAACCTTTATGATGGCGACCTTTTATGCTGAGCTTGACCTCATTGGTTTGTTCATTAGTTTAAGATGTGTCAGTGTTGGATAAAATGTTAACCTGTCATTTAGATAAGCAATTAGTGTGGGGTATTATACACACGTGTAGGAAAAAAAGCACGGTGTTTTTTTTTTTTAACTTGTCTTGTCCAGCAGCTGAAGGCCTCTGATGTTGGACAGATTTTACTGTTGCTTCAATAGAGGGTTATGAATCTCCGGACAAACAAGGTGTCTATTTGTATTGATTATATTTGTATACATTTCTTGTTGGATTGGACAGAATAGAGAAGATATTAGTCAAAATGCGATGTAATTGGATTTGGGCTTAAAAAATGGTCAAACTTCACCCTGAAGCTCCGCAGCAGAGCTGATGTTTTTGTTGATGTTCCACACAGAATATTGATCCCACCATCTGCTGGCAAAACGCTGATTTGTGTTTGTGACCAATTCATTTGTCAAAACAAAACCACCTTCCACAAAAGATGCAGTAAAAAAAAAAGACTCAAACTCATATGATCGTTCATTTATATCTTAATATTTCACATCCAAGAGTCAAGTTGATTGTGAATTCACAACCAAAGTCCTTTCCAATATCCTGTCTTTCTTTTTTTTATCTTTGTAGAGATTTGCACACAAAAATCTACTAAAGTTAGACAGAACCTCTTAAGTCATTATGACTTGCAAAAAAAAAGAAAAAAGGCGACTGCTGAAGCATCCCATCATCCTTCACAAATGAAGGATGAGGCTTCCTGCACCTCTTGAGGGATTCATCTTTCCTGTAGACTGACACCACTTGTATTTCAAACAAGTGAACAGATGGAAAGAATACAGTTGAACTAAAAAAAAAAAGTCAAGACGCTCATGTTTTATGCTGTAGAGGATGAACTCCTGTGTGTTTGACTTGGTTTTAGAAATTAGGATCCACTTATTCAATAAATTATTTTGGAACAAATGAATCGGCCTGCATGATGTTTTTTTTTTTTTTTTTTTTACTATAAAGAATTTCTTATTTGTTGGTTGATTGTGTTGCAGATTTACTCTTCATGGGATTTTCAATATTTGGTAAATGATTTTGTCACTGAAGGTTCAGTCAAAAAACTTTGGGTTGAAAGCTGTTTGATCAAACATTTCAGAATCTGGCACACGCTATCAGGCATGACCGTAGAAGAATTGTCATTGATGTTTAGTCACCTAGCATTCACACCGTCAAGACTGAGCTAAGTTTGATTGTCCAGTGGTTCACAGGGATCCACCAGTAACTACATGACAACAGCCACAGGGGGTAAAGAAACAGAAACAGTTGTGTTGTAACAGAACGTCACATTTTGTTCTTAGTATGTCTGTAACACTGTGCTGTTTGTTTTGTGCAGGCTTTGGAGGAGGCTCAGATAGCCATTCAGCAGCTCTTCGGCAAAATAAAAGACATAAAGGACAAAGCAGAGAAATCCGAGCAAATGGTACAAACTCACAAACACACCATGGGGGCTTAGTATGAAGAGATCAATTTTCTATAACCATTTGTGGTCCGAAGAGCCACCACACTTGAGCTCCCTTGTCCTTTTATTTATTATTATTATTATTATTTTTTTAATGCATCTGGCTTAATTTTTACACACATAGTCTAACTTGTTTGTGCACAGGTGAAGGAGATTACGAGGGACATAAAACAGCTGGACCACGCCAAGCGCCACCTCACCACTTCCATCACCACCCTGAACCATCTGCATATGCTGGCGGGGGGGGTCGACTCTTTAGAGTGGGTACCACGCATCTTTAACTTAACAAGCATTTCCGAAAACGTCCCCCAAAAGCACGTGCCTTTGATCTTTATGAAATGGTTTTAAATGCTCGACTTTCACAGGCGAGTTGGAGAAAACTCAGTGTGTCCAACAAGCACTCGGCTAGTTTCAGGTCTCATCTGTTGCAATGACTTTTCATTAATGGGTAATTTGAAATTCATTAGCAATGATGCATAAGCTTTCTCTATGTTATGAACAATGTCATCTGAAGCCTACAGCAACAAAGCTGGAACTCCTGTTCATGCAGTTTTCTTAGTTTTGAATGAATTTTCATCTCTGCTTGGGAGATGCAGGTAAATACGAAAGTGTTGGGCCCTGTAACAATCTATGAAATCTGTGGCCTGTCATTTTGTTGTTCCAGAGCGATGACCAGAAAGAGGCAGTACGGGGAAGTGGCCAACTTGTTGCAAGGAGTTGTCAACGTGCTTGAACATTTCCACAAATATATGGGTATTCCTCAGATCAGGCAGCTGTCAGAGAGGTATGTAGCATGCAGACACACACAGTTGTACATGTTTAACTGTTTTGTGTTCAGCATAACTCTGGAGTTCATTTCCAGTAGCCAGAGGGGAATCTCTCTGCTGAAATGTTCCACGCATTTTTTTTTTTTTTTTTTTTGTGTGTGACTGAACTGCTGAAAAGGTGGTTTCAGGATTTGGTGAGGTATTTGTCTATTGCATCCTGTTTATACACACATACAAGAGGTGTCCCACACATGAGGAAAGCACGGGAAGGAAACTCACTGAATAGGCTTTTATTATACCAGCATTTCTGCTATTGTGAGGCACTGCAGACCCTTTCAGAAAGCACGTTTATGGCTCTGTGTGCATGCTTCTTTTGTTTGTTGAGACTCAGGTTTTGTAGGATGCTTTTAAGGTTGTTCATTCTTGCACAATCTCTTTGCTTCCTGGAATAAGTTTATTTATTTATTGGATTTATTTTTTATTTTTGCAGTGTTTTGCTATTGACCACTTTGTTGGTCTGGGTTATGCTTTTTTGTGCATTTATAAAAAACCTTTCCCAACAAAAAGAATCAGTTAACGGTCATCTTTATTTAGAGCTGTGCTTGCACTTTAAAAAATAAAAATAAATGTCTTTTTTTTTTTTTTAAACTCTTCCTGAAATAACCATTAACAAGGGGTCAAAGAAAAGAGCAGAGTGCAGAGAATGGGTCTTTGCTTTATTGGTTGGTGCAGTTGTTCATGTCACATCCAGATGTGTAAAAAGAAATGTCCTCTGGTAGTGAAAGGAGAACTTACAATAGTCACAGAAATTTGACTTAAGTCAGAATTACAACACAAATTGCCTTTTTTTTTATATGAGTCAAACTTGAATTTGTTTTTAATCCTCTTTTCAAGAAATAGCAATGCAGTTTGCATTTCTAATGATTTATAAAATGCTTAACTATTCGCTTATTAAGAAGATGTAGTTTTTGTTTCACTGTGCACGTACTACAAAACAGAAATCCAGATGTACGAGTGGATTGTTTCTGATCCGAACAAACAGCAGCCCAGGTGATGCATTAGTGAAAAAGAGCCATAATAAATAAATGGAGCTGAGGTAAAAGCACACTTTAGAGTAATGTTAGTTTTTTTTTTTTTTTTCCCAGCATTACCGGCTCATTAGCATTCACATTAAAGCTTTATGAGTGCCTACATTTCTCATTATCTCATTTAATTCACTTTCAGGATAATCTTTTGTCCAGACATTCTTTGAACCGTGGCTAAATGGAATCAGAGCTGCTGTCACCTTTGAACAAGTTCAAGTCTGATTTTCTTTTTTTTTTTTTTAATTAACCCTCTGGGTCTTTATCATATTATTGAAACAGTCTGTCCCAGTTAAGCTATTATCAACTGAGAGGGAATCAGTGACTGCACTTGTATTCTAGCAGCATTTTTCTCTCCAGGATACATTTTCTATGGTTTTCTACTGTAGACTGGAAATCTGTATTTAATCCACTGATATCAACAAGACAGAACGTTGATTTTTTTCTTTATTTTTGTCTCAATTTAAATGATCTATACTAGTTTATTTGGTATTTATCTACTTTTCTGAAAAAGCTTGGTTTCAATGCAAATAAATGGATTGTTTTTCACCCTATCATAGGTATCATGAGGCCATCATTTATTCATACTTTTTGTAAATCTAAACAGTTTTCCTTTTTAGAAGACCTTCTCACAGAAAGCTGGCCCTTCTACAGTTTGGAATAGTTTCGTAATTCCTGATGCTCTGTCCCGTTTTTGCGTGTAGAGTAAAAGCAGCTCAGAGCGAGCTGGGAACGCAGATCCTGGCAGATTTTGAAGAGGCCTTTCCTGCGCAAGGCTCTAAGGTGAAGCTGACACAAGAAAGTCCCCTTGTTGTCTTCTTTTGTTGAAATATAAAGCAAAATGTCCGAATTCCCTCTTGCAGAGAGCAGGTGGACCCAGTAACGTGCTGAGAGACGCCTGTCTGGTAGCAAACGTGCTCGATCCTCGAATCAAACAGGAAATCATTAAAAAGTTTATACGGCAGCACCTCTCAGAGTATTTAGTACTTTTTCAAGAAAATCAAGACGTGAGTCAACATAAGTCATATGCTTTTCTTTTTTTTTTTGTAACAATCAACTTCTTTATGTATTATTGTGACACTTGACTGACCTGACTTTATATTTCATTATGCTCTCTTTTTTTTATTTTTAGGTAGCTTGGTTGGACAAAATTGATCGGCGGTATGCCTGGATCAAGCGTCAACTGTTGGACTATGAGGAAAAATATGGACGCATGTTTCCTGAAGAGTGGTGCATGACGGAGCGCATTGCTGTGGAGTTCTGCCACATCACCAAGTAAGTTGCAGTCGGCGCTTACTTACAACGCCTCCAAAAGAAAAATCCAATCAACTTCTGATCCAATTTAACAGCGTCCCCAGTGGGCTTTCCATTATAAATATATTATTCACAAAGTTTGTGCAGAGTGTCAGTAGTATATTAAAAACTCACTACTGAGTTGTGGGCGGGACCACCAGTATCCCATCATTCCTTTGTTTGCACTCTCTCCCGCTAGTTTCCAGCCCCTTACAACCCCAACCTGACATTACTAGTGAAACAAAAACGGCAAACAATATTGTAGCTATCCAAACGTACAGTTTTGATCCAGCTCGGACGAGGAAAACACAGAGGTTAATGGATCTATTTGTCTGCAAGTGAATGCATCAGAATGGAACGGAGCAGGGAGACCCTTTGGCCCCGCCCATTTCAGTTTTTAACGTCACCAAAGAGAGCTTTTTTCACACGGCATATTTTCTTCTGCTCCTGATTTGAATAAAGAAATTATCAGAAAAGCAATTATATTTTTTTATTTTATTTATGTATTTATGAGAGAAATGCTACAAGAACATGTTAAAAACGCCGTTTACATTGGAGTGGGTCTTTAAATCTCCACATCTATAATTTCAGTTTTCTTACCCAAAGGAAAAGGTAACTACATTAAACAAACTGTAGTCAGCCATCAGGACTTCTTGGGTTTATAAAGTAAGCTCCACTCTTTTGTCAGACTTTTAGTTTCTCTGACTTTACAGTTCTGTATTTAGTTGAACTAAGTGGCCCACAAAGGCACTGACCTGTTGTCAGTAGTTTGTCTTTTACCGCATGACAAATTCCATTGGCACTGTGTGCTGCTGCTTCCCTTGACTAAAGCTCCTTCCAGTCTGACATGACAGCATTACAGTGCTCAGGAGACCCCATCATTGTTTCATCGTTGTTGACTCTCACTAGAAGCAACACAAGTCACTGTCACTCTATTCTCAAGTTCTGCCTTTAGGAAGAGGGACATAAATGACACCCAGACTCTGTGCTGCCCTGAATATCCAACAAGAAGGAAACTGCTGATTCAGACACCAAGAAAAACTAGTTTGAAGCCGGTGAAGAAAATTGGATCTTTTCCACCAGGAAAACCGGCTTCATTAGTGTGCATGTGCCGTGAATTAAAGACCCAAAAAAAGCTTGATGTATTTTAGGGTCAGAGTCTAAAAACAGCAGCATATCCTGTCACCGTGAAGACTCCAATGCTAATTTCATCCTATACATCAGTGGTCCCCAACCTTCGAACGCCACAGACCGATATGACGTCACATAAAACGTTCACGGACCGGTCTTTCAAAAAAAAAAAAAAGGCAGATGATTATTGTAAGAATACAAAAACGAAGGAGGAACAGAGAGGTGACAAGATGAACCCTGAGCTTTTATTTTAAGATGCATGACATTGTACATGGCACAGGTGTCATCGTCCTCCCCCCTTCCCACTGTCATGGTGCAAAAAAGAAGTACTGTCTATTAAATGTAGCTTTCTTTATTTTGGAAGTGGAAGGCTCCTCTTCTGTCTCCTGGTTGGCCGTTTTCCCCTTGGCAAAGAAACTTTCCAAAGACGTTTGTTTTTACTCATTTTGCTAGCTCCTGGGTTTTATTTTAGCGGCATCCTATCACGTGACCGAGAAGAGCGCCTTGGCCTGCATCAAGAGTGACACAGACGGATGTGACAGAGAATCGGGCAATTTTTCAAAATGGAACATCTTTCAGATTCCAAAATAAATAAAACAGAACTAATGTAAGTTATTTATTCTTTCTGTGCGGCCCGTTACCAAATCACCCACGGACCGGTACCGGTCGGCAGCCCGGGGGTTGGGGGCTGCTGCTATACATGACTTTACATTTGCAAAATGCTAAATATGTGCAGCATGCAAAGAAAGGAGCTTTGTGAAAAACAACTTTTCTCCCAATGTGATATTCATGCAATGTATTTGTAAAACTGGGATTATTGAGTTTAGCAAGAAGAGAAAATGATATTTCAAAGAGTTTTGGTATTTGGAAGTTAAGACATCCCACTTGATCCATCACTTAAGTTCTGTGACCTCCTTTTTTTACGCATGAAGGCCAAACTGCAGCTTCCTGCAGTTCTGATTGAAAAAGCAAGATAATATTCCAGTTTTTTATATCACATTGGTGTCTGATCTGATTTCTTCCTGTTAATGTAATTTAAACTTTTGCCGTGGAATATACATATTTTGGGGGGATGGGGTACAAGGAAAAGAAACTTCAAAAGCTTGAATAGTCTTTGCAAGACTGCAATATTGACCAAACCTTTGTTTTGTGTGTGTTGTTTAGGGCAGAGCTTGCCAAAGTGATGCGGACACGGGCGAAGGAAATAGAAGTGAAGCTGCTTCTGTTTGCCATACAGAGAACCACTAATTTTGAGGGCTTGCTGGCCAAACGCTTCACAGGATGCACTCTGACAGACACACCAGGGGTGAGAAAAGCCCACACTGATGAATCGTCTGCAGATCATTTAAATGCTCTCCTCATGCACGCATGGGTTCTCTTTAAAAGCATGCCTGTAGGATTGATTACTCTAAATTGTTCCTTAGGTGTGATGTGAATGGATTTCTAGTGCTGGTGTTATTGAAGTTTATAGATAATAATTTTGAGACTATTTATATTCCAAATGTCCCCTCTTTAACCTTTTTTTGGTTCATATATACTCACTGTTCTGGTTGCTTTCAATTCCATTGTTTGGTAAAACCTTTTTTGTTGGCGTTCACATGTTAGCAGTTAAGTCGGACTTTTAAAGTGGAATTTTTATTGTGCTTTCCGCTCACACACGTCCTTGATATGCCGCAACCTGAAGACACTTTTAAAACCAGGCCATGTTTTTGTGTGGAGCGGAAAGTGATTAATGCTGGACAGAGAATAAAGGACGTACTTTTGTTAGAACCCAAGTAGGGCACCGTTCCTGAGACCTCATAACATATAGGTTTGGAAAAAAAAAAAAAAAAAGGATTGTTTACATTTCACTTTTGTACCCTCTGAGTTCTGGGACAAACTTAACGATTTCTGAGGAATGCTCTGCTTAAAAATACAGAAAGTTAGGAAAACCTGACCTTAATTTTAACATCTATCACCCACCATTGCATTGCTTGGCCACAGCAGCCTTACAGGTGTGTTTTTGTGCAGCAAAAGAGGCCTGAGAGCCCATTAGATCCAACAAACCCCTTTCTGGAGGATGATGCAGGAGAGGACGCGGGGACAGACAAGGATGAAGGTCTTGCTAAGGTAAGATGACATTTTGTGTGGACCGTCAGATGTCGCTTTCTCTGATGCCGTTCTCTTTTGAGGATAAAGAAGCTCGCTTCGCAGTGGCGATCTGACTAGCGGCTTGTCTTTGCTTTTGCAGCCTAGGAAGCCCAAAGCTCCAGACAACCCTTTCCACGGCATTATCTCCAAGTGCTTTGAACCTCATCTATATGTCTACATCGAATCCCAAGACAAGTAAGCAAACAGATGCTCACTGAAGCAGTGAATATCGAATTAAGATGGTACAGAAACCCAGATTTAGGACCGGCTTGCATGTAAAGTTGGCAGATAGCATCATTTTCCACCGTCTGTTCATCAGTCTCCCCTCCTCCTCCTCCTCCTCCTATATGGTCTGTACAGCACTCATTCTTGCTCTCGCTAAAGTCTCCACTGTGGCAAAAATGTTTCCCATTAGCTGCACAACCACAGGCACAAAAAGAAAAGAAAAGAAAGGCAGACAGGTTGAATAAGTGCTGCAACAGCATATCTGCATATTCTTTCCCCTGTTGCTCGCATTTTTTTTGGTTGCCTTTCTTCTGCATTCTGTTTTTTTCATTTCTTCAATCTTGTTGCCTGTCTTTTTTCTATATGTAAAATGTCCTTCTTTTACATTTACATTCAGACCTTCGTTAATCTGTCCTTCCAGCTATTTTTTGATGTTTTGTTGTGGTTTTGTAAAACCATTTAGGGAGTTCGGTTCTGATAAATCTGTTCAAGAGAAGAACACTCACCTCTGTTCCAGAAACAACCTCATTTTAGTTCAGTACAAAGACCTTAAAGAGGTCAAGGCTAAATCCGCTTGTCTCCAGTGGGACATGGCTGAATAGAACAGTGGCTGACTTGTTTTGTCTTTGGCTTCAGTTCTGCGATTGAGTAGAAGTGGGTCAAAACAACTGGCTGTGGACCTGCAGACTGTGGCACTGAGGATTTGGTGTTTTGTAATATTTTCTTCTGTGTACCCAATGAGCTCTGTGGCACTTTGTCCTTTTTATTTATTCACCGGGTGTTAAGACCGAATTACTTTTTAATGATTCCATCTGTTGCATATCTATCTGCAGGAACCTGGGTGAACTGATTGACCGTTTTGTGGCCGATTTTCGCGCCCAAGGCCCACCCAAGGCGGGCACAGAGGAAGGTGGCGCAGTGCTGCCCAGCTGTGCTGACCTGTTCGTCTATTACAAAAAGTGTATGGTGCAGTGTTCTCAACTGAGCACTGGAGAACCTATGATTGCTCTAACAACCATCTTCCAGAAGTTCCTTAGAGAATATGCTTGGAAGATTCTCTCTGGAAACTTGCCAAAGTAAGGCTGACTTTATTTTGTGTTTTTTTTAATTATTTTTCAATAAAATATGTAGAAGAATTTCCATGAAATAGGACGTAAATTGGAGTTTTATTAACCATGAAACAGAAGTTTACTTTCACTCCTAGAAAGTTTATCTGATTAATTATGATTCTCAAATGTATGATTTCTTTAAGAATCTTTCTTTAGTCCTCTAGTCATTTTTGTTTGCTTATAAAAAATGTTATTATAGAATTTTAAGTCCTACTCCAATCCTTTATTGATCTGTTGTAAAAGTGTTCCCAGTGGTCTTTTAGTTATAATTATTTCAAACCCCGTTTTTCTAGGACAACGTTTGTGCGGAATGGCAGGAGTTCATTCGAAATTCGCCACTCAGTTGTGTAAAAGTGACGCGGAAGTTAGTTTCTGCTGCTATCCCATCATCCCTTTGTTTACACTCTCTCCTGCTAGCTTACAGCCCCTCACAACACCAACCTAACATTACCGGTGCAACAAAAATGGCGAGCTAAACGAAGCATTCCAGCCGTACAGTTTTAAGCCAGATGTCAGCTGAGATGAGGAAAAGGAAGACGTTGATGAATCTGTGTGTCTGCAAGTGGATTCATCAGAATGGATGCCTCCTGTGCAGTTTGAATCTTAAATTCGTTCATATATGCTCTCCCTCATGAGATAAATGCTAGAGGAACAACAAAAGCCCAGTTTTCATTGGAGTGGGTCTTTCAAAATGCAGGGGAGGATTTTTTTTATTTTAAATATGCAACCAAACAAAAAAGTATCAGGAAGGTTTTTTTGCTCTGCATCTCTCCGTTTCTAACAAATGAACTTCTTCTAGAACAGCCCCAGTTGTGATTCTTTGGCGACCAAAGTTATCATAAAAGGGAAAACGATAAGGATTTTTTTTTTCTCAATAAAAATGACTGTTTTTTTGGTTATCTGGTTTGCTACCAGATAAACTACCGCACATGTTTCTGCATTGTAAAAAAATATCACAGGCCTATTTAAAAGTCTCTCACTGCCATATTTGCTAATTATTTGGTGTAGGGCTGTGTGGGAGTTGAGTTTGAATTGTGCTCTTTGTGTTTGATGGATTAGCCTCCTACAGTATGTTATGAGTGATCTGGGGTTAGTTACATTGTGGCAAACCCAAATGTGCTAACAGTAAAAACTTCTCTGGCTGCATCGAAATATTATCGCTGAGTGCATCCACACAAATGTGCTCATTTTTATTGCAGCTGCACAGTTTTGCTTTGATATAAGCTCTGTTAAATATTGTCACAAACGCTCTCTACAATTGTGTAAAGGTTTGCACACAAACTCACAATTGCATATGTTCATTCAGGATGGTGTATTAATTTTTTAGGTTTTGAAAGTGACCTCAAAGGAACTTAAGTATGTTGTGGCTTTGGTCACATGTCTGTGCTATGATAGATAGGTTGTACTGAGGCCTCATTGGTTCCCCTCTTTTACATCTTTTTTCCCATTGTGTTTCACTTTAAAAACAAAAAGAAAAGCTTCTTTATCTTGGTTTTAAAAACAGAGTTTACATCAACTGCTCTTTTGCCTTTTTTCTCTGGGGTTCCACTGGAATCCAGTTGTTTTTTTTAAATTCCACTTTTTTTCTGATTGCTACCTCCACATCCTTATGACTGCTCTGTCCAGATCCAGCAGCAGCAGCGGGGTTCTGACTATCACCAGTCTGCTAAAGGAAAAGGAGGGCTATGAGGCCTCAAAGTTCACCGTAGATGAACTCTGTCTGATTTGCAGCATTCTTAGTACTGCAGAATATTGTCTGGCCACCACTCAACAGGTACTCGTTTGTTTTTACAAAACACAAACTTGGTTTGTATTGATATATACAAAAAAGCATAATTATAAATAAAGTGACAGATTTATAAAAGCTTGAGCAATTTATTTTATGGGATTTTTCTGTTTGTTTGAATACCATCTAGTTGGAAGAGAAGCTGAAAGAAAAAGTCGATAAAGTCCTGACTGAGAGAATCAATCTGACCGGGGAGATGGATACGTTCAGCACGTAAGTTTCAGACTAGTATTTAATAGTATAATGAGCCTTGTTTAAAATGTGTTTTAATGGTGTCCATTTTACGTTTTCACAGTGTAATCTCAAACAGCATCCAGCTGCTAGTGCAAGATCTGGATGCTGCCTGTGATCCTGCCTTGACGGCCATGAGCAAGGTTAAACACACGCTTAGATGACACAATGGAAATCGCACTGAATCTGACCTTTATCATGTATTTACAGCAGAAAAAAAAACATAAGATTTGTTTTTTTATTGAAGTACACAGTTAAGAGAGAGTGGTACTCTGAAAGTAACTTTTGCTTCCTGCATTAAATTGATCAACTTTATTGTGCAAAAAAGTTGTCATTACAGGCACATGTTAAGAGGCACTGATGTCTCAGCTCTTTCCTGTGGTCCTCCTATTCTCTTCAGATGCCGTGGCAAAGCGTGGAGCACGTGGGGGACCAAAGTCCTTACGTCACGTCAATCATCATGCACATTAAACAGAACGTCCCAATCATAAGAGACAACCTTGCCTCTACACGCAAATATTTCACTCAGTTCTGCATCAAATTCACAAAGTAAAGCGCAAAAATCCATTTATCACACATTTATGAATGGAAAAACACCCCAGTTCTAAAGTTGTTTCTGCATCTTTTTTCTTTTAGTTCTTTCATCCCTAAATTCATCAACCACCTGTTTAGATGTAAGCCTATCAGCATGGTGGGAGCTGAGCAGGTGGGCTTAACTGTTAAACCGTTTTATTTTTTTGTTGTTTTTTTTTTCTGAGCATGGATCTAAACAAATATGAGGCTTTAACATTGGTTCTATGTGAACTCCTCCACCAGCTGCTCCTCGATACTCACTCTCTGAAAACCGTCCTGTTGGATCTGCCCTCCATTGGCTCCCAGGTCCTCCGCAAGGCGCCTGCCAGTTACACAAAGATAGTGGTGAAAGGCATGACTCGAGCAGAAATGATCCTTAAGGTGAGGAGTTTGGGGGGTGTAGAAGAGTGTCTTCAATGCCAACTGCTTCGGTTCTGCGCTGGCATTTTTTTGTCTACGCCGCTTTTAATTGCAAATAAATTGAAGTCATGAATAAAAGCCAATCTCGCCTCCCTTTGAAGACTTTTAGAAAAACACTCAACCTTGCGTCTAAAGCCTCTAGAGATTAATCTAAACAGTTTACCTTTCATGTTTAAACTCAGACTGAACTTGGATCATTTTAGCTGATGGGCTCTCCTGGGAGTTTCATCTTAGCTATAAACACAAGATTTTCAACTTGGAGTTCAGTTAAAACCAACTCTTAGGAGACTCTAAATATTTTATAGCGTTAACCTCAGTTACAAAATCCACATCAACCATTTTTATAAAGTGAAGTCTGAACTGGTTTATTTCTTTTTGGAAAAAGTGTGAGGCTATGCAACATGTTCATTACGAGTGTCTTGGTAGATTCACCAAGAATTATCAGAAATATCTGACTGGATTTATCAATGGATGTTCGTCTTGTTATAGTTACTTGATGAGGTCAACTTTAAATGTTTTCTTGAATGAGTCACTTTATTTTGGGCAGAACAGCCCTTTAATTGCTCCTTTTAAAGCACTGCACAACAGCTTTTATGAGCATGTTTCACCAAAATAACTCATCTCACCTGAGGCGAGGAGAGAGCATGACGAACAGACCTGGTTTAATGAACGAGGAATGCGCCGGCGCAAACACACATATCCCCAAAGCCTGCCTGTTACTGAGTCAACGGAGAAAGCGAGGGAAAACGTCTGCTCGCCTCCTCACAAGAAACTCACAAATATATAGTGTTCCATGTTGTTTACAGTTAAGAGGGCAAACACAGGATTCAGCCATTTTGCCTCCCCTCGAAATTACCTTATGAGACCCTTGAGGACACTGGTATGTGGCTGGCAAAGCTTAACCCCACCCTAATTAGCAGCCTCATGAGTGTAGAAAAATGCACATGCACCCAGAGGACCTGACAGATCTTCTTTCTTTCTTCCTCTCAGTGTTTACCGCCCTGCTCTAACCATGCTGTCTTGCTGTTACAGTAAAACTGTGCATCAGTGGCAAACTTTTATGACCACTTCTAAATTTCATCTCTGATTCAGATATTCAGAACGCTTAACTTCTGTCTTGGATGCCTAGTCGCATTCAGCTGGAATGAATGGTTGTGGTTGTGTTAAACTCTCACTCATATAGATGACACTTTGGTTAATGTATTACTGTAACATGAGGGGGGATAAATAGAAAACAAATGACGATGGAAACAAACAGGTTTTTACACTGAATGATGGTTTTACGGGTTTTTTAAGGGTTTGAATGATCTTCATGGTTTTTATACTATGGACAGATGTAGTCGTTATTTAAAAGAAAGAAAATGTGTCACTTCAAAGTTTAACCCACCTTTCAAAAATAAAGACAAAAACACCTCCCTTTGTGAGAACTAAAAACGATTCTTCCCCAAGGGGAGAATTAGCTTTTTTTTTTTTTTAATGGTTGTGGTGCACTCCACTGTATTATAAAATAAAATAAAAATAACATATAAGCATATAAAGACAATATGCTTGACATGAATCTTTAGTGTGAAATAATGCATTACACAAAATTGTAACTGTGGAAGTTTTTCTGTTCCATCAGATTCTGAATTTTTTAAACTGAACAGAAAAGCTTCCATAGTAAATACCCTGAAGTAATAGATAACAATAAATACGTAAAAGTAAAAAAGTGTGCTAATATGATACTTTAATCATGAAAATCTCTAAAATATCATAACATACAAAACACAGTTTTAAGCCTTATCAAGTCGGTTTAAACTTGGTTAATAGTAGAAATGTAAGAATATGATCAAAGAGAAATTCCCAAACTCAGGATTTGACGGTTACCTGTCAAAGACCACAATCTGGATTTAAGGGGCAAACCTAAAAATACAATTTTGATCTTTATAGAAATTTGCCACAAGTACCTTTTGTAATAATCATACAATCAATCTACACAGAAGGGAGAAAAACGTTTTTAACCAGACATTTAAAGTCTTTATTTCTGTTTTCAAGTTTCATGGAGTTATGGTAGGAAATCCCTGTTTGATAAGCAAACTCCCAGTGGTGACATTATGAACTGCCTCTAGTTTAAGTGATTAAGTCTCAAGCTACAGAACACA
Source organism: Oryzias curvinotus (assembly GCA_023969325.1). Classification (NCBI taxonomy): domain Eukaryota; kingdom Metazoa; phylum Chordata; class Actinopteri; order Beloniformes; family Adrianichthyidae; genus Oryzias; species Oryzias curvinotus. The sequence continues at coordinate 21,471,136 of CM043718.1, read as the reverse complement.
ATGGGCATGCGACGCGTGTTCAGGAACGCACTACACGCATGTTCTTAAATCTGCATTTAGCCCATGGTGTTCACACTGGGCAAGCAGGGAAGGGATTCTTCTTTTTCCTTTTTTTTACTGTTTTCTTGCGCATGTCTGCCACCTACAGCTGGAAGAGGCTTAGTGCAAAATGGCAAAGTGGTGCAAATCTTGCTCCAGGCTTTTTCTTTCACAGCTCTCTTCCGATATATGGCTCTGTTGTGATAACAGACTTGTTGTCATAGAATTCCAGCTGGGGGGGGACAAACTCCAATTATTAATTTCTCCTCCAGGATCCGTTTTCAAACGGTTGGAAATAACTTAAATTAAAGGGAGTGTCGCCATTGATCTCTACCAACTCATAATAGCTGATCTGGTTTAACTTGCCATGTGTGTAGAGTCTGTTCCCTCATGAACGCAGGCATTTTGAACCCGGAATCCCGAAACGCACATTCACACAGACTTTTCATTGAGAGTGGTTGCTTGACCCTCGATTAAATCCGGCATCCATGCTTTTGCGTCCTTCTGTATTTTCCCTGACTCCAACTCTGTTAGCAGCAGATGGGGAGTTTGGCCCCTTGTGGGGTGTGTCTAGTTGGAGCAGTGATATTTAACCTCCTGAGATCCATCCCCTAGGGTAATATGGTTAAGAAGAGTTCTTTTTCATTTTGTGGTCCCAAAAAAAAGGAAAAAAAATAAAACAATTGTAAGGAGCTGCAGAAAGGTTTCTTTTTCTTGATTTGTTTTGGAAAAGTGGTTCTCCACAGGCAGTTGTTTTCACCCTGGGATAAAGACTGCATAAGAGTCTAAAACACAAACCAGGGAAAAAAAGGTCCGTACTGAAGTTTCTTCTTGCTGACCTCGAATCGTTTCAAATGGCGCTCCATGCAGCTGCAGTTAAATCAGGCTTAACATCTCTGTGAAACATCTTTTGGACATAAAGTGTCACTTTGTGCATTTTTTATGTCTTGGTTCTGGGATTGAAGTTTGATTCCAGCTTTTGGCACGTCCACACACAGGGGCATCTCATCCGCCCCCCCACGTCTAATATGGACAAACGGTTGAAAATGAAACACAGTCGTGTACGTTTTGCTTGTTTTCAGCAAACATTTCATCCCTGAGAAGTAGATGTCAGAATATTTGCCATCAGTCTGTAAGCCAGTTGTTACGTTCAAAGAGCATTGGACTCTTTTTTTTTCAGAAGGCCTCTCCAACCCATGCAAACCTTGTGAGACGTGGCTTTTTTCCACACTTGCCCAGCCCTCAACAGCTTCAGCCTTCTCTCCCTCCTCTGAAGTTTTCTTCTGGGGAGCATTTCAAAGACAATCCCCATCCCCACCCTTGCTCAGCTTGAATGTTTCTCTCCTAATCCCTCCATTTCTCACTCACTCTCTCTCTGTCTTTAAACCTATTTTCGTTCCACACTTACCCTCCCCATTCTTTTGCTTTTTAAAAAGTCCCTTCAGGCTTTCCCTTGGACTTTTGCCAGCGCAGTTGCTAAGTAAATCACTCAGTCAGCAGGGCCGGCAAGAAGGCAGAGAATTCCACAGAATGCTGCACATCCCATTCTAGCTTTTCCTGTGCTGTCTGCTCTAAATGCAGCTCCTCTTATACATTTTAGCATAAATAAAATATGTTTACAGATAGGACCATTTTTTGCAGCATGGCTGGATTTAGTGGGATTGTCAGCCATTTGGAGCTGCAAAAAAAAAAAAACAGTAACTATCCCAGTTTCCCCCTTCTCCATTTAAAAAAAAGTCATATTTTATTTGCAGAGGTTTTTTTCTCATTTTGACCTTTTTCAGTTCATAAATCTAGCCACAGCTTGAATAACTAAAGACAACTTCTTGTCCACTCATATGTGGAGCTATTTCTGTGTAAAATCCTAAAAACCCAACTAGCAGAAGAATCGCCAGTTTTAGTCGTACTGCAACCATAACAGGTGCTCTTCTTTATTTATTTGTTTTTATCTAGCTCTCTCATGCGGCCCATAACCAGACCATGTGGGATCACTTTTAAAAAAGTCCCCTGGGCTCATCCCATGAGGGCACACAGCACTTTCTGAAACCAGACTGAGCTCTGAACTTTTGTTTACAGGTGGTGATGGCTCCACATGAACCCCCGGTGGTGTTTGTTGATAACTACATCAAGCTCCTGGCTGATGGCAATCCTGAGACTTTCCAGAAGGTTCTGGATATGAAAGTAGGTTCCTATTAAGTTCTACAAAACTGCGGGAAAGGTCTTTACCTTCCAATGCAGAGATCCTCATCCTCTGTGTATTTTTGCCGTCTCTCTGTAAGACTTAAAGACCTCGCACGAAGTCGAGTTTTTTCGTCAAGCAATTATTTTTCAAAAAGGATCATTTTCCACTTTTGTCATCGCTCATTTTTTTAAGGGAAAGGAAATTGTTCCCAAAAAATGTCAAAAACTTACTTTGTTTATCATCATTTTATTTATGAAGTAAAATCTTTCTATTTTTCAAAAAGAATACTTCAATACAATATATGAAATTCAGAAAGGAGTCCTTAAATACCTTTTTGGTTGGGGAAAAAAAGTAAAGCTAATTAGTTTAGTCTGTATTGCACCAATTTAGGAACATTTTTCACCCTGACTTGCCATAACAGGTTTTTATATTTAAGTCAAGTCCTTTCATTTAGTACAGTTCATTTCTTAACCTGAGTTATTTTCTTTTTCTAAATCTACATTTCAGACGGGAAACTAAACCTTACATAATCTTGCATCTTTCTTCACTACGTTTTCTTCTGCTTGTTTTCTTAACTGCAGTGTTCGTTGAGATTAGTAGAGGAAGTAGTTGCCAAAATACTTCAAATACAAGTACTTACTTATGAGCGCAGTTACAGCTTTGATTGTCTTTGCCTGATGTGATGCACAGACATAAACTGCATTAAAAACCTGTCGTGTGAAGCTTTTTCCCTCCCTCCTCTTTATTTCCAAGTTTTATCAGTTTAATTCATATCATACCTAGCCCCGACCGACGTGTTTTTCTATTTCTGTTCCAGTTTTGTATACTAAACACATGTGTGTCTGCAGGGACTGAAGCGCAGTGAACAGAGCAGCATGTTGGAGCTATTCAGACAAAGACTGCCCACTCCACCCTCTGGGAACGATGGCGGCCCCTCTTTGTCTTTTAGCGCCCCCACTCCTGAGCAAGAGTCCTCTCGGATACGCAAACTAGAGAAACTCATCAAGAAGAGGCTGTGAACAGAGCCCTCTTCCTCACAGACAGCTGCTGACGTATGAAGGACTGAAATGAAAGCATCCCAAAACATAGACTCCTACAGTAAAGGAACATCCCTATGAGAGCTGGAAAACAGACCTGTAGATGAAGATACTAAAACATCTTAAGTAATATGTGTAGTTAGGATTTCAGCTGAATTCTGTTGGTCTTGTGGCGCTATAGTTCACATATGTTTCAGGTTTATGGCTGTTATTCTGTTCTCTTTATTTATTCACCTTTTTTCAAATGGTAATCATTAGACAGAAATTTGGATGTTTAAGGACAACGTTTGGAAAAGGGTTCCGGTCTCTTTGCAATGAAATTGCAAAAATGCATGCAAGAAAATAATATTGCTTAGAACAGATGCAAAGATTATGATCATTTTAATTAAAAATACAAAAGCTAAGGGATACGAGAAAAGCCTCGTACATCCAAATGAAAGGCAACGTTGTCAAAGCAATGTTTGAAAACAGTTTAAAAGGAACTAATATAACATCATGAATTATTTATTTGCATTTTTTTTCCGTGTTTTGTCAGTTTTAGTTCTTTCTACTGATGTGGCCTTCAGCTGCTTTGCAGATTTCCATCTGAAAGATCATTTTTGCTGCGTTCAGTGAACATGAAGGATTATAGACAAAAAGAGCAGGTTCACTGACTTCTGTCGCTGAAAAGCATTTGAACAGCCTGTCGATGGACGATGAGGAAACTTCCTTGGCAGCTGGTTGCCGTTTCATGTGCAAAATACTTGTGTAATGTTTCCACCTCGTTTTAAGACACTATGAAGAAAGAGTTTGCAGTTTTGCTTCTTCCTCATTGTGCTGCATGTAATTCACAGTCAATATGAGTCTGACATTAAAGTTTTTTCTCAAGATTCTAGTCCTTGAAATAAACATTATTTGATTTAGTTTAAAACTCTTGACTTTTTTTGTTTTTGTTCTTTTAATATGACATGCATCCTAGATATTTGTACTTTTTATGGTTTTTTATGTTTTTTGGATCTATTGACACATAATCTGAATATTTACCACAAAAAAATTCCTCAACACGTTTGGCTGTATGGCTTGAGTTATTTCATCAGTGATTCTCATTCCGTCTTTGTATGTAGGATGTATTATGTGTGGACGATCCTTTTCATTCAAAAACCCCCTAATCCAGCGCAAAGCATTATGAGGTTGGTACAATTCATTAACAAAAGCCAAAAGTTTGTGGAGCATTTAAACGTTATTAAAACAAAAACAACAAAAAATTAAGGCCTTCGTATTTTTTTTTTTGGATTGTGTTTTTTTTTTAATCTGGAAGTACATAAACTCTGTTGGACATGGAGGCCTGAAATGATCTGGATGTGATTACAGTTGGGGGTGTCATCTCACTCCAAGCCCCTAAAGTGCTTAGAAAACCAAGATACAATCATATCACATCATATATGGTTATATCTATCTTTGTCTTTAAACCATCCGAGATATCTACAAATGCTCTTCCTAACATAACCCTCTACGTTTACCGGGCTTGGGACAGGCACGAGCAGGACACTAGCCTGTTGCAGCACTTATGTTTTTTCTTTTTCAGTCTGTCTCTCTTTTCTTTTTTATTTATTTATTTTTTGTTAAGTCTGGATCTTTGCTTTCTGGGCCATCATCTTTTGGGGGAGGGGGGAGGAGGGCATTTCCCCCCCCCCCCCCCCCTTTACCATGCCTACATCCGGCCTTGCTGCGGGGGGGGGGTTGAAAAAGTCCCCGTCGGAGGCTGCAGCCAATCAGGAGCTGCAAACCTCCGCGGGAGGCGTTTCCTTTCCGGTGTTTGTGGCTCCAGAAACCCCCGCGGAGCGGAGGGGCTGGAAGATTAAAGGCGAACCAGAACCAACCTGGACTCTTTCACGCCTCCCGAAGCAGTTTGGAGTCTGTGTTTGCGTGAGGTGGACCGGGACCGGGTCCGGTGTCGCATGGGGGTCTAGCACCGGCTGTAGCAGCTGCATGTGGACGTGCAAATAATCTCGGGTGGAACTGTTTTACACAACGTGGGTCTCGCCCGCTGGACTTTTTGTCTCTCCTAATGAGAAATGGTTGGCAGGCTGAACTTCCTGAGTGCGTGTGAAGGAGACCCTCTGGCCATGAGCTGCAGCCGGGCTGAACGGGGACTCGATAGCCCGGACTCCGGGCTGCCGCCGAGCCCCAGCCCGAGCGCCTGGCTGCCGCCTGCGTGTCCGGAGAAAGCCCGCGGTTCGAGCCCGGTGTCTGAGGATGAAGGAAAGGGCTCTTTGGTAAAACCCCCACTCACAAAAAAAAAAAAGAAAAACATCAATAAATGCTGGTTTAGCTCTTAGGGTTCTTCCATATTTCTTTTTTTAAGTCCTCCTTTTGTGTGATTATGTCTTTTTTTTATTCTTTTTCCAGACCTCCAGCTCCACTCCCGCACTTGTCCCTCAGCTGCTGCCTCTGTCCTTTGGTGAAGGCATTGCACTTGATCCGCTGCCCCCACAGGAACTCAGGTGGGTTGGTTGGTTGGTTGGTTGACAGGAATGGTGGCTCCTGGATGGAGTACAACCAGTTGCTCATCACTTTTCCTCCTCCACAGATACACATCATCTCTGCTCTACGACTCGGACCGCCACTTCATCCAGAACGTGACCTTCCAGCCGCTGGGTCAGGGTCTGGACTCCTGCAGGCAGACCATTGTGGCCATGTCCCACAGCACCTGGCGCCACTACAAGACCCACCTAGTGTTCCAGCCACGCCAGCGGCCCCAACACTACAGGACAACCACCATCATCTACCCCAAGAGAACCAGCACCGCCTATACAACCGAGCTGAGCTACGACTCCCACCGAACAGCCAGACGCTTCCTGTCCAGTGTGGAGCTGGAGGCGGCCAGCAGCAGAGAACCACCTCAGTAAAAGTGGAGTTTAGGGGTCAGAGCAGAAGGAGGAGGGCCCCCACCCACTGTCCCCTGAGGTTGCACTGAAGCCTGACTTGTGGCTTGAATTCCTTCCTGTCATCCTCTCCACCTTCATCCTCAAGTCTTCTGATTCTCACATTGAAACACCCACCATCATCGTCTCTGCGGTCGCAACTGACTTCTTTTTAATGATGAGGTGCAAAAACGGTTGCATTTTTATTCATAAAAACTGTGCTTTTAAGATGCTTCTGCCACTGACCTGCTGTTTTGTCTTCAGGATTTTGTACATCTTATTAAGTTTTTGTCAGTCTAGTGCTGTGGGTGGTAAACCAGGATTTTTATTTTTGTGGATTTATATCAGATTTATATTTATGAAATAAATAATGAAGTTATAAGTATTTTTGGTTTGTTAAAGTTTCTAAACCTCTACTTTTTTCTTTTTTCTTTTTTTTAAATAAGGAATACGAGAAGCTAATCTTGTTTAAACGTATGTGCAATGCTTGTTTTAAGGAGTGTAGCATTATGGAATATTTTAACAAAAGCTTTTTAGTTCTTGTTTTTATATAACGCAAAGGAAAATGCTAATAAAGGAAAGTGTTTAATAAATGGTTATCCAACAGCCCTCCGTTAAAATACCTTTAGTTATGACGCTGTGTTTTGCAATTGTTTCTTTTTAATATTAAGCAGATGATTTATGAGTCCCTCTTATGCACCATCTTAAAAATTATACATATATATATTATTGTTTGCCAAAAGCTTGAAATAAAGTTAGGGCTTTTTTCAATTTGTGTAACACCTTGTTTTTTTAAGCAATTACAAATATCCTCATAGTCTCTAGTGCACATATGAAAAAGCAGCGTTTTTAAGCTTTGTTCTGAGCTCAAATTCTTGTCCAACAATAGCAGAGTATTTTAGGAGACGACAGTCCATAAAGGTCTGATCTCCTTGAGGATCTCTAGTCAACTTTGTCAGACGTACGGCTCCCTAAACCCAACAACCTGTTGTCGGTTCATTTATTCATATTCATACTCGTCTTATTCATACTCGTCTTGCCCTGTCAAGGGGATGCTGGAGCCTATCTCGGTTAAGGTGACGGCAGAAACTATGATAAATAAGCAATCAAATTGGCATGTAAATGTATGATCTGAGAAAACCAAGACATCTGCATTTACCTTGAAAATAAAAAGAATCAGAAACACAAAAAGGCAGGCAGTTTAAGTCAAATGTGTTTTCTTATGTTTACTATTGGGAGACGAAGGGAAATTCATGACCTTTTACTACAAAAATGAGAAGCAAAAGCTCTACTACACAGAAACCTGGAGATGTCGTCAGTCCAATACAGGGTCACGGACAGACTGACGGCCCCTCATATTTACCCTGAAAAGACCATTATGAGTCACCAATCAAACAATCTATGAAGCTGTGTCTGTACTGTGGGAGAAAGAAATGCCTGAAGAAAAGGGGGAAATTGTAAACTCCAGACAGAAAAGACGGTCAGAATTTGAACCAGAGCCTTCTGTCTCTCAGCCAGTCAATAACACAATACTCTTCAATCATCTTTGGACCAAACATAAAAGCGTGCCCAGTGGTCTATTAATTAAGATTATTATGTTTTTAGATAGAATTCTAAAAATCAGTGTCATTTTCTTGGACCCCGTTTCTGCACAGCGGCAGGAGTTCATTCGAAATTCCCCTCTAAGATGTGGGCCGGACAATTGCTGCATGTAAACCTGTGCTCATATCCTATCAACCCTTTGTTTACAATCTCTTGTTTACACCCCAGACCCAACATTATAGATGCAACAAAAATGGCAAGCAACACTGGAGCTATCCAGCCGTACAGTTTGGAGCCAGAAAGCAGATCGGACAAGGAAAACAAAGACCAACATGTATACATTTGTCTACAAGTGGATGCATAGGAATAGAGCAGAGCAGGGAGTTTGTAGCCTGCTAATTGTAGTTTGTACATCACACCTATAAGCTTTTTCCAACCACATTTTTTCCTTTGCTCCTGATTTACCATGCTTTTAATGAAGAAATACTCAGAAACGCATTGTTAATCTTAATTTTCTTTATGTCCTCTCATGAAAACATGTTAAAAACACCAAAAACACTGTTTTCAGTGGCATGGCTCTTTGAACTTTCTCCCTCAGCTGCTGCCTGTTCACGGAACTTCCTGACAGATTGTGTTGGTTTTAGAAAAGGGTTTTGTGATGTCGTGTCTAACAACTGACTGCAGCAAAGAAATGAAAAAGCAGTTTTCTTAAATATCTAGGTAAAAAATGATTTCAAGGACTAAGACTTTCACCTTGTGGGATCAGAAGGCGACCTTTCGAAATTATGTGGTTGAAATGTGAGGCGTTTTTAGGCAAACTGAAGCGAACCACTGGCACTGGCATCTTTTTTTTTACTCAGGCTGAGGTTGATAAAGAGCTGCAGGATCCACTTAACTGCTCTTTGGGACTCTGAGGCTGACACCATCTGCTCCTGAAGCCTTGTTACTGTAACTCTCTTCATTTACCACTTTACCTGATGTTTGGAGACAGACAGGGGGCAGTGGGAGGCAACTGTGAATGGAGATTATGCAAGTGTTTTAGAAAAAGAAAGCTGAGATGCAGAATGAAGCTGAGGGGGTGTGACAGGTAAGCGGTGGGCTCTGTAGACACTGAAGTATGTCCAGCTGGAGACAGAGGAGGATGCTGAGCTATCACACAGCTCAGCTTATTGGCTTATTCAGGCACTTTCTTAAACTTCCATCAATCTCTGTTTAAAAACTTTATTTTTGTTGCTGTTGTTTGCTTTTCCATTTTTCTCTTAAGAATGTCTAAAATAGCACTTTACTGTTCATTATAGAGTAATGGTCAATCAAAAGAATTTTGAAACAATGACAAATCTGCTTTTACATTTAGAAAAAATAGCATTTAAATTTCCAGTTCTACAATTGCATTGCAGTCCCACCTTGTGGCTGGATTAGGTGAATGCAGGATGTATGCTGGATGTCTAAACTAACGTTCTCACTACAAGAAACACAGAAAAAGGGGTTCGAACTTTGATGCCCAGTTTATTATTCATCTGGTTTTGCCCTAATATTTATTTTTAGGGGGGGACACATTTTTTTGCATGGTTATATTTTTATTTATGTTATGTGTGAATTTTCAGTTTCCTGTAAACATCCTACTCCTATCTTTATTTTATTTTATTTTATTTTATTTAGCATAACCTTGGCATTAGGAGCAGACAGCAAAGTAAGAATTTCATTGTGCAGAGAAACCCGTTTCTTACTGTGCATATGACAATTAACCCTTTAAATCTTGAATTTTCAGCTCACATTTTTGTATGCTTTCTTTCTTTTATGCTTTTCTAATTAAATTCTACATTGATTCAATTTAGAAATTAATATCTTTCTAAGTAATGAAATGTTTTAAAAATTCGCCAGCTGTAGTAACAAACAATTTCTTAGCTGGCAAACACACCAATCAATTAGCACTTTACAGTAGCTATTGGTGGACAACAATTTCTAAAATGAATCTTAAATATTGAAATAGTAATTATTTATATATATAAAAAAGGAAAAGCAAAAAGGAAATGATAGCAGGAAGTGCAAAGGAATGGTACCAAATAAAGGTTGCTCATGTTTGCTAAGAAACAATCTAACATTATCTGTAAATGGCCAATAATAATAATAATCACAACAATAATATTCATAACAACAACAACAACAACAATAATAATAATAATAATGTCCTTTTTTAGACAAAACTAGACTCATAATTAAAGAGTAAATTAAAATAAGAAAAATGAACAAATAAAATAATGTTCAGAAACCGTTAATTTATTCATTTTACAAATCCACACTTAGAACTGGACCATCATAATTAGCAAGCATGTCGCTTGCACTTGTCCAGCTGAAATATATTAGAATATCCATGGATGCGTCATTAAAGTCAAAAAGTAATAATTTGACAAGTTTCGTCCTAAAAAAAAAAGCTAAATGGTAAATTTCCCACAGAACTTAAAGGCAGCATGACGTTGCAAGTAATCGTTCTTTCTTTCTTTTTTGATGAAAAGTAAAGGGAGTTTTTTTTTTCATTTTCTTTTTAGTATCGCACAATGTTACGTAGTTCTAAATCATTTTAAATTATCTGTGAAATTAAAAAAGTTTATTGTTTTAACCACGTGGGGTGTGACGTAAAAGTTCATAGGTGAAAACACGCCCACATCTCCGTCCGTGGCATGGTGTGGTGTTTTAGGTAATAATCACGACTGATGTGAAGAAATGACAGTAACATAATTTGTTCTTGTGCGAAAAATATTTATTTGAGGTTGTGAAGCTAGCTTGTGGCTAACAATGAAGACTGCCTCTGGAAACACGAGCATCATGGACATGTTTGAAGAGGGAAAACTGGTGAAGATTTGTGCCCCAATGGTTCGATATTCAAAGTAAGCGGTTGTTGTTGTTTTGCTTGTGCTTACCTGTAACTTTGAGAGTTCACTTTTCATCCTCTGATTTCACCATCCAGGCTGGCGTTCAGGTCTTTGGTCAGGAAGTACAGCTGTGACGTGTGTTTCACCCCCATGATCATTGCTGCAGATTTCCTGAGATCCGTCAAAGCCAGAGACAGCGAGTTCACCACCAACCAAAGTCAGTTCTTACTCTGGACCAGCAGCTGGGATGTTAAACTGTTGCTCTTAATGCCTCCTTTAATCATTATACCACTGTCAGCTATGCTGTGCTATAAGTGTGGGACATGATAAATGGTGTAGCTTTTGATTTCAGGTGACCGGCCCCTAATAGTCCAGTTTGCTGCCCAGGACCCCCAGACTCTGGCTGATGCAGCCTGTGTGGTGGCTCCCTTTTCTGATGGAGTTGACCTCAACTGCGGATGTCCTCAGAGGTGCCACCAATAGCTGAACTACTACATTTTCAGTTTGTTTCTGTAGCACAAATTCATTCATTCTGCTTATTTGTCGTGTTTTCTTAGTGATTCTCTATATTCAAAGCATGTGTAAAGACTCACTCTGATCATCTTTTGGTCTATTTTAAAAGCGTTCCCCGGGGTCTTTTAATTATGATTATGTCGTTTCTAGCCAAAATAAAAATACAACTGTGTTGTTTTCTAGGACATAGTTTCTGCAAAGCGGCTGGAGTTGTGGGTTAGGCGCAGATGAAGCTATTCCCCCATGTCCCATTATTCATCTGTTTACACTCACTCCCACTAGCTTACAGCACCCCACAACTTCAACCTAAACATTAGTCATGCTACAATAATAGCGAGCAATATTTGAGCCACCCAGTCGTATAGATTTGAGCCAGTTGCCAGCTCAGATGAGAAAAATGAAGACGTTAATGGATTCAGTCGTCTATGAACGGACGCATCAGAATGGAGCTTGTGACCCGCCCAGCGTATTCTCCATTTCACAAATACGCTCTTTTTCAAACCGTATGTTTTTGGTCTGCTCCGGATTCACAACAATTTCGTCATCATCGTCATTTATTTATATATAAAGCACCTTCCACCACCAGCCAGGGAGGCCCAAAGTGCTGTACACATGGAGGACTAAACATTGTACAATCATAAAACATAAAAGAAGTAAAAGCATAAAACCAAATTAAAACATTGTAGAGACAAATAGAAAAGAATAAAAAGGATAAGACCCATTTAAAAGAGATTAAAGCCAGCATAATCACACGGCTAGGCTGATGCTAGCAAAATTGAATAAAGAAATACTCAGAAATGCAATTTTAAGTTTAATTTTTGTCATGCATGTCCTCCACAATCAAAAAATGCCTCAAGAACATGTTAAAAACACCCAAACAGTGGTTTGGACATTACTTACTATAAAAAAGAACTTCAAGTTATTGTGTCTGACCATCCTGTTCTCCAATAATGGCTACTGCTGGCCCAGTTGGTCAGGATTACTTGGTTTGGATCACAGCTGTCCAACTCCAGGCCTTGAGGGCCAGTATCCTACATGTTTTCCAGCTAATATGCCATTGTTGCCTTTTATTGGCAAAACACACCCGATGCAGATAATCAGCAGCAGAGCTGTAATTAAAAAATAAAATAAAAAAAACTGCAGGATGCTGACTCTGGACTGGGTTCTGGCCCCTCTGGTTTAAGTAATTCCAGATTCTGACGATACAACATATCTTATTTAGCTGCCGGAAAACCATAAAGGCTCTCAAGGACCAGTGTTATACTGTTGTTGTAGTTTTTTTTAGCCATCTTCTTAGTATATGCGTCTTTCATTTCTGGAATGAAGTTTGTGGTGTTTTCAGATGGGCGATGTCAGCTGGCTATGGCGCTTGCCTCATCAACAAGCCTGAGCTTGTTAAAGACATGGTGAGACATGTGAGGAACCAAGTGGACAATCCAGACTACACAGTATCCATCAAAATAAGGTAAATCCTAAAACATATATCTGAAATATATCATAGAATAAGACACACTAGGTTTATGATCAGTTTATGTGGGACGATAATCAAATAATTCATGTTCCATTAACTAAAACTGGATTGAATTTTTACATGTCCAGTCATTTCTAATGATTAAAAACTATTGAACTTTTTCAAATGTTGCAACAACGCAACTCATTTTTTAAAATACATTTTTACATATTTGCCAACATTGCTCGTTGTTGGTGTTGCTGCATTTCCTTTTGCCTGTTCCCCTTAGGGGTTGCCACAGCAGTTCATCCCATCCCAGTTCCCCATCTAATACTATCGTCCGCTTCCTCCTCGCTCAGACTAACAACTCTCCTGTCCTTCTCTAGTAGCTCCAACTTTAGTATCCCTTTAGGAACCTAATCATTGTTCCTCTTATGAACATCTCCAAACCATCTCAGCCTGCTTCCCTGCATTAATCTCCAAAGTTCTGGACAGGAACTGTCCCTCTAATGTATTCATTTCTAATCCTGTCTATCATTCCCAAAGAGAACCTCAATATCAACTTTTCTGCCTCCTGTCTCTGAACCTAACATGGGTGCTCTCATCAGTCGATGGTGTTACAAAGCAGTTCTGCTCCCACAGGATTCACAAAGACTTGAGGCAGACGGTGGATCTGTGTCAGAAGGCCGAATCAGCCGGTGTATCGTGGATAACGGTCCACGGCCGTACAACAGAGGAGCGCCACCAGCCGGTGCACTATGATGCAATAAAGACGATCAAAGACAGTGTATCTGTCCCTGTCATTGCCAATGGAGACATCAAGTACCTCCGTGATGTGGAGTCCACTCACCAGCATACCGGAGTCAACGGTATGTTCGCTGAAAGTAAAAATCAAGTAAAAGTACTTTGTGCCAGGATCCACAGGAAAACGATATTTCTTTATTTTGTATTTTGTCTTTAGGTGTGATGGCCGCACGTGGGTTGCTAGCCAACCCTGCCATGTTTGCTGGGTATGAGGACACTCCTTTGCAGTGTATATGGGACTGGGTGGACATTGCCGTTGAGCAAGGCACTCCATTTTCCTGCTTTCACCACCATCTCATTTACATGCTGGAGAGAGTTAGCTCCCAGCCTGAGAGAAAGGTGTTCAATTCTCTGTCCAGTACCTCTGCAGTAATAGACTACCTCCAGAACACCTATGGGTCAATTCATGACCCAGACACACAAATCTGTCCATTTTGAGGTTTTTATTTGAAGCATATTTGTTATTGTATGTCAAATAAAGGTGCAATTTTGTTACCTTTATTTCTTGAGCTTGAGTTTGTGTATTGAGTCAAAATCCAAAATAATTTAGAGATCTCAGTTGAAAATATATTTTCTTGTGGTAATGATTTCAATAATTGCTTAGTATTTTAACCATAAAGGTGCATTTAAAGAATTTACATTTAAACAAAATGCCAACTTTTGTTTTTGGTAATTAACACCAGCTAAAGCTCACATCCTGTTTATAACAGCTTTGCTTTGTGTTCATTTTTGTATGCCAAAGTGGCTAATCCGAAGTAATAAGTTAAGTTACAGATATAAAAATAAATACAGTTGTTATGGTTTGACTTGGACTCATCATAACAAAGGACATATCGTTGCAAATGCGGGCGATTATGTATTGCAGCTACAGTGCGCCTTCTTATAAGTATACAATTACTACCCTGTACTAAATATTTTATTTCCCAAAGATCCTGAAAGGATAATTGACACCAGCTGATTACTTTGCACCAATCCATTAGAAACCTTTACACATGTATTTTGGACTCGTGCACATTTTGGTCTGGTGTTTTAGACCTGCTGCAAAAACATGTTCTCCATGTTTCTTTTTGTTTTAAACATACAGTTTTTTCGATTTTTGGAAGACAGGGAAGCCAATATATTCTACTTAATTGATTGAATTTTCACTTTGGTCAAATATTGCAATTAATAATGAATTTAAAAAGTCTGCTGAATGTATGAAAAACCCAGAGAATTTAAAGGCTTTTTAAAAATGTGGACATATTTGACAAATACAATAAATTATCAGGGATGTTTGTGATTTATAGGAATATGGTCATTTTTTTTTTTTAAATTTATAGTTGTCTTCCTTAGGCAGCTTTGATCTGTTCTGTCTGTTTTATAAAAGTGTCAAAATTGCTAATAAAGTTTTTTGTGGAAAAAAAAACATCTTTGCGAAAGATGCCCCTATTTTTTATTTTTTTTACTTTATTGTAAAAAAACGTAAGTACAATTAAAAAAAGCACTTAGGTAGAAAACGTTTACTTTCAAAATAAAAAAATACGGAAATTTAGGCATATTTTAAATGTAAATAAGGACAAGTATCATGATGCTTTTCTCAAACATAATTAGTATATATATTTAAATATTTGTGCAAATATTCTTGTTCTAAGTTTATCTTTAAGAACACTTACCCAATAGCGTTTAATAAACATGTTAACCAAAAATCGAAGTTTGACAAAACACCAGTGGAAAACACACATGAATCCTAAAAAATGTCCTTCTTTTCTTTACTTTCAAAATAAAACCTCAAATTAACCTTGATGAATGCGATGGTCCATGCAACGCTGATAACTACGATGAAAATACATTACATTATTATAAAAACCTTAATAAAAAAGTTGAAGGCAAACCAACTATAACAATAATCATGTGTGATACCGAAATTCTAAGAAGGGCTTTTAACTTACTTTTATTACAAAAAACCAAGCCGGAAGCTGCCGATCAGGGCTATAGAAGCAGGGACAGGAAGAGGGAAGCTTGAAGACTACTCAAAAGTTACTGCATCGCTTCATATTCTATCGAATTCTGCGTAAGTTGTGCCTTTTAAACAATGTGGTTCCAGCCTTCTAACGTTTTATGCTTCTTTACTGAGCCCTTTTTTAATTTAACGTTTGCAAATGTTTTGTTGCAGAACTTGATTAAGCAGCAGAGTCCACATATTCTGCGACAAATGTTTCTGTTCATTTTACTAACCGGACTGTCTGAAGCCTTTGGCAATTGTAGTAAATTCTAATTAACAGATTAATTGCCTGTTACGGCCCTGACGCACTCCCTAAACAATGTTTACATCTGTGGATAGTTTGTGACATATTACAGACAGACTGAGTGCGCATGCTCACGTTTGTTTCTCCTCAGCTTCTTGGAGAGATGACTCTGCAATGGACCGCCGTGGCTCTTTTCCTCTATGCGGAAATCGGCGTCATTCTCATTCTCTGCTTACCCTTCATCTCAGCTAGGAGGTGAAGTTACTCACAATCACTTCCACGTCTGCCTAAACCAACCAGGGGTTTGCAACCTCTAACCCTAAAAGAGCCATTATATGCTCCAGTTTCTTACTGATCAAAGTCTCACATCACTATACACAATACACGTTATTTATGTTTTTGTAGCCGTTAAGCTATCCATTTATTTATATGACTTAGCACTAAATTATTTACAAGAATAGAATCACAGTAATAAATTATATGTTTTAGTTAAATCAAAATGTAAACTTATTTTTTCACACCAAGTGCCTTTCAAAATAAAATACACAAATAAGATGCATGTCTGCTGCAAATCCCAAAACTCAAGTCATACAGGTCATTATGATTTTGCTGTGCCTTCATTCTTTTTCTCCATTTACTATTAAATATAAATATAACACTGGTGTATAATCCACATTTTTACATCTCTAAACATATATCCAATTATACACTTTACGAAATTTGTCTCTGTTGTGCAACAGAAGATAAAAATGTGACCTGAAAGTTTATTCTTGGAGCAGATTAAACCTGTTACTATTATTTTTCTTAGTTATCGGACATGTTAATTTAAATATAAATGAAGAAAAAAATGTAATAACTTAGAAAAATGAACCCAGACAGCAAACCTATTATTGGTGTAAATGGGTCAGATTTTTTTCATCAAAGCCAAGGAGCCCCAGTGGAGGGAAAAAGGAACTGTGTGTGGCTCCAAAACCTCAGGCTGCAGACCCCTGGTCCAAACAAACAACAAATAAGTACTGTGTTTGCCTGCTGATCAGTATTTTATGTTATTTTGAGGGTCTAGATGCATGTTTGATGCAGGTGGCAGAGGATCTTTAAGTTCAGGATCTGGAGTTGGATGGCAAATTTCTGGAACAAAGTGTTTCTCACAATGATCATAATACTCATCATTCTCTTCCTCGGTAAGAAGGAAACCATTTGCTTTCTTCTTTTTTATTTAACTCTACCACATGGAATTTGTCTTATATTTTATTTTTAATACTTAAACTTAAGTTTTCTTTATGGCCACGTTAGTCGGATTTGCATCACCGTGTCGCACAGCACTTGTTTCATTATTTAGACGATAAGTTTTAAATAGGACAAAAAAAGCAGTGTATTAAACTTTAAATATTTGTTTTCTATACATCATAATGTAAACTTATTTTACACATCAAGATCCTTTCAAAGTAAAATACAACCTGTGTAAAATAAGATGCATGTCTGCTGCAGCAGATTTTCAGAATCAAAATTCAAAATTGACCGTATTGCAATTTGCATTTTGGAGCATTTAACATTATTTATGTTATATGATATAAGTATGAGAATGTGCATGTTTTATAGTGTAGGCAGGAGCTAAGAAGGTGGCACATTATAAACCATCATAAATGTACAGAAAATGCTTTAAAAGCGAACACATTACAAGGCTAATGAACAAATTTGATTTTTTTTTAAATGCATCTAGAAGAACTGTTCTTAGGAGTAATGTTAATGGAAAATAAAATAGGATTTATTTAATGAAGCCTCTCAACCATTCCAAACTTTTGGTCTCTTTTGCATCGCCTCTGTTTTTTAGATGCAGTGCGGGAAGTGAGGAAGTACTCCAGTAAAGACCTCGGGGTAGATGCCAAGCTGCAGCCGAACATGTTTGACCACATGCACATGAAGCTTTTTAGGGCCCAGAGGAACCTCTACATATCGGGCTTCTCGGTCTTCCTCTGGCTGTGAGTCTGCCTCTTAGACCTAAACTTTAATCAAGTTGGAACCGGGCTTTCATCTAAAGACTTTTGGTTTTTTTGCAGCGTGATGAAGCGACTGATCACTTTAATCAACCAGCTGGCGTCTGCGTCTGCAACAACAGCTGCTCTTCAAGAACAGGCTGCCAAAGCTAACCAGACCGCTGAGAAATATTTGAAGGACAACGAACTGCTCAAACAGGTCAACTCCACACGTGCTACACCTTTACCACTTTTTCTCAGCCTAAGAACTAAAAATAATAGAAGGAGTGTACCCATCTCCTATTTTTGCTACTTGAAGCAGATCAGTACTTAATTAGGCTGATATTTTATTTGGGGACTTTTTTTTGGTTTCATTGTTCAATTTTGACATAATATTCATCATTATAACTGTATTTCATTTGTAGACAATGACAAAAACTACTCTCAGAGCATCATGCAAGTATTAACATGAGATCGATAAGAGGGCCCACAAATTTGACAGCTTTCAAAATTCAAACAACTTTATTTATCCCAGAGGCACAATTCTCTTCAAGTCGCAGACAGTAGCTTTTGCATATAACATGTACATCACGTAGACACAATAAACGACCAGAGGCACAATAGTACACAATAAAAACAAAAATAATGGATAGTGACAATGGTGTGTGCGTGGTCAGTTGAATGGATTGCGCTGATTAGATTAACCCTTGTGCTGTCTTAGGCGCTGAACCTTTTTCATCTAATGATTTGTGATCTTCACTGGTGTCCATGGATTACATGAATTCAGCGCACTGTCTTGTGGGGTCTAGATGACCCAACTCCCAATGTTAAAGTGCCTAGGATAGGACAAGGGTTAAGTGTGTGTCAGCATTTAGCAGCTGGATTGCCCTGGAGACGAAGGTTCCTCCTCTGCATCAAGGGCAGCAAAGTCTACGTTGTTAAGGGAAGCACTCGAACTTTGATCTCGTTGTTTGTTGATCATATAAAGTGAAAAAGTGATCTGATTGTCTGCTCAATGATTTTGGAGCAGACCTTTTTATTTGTTTTTGGACAGTTAGTGTAACCTGCAGCTGCCCTTTGTCAGAAGAGGAAGTACTCTCCAGCTTGCTGTCTGACAGTTATGCGGCTCTTTCCAGTTTGTCAGGAATTTATTTTAGCATTCATTAACATGATGTGTGACAGACTCTGATGGATGGAAAGGGAGAGAAGGCAACAGAAGAGGGAATGGAGCTGCTGCGAACAGAAATGGAGAAGCTGAAGAAGGAACTAAAGACGTCCGGAGACGGTTAGTGTTCTGCATTGATTTGGAGTTGCTCGTAAGGCCAGGAATGTTGATATGGATTTGGGAAAACACAAGATTCCATGCGTAGATGTGTAATTGTGGCCTTTGCAGCCCTGGAGAAGTCCCACAAAGAGGCAGACGCAGTGAAAAAGCAGGTGGATGGCCTTGCCAGAGAGTACGACAGGCTGTTGAAGGAACACCAGGAGCTCCAGGTAACACAAGGCGATGTAATGACTGGGCTATTTGGCCCATGACAGAACCACAATGACAACAAATGTAACATGAAGCAGGGTACAACAGAAGGGAGACACGTTTTCATTTGGATCTAAAGCTTAAAAACACATCATGTTTCACTAGGTTTTGAATGTAGTATTATATTAAACTTATCTTTTCTGTTTTATGAACCTTTTTTCTTTCAGAACCTTCAAGAAAGCGGAAACAAAAAAGAGGACTAATTGTCGGAAGAACAATACAGCAGGTCTCGTCACTATCCGTGCAAAAGCAGAACCTGAGCTTCAAAAGAGACGATCGTTGTCAAATATTTACATGAAAAAGAAAAAAAAAATAAGAACATCGTTTTATTTATTTTTTTTTCTTTTGATGGCAAATTCTGTTATAGTTTGCATGTTAAGCATTGGTGCTTTTACAGAAATCTTTTCTCCACATTTCTGTTCTCGCAAATGTTCTTTGCGTTTAAAAACAACCACTTGCAGTGGATTGTAATAATTGGGGTTTTATACTTTTAGGCAAGAAATAAAAAATAAATGTTGGTAAACCATCATTATAGTTAATAATAACCGTTGAGAAATCCAGAAAAGAGAGGTTTTATTTTTGCGGGGGAATATTTTGTCATAATTTCATCTGCTGCACTGCATTGAAAGGGCTTCTTGTGTTCCCTTGTTTCATGTTTACGTTTGAAATAGAAGTGTACGTGTTATTTGATTTTTTTTCTTTAATGTATTTGTATTACCCAGATTTAGCATTCGGAGGGAAGAAATCACATGTAATCACGTGTTTTACAGACTTCCCGGTTCTGTATGTCAGCGGTTCTTCTTTGGGTTTGTTGCAAACCTGTTCAGATTGCACACGCATGTGCCTTTTAGCTTATAAAGAAAATAAACATAGTTTGGTTATCCTGTGTTGCCTTTATTTCATCACTAAAATGAAGCAAAATGTGACACTTTTAATTGCTTTATATTCAAAAAAAGAATTTTTATTTTACAGTTGCCCGAGACATTTCACAGTTGGTGGAAGTAAATGGCTGCAGTTATTGGGAAACTATTTTACTTATATATTAAAAATTGAATGGGTGTTCATTTGAAGACATATAACTGTAAACATAAAAAAATAAGACTTTATGTCGAAAACAGTGACAAATTCATTCATTATTACAGGAAGCAACACTTTATGAAGGGTTAATGGGCTTCGAAGTGTGCATTATCACTTTTCAACGCACGCCATGGAAGCCTGAACTGCGCCGGACGGTTGCTTCGGCGAAGTGCGTTAAAAAGTGATAATGCACACTTCGAAGGCCATTAACCCGCTTATACCATGGTTACTTACAAAAGCAGTTTTTAGTCCTCAATTCTTGTTTTTTTCCCTCAATTTGTATCGCTTTTCTCACAAAAAGCGGACTATTTCTTACGTGGTGCAGCACGTAAGAAATAGTCCACGTCGCCC
Source organism: Oryzias curvinotus (assembly GCA_023969325.1). Taxonomy (NCBI): domain Eukaryota; kingdom Metazoa; phylum Chordata; class Actinopteri; order Beloniformes; family Adrianichthyidae; genus Oryzias; species Oryzias curvinotus. Next base: position 21,450,636 of record CM043718.1, on the reverse strand, counting down.
CACTCCTTCAGTCAAGATTCGGCGATATATATATGCTGATCATTCTGATAGGTTGAATAAAGCCTCATTTTAGAGAGAAAGTTCACCTCTTACCGCTTGTTTTTGTTCAAATGATGAAGCAAAAGGTTGTGTTAAAGAAGCCGGCGCAGTGATACAAAACATTTAAGCTAGGTGACCAGAACTTCTTTTTTCACTGTGCGATTATCCTGTGGTATATCACTTTTTAATGCACACCCAGCAGCCAATCAGAATCGAGTATTCATCCGGACCATGATATAATAGCTTTTAATAATTTAAGATGTTTGTTGGTTTTTTGGCAAAAGCAGAGGGCTTCCTATCAATTTAATGTCCCCTTCCTTGGAACGGATGAACAAGCACTTAGACTGCAAATGAGATTGCTCTTAATCTAACCTTTTCCCCTTTGATTTGATTTGCAGAGGAAGACCAGGTACGGTTCTAATTTGGCTAGAATTGTAACGCCACCACTTCTTAGATTTCCATAATATTAATCAGCTTTAATCAATCTGCTTCCCATCTATCCTCATAAACGCAGGAATGTGTTCTGACCTTTGATAAAAGTGTTTTTGTTTGGTGTCTTCACTGTTGCAGGTATTATCATGTGACTTTTCTTTTTAGAGCCAACCAGGGAATTTTCCCCTGCTCGATTCAAACCACCAAAGTAATATACAGTGGGGAAAAAAATGATTTAGTCAGTGACAGCTACAAATCATCACTGCTCTAGAGGAGATCTGTGTGGAGGAATGGGCCAAAATACCACCAACAGTTTGTGGAAACCTTTTGAAGACTTTCAGAAAATGTTTGACTGCTGTCATTGTCAACAAAGGGTATATAACAAAGTATAGAGTTGAACTCTTGGTATTGACCAAATATTTATTTTCCACAATAATTTACAAATGCATTATTTTAACCCTTGTGCTATCCTAGGGACTTTAACATTGGGAGTTGGGTCATCTAGACCCCACTAGACAGTGCGCTGAACCTTTTTTCTTCAATGATTTGTGATCTTCACTGGTGTCCATGGATTACATGAAATCCTCTTCACCTTTATCCACCTTTGTCATGGTAGGGAGAACACGTCACTGTAAGAGGTGGGGTCATCTAAGATAACACAAAGGTTAAAACAGTGCATTTTCTGTTTTTTTCCCCTTATTTTGTCTTTCATAGTTGAGGTATATCTATGATGAAAATTACAGACCTCTCATCTTTTTAGGTGGGAAAACTTACACAATTGGTGACTGACTAAATACTTTTTTGTCCCACTGTAACTAAATGAACAGTTGCTGACTAAGCTCACAATTATTTTTCCTTTGCAAACTCTCTTCTTAATGGTTTCTTTTTTGCACAACATTCACTTTTTATTACTGTGATTGATTAAAATATTGAAAGAAAACAATTTTTAGAATTAAAAAATGCATTCGTTTCACCAAATGTGCACACCCTCAGTTTAAAACAAAATGAGTTTGGGTTATAGTCCTGGTTAACAGATCTCAAGGTGTTACATTCTAAACAATCATGTTGGACCCCCACATTTTATTTGCCGTTACAAGTTACCCTAGTATGCCCTACAAATAACTAATGAATGGCGCTACCAAAGGCAACATGTCTTTTTGTCGTCTGAAAAAAATCTGGGAAGCTTTTAACCTGGGGGTGTAAAAATTCATTTTAACAATTCGATTCATATAATTTGTGGTTGACAATAGTCGATATTGGTTCATTTAGAATGATCCAATTCACTGACCCTAAAATCCAGCCAGGATATCTTTAGCCCAAAATGTAATCAGTGTGATTCAGAGATAAATACCTGGGTAATGAACAGTGAAGTTTTCCAGATTTCTGGTATTTCTTACAAATTAATCAAGTGTAAATTAAATATAAGTACAAGTAAATGACAAACCAATTCACATTTCCGTTTCTTAAATTTCAGCCCACTGTTGTTTTTCACGTCAATGTAATCCAAAGGGAACATTTTTACAACATTCTACCACACTGTATGGTCAACATGTCTTTCTGCAAAATTCAAAGTGTTTCCACACACTGGACTGGATTGATGGATTGATCATTTTTTGCTGTCGTCACGTGTGTTGTCTGCTGTGATTCACTGGGTCGTTTTTACATTTAAGTAAAATAAACTGTGCCCTAATACGAATGGTATTTTCCAAGATCGACAAATTGATTCATTTAATTTAAAAACAGTTTTTTTATGGTATCGGTCAAATAAGATTAACAGCTTGCCTTAGGCAGATCTGGTTGGATTATAGGAAAAAAAAATCGATTAATCAATTAATCCTCAGACAGGGGCTACAACTCCACCCGGCCTTCCTCTTGAACAACCTGAATATCCATTAGAGCACATGACCAAATCATATTATTCAATAGAAATAAAGAAATGTCAGATATCTGTAAAGAAAGGAGGGCTACTAGAACCATTAGGATTTAGGATGATAAAAAAAAAGTATATTCCAACAAGGTATCATTACTTGTAAACACTTACATGTTTTTAACATTGTTTTTTCAGATTTACGTTAATGTATCTTTAAAGTATTTTTCACAGATTTACACACAAAATGGCTCTTATAGTATTCATTTTAAATTTATTTGATATAAAGACCTTAAATACCCCACCAAAAAAAGATACAATTCCAGATCAATCACAGTCTTTGCAGTTACATATTAAGAACAAGTAACACTTAACTGTTGTCACTTTTTTTTCTCTCCAAAAGTTGACAGCTTCCTGAGGTATTAATGAAAAGTGTGTGACATATTTTTGAAGACCCACATAAAAACAGTAAAAAAAAAAAAGCACCTTTTACAACCACATCTTTACACTTCTGCTCAAAGCAACACTTCAGCAGGGTGCCCCAAGAGAGATTACAGCGGATCTGAATATGTGGCAAAATTTAAAGTGTATACTGTACCCAGTGACGTATTTAACCCTGGTGCTATCCTATGACCCCACTCTTACATTGATGTGTTATCCCTACCATGACAAAGCTGGATAAAGGTGGAGAGGATTTCATGTAATCCATGGACACCAGTGAAGATCACAAATCATTGAAGAAAAAAAGTTCAGCGCACCGTCTAGTGGGTCTAGATGACCCATCTCCCAATGTTAACATGCCTAGGATAGCACAAGGGTTATAAAGGTTTTTGCATTCTTTTGAACTGTCAAATATAGCTTTACAAGCACATAATCTCGACATGTCCCCTTTACTGTAAATATGTTTGCATTAAAAGAAATTGCACTAGCAAAGTTGGATCAACATTTTACTGCTTTGTCTTCGAGTGTTTCTGAAAATCAAGTAAATGTAATAATAAAAACTGCATTTACAAGTTTTAATCAAACAAGATTGAGTGTCAGGGATTGATTGTATTCAGATTTACATAAAAGAGTTAAGCAAGACAATCAGGATTTTTACATTTTCCTTCTAGTTCAACATGTTATCCTGAATCATGTCTTAAAAAATTAAGATTTGATCATTCTCCAAAGTCTATATTTCTTTTTTGTTCTGTCAATTGTTTCTAATTAATGATTTGATAATAGGGCAATTCTATTTTGGTATCAATCTTCACATGAGAATCAAGATGACAGCAAAACGGGAAGGAAAACAAAGTGATTGTGAATTTTGGCACCACTGACTTATCACGTAAGAAAAACAAAACGTTGCAAAAGAAAAAAACTCCCACAAACAACTGACAGGCAACGCAAAACACTAGTGGAAGCAGGTTTTACAGACTAACTTACAAAGCAGCAACAGTGCTTCCTGTGCAACACTTCACAAATAGTGACATCTTTCCAAGGACTCATACAGATGTTACAACAACTTACATTGTGGCAAAAAACACAAACGGTGCACCTTTAAAGGCACACGATGGTAAGTAACCAATGATGGGTAACAAACATGTCTGAATATCAATGGAATGCAAAATTTTAAAATTCTGTGTTCTTATAAGACGTTTCTTTCAATATCATTTCAAGACAAAAATTAGTGCGACCGGTGATTATTTTCCAATTGCAATGCCTCCTTTGAGATTACATCAGCCTACTCATGTGTAACACTTAATCACAGCTCTCTTTTTTTTTTTTTTAAAGTTATGCCAAAATTCACATCCAGAACCACGTGACAAATAGTAACCCAATCGGGCCCAGATTTTGACTTCCAGGCAAATTTAAGATCATAGATTGATTTTTTTTTTCATCACACTATTACAAGGAATAACAGTGAGAGCAGAAAATGGAAAAAATATATTTGAGAAAAAAAAAAAAACTAATGTCAGAAAACATGGGTTGCACACAGAAGTGGTTTTGGGTCTTTTAAAACTCTTTGATCACATATTTGGGCATGTGACCCATAAAAAAAACCCCAAAAACTAAAACTAGTTCTACAAACACCCATCCTTCTCATTTTTTTTTTCCTGTAGTGCCTCTGCTTTATAAGGCCACTTTTCCTCAGTTATGCAGAGGCAGATGAATGAATGCTGGTGTTTATAAATGTAACCTTTTGCAGAAGGTTGCCTAATCTCTTAGCCACAATTACAGCTAAAAAGCATTAAAATAAAGGAAAATAAACAGAGCATATACATTCTTGAAATATATCAAATTTGTATACTGTGAGAAAACCTCCACACACCCAGTAGTACAAATATAAATTTTCTGTCTTACACAAGACAACTTTAATTCCCTGCAATTTTCATTAGTGTTTGAGCATCTGCACAGTGTCACTTTGTACATACTTTGGGTGTGGATCTGTAAGTGATAAGCACATGGCGGCCCAACAGGGGGAGCCAGTTCTGCTGGACCTGTCACAGCCGGGTTTGCCGATCTGTGCTGTTCTCAGGTGTATGCAGTGGTTGGTCCAAATTCAAAATCACACACTCTTCCTTCCTGAGTGCCTCCAGTTCAGTTCCGCCGTTAGACAAAGCCCCATGAATGGCGTTCCGTTCCTCTTTCTTTAGCTGTCGACCTAGCAGGATGAAGCCAGGGATGCAGATGATAAATGAAACTGTTCGCAGGCTCAGAGTCAGTCCCAGGTATGCTATCCTGAGAGGCAAGAAGGTAAAAGAAAAAGAATTGATTTAAATGAATCCAATTTAAAATCAAATTTCGACTTTTTTCTTGATGATTCAAAGGATAAATCAGTAACCAACATCTGATCATTTTGATGAGTTCATTAATGAGCTATATAACCAGCTTCAACATTGGCTTTGTTTTAATTATCAACTGCAACTGCTACCTTTGAAAAAATTTTTACATCAAACTCATATGTTATTCCACCAAATATTAAAAAAAAGATCAGCAATTCTGTGTCCAGTAAGTTTGGTACACAAGACACCAAGGAAGCTAGTTTCCCTTTTTTACCTCCGACATAAACACTGTAGACGTCACTGAGTATAAAAAAAAAACGTAAAGAAATCAAACAAGAAATGCTGCAGGGCCACCGAATTGGGATGCAATTATTACCTGTAGGCGGTGGTGTTGTAGATTCTGCAGGCTCCTATGCCTCCACACTTTTTCTGACCCCATTTAAGACACGTAGTGTCAATGATTGCTCCAAAGTAGATAGGTGCTGGGATTCCCGCTGTTCAGCCAAAGCATAATTGCACAATTATACATCATTGAAAAAAAAAAAAACACATTTGGAGCAGTTAGGATAAATGTGGCAATTTAAAAAACAATGAAACTGAGGGTAAGATGACAGAGAAGATAATGGGAACTTACCAAGGGTGCGCGTTGCCAAAGCATGAAAACCCAGCGCCAAAGACTTCAACTCTGGTTTAATACACCTGCGTGAAGAACAGTTGAAAAGCATTATCAAAAAGAAAAAAAAAATGCAAATACAGACACATAAGTCTTATGTATGTGTAGCGGATGGATGGCTCAGTTGGCTGCATGTAGGACTGGCGCATGGAAAGCCAGGGTTCATTTCCCAGGGGGTGCGATGAGATTAATCCGGTGTGGGTCCTTGGGCAAGACCCTTCACGCTACTGCCTAACTATGTAGCCACAAGGGCCCCGAGTCTGGGTCCTCCTGTGCCGGTCCCCAGCCCAGATAAAAGACAGGACTGTGTAAGGAAGGGCATCCGGCATAAAAATCTCTGTCAAACCAAATTTGTCAATCGGTGGAAGCTGATCCGCTGTGGAGACCCCTGAAGAGATGTGTTGAAACATATTTTATGTATGTGTTGTGTAATATAAAGTCAAATGAGAGATGAGTGGTCTTAAAGTAAAAAGCTGGCCGATGAATAAAACAGCACAAGTGAATCTGTACAAGGATGTCTAAAACTGGAAAACAAGGATTGCTGAAATTTTTTGTTCAATGTTTGGATCTCAAGCCAATTGAAATGCTTTTCTAATTTTTGCACTACAATAGTTCAGATTTACTGTGGTTAAAGCTTAAGCTCAAGCCTCAAAGTAATATTCTGGACAGATGTGCAATAAAGTTAGAACTAACAGTTCACTAAACCGTTTCCAAAGTTCTTCTGGAAAGCATATCTCTGAGTCTCTTTTTTGTGTGAAACATAACTACTTTAACTATTTTTTTTCCTCTTTTTGGGTCATTATTATTCATACACTGCAGCATAAATGTTAAAATCTGACACCCCTAAATAAATATTACTTGCTCAGTGAGCTAAGTCTGCTTTTAAATTTTAGAGTTACCACCAGAGGGCACTGGACTGCACATTAACTGCTATCTACATGCAGACAAGGCCAGTCGGTTTGCAAATTCTGTCTGCTTTTTAATGCACACATAAAGCAAAAACATTATTTAGCCCTGATAAAACCCTTTAATGAATGAATATCTTCTACTAAAAGCTATAATTGATATGTTCTATGAATTTTGTTGTCAAAAAACCCCTCACTAAACATTTTCAGCTTCAGCTGGTAAGTCTTAATAGCCTCTAATTAAATTCTAAACAGCCAAATTAGGCCACTTCCAGGTGGATTTCCTGCTTTGCTCTGTACGTTTTCCTTTAGGAAACTCATATCAATGCCTCAGTGAGTCATGCAAAATACTCAGCCTTGCGGCCATTCATCTAATTCTTCTCTCCAACACGTCCTGCAACTCAAGCACCAACTGTAACGATTGCTGTATTTGTTATAATGAATTACTGTTTCATTATATGCAGATTTTTTTTTTTCTGTGATGTATACTGTACATTACCATCAAAAGGTTTTTGTAACAAAAATAATGTCAATAAAGATCAATCATCTGAAGTTCCACTTCAACCATCTTTTGATCTATTGTAAAAATGTTCCCAGTGGTCTTTTAATGATCAGAAAACCTGTCATTTTCTAGGACAAAGCTTGTCCAGAGTGGGAGGACTAAGCCTCCACTGATGTCCCATAATCCCTTTGTTTGCACCCTTTTCCGCTAGCCTCTCACAGCTCCAAGCTCATATTAGCGATGCAAAAAAAATGACGAGTGATATTGGAGCTATCCAGCCGTACAATTATGAGCCAGATGGCAGCTCAGACGAGGAAAATGAAGACATTAATGGATCTATATGTCTGCAAATGCATCAGCATAGAGCAGAGCGAGGAGACTTTAACCACCCATTTCAGTTGCTGCGTCACAAAAGAGAGCTTTCTCAAATGCCATTGTTTTATCTGCTCCTGATATGTCCTAATTTGAATCAAGAAATCCCTACAGTGCATTCAAAGTTACTGTGCAAATTGTATTTTTGTGTCAAAAAAAGATACAAATTTGTATTTTTCCATTAAACTCATGGATGATATTGTGTCTCACGGCTCTTTGATTTACTGACATCCATCTCAGACACCTGTTATAATTAGTTTGCCAGGTGAGTTCAATTAAAGGAAAAACTACTAAAGAAGGACGGTCCATATTATGAAGCAGACCAACATTTTCAAGCAATATGGGAAAATAAAAAAAGGATCTCTCTGTTGAAAAGTGTTAAATATTTAAATGCTTTGGGGAAGGTATGAAAACCTTGGATATTTGACGAAAACCTAAGCGCAATCATTGTACCAGTAACCCTTGTGCTATCCTACACTATCCTTTTCATGTAATCCATGGACACCAGTGAAGATCACAAATCATTGAAGAAAAAAGTTCAGCGCACTGTCGTGTGGGGTCTAGATGACCTCACTCCCAATGTCAAAGTGCCTAGGATAGCACAAGAGATCTGTGGCTGATTCTGACACATGCGTTCTTGCAGATAAAGGCAGAATGAGGAAGGTTTCTGTCAGACAAATACATCAGATTAAGAAAGCAGCTGCTATAATACCATTGCAAAGCAGCAAGCACATATTGGAAGCTGCTGGTGTCTCCGGATTCCCACGAACATCAAGGTGTAGGATCCTCCATAAACCTTCTATTCAACAACACTCTCAAGCAGAAACAGCTGCAAGCTGCATGAAGACTCATTTTTACAGTCTTGTTCACCGATGAGTGCTATGCAACCCTGGATGGTCCAGATAGATAGAGAAATGGGTTGGTAGAATACCATGTCCCAACAAGGCTGCAATCTCAGCATGGCGGAAGCGGAGTCATGTTTTGGGTTGGAATCAAGTATAGGGAGCTGTTCGGCCCCTTTAGGGTCCCTGAAGATGTGCAAATACCCATCTCCTTTCCTTGCATTGTAAGTGTGATGGGTAAAGACCCAAGGACAGGACCCAAGTTTCCCTAATTGATAGACCCTTGACTCCTGTCCTTGGGTAAAGACCCAAAGACAGGAGTCAAGGGTCTATCAATTGGGAAACTTGTGGCAATTGTGTATAATGTCAGGACAGTTCTATTCAGTTCAAGCAACACTTAATGGGCTACCAGAAACTAAAGTACACATAATGAGTTTCAAGCAAAGATTCTCTTAGTTAAACATTCCTTAAACTGACCTGATGAGAAGCATGTAGCCTGGAGTTCCCCCAAGAGAAATGATGAAAGAGGTGATGACGGAGAGAGCGAGGAAGTAAGGAAACATTGAGTCACAGTCGTCTTTCTCGTGGCATTGACCTGTGTTGGCTGTAAGGTTACCGCCCACCCCAATGCAGCTGCAGTTAGAGAAGACCTACACAGACAAGAACAGATTTTGACAAATTTTGGCATAACTTTACGAGCAGCACTGAATATTGTAATGGTTTCCATTTAGCTGCCAAGTCGTCCTGACCAATCAAGGCATGAACTCCAATTGACCCCTGAAGGTGTGTCGTGATATCTGCAACTAGTATCTAACACTTCAGGACATTCCATAGATGTAAGTGGATTAAGATCTTGCTAGCAGTGTGCAAATCTGGAATCCATTTTGCTCTGAGGCAGGGGGTATTATAGTGCTAAAAGAGGCCACAACCACCAGAGAACATGGCCTGAAACAATGCTCCAGTGTGTGGTGCAGTAACATCTAAAAGCATGGCTGGCCCCAAGGTTTCCAAGTAGAACATTACCAACTCAAAATATTAGCTTCACTGGCGGTGCCTCTAGCTGGCGTACGTAAGACACATCCAGCTATGTAAGAAATGAATAAGAACACATCCATCAACTTGATCAGATCACCTTCTTCCATTACTACCGGTGATGCTATTTATTCGAGCTTTACAGGTAGGGGTCCGTATGGGCAGCATGAATGCTCTACAACTATGTGCTACAGTGGCTTTTCTTTTAGAGTGGACCACATAGGCCTGCCTTCTCTTCCACTTAGCCTCCCTTACTTCATGAACATAGTACTGGTTCAACACTGCTCACTCTTTTTGCTCTTTATAACCAGGAGCATCTCAAATTGGCTGCAGTTTTGGAGATGCTATGACCCAGTCATTAAGCTTTCACTGTTTGAGTTATGCTAAACTCACTAACATGTGTAAACATGCCAATTTTTACTGTTATTAACATGTCACATTTGAAGACTATATTTACAGCTATTGTTTTAGCATATTCCATCCACTAAAAGGTGCTTTGATGAAAAGGGAGTCATACATGTTTTCTTGTCACAATGGCATGCCTGATCACAATAAATGTGATTAGTAAATGAAAATGATTTATTTCTTTGTAAATTTAAACTTGGTGCAGGGATTTATAATACAATGAAGGCAGAAACTCAAATTCTGCAGCAAAGTAGCATTTTATCACCTTTTTGGCATGAACTAAATAGATTCCATCCTGTCTTTTACAATTTTCGAGTAAAAAATATAGCAATAATGATTAAAACACTACTTTTTCTATGTTCTATCACCCATGACATAAATAATAGATGGGAACTAACATTGTGGACCAGAGGAAAACAAATCTTGATTAAATTCTTTGAGCCACATCTGGTTTCCTATTTTTTTCATCCGTTTCATATCCAGTTAAGCCTAAAACATAAACCAAGCGCTGGCAACAATTAAATGTGCTTCTTTGATTGCTTCTCATGCCAACTTACTGTGTTTTTTCTCAATCCTGCAGAGGTGCTGCAGCCAGCAAGACATGGGGAAAGATATGTGATGCCGTTCTCCCCACAAACTGGGTCCCACTCGTTTGATGAACAAACACAGTCTCTGTTGCAGGCCGTGAACACCGAGTGTTTATCATAGGAGATCTCATCTATGCTGAAAAAATTAAAAAAAAGGTGTGACTTAAAGACATTGTATCTGCTAACATCTACTGATATATTAATTTAATACTGTCAAAGAATAAAATCATAGCTTTATCTTTATTAGCTTTATATTCAGTCATCAACCACATGAACAAATAAAGAGAAAAAGAATAACAACACATTTGAACGAAAAACCAACAAAATAAACATTTACTTTCATGGCTAACACACATGAACGGTTACAATTCTGTATTTGACCTTTGTTTTTTAAATCAAGAAAAATGACAGATCATTTTATTATATGAATGTCGCTTTTAGCAACTCTTCAAAATCGAATTTAACAGTAGACTCTTCTAATAAAAAATAAAATATTTTCTCATCACTGAGTGTTTACCATCTGTTCAGGCAATACTTTTTTTTGGTCAGATGTATTGTTTGGATTAGCACCTACTTACCCCAAGACAGTGGAGGAGCTAGAACATTTTATTTGGGGGGTAACTTCCAAAAGACTTTGGAAGGGTGGCAAATAAGAACCACTAGAGTGGAAGGCCCTTGCAAATAAAATTATTAAAAAATAAATTATTTCAAACATTTTATTATTGTTATAAATATTGCTAATGTAAAGAAGTAGCAAAAAAAAAGTGTAAAAGATGGGTCAGCAGACACCTTTCAAGGGCATGGCTTTTATTTTGAAGGGCTTGAGATTTTATCTAAAAATATTGTATTGCTTGTATTGATGAGTTCGTAATCTTTGTCAATAATGATACTAATATTAACTCAAAAAGTAGCTCTGCCCCTATCCCAAAATAGATGTCAGTAAAACACTTTAACAATGCTGCTTCTTTAATAGGCATTTTGAAGAGGAAAAAAGACAGTAAAACAAGTTTAGGCGAATGTACCTGATATGAGAGAAAAGCTGTAGATGTTTAAAGTGATGTGAGAGGTGTAAAACAGTTAAGTCCATACAACAAAACAAGTTCAGATACACCCAAAGAAAACGCATAATTGTCCTTCCACATATAAGTAGTATGCTTCATTTGTGCTTTTTTATTTGTTTTATTAATGTTGTTTTTTTATTTTATTTTATTGACGCTTGATTTCTGTTCTTGTCATACACAGTGAAACTTTATTTTTTTCTCCCAGCCACGATTGAATGAAAACACAAAAAGAATCGTGGGGGAATTGCTGGTGAATATCTATGTATAGCGTCTAAAGTTTGAGGTCTTTTAGTTTAGTTTTCTTTGTGCCTATTCTTTAGGTTATATAGGTCATGTCCTCGGGTTATGTTCAGTTTTTAGGATTTCTCTTTCAGATTCCCCCCAGTAAACACCCGTTTTCTATTTTTGAGCTACTCAACTCCTTTATAGCTTAATAACCTCAGTGTTTTTCATTTTGTCTTTTTATTCCCCTACTTTTTTGTTGAGTTCTGTTTCAAGTTAATGTAAGAAGCTTTAACTGTTTTGAACTGTTCTCAGACTCTGTTCCCTGAATTTGGACTATTCCAACACCAACATTCAAGACATACGGTCTTGATCACTCACTTGTCGTATGAAAGCGTCACCCCGGCCACCTTGGCGTTCTCGCAGCTCATAGCAAAGAAGAACATTGACAGGACGTAACCGATCAGGGAAGTGCTAAAGGCAAACTTGGCTGCTCCCATGATGTTTAGTTTAAACCTCTTCATCAGCAACCCACCGGAAAACATGCCCAGTGCCACAGCTGGAATATTGATCGCTCCTAAAAAAATAAAAAAACAGCATAATCAATGATTTAAAATCAACTTCTCCATTAGGATGACAAGTTAACTGGATTTTCAATAGTTGAGAACAAAATTAACCAAATAAACTGCTAATTGTTTAAAAAAAACCTTTTTACCTTCATCTATTTTTTTGTTTCAACAGTTCTAATTAGCATCAATGTGGACCCTGTCTTTGATCTATGCGTGCATCATCAACTCTGGTCGCTAATATTGTATTCTCTTTCATATGCGGCAAGAGCAGGAATCTTGCTTAATGAGACCACATGATTCTGCACTGTGAACATCATTCCATATTTCACTTCATGTGCCAAACAGCTCTAAAATTCACAAAGCCTCTTCAGTCTTGGCATGTAAGGGAATGATTAGACTAAACTCAAACAATTCGTTATCTCAAGCTTTTGTTTTAATTGAAGCTAAAAAAAAAAAAAAAGTTTTGGGATTTAAAGAATCTATGAAAAACTCTTTTTCTCAGCACAACACAAAGGTAACTTTATGCTGTGTTTAAAAGCAGAAATTTTTTACATTTTAGTAGGAAAAAAAAGAAGAAATTTCTTTTGATATATTTTTACATAGTTTGACCTTTTTAAATAATTCAATTGATTTTAAATTAAGATCCGGAGACTCCCTCACTGTCATTAGTTTGAATATTAAAGCTGGAGTGTGAACAAACCAAGCAGGCACAGGAGAGCTCCACTGGAGCTGCAGAAGAGAGCTTCCTGTGGTCTTTGCTTCCTGGTGATTTCCTTTAATGTACCGTACAAATAATTCATGGGATACAGGGAAATATTTGTGAAACATGCAGCATACCCATCAGAAAGTTAGCCTTGGAGGCAGATTGCCTGAAGTGCTGCTCTATGTACTTGGGTTTGTAAGTGACCATGCCGATGAGAGAGTTCAGCTGGATGACAGTCACACACAGGTAGATCAGATACACGGGATGCGCCAGCAGAGTTCGCAAAGTTGGAATAAAGTCTGTGGAGGGACAAGGGCAGTTTGAAAGCCCCCAGAATTCATTAATGTCCAAATTCAGCAGCAGCAACATTTCAGCTAAAAGATACAAAGACGATGAACAAATGAGGAAACTCAAATATTTAGCTTGTTTGTTCTTCACACTAGAGGGCTGCATTGGGATCGGGTCCCGCCGGGTCCCGCGGGACCCAACCCAAATCTCGCGGGATTGGGCGGTTTGGATTGTGCTGCGGGCGGGAGCGGGCGGCAAAAAATAAACCCCGCGGGATCAGTGCTGGCATGAATATCGGATGAATATATAATAGCGGACTACGTTAGGCTGCGCGGCTGTTGGAGTCTTACGTACTGAAGCTCCGTGAAGCACCAGGTAGAGATGCCCAATGGCCTTTGTCATCAAACCTGTTGTTGGGGGGTGTGCAACGCCCCGCCCCGCCTCTTACTAAGAGCGCGCTTCAGGCCGTCTGTCTGCGCGCGCACACACGCACACTTTTAACCGAACAGGATTTGTGAAAATATATTTAATATTTAAGTTGCACATTACACAAGAGAAGAATGCATCAAAAGATGAGGCTGGAGGAGGACATGAATCTCTTTAATAATATCAATACAAATACGTGTTTTTTTCCTGCGGGACGGGGGACGATACAAAATCAATGCATCTCTATTACTGTGCGGGACTAAATTCTCTGAGTTTTGCGGGTGCGGGCGGGAGTGGACATACATATTGCGGGAGCGGGCGGGAGTGTAACGCATACGTTGCGGGAGCGGGCGGGATTGGTCAGAAATTCAGCGGGCGCGGGCGGGAGCGGGATGAAGAAAATAGTCCCGCGCAGGGCTCTACTTCACACCTCCACTAGACAGGTGACAGTCTTAATAGATCGACTTTATCGTGCTACAAACTAATTTGAGTTTAAAAATATTCCAGGATTAATCATTGCATGATTAATACTTCTGTATCAAACCTTACCTTTCGCCATCTCTATAAAACTAGTATGCTCATCTGCTGTATATTTTTTTTTCAAATGAGGGTGGTCCTTAATGAAGCCTTTCTGCTCTTCATTGTCCTTCTGTTGAAAGTGGGGCCCAGGGACGGGAAGAGAACGAGGCAGAAACCAGAAAGGGATGGCAGAAAGCAGAGTGATGACTCCAGCTATGAGATAACCCAGCCACCATGCGCCCACCCAGCGGGAATCAGCTGGAGTGATGGTGATGGTCTCTGTACCAGGGATACAACAAGTGAAGAGTGAAGAAATATGACGCACTTTCTAGTTAGCCATGTTGATAAAACTGACTGTTACAAATATGAAGCACATGGACATTCAAAAAGTTTTTCCCAAATTAAATACTTTTAGCTAGAATAGTGATCTAAATCATCCATCTTGCTTTCTTCTAAATCTGCACATCTTTTTTTTTTTTAAAGATTCCACGTACATGGTTCCATATTTTGAGTTCTTCTTTCTTATTTCTTTCTCTATTTTTTTCTCTCCCACTGCGCCTTATTTGATTATAGCTGTCAGATAGTTTTGTCCTTCATCTGTCTCAGCTGGTCTTCTTCATTAGCTGATGGATGCTAATCCTCTGCAGCTGTCTGGAGGACTGAGTAGGCACCTGCTAACTGTGATCCACTTGCAAATGAAAAAAACACACTGTTTTCCTCCCATTTGGATCTGGTGATGGTAGTAAAATAGACACATGCTCTGTTTTGAGGGTCTCATGATACACACCGCCATGCATGCGTGACACATGTATAAAATTCTTTGGGCAAAGAGTTTCCCCAGAAAATTGCAGTAATTCATAGTTAAGATAAAAGTAATTTGAAAAGTCAGGCTGGCGCTGTGAGGCAACAAACCCTTTAAATAGGTCCAATGAAGACTAGGTTTCTCTAGAGCAAAGAGGACGCTGGATGGAAATCGCACTGATTCATCATGTGCAAGTTTTACATATTGTAACTTATTTCATTACAAACATGTTCAGGTCTGTAATATTGTTTCAAATAATGTCAAAGTAACAGAAATGAAGGTAATGCGCAAAATGTATGAAGTGGCTGTGTGACACGGCCTTAACATTTTCCTAAAAGTTTCAGCCATGTCTCCATTCAAATAATTTTCAGCTTCTGTATGTTAACAAAGCGCAGCAAACATACCCATTTTCACAAATCCAATGTCCACATAGATCTTGGCACAGAGGGAACCAAGTAGATATCCAAACACGGGACCAACAACAGAGATAGTCTGGACACAGCCTTGGGTTTAAACAACACAGAAAAATACATGGTCAAAACAAAAAAATCTGTTTTTGCAATAAGAGTCAATATTAAACCCTCAGGTATTATTTAATATTAAATCTGTAGCAAGCAGAGGGAAATTCAAGGGGAAACTGACTCATTAAATGAGGTCAAAAGTTTTTTACTGTATGCATTTATGTTTATATATCATTGTGTGTGCATCCTGGAGTTTATGGGAAAAGAGCTGGAATCATAGATGAGAAGAAAGTCCATTTCATTCAAAAACAGCTGTTGGTTTAGGGTCACTAAAGGACAGAAAACCCCAGCTATAGACTTAAAAGGTTTTTAGAACAGTACACACTCCATATACATCTCACATACAAAATCTACTGACCTATAGCAGCATGGTGACGGGCCATGAAAAGTACTCGCTACCATGACAACCTTTGTGATGCTTAACAGCTTCAACTTCCCTTACCTTTTGTAAGATTATTTTAATTATCTATGCCATGCAGACTGGATCTGATCTGTCCACATCTACATGCAAGAAAAATAACATCCAAAATACCCACTCTTTTATTGTAAAAATGATTTAGATATACAATGGCTTTGTTCTTACCAACGTACAGTGCAGCATTCTCCTCAGTAGTAAAGTCATCTATGTAGGAGATCCCCAAAGGCTGAACAGGCGTCTCTCCAATCCCCCGCAAGACATTTCCCAGGAGTACATATATCCACATTGACAGATTAGACTCACTTTCACAGTCTGCAGGGGAGAGTGTGAAGAATCATTTTTCCATCCGAGTGCAAAGACTATGTTTGTTGCCTGTGTGCAAACAGTCACCTGTGGCTTGTTCTTGAGGTCCTTTGCCATCTTGTGTCAGCTCTGCTGGCAAACCCGCCCGACAAGGAGCAGGGCTAAGTGTTGAATTCTCAACCCACCGCACTGACGTTTCAAATTCATAGCTGCACAACAACAACACAAAATGTTTATAGCCAAAGAAGTGAAAGTAATAACCCTATGAGGCTCTGTAATGACCTCTGGGGAGCCTTTCATGAAGTAATCTGTCAGTTTAAAATTCTGGATGAGGCCACATAAGCATCTATCACAGGGGAGGGCAAACTTTTGACTTGTGGGCCACAAAAAGTTCTAAAGTTTGACAGAAGAGCCGGACCAGGAGCAGATGACTGTTTTTTTAAAACAACTCATAAGAGAAAACCTATAGGGAATCTGGACGAAAACATGCCTTTATTTAGATTAAAAGTTAATATGCAGTATATATTTTGAAACAGAACATTTTTGAGTTTTTTATTACAAAATCGTGGGTTTTGTTATTTAATGGCAATTGCACCAATGACACTAAAATCAGAGAAATGTTGCGTTCAGGTGGTGGTAGAATAATTGGAAAAATGTCTATTGGAAAACACACAAACATCAGAAAATCTTCCGACACCACATCACCACACTAAGAATAACTTTTTTCCCCTAAACAAAGGTTTAGTATTTGTAGTGCATCATTTATGGGTAGACTACAGGGAAAATGTTATATTAATAAGGATTATCAATAATAATTTTTTCCAGTTTGGTGGGCCAGATTAAATTGTTTAACGGGCCGCTGATGGCCCTCAGTTTCCCGACCCCTGATCTTTCATGATCCTGAAACCTTCTGTGCATGTACAATATACTCACTGAGTATGAAGAATTAAAAACTAGACAATTTACTCACCGTCCAATCATAAAGTGGGGCAGAGCGATGATGAAAGTTCCAATAGACATCAGTACACAACCCATAGCAATGATCTTTGGCCTGTGGAGTTTGGCGCCAAAATAACTGACAAAAGCTATCACCAACAGATTGCCTGCAGGGATGAAACCACCAAAAGTTATCATAAAGTGTGTTTCTGATCTTTTATGATTGCTAATGGAGAAACTCACAGCAAATAAGCACAATTAAAAAAAATTGGCCTTGGTAAAAGACTTTGTTTATCATGAAATTTCGCCTTGTTCCATTCATAGTAAGTGCTTTTTCAATAGAATGACATCAAACCTTCCCACAATCTTTCAACAAACAAAGGCATGTGCGTAAGCACTATTGAGCAGGAAACTGGCAGACAACTCTATGTGATCACATATGTACATGTGAGATTGAAGCTGGGAGACTTGGGCTGGCTTCCAGCAGCTGTTTAAATATTTAAAAAAATTGATATTCTGGCTTTGATTTTTGCTTTACAGTGGCATGTTTACTACACAAAACCCAGACAGCCTTCCCTCTGTTTAAGCAAACACCTTCTATAATCACAACAAGTACATCGAGGGCAATGTCTGCTGGATGTCATGTTAGGAACTGAGGATCCACTCGACCTTCTGATCCACAGCCGCCGCCGTTTCGTCCGACAGACATAATCTATTTAAAGTTCAGCATACATCTTTGTAACTCCTCCCACTTCATTATTCCTCATTTCTCTCGTCGCCTATCCTTGTCTTCTCCAATTTCTTACGCTTTCCTTTCCCTCTTCGTGCTGCCCTCTGCTGCCTCTATGTTACCCTGGCAACAGTCCTATGGAAAAAGCTTGTTGCCTAGGCCACATGAGAGAAACAGTCTTCACAAGAGATGGAGTGATGGAGCTACAGAGGATCACCACATTCAGCGGAGCCAAGGCATCACCTCCATATTTTCCTCTAGCACATAACACCGACACATAAAACATGAAAAGCTATTGAGACTGATAGTAGATTATTGCTTCCATAAAGCATGAGTCTAATCTCATCTTGTAACCTGAAAATGATTAGTGTCAGGAGAAAAATCCCTGCTCTACAAAGTCAACAGAGAACATTGGATTACAAACCCTTGGCTCAGTAACAGTAGTAATACTGACAGCAAGATCAACAGACAAACAAAGCATTTATTCAAATTAGTTTCTATGGAGCATTTTCTACCCTTTTCACCACACTTTCAACATCCTGTTACAATACCTGAACACTGATTTGTTCAGCTGCTTGAGTGGTCTATAAAAAGAAATCCTCCATTAATCCTTCTTTGCTTTCATGGTCAATGTTCAAGCTGCAACCCTGCTACAAAATTCCATCAGTGGATCAACATTTATGTAAATGTCTGCACTAAGTCTGGGATAAATTCAAATAATTTTGTAAGAATGGGGAAAAAAATACAGATAGTCCTAACAAATGTTCACCATGTTTTGTTCTTACCAGTTATGCAGAAAAGTAAACCAGTCCAGAATACACCCTTAAGACAGAAGGCCAAACCTGGACTTAGCTGCCTAAGGAATTTGAAAGTTGTTTTTGGCCAATTTGCTTATGAAGACAAAAGCATGTCAGATGACAGACACAGATAGTATTATTGGGGAAAGCAGGGATTAAGGTAATATGAAGAATAAAGACTGGGGTCTGACTGCCCACAGGTTTTAGGCTTCTGTGTGTCCTTTCTCAACACTGTGACTCATCTCAACACAAACACACCCCTCTGTCCTCTTCTTGGAAGCCTGATGAATCCTTTATCCGTATCCTGACCACTGTATCAATGACCCATTCATGCTTTCTCCCAAAGATAGACAGAAAAAAGGAAGGCAGGCTCAGAGGCAACAAACAGAACAAGAGAATTACACCGGTGATGGTGGGTCTCCTCACCTATCTCGAAGCTACCATCAATGACTCCTATAAGGTAACTGGGGATGTCAAAGCGTCTCTCCAGCTGAGTTATTGTGCTCTTCATGTAGCTTCCTGACAAAGCCTTTGCAAAATAAGCAAAGGACAACGCCACCAGAAATATCTGGAAAAAGACAGACATAAAAAGAAAGAGATTAACAGATTTAACATCAACATAGAAACAAGCCATAATAACTATTAATCCATACAGCAGTATTCATTTTAAGTTTCATTTAAAACCAACATCTGACACTGTTTTGCTTATTTCTCATGACTTTGAACAAGTACAAATAAAATATAGTACTAGCCTCCTCTATTCTTTTGAAAGACTAGATTAAATAAGACCAAAAAAAAGTTGCGGAAGCTCATCTGTTCATGTCGGACTGTAAGACACCAAATGAGTCGTCCTGAGGTCCCTTTAGGTATTTTTGGTGGATTGTGTAGACACAAGCTATATATGTGATATACATTTTTCCTCTGCAGAAGTTCTCAACTGACTTGACCCGTTTTGCCCCACGACTTACATAAAAAAAAGAAAAATCAGTTCTATGATTAATCTCGGCAAATATGTTGTTCTTTTATAACATTCTGCCAAACCTTTTTACAAAGACAACACTTCTTTTAACATTTCATCCTTCCTGATAACTTGTCACTCAATTGCACTCTGCATTTTAGAGTTTCCTATCACAAACTGTTATTTTAAAATAATCTCAAGCATAAGCATAACCAGATATCTTATAGATCCCCCGACATTTTTTAGGTTTGCCTTTTCATATTTATTTTGTAAGTAACAACACAAATATATTTGACATGCCTGGGATGTTTAGTTATTGTTTCATTCACTTGATAGAATGTTATCAGAGGTTTTGCATTATTTACATTTTGCTGCAACTCTGCTGATCCCTCTTTTGTTTGATGCAGCAGGCAGAACCATAATAGCTGTGTGCATGGACAAACTAGTGGTTGGCATCTTGAGAGTTTAAACTGCTGATCAACAAACACAAAATGTAAAAAAAAAAAAAAAGTTCAGTTTTGATGGTAAACTCAAATTTTTTTTTGTTTTTAATGAATAGTACATCAGCTAATCAACCATTTGTACTGTATCAAGCATATCTCAAATGGGCATTGGTCCTTTATCCCTATTAAATGAACAAGACTTGGACAAGGACACGGATGGGTAGTATTCTTAAAACCCACAAATGCAGGATTTCTGAAAACTAGCTATCATGAAACTAAATACACTTTACTATGATTATATTTTTTTGGAAAGGTTCTGTAAATCATTCCATTTATAAAAAAAAAAATCCTTCTTTTAAACAAGGTTGGAAATGTTTGTTTCTGCTATTTTTTTGTAACTCTATTTATATAAGATTGCCCCATTTGTGTCACTTTTGCAATTTCTTAGCGAAAAATGTAAAATCCAAATGAAAAATGCGATAAAACCCTAAAGTTATGTGAAACATCTCCACATACTTTTTACGTCTGAAAGCTTAAAATAAATGTGACCTCTGTGTACACACATGCACACACAAAAGGCGGTTGATCACCCATTCACACACACACACCCACATACACACAGAGCTATCCTGCCTCTAACTCAGACCTTCTCCTCAGCAGACTGATTGCAGCATGAGACAAGTGAGTCACATGAGAGTCACGTAACACACACATGATCAGAAATACATGCTTTCCTCAAAGACAGACTGATATCTGAGATAAACATAAGTCCATACAACAACACAGTGATGTCTTATGCTGTCAAATGGTCAAAGAAAAGATCCTTCCTTCTTCCAGTTCCAAGTTTTCTCATTTCTGATTTCCTCTTTGGGCACCAACCTTTTAAGTTCACCTGTCAGAGCAAAATGTAAAAAAAAAAGAATGAATAGTGAGGATACACTTCTACACTTCCAGGGCATGGTTTAAATACTGCTACATGGAGACTTAGCTGCCCCTCTAGAAAACTCTGGCCTGCATGCAAAGTATTTGCTAAGCTTTGCAGTAAGGAATATTCCACAATGTTAAACTTGTGGATTTATTGCATTGGGTTCCAAAAGTCAAGAAAAGATTGAGAAATTTAGCAAATTAACAAACTAAATGTTTCATAAACACTCACTAGCCAATTTATTTGGCACACCTGTCCAGCTCGTTAACACAATTTTCTAATCAGCCAATCACATGGCAGCAACTCAATGCATTTAGGGCATGTAGGCATGGTCAAGAAGATCTGCTGGAGTTTAAACCGAGCATCAGAATGGAGAACAAAGGAGATTGAAGTGATTTTGAACCTGGTATGGTTGTTAGTGCCAGACAGGCTGGTCTGAGTATTTCAGAAACTGCTGATCTACTGGGATTTTCACCCACAGCCAACTCTAGAGTTGACAGAGAATGGTCTGTAAAAGAGAAAATATTCAGTGGAGGGCAGTTGTGTGGGCAGAAACACCTTGTTGATGCCAGAGGTCAGACGAGAACGCCCAGACTGGTTCCAGCTGACAGAAAGACAACAGGAACTCAAATAGTCACTGATCGCAACCGAGGTTTGAAGAAGAGCATCTCTGAACGCACAACACGTCCAACCTTGAGGCGGATGGGCTGCAGCAGCAGAAGACCACACCAAATGCCACTCCTTTCAGCTAAGACAGGACATCAAGGAGGTTGGCATCATGGTTGTGCAGCCGATAAATCTGCAGCAACTGTGTGATACTATCATGTCAATCTGGACCAATGTTTCTACTACCTTTTGAATCTAAGCCACCAATAATTAAGGCAGCTCTGAAGGCAAAAGGGGGTCCAACTTGATAAGTAAGATGTACCTAATAAAGTGACTGGAGAGTGTATACTGACTTGATAAACATCTGTCAAACTTTGAGGTTTAAATTTAACTTAAGTTCTATTGACTCAAAAATGCCTCATGACCAAATTTTCAAATTCCCATGACTGAGTCCAAATAATTTTGATAATTAAAAATGATTAATCTTGTTTCATCAAAACCTAATAAAAAAGCCTCACATTTTTTTGCATTGTCTGACTTAACTAATGAATAGTAGAATAGTAGGTTTTAAGATACATAAAACAACTCCTCAAAATAGTAATGGGTAATAATTATGTTACTCCTAATTCCAGCAACACAAACATCTCCAGTAAGACAATCTGAAAGTTAGCTGACTTCGAAGTTAATTTCTCGCCACATCTCATTAAAACCGTTCATATAAATGTCTAGTACTGTAAGCACAAGAGTAAAAGGATGGTTATCCTGGATAGCTTTGTAGTCTTAGGATCCAAGCATCTTGCTGTCATTGAAAGATGGTTCATTTGATCTGGATCTAACTAGCAAGTACAATCACTTTCTTTATTCATGTCAGCAATTACAGTAACAGCAAGTCTTTGTCCTCTGGTTCAAGCACGAGGTTCTTTTCTTCTTCAATAACCTTGCAGTCATTCTACCCATTATTGGCATGTTGTTATAGTGATTATTGATGTATTCTTTCAATGAGGATTTAACAGGAAATCTGTGTTCTGAGCTTTTGTTGGCTTTGAAATGTTCTCACAAAGATAATTTGGTGTTGTACAAGCAGTCTTACATCCAAAACAAAATGTCTCCATTTCTGTAAAGTACAAATCAGATCCAACTGTCTAGTTTAGATCGAACTTCATCAGTTGTGAAGAAAAAAGGTTAAAACCTGACTCTCATTCCTAACTCGTCTATCATTTACCATCTTAATTGTACTTAAGACGTTTGCTACATTTATTATATTTATTAAATGCAAGAAATTTCCGGAAACTGAAGAAGTATGCACAGCAATAAGATATACTGATAATCTAAAATAAAATCAGTTCCATAAATGTTTACAAAACTAGATAATCGCAGCTTTTACTTAAGTTTTCAAAATGTTTGTCAGCACCTTTTCCATTTCTATATAAGATGAAAACTAGTAGCCTGTCCTTATATGTCATCTTCTGCTGACAAACATCAGATATTTCTTTTGATCATAATAATATTTTATAAATTCGGACATTTTTCAAAGCTACAAATTGTAAAACTGAATTATTTCCTACGTGCAAATACTCAGCTCTGACAGCAACATTTGTCTTTTAGACCAAGTAGTGGTTGGAGAATCAAAAGCAGCTGACTGTTCTGTTGGTTTTGCTGAGACCACAGGACAACCAGGACAAGTGACTTGTATCAGGATTTTTCTCAGTACATTACATAACATAACAAGGGTTTGATGTTCTAAAACATGAACAACGTTTTTACTATATACACATGGCACAAGACATTCTTTTGTGATCCAACAACACAGGCTCGGTTAGTGCAAAGAGAGCTTTGTTTACATCGCTCCAACCATTATCACTGGTTCTGGGGCTTTCACAATAGCAGCTCATCCCATGTGCATATCCCAGGGTGATTAAATTGCAAAAAACCATGAATACGCAACAGTTTTCCTGCCCTTTCGAAGCAAGGCTCCTTAGATTTAACCAGATGCAGTTGGTCTTTATTCATGGCCTGTGGAAACTAATTACCAAATAGCCCTGCTAGTTCAAGTTACAAAACTATATTTAATTACGTCTCTAAAATGACAGGTTAATTCAGAGAGAATAACCCAAACCCTAATCTGCAAATGAGAAATAACTTAATTGGTTGTGCTTTTGTTGCACAATAACTTTGCAGTAACTTGATGAAAAGGTAAACTGACTGCGTAAAACTAGAACTACCACAGCTAACCTTCATAAAACCTGGTGGATCATTGTGAAGAACACAACTAATTGGATTGAAATTTTGATTAAATACACAAAAGGGTAGAGGGAATCCTTTTTTAAATATTTATGGAACCTGTAAGTTTCTATGAATAAAAATACTTACTACTGTGTAATATGTAAATATATATATATTTTTTGGCATATTGGCATATATCAGTCCTCACAGCTGTCACTGTGCAAGAACATCTTCAGGTCTCCTGTCAATCACAGAGCCAAACAACCTTTCAGTCAACAACTGTGAAAAAAGAAACAACAAAACAAAAAACCAAGCAGCCAGATGGAAGTCCATGCAAAGTCAACATCCAACAACCCTCAACCAGAACTCAAACAGGGACGTCTTTGCTCTCAGACATCAGCTTGAACCACATCATCAATTGTTTCAATCTTTAGAGGTCACATTTTTTCTTTGCAATATGTAGAATAAAGCCCATTACAGAGAAATTATCTCTACATTAATGAATTATAAACTTTTTTTTATTAACAAGAAATTGTGAATAAAAGCTTAAGGAAGATGATAAAAACATGTATTGATTTAATTGTTAAAATGACATGAATCTGTTTTTCAAGCAACCTTCCCAGTTTAATTTCAGGACAGATTTCTTACCTGTCTAAATCTTGAACTTGCTTTTGTAATGCTGTTTTTTTTTTTTCTAAACCTGTCACCCTCTTCAGTGTGGATCAATGTAATGAAAGCAGAGCCATTTTTTTCTCTTCATTATTCACTAAGACGTGGCTGGGTTCTTGGGGAGCCTTTAGATTTTTGACATATTTTCTCTGTCATTGATCACTTTTAGTAAAAGAAGACAAAACAAAAACAAAATACTATTTTAAATCGCTCTAAGGTTGATTTGGATTGTTAAAGACACGAAGAAAAAAGTGAAATCCAGAACACAAAGACACAGTGGAACCAGCTTTTTGCTGTTATTGCTAGAATTAACAAACAGCTGAGAATAATACTGAGCACCGGATTAGAGTCCAGACTGTGCCATATCCTACCCAACCACTCAAGGAAGCAAACAATTCTGAGAAAGGGTAAGTCTGTCCTGCCTCAGCAGTTTCTATTATGATAAGCTACTTGAACACCATTGTCTAACATTACTTTCATGTAGAAAAAAACCACGACAGCAAAACATTTGAATTTATTTTCTCTTTCAAAAGGTTGTTAGAAGAACCAGTAAGGAAGACCTAAGAACTTCAGTAGATTTACAAAATGTTCTGCCCTGTTTTCAATCTTTCTTCAGATTCAAGTGAAAATTCCTGCTTATTTTAGGTACGTAATAGAATGTTATTAGCGGATTGTTTGTATTCATTATGCCAGCTATCAGTGTATTACAACAGTTGGAGACTGCCAATTGCAGTTAAAAACAGAAATTTAGTCACTTTACATTACTTGAAAAGACTAAGTCAGAGAGAAAGTATGAACTATGTATTTCTTTACTGTGTCAACAGGTTTTTAAACCTCCAAATCTCAATATTGTATGTCAGTGTTGGATGCATTTCATATTTTGACTATTTAAATGGTTTCATTATTATTGTAAATAATTTATCAATTTACATGTAGTTATTTTTTTTGTTGTTGATAAAATGTGTAGACTACTCTATTTATAGTCAAACCCTCACTGCTTTTTTGTATTACTTATCATTTTCACTGTTGATGTTTTGTTTTTGGTGTTTATTATTGGCTAACCTGCATCTTGCCCACCAGGGACTACAGTTAACTTTGCAGCTATACACAGCACATAAACAGAAATGTTCATTAATGCACTGCCCTATTCAAATACATTAAAATAAATAGATAAATAAAATGAATAAAAGGTGGGTTTTCTCTAAATTATGGCAAAACTGTATCTTATAAAGCGATCTTTCATGTGCCTTCTTGGTGCAGTTGTTAATAGCATAGGACATGCTGCATTGGAGAGCCTTGAGACCTGATCGTTTTAACAGTTTGTGTAGGCATCTTGTGTCATCTTGTGCCAGGACAATGGACCAAAAAAACCTCAACACAAAATGAGCTTTAAATGCTGTCATTACAAACCAAAAGTTCATGTGGCCACTTTCAAAACAGGTGTTTTTCTCTTCCTGATCATTCTTAGAGCATAGTCCCAACAGATGTTGACCCATTAAGGAGGATAGTGTTATTTAAAATGTACATTTTTTCCCTTACAGTAAATGGCATATACTTATATAGTGCTGTACTACCATCTTAGGAAGGCCCAAAGCACTTTACAGTCACAGTCCAATTCACTCATGCACACACTGTAAAACCTTTAATAAATTAATAATTGCAGTTTGAACCCAGCCAGAAATATATTCTAACACCCAGAATTAAATGAGAGTATTTACAAAAATTAATCAGGGTTCTACTTTCTTTCTTAACTGTATGTGTTTGTTTCTTTTTCTCGATTCACACCAAACAACTTCAACACAACACAATGAGGTTTCCCAGTTTCATTGTTATTTTTGAAATATACATATATACAAAAAAAACCTCACCCTTAGTTGAAACCACCACCCAAATACACCCAGTCTTTATCTTATTTACACAGTACTTAAAAGTGTCTTTGGCGTCTTTTGTCCCTCTGGACAAAGCAGTCTCAAAGTCGATAGGGCCTGTGACGCACACACCTGAGAGACAGAAAGTCACCCGCAGGAAGTCTCTTGGCTGCCATATTTGTAGTCCCCGAAACACTTATTTACAACATAAACAGTCTAAACACAAACATGGCAGCCAGGAGGCTTCCTGCAGGTGACGTCCTCTCTCTCAGGTGTGTGGCTGATTACAGCTAATTAAAGCAGAAGGAGGGGATGGAAGGGAAGACGAGAAGGAAGGAGAGACAAACTGGCTGGGGTGACATTTGACTGCCGCTTGAAGAATGGATTAGCAACGGATGGTTCTATGGATTAAAAAGCTGAGGAATATAGCGGAACTTTATGCCACCCTTCCTAAGGTCTTCCTTCAGCAGAAAGTCTCACGATTTCCACCACAGCTGGTAAGAACCGGTAAGAAGCCGTTGACCATCAGAACGCGAACAGAGCATCACAGGCATCCCCATCAACTTTGAGACTGCTTTGTCCAGAGGGACAAAAGACAGCAAAGAAACGTTAAAATTACTGTGTAAATAAGAAAAAGACTGGGTGTATTTGGGTGATGGTTTAAACTAAGGCTGAGGTTTTTTGGTATATATGTATATTTCAAAAATAACAACGAAACTGGGAAACATAATTGTGTTGTGTTGGAGTTGTTGTATAAATAGAGAAAAATAAACAACCACAGTTAAGAAAGAAAGTAGAACCCTGATTAATTTTTGTAAATGCTCTCATTTAATGCTGGGTGTTACATATCGTTGCCAGTATGGGGACTTCTTTGTAGTAAAGTGAATGTGTTGTTTGTTTTTTGGACATTTATATTTATTTAAAATGGCAACTTCATGGAACCAAAGTATTAATGAAATGTTACCAACCCGGATTTCACCAAGACATGTCTGCTGTAGATCCAGATATTACTGCTGGACCTTTTGTCACTCATCGGTCAAATTCAGCTGACCGATGAATTTTCAAAAGCTGATGTACAAGACTGGTTATCCTTTAAGGAAGCCTTTCTGTCTGCTTTTCTCCCCACTGATTACATAAACAAGGTGGAAGAGAAATTAAGAGTAACCATCCAACAGCCCGATCAGTGTATAAGGGATTTTGCTTATGATTATAGAGCATTATGCCTGAAGTGGAAACCAGACATATCCGAAGAAGAAATAGTGCGTCAAAACTTAAATAACATCAATCCAAAGGTCGCTGGATGTCTCCGTGGTACAGTGTCATCAGTTTCCCAGCTGGTGAAAATAGGATCTATGGTGGAGAAAGACTGTACCGGAGTTAGAGATTACTGGCAGAAGGTGCATGCTGACTCAGACCGACCAACAAGAAGATGCGGATAAAAAGATAACACCAAAAGGGACTGTTGGTGTCACCACAGGACAGCTGGGCCATCACAGAGACCGGGACCCAAAACCTTTGGTCATTCCCATTACAATTAGAGGTATGAGGTGTGAGGTTGTGTTAGACACTGTTAGGACTTATACCCTAATCAGAGACGGTTTATGGAGAACCATCACTCACAAGAAGGAGTCAGGTCAACAGGGGTAAAGAACGACCTTTGTAATGGCAGATCGAACAGTTCACTAGGCTTTGGGGAAGAAGACCATCAGGGTAGAGTTGCATGGAGGACAATGACCGTTAGACCTGCATATTATGGATATTGGACATCTGGCCTTCCCTCTGATTCTTGGTCTGGATTTTCTCACAAAGACTGGCGCCATTCTTAATCTTGCCAAAAACAGTTATGACCTGAAAACTGACCGTGGATACGTATATCACAGACTCCCCTTCTGAAAGACTCTCCTTTGTACATACCAACTAACCAACTATAATGTTCATTCATCTGTGCCGGGAGTTCATCTTTCCTATGCTTTGCAGTCCGATGGACTTCCTCCGTGTTGGACTGCTGCAGGTAATGCTGCAGCATCATCATTTGATACAGAATGTCCTGAATCACTCCAACAGTTAACCACCAAATGGTTAACAGTTTCTGGTAAAGTTTCCTCAGACTTGCCTGCAAACTTGTCTGATATTGCACAAGAACAAAACAAAGACCCTACAGTATGTGACCTACGCCAGTCCCACCTTAATGTTTCTCCTCCAGACCGCATAGGTTTTGAGTCCCATCAAGGAGTGTTGTATCGGAGAGCTCCACTGAAAGACCAAGGTACAAAGTACTACTGTAGTTGGTGGTTACAAAGTCCCTGAGAGCGGAGTTCCTCAAATACTTCCGCGACAACCCTCTAGGGGGCCATCTGGGACAGTTAAAAACTCTGTTGCGAGTCTTGGAGGACGGGTGATGGCCTAGTGTAAGGAAGGATGTGTGGGAGTACACCAAGACATGTCATGTGTAAAAGAATGAAGGCTGATAACACCTAACCAGCAGAATTATTGCAGTCCACATTGGTGCACAGTCCAGGGGAGATGCTGGGAATCAACATCATGGGTCCATTTACCAGAAGCAAGAACTCCAATACCGTGTTGGTGGTGGACTATTACACCAAATAGGTGGAAACGTTCTCCTTGAAAGACGCTAAAACACCTCGTCTAATCAAAATCCTAAAGGAGGAGATTTTTACCCGCTGGGGGGGTCCCAAAATATCTGGTCTCAGACCGGGGTCCCTAGTTAACTAATCATATCATTAAAGAACTTTGTAACATCTGGGGGTTCATTCCTAAATTGACCAATCACCCTCAGACCAATATCACAGAACATCGCAATAAAACCATAAAGAGCATGATTGCCTCATTTGTCCGTCAGTATCACAACAGGTGGGACCAATGGATTCCAGAGAAAACTTGCGGAACCGGCATTAGGAAGAACTATTTATGGAGATTCATCCACAACAGATGGTTCTATGGCAGGGGTGGCCAACCCTGGTCCTCAAGGGCCTCAATCCTGTCTGTTTTCCAGGTCTCCCTGGACTCCTTGATGCTGATAACCTAAAAGTTGCATAATTTCTGACACAGCTGATCTGGTAAGAAGTTGTCCATTGGAACGTGGACGGAGTGTCACAGGCCCAACTTTCTTTGAGACTGCTTTGTCCAGAGGGACAAAGGACGACAAAGCAACTTTAAAGTAAACTGTGTAAATAGTCTTGGTGTATTTGGGTGGTGGTTTCAAATAAAGATTTTATTTTTTATTTTTTAATATATGTGTATATTTCATAATAACAAAGTAACTGGAAAACATAATTGTGTTGTGTTGGAGTTGTTGTATAAATAGAGAAAAAGAAATAAGCACAGTTAAGAAAGAAAGTAGAACCCTGGTTAATTTTTGTAAATGCTCTCATTTAATGCTGAGTGCTACAATGTGACACTAAGTCTTTCATATATCGGAATAGAGCTGCAAAAGAAAGTCTAGAGCAAGATTCACAAGATTTGTACCGCTGCAACATTTCGCACCAAGCCTCTTCCAACTGTAGGTACATGCACTAGTATCGGGTAGTGACAGACCTGTGTGAACACCGTGCGCTAAAAACCCTCGTACAGCGTGTTCTTGAACGTCCCACACATACCTGGTGTGTAAGTAGCATAACACAGTAAAAGATATTGGTTTTGCCATTGTGTTATTTTATTTATTCTACGTTTTTATTGATAATAACTTTTGATGAATTTCATACTTTATGCCCAGCACAGTGATACGACTTTATTTCCAAATATGAAAAAACATATCCATCAATGTTTTTTTTTCCTTTCAAAGCAATGTTAAAATAAATGGAGTTCTGGATTAAATAGTTGCATGTACTGAAACAGAATATGTAGACAACAGATTTTCTGACTATTTTTTGCAAGAAATTAATATGTGGTAGCAAAGTGAATATTGTTTAATGCAAGTAATTTCCGCAATATATTGAAGTCAATAATACAAGATTTAGCTCATCTGTTATGAATAGGGTTTTATATGTTTTTTACTGACTTTTACCCATCTTTTGAGCATTTTAAACCTGTTATCCCTATAATTCCTTCTCCACTTTCAAAAGCGGCACACTATCAGCTAGCTATGAAAGGAAGATACAAAATAGTCTAAAGTAGATGAAACAGAAAGAGACCCACTAAACTGCTTGTGCAGGGAAGCTATTTAGTTAGTGCGACACACTCAACTGCACTCAAAAAAAAAAGCATGTGACTCTTAAACCACAAGCACATACACCAGAAGTGTTAGCTCTGTAATCTGAGCATTCATGAAGACTGATGTGTGTACCCTCAGACTCGTGCAGGGAGAGGTGTGACTTTGCCTGTCTGTGCCATCACAGCCTCTGTTCTCCCGCGTGCGATCCTCTTCAGCTCGGTCCTCCATCCTCCAGATACGTCTTCGCGTTTCCTTCGCAGAGGTCTCCTACTGAATGCAGTTTCTTGGCACTGAGGCATGCAACCCTGCAAATGGATAATTCAAGCATGTGACCCACTTCTCATCCTTAGCAAAAAAAAAAAAAAAAGTGAGAACAGGAAAGAAACATGTTGTACAGGGAAGTCAAACTGGAAAAAAAATCAAAACGCCGGATTTGCTTGTGTTAAGACCACATAATCAAAGAAATTCAAAGTCTGCATGGAGACAAATAGCAGAACAAAAGGAGTTTGTCTTAAGTAAACTATTCTAAGCTACGATACTGAACAGTGAGCCGGGCAGCACATACTCAGAAATCAAGCTCAATACCTTCTTGTGTTGTTTTGGCAGTAGCTGACATCATGAGACCAAATATAATGAAGCTTAAAGCATGGCTGTGAAGTCCGTCAAAACCCTAATCTTAAGAGCTTTACAGCACTCAAAAATACAAACAACGAGATTGATAAGGTGAGCTTTAATCGATTTAAATTAAACAAATCTTCCTTTGAAAAAAATGTATCTTTAATAGATTATTTTAAAAAAGTTTCCAAATTTAGAAAAATAAAATACAGTATACTTAGGTTGTTTGTTTGTTTTTTTTCCATAATTGGAATCAATTACCTACATCCAAACAGAAACACAGCTATTGGGTGTTTTTTTGCAAGAAATTCCAGGAGTCTGAAATGCTACCATTAATTTTATTTTTTAAAACAGGCCTGTATGTGTAAAAAAGCAGCATAAAGCACTAAACATTGACCCACTTTAAGTCTGTCATCCTGTTTAAACACAAATTAAAAGCAGGAACTCTTAAAATATCCCATGCGGTGTTCAATAAATGGGAGAAAGCATAAAAGCTTGGCATTAGTACGGATCAAACAAGAAAAAAAAAAAAGAAAAAAATTATATGCAGTGTAGTGTTTGATGCCAACCTATGTCAAAGTGTGAATGAGTTGTTTTAGTTATGAAAAATATAAAGCAAGTCTAACATCTATTTTAATCTCTTTTGTATTTGTTCAGGTGTCCAAAGTGAACACATGACTACACCTGATGTTTTACATTAAATAAGACGACCTAACTCTGCCTCAACCACCCGGCTTGTTTTCCAGGTATCCCTCTGCTTGACACTGAACTAGCTGGATCAGGTGAGCTCAGTCAATCAAAACATAGAGTACTAAGTAGTACAGGTCGACCTGAACAAAAAGGCAGGTTAATAGGTATTAAGTGTTGGGCCACTCTGCCATATACAGTCACATACAAATAAATGTTAAAGTAGAACAGAAAAGCAGTTAGAGGGTCCACTGGGATAACAACACAAATCTGAATTTGAGAACTTTCTTGATCTTGCTGCTGACCAAACAGAGGAGTTGGTTATCAAAATATTCCTGCATTTTGTGGTACAAGCACCAACTTTGGCATGGATGTACCTTAGGATCCCCTCTTTTAGAAAAGCATGTTAGCCAAGTTGTAAAGATGGCGGCCAAGAACTGAATTGTTACAAACATATCCAATGTCTATTAACCTCTGTCTTAACAAAATGGGCAGTTCAAGCCCAAAATGCAGTCTTAAAACCTGAGGAGTACCTACAGAAGACCTTCATAAATCTTGGATTTTCTCATGGCAAATGTGCTTTTCAGAAAAAGGGGATTCTAAGGTAAATCCAAGCCAAATTTGGTGCTTCTCTCACAAAATGCACAATTATTTTTATAACCGGCTCAGTTTATAACTGAATGTTGTAATGGCTTGCTTTATAAATTGAAAACAAAAAAATAGTAGTTTATACCCAGTTTAGCTCCATTTACTTTTTACTGACGCTAACTCCAGTTTGCAAAGCACAAAAAAATGGAATAAATACTTTTTCTAGGTCAACAAACAAACTGTGGCCCAGCAGCTGTAATACAGTCACAAACACTTAAGTTGTTTAGAGTCAGCATAGCCAGCAGCAAAGTATGGGCATTGGAGTCTTCATAATTTGAGCATGCCTCTGGTCAGAATGGATCAATCCACTAAATACATGGAACTTGAGGAAAAGGACAAGTGGATGAAAGTTTAACTTGAAGTTATCAAGAACAGGCTAGTGAGTTTTTTCTTTAAAATATTTACGACACTGCATTTTATTTTGAGTTAAATATTTGAACTCTTCCTAAACTCACTAAAGGGAAAGTTCTATAAAGACAGGTACATGTGCTCTTTAAAAAAAAAAGGTTGCTATACAAATGTCTTCATTTCTAAACCTGGTCTGGTCTTGTTTTTTAAGTTAGAAGCTACATTAAAATGCAGAGGATATATAAATATGTCAGAGTTGCTAATGTAACACTTTTTCCCCTTCTCTTACTTATTTAAAAAAGTGGGTATAACTGGAAAAAAGAGAAAATATTGGCACTTTCTGTCAGTGATGCCCATAAGGCTACAAATATGATTGTAAACAGAAGCACAACAAAAAGATAAAGATGCATACAGCTCTCCTCACCACCCGTTAAATGGCAAAACCAGATTATAATCTGTTTTTACAGTTCATGTTAAGAAAAGCTATCAGAGAAAGAGTGATTATTCTGATAACTAGAATGTCTAATACAAAGTAATAACTAGAAGTCTATGGGATTTTGACTTATTGGAGCCAGGGGTTACTTCCTATGTGGAATGAGACGGGGGAGGGGTTACTCAGTCCAGTTCTCTTTTACAGTCAATGGTCACAACCAATGATCTAAACAGATGAAACTCAATTTATCATCTACACTTCATATTATATAAGCCAGTTACATAATCACATTGTAAATAATAGATTAAAATAAATTGCTGAAACTTCAATTTTGTTTCCTCCCTACCTGTTTTTCTGTCTCTTTTTATTCATTTAAAAATGCCTTTTAAGATAAGATCATTAGTTAGGGTGGTAATTCTGCTCCAGCAAGTTCATTAAATTGTGAGAACTTAATTGTAACTTTTTTTTTTACGTTCTATCAACTAAAAACACGAATAACCATTGACAAACTCAGACAAAAATGTGAAGCAGAAAGTGAATCTGTTAGTACATATCAATGAAAAAAAAAACTAGGATATTAAATAGATGCTAGGATGATGCCCTCTGATTGTTTACTTTCCTCTTTGTTTACTTTAGCTAGTCACTGATAAAATTAAAAAAAAAGCAAGAAGTTGAGGAATTAAGAGTTGTTTCTGATATTCTTACTGGAGGGAGGGGGGTAAAACATTCATTAAAGAAATAAACCATAATATGCAGGCACACTAAACTATACTAACCATAAAAAACCATCAACATGGAAAATGTAGGGGGACCTGCTAGACCAACTTGATTTACAAAACTTTGTTTAAAATAAGTAAAAATCTAGAGATCTTTTTCTGATGTGATTGAATAAAAAAAAAAATTAGATAAAAAATCTCGTCAAAAAAATTCCCAATCGATAAGTGGAGAGCTAAAATGATCATTGCTGCTGCCCTATGCCTATAGTTTAGCAGCAGCTTGTGACCAGAGGAGCTTTAACGACCTGTTCGCAGGAAGATGAAACTTTAGAAGGGGTTTGCATTAACCTCTGTGAGGGCAGAACCACATCCCCCTCAAGGACAATAAGGTGTTTACCTTACAATAATCCCTGGCCACTAATCGTCTGAGAGGTGACTTTCGTCGGAGAGAAAAGTTATAAGCAGTATGCAGAAAGTGTTCCAAAAGAAATACAAACAGCCAAACGAGGTCAACAGGAAAAGGCTGGACCTCTAACTTCAGCAGAACAACATGAAGGATGTTGTATGTTGTTTAAAAACAAACATCAAAAGCGTAGAGATCGTACTGCCAGAAGCCTCTGATCTCTGCATGCTTTTCAGGAAGTTACAGTACACGCTATTGTCCTGTTTTTTTCCCAACTTACAGCGTTCTTCTGGACAAACACTTCAGTATAACTGATTTACACCATTGTCCAATGAAATTATATTAGACGCCTTCAGTCTTTCTTTTTTTTTTTTGCCTGAATCAGTGGTGAAAGGTAGAATATTTCATAGGTTTTGAAAGCAGGCCCACTCTTCCTGATACCAGCCATTAGCCCTCCGTTTGAGCATTTTTTTATCGATTGCGTGGGCCCCTTGCTGCCCTCTAAGTCAGGTCTTGTTATCTGTTGACAGTGATGTTTCTGAACACTTGGTAGCCAGCTGCATATCCTTTGTGGAGTATTATGGATATATCTGTGGTGCGTGCATTGTCTCAGTTCCTCTCTGTTTTTGGTGTTTCATGGGTGATTCAGTCGGATACCTTTTGCAGGATTCTGTGTCTGAGCCCGATCCTCGTAACTTGTTGGATTATGTGAATGGTTTTAGGTACATGTGGCTAGGGCCAGGGCTAGGGGCCGGGTGGGAGACACCTAGTCTAAAATGAAATCTAGTTTTGACCGGACAGCTGAGGGCTGAGAATTTCTTCCTGGTGACCAGGTCTTGGCTTTATTACCTCTAGTTGGTTCTCCTGGGCCTCACTCATTAAGAAACTTTCTGAGCTCGACTATTTGATCTCTACACCTGACAGCAAGTTGACGAATCAATGGTGTTGTCTGTTTTTATTTCTTTTTCTTATGCCTATCAAAGGTGCTAAGACCAGTTTTGTCTCCCCTCTCATTTGTTACATTCCAGAGCAAATCTTAACAGGTGGGCAAGAGGGGGGCACAAGACTTTGGAAGGTTGGCAATTGAGATCAGCAGAGTGGACGACCATTACAAATAAAAGAATCAAAAATGCATATTTCAAACTTTCAAGCTTTATCATTGCTACTGTTTGTAGTCTTAAAACAGCAATTCTTTTAGCTGAGGTGCGATTACTAATGTTTAAAGAAGCTTGTATTGATGATTTATTAATCTTTGTCAATATTGATACTAATATTGACTCAAAAATTGGGGGCAAGAGGGGAGAGCAGAGCTTTTTGTTAAGGGGCAGCTGCCCTCCAATTGCCCCCCTCTTAGCTCCATGGATCTATTAATCTGCAAGTGAATGCATCAGAATAGAGCGGAGCAGGGAGCTTGTGGCTTGCTAATTGTAGTTTATACATAACAACTACAAGCTTTTTCAAAAAGCATTTTATCGTCTGCTCCTGATTTATCTTAATTTGAAAAAGGAAATACATTTTGTTCAAGAACATGTTAAAAACACCAAAAAATTAGAACTTTTAGTGGAGTAGTTCTTTAACGTCTTATGTTATGACAAATAGCACCTGGCTGCAACTTAGCCCTAAATCAGAGCTATCCAGCTATGTTGATTTTTTTTTTAAAGTAATAACATTGACATAGTATATACACTATAGTATACATAATATATATATATATATATATATATATATATATATATATATATATATATATATATCTATCTCTATCTCTCTCTATCTCTATATATCTATCTATCTCTCTTATCTCTATATATCTCTCTCTCTCTTCATCTAAGTCCTTTTTGCCTTGTGCTCAGCCCAGCTGACATTTACCCTATCCCCACAGCATCAAACACTCCAACACATCATTAATATTACAATGACAGCCAGGTGATAAAGAGATGACAAACGTTTGACTCTTTACATAAAAGACAGACTTAGTGGAAAAAGCCATGCTGTAAGCTGGCAGTGCCAATGGTCATCTCCCTGATTGGTCAGTTTTTATCTCACTATACTTTCCTTTCTGTAATTATCACCTTTGTGTCATCTTGGATGCTAATAATTCTTTGGATTCATTCAGTGTTTTTTTATTCCAATTTAAAAATGTGTTAGTGAATGACCGGATTATTTGCTCTATCTCTTTGCCTTTGAACTAAAACCAGGGGCATGTGTTTCCTCCTGCAACATCATGCTCCATAGTCGCAGCATTATTGACCCAGAACATTTGCTTACTCCTCTAAAATGTGTCATCAGTATAAACACAAAGAGAGAGAGTTTTAAGTAAATTTAACATACAGATCTCTCAACAAATGGAAATAAAAGAAAAACTTTGTAGACCACAGAATATAGTGTTTCACTCAATCAATGCTTCCGTTTTAGTAAGAAAAAGAATATTTGACTTAAAAATGTTTATATATGTATATAAACCTAGGCTGTTTAACCCCTTTTCAAATATGATTTGAAAAGATTAAATGAGCGCGACATGGTCAGACTGTGAAATGGGCCTATTTGAACCAAAGAAGAGCAGAGAAACCAAGATGATGTGCAGTTTCATATCAGGATTTCTCTTAATGTATGGATGTAGGCGCTCCGGCGCACTGATTTCTTCCAGCTTGAATTCTTGCAAAGAGGCGTGTGGCGCTGATGTGGGAGAACTCACCTTCAGCCTCCGTCACAACAGCCGTGGAGTTGAACGAACCCGGCGGTTTCAGCAGCAGATCGGAACCTCAGCCAGCTCCTGCAAACTTCTCATGAGGCGCCGAGTCTTACAGTGAACACGCTAGGAAACCCGACATGTCTCATCAGAGTTCATCTCCAGCTGATAAAACCTTTGAGGTTGAGTAGTCCAAACCGAATAGGGATTTTGGTCTCGTGACGCATGTCTGCCCGCGCGCAGCCCTGCGTTTTTGCGCAGCTTGGAGACGAGGAGCGTCTGATGCGCCGGCGGATGAGACTCCACAGCCTCCCGATGTCTGAGTGAGTCCGCACGCAGACTGCCTTCGGTACATCACAAGTAATGGAAGAGGCGGGCATTTCTCTCTCCATCGCTCTCCCTCCTTCCCTCTAATCCCTCCCTCCCTCCCTCCCCCTTCCACGATTTCAAATCTAAATCGTGTCACATTCATGTGTTTATCAGCCAGATGTCACAGGGCAGGCTGACATTTAGCAGACACAAAGCAGCCCAGATTGAGACGTCAAGGGTATATGATTTTTATGATCATGGTTATGACGTATAGTTTTCAAGATAACTTTATGATTGCATGGAAAGGATGTCATCGCAAAATATATATTTATCTCAAATTGTAATACAGAAGAGGAGGGCTCTCACCAGGTTTATTTAGCCAGCTCCACTATGCGGTGCAGGTATAAGATCAAGAAGAGCAGCCATAGATTTTGGGGTCTCGTATCCCTCCAAAGTCCAAAAATGCTTAGAAAACCATGCCATCATCATGTGAATTCATCTCTCCA
Source organism: Oryzias curvinotus (assembly GCA_023969325.1). Lineage (NCBI taxonomy): Eukaryota > Metazoa > Chordata > Actinopteri > Beloniformes > Adrianichthyidae > Oryzias > Oryzias curvinotus. The sequence goes on along the minus strand of CM043718.1, from coordinate 21,412,703 downwards.
CACATTTATCTTCTCCTTTGTTGTATTTGATATTTCTTATAAATGTTATGTTTGAAAACTCTTACTGACACTACCCTCTGCATACTGGGCTTGGGACCAGAACATTTTTTCTTCATGTTTTATTTTCTTTTTTCTCTTTAGTCAATAGTGAATTTTGTGACTATCACTCTTTTTCCCTTTTTGGTGTGTGTATGTGTGTTTGTGTGTGTATCACAACACTTGCCCATGCCGGCGTTTGGTCTTGGGTGTCACAAAAATGTTTTCTAACGGTGTGTTTTCAAACATACCGTGCTCTGGCATGTTCTAATTGGTTGGACACACCTGAACCAGGTAATCAGTCATGAGTAGGGCTTGGATATCTGGAAATCATGCAGACACACTGGCCCTCAAGGAATGGAGTTGCCCATCCCTGAATGGGTAAATGGTAAATGGTAAATATATATATATATATATATATATATATATATATATATATATATATATATATATATATATATATATATATATATATATATATATATATATATATATATATATATATATATATATATATACGGCGCTTTACCACCTTCTTAGAAGGCTTACAGCTCTTTATAGTCAGTCTCATCACATCCACACTGATCTGGCTCTGCTGCCTAACATTGGTGCCAACCTATAACCACCAGGAGCAATGTGGGGTTCAATGCCTTGCCTAAGGACATTTTGCAGAAATCAAACCTGCAACCTTCTGACCAGCGGTCAACCGCTCTGCCTCTACACCATGGCTACCCCATCACTGATTTCCAACAAAAGTATTTTTGTTTTTGTTGGATTTTTCTGAATGCATTCTTTAATTTATTATAAGAAATTAACTAACCTGCACGGACATTTATTTGTTCAGAGTACTTTTGACCGGGAAATGTAATGTAAATGTAATATAAATAGCAAATTGTTCAGTAAACTTGACTTTAAAATCACCTTTGTCTATGCTTTAAAGTAGATGCTAAATGATGTAAAGTTTGGAGCAGAAGTGGTTTGATGCATATTTGAATCAATCAAAGGTTAAAGAGGCCATGACATAGGGTTTAGGTAATTACATTTATACCATGGTCCAGGTGATTATTCAATTCTACTTGGTGACAAACCACAGGGATAATGCACAAAAAAAGAAGCTCCCGTCATATAGCCCAAATGTTGTATATCACTTTGCTGGCTTCCTTAAAACAAACTGTTGCTTCATCATCTGGACAAAAAAAAAAGCGGTAAGAGGTTAATTTTTTCTCTGAACTGATGCTTTTTTCCCAAAAAGATCCCAGCTGGTACATGCTGTACATACATACTGTATGCAGCATTTTTTTTTTTTTTTTTTACCAAGAAGACATCTGGTAAAAAAAAACTTGTTTATTTAGCTATTCTCTGGGAAGTACCCAACTGAAAAAAAAACAACATTCACTGTTTCCTAGTATAAAAATCCATGGGAGCAAGAGACAACGCTACCATCCTCTGCAGCCTAAAGCAAACTTTTTGGTATATTGATAAATCAATCATGGTCTTTCTTCATTTAGAAAGGACAACAGAAAAACGTACAAATTTCATTGTTTGAATCCTGAAATAATTCACCCGGTAGCATGCTTCTATATCACCCCCCTGTGGCAACTGATACAAAGCCCTACTAAAGAGAAAAAGAAATTAATATGTAGAAATATTAGATGCAGTTTACTGTAAATATAGAGCTATTGAGCAGGATTCTTGGTTAAAAATACAAAGTTGTGATTAGTCTTTTTTTCAGTATCATGTCATAAATTAGTTGGAGATATGTAACAAAGACTAAATTTGTTTAAAAAAAAAGTTGGCATAAGACCTTTTTTCGCAAGGATCCTCATCAGGCATGTCCAAAGTCTGGCCCATAGCGAAACTGAATTGAATTTAACTTTACATCACAGGGAGAAATTCACTCTTCAAGCCAGCTCTAAAAATACACAAAAAACAAGTGATAGCATAATTACAGCTCACTAAATATCAGATCAAACAAATAAGTAAGCAGAAAACGAAATAATTCACATTCAAAATCCTACTGCCCTCAGACTCTTCTCATAAAATTAATTATATGCAGGCCCCAGCATTTTCAAACTACTATTTCTTCATTGTGACAGGATAAATTAAGTTTCAAATTGGAAAAATTAAGGGCAGATTCTTTTTTATTGTTTTTCTACTCTTTAAATATGAAATTCACAGTAATGTTGGTAAAATATATTTAGATATATTTCTGTCCTATGTGAAGTAATGAACGTTTTTCCATTGCAAAAATGTTCATTAAACAGTCTATTTGCATTTAAGTGTATAATAAGAGATGAAAGACTGCAGGCTGATTGGTTGACCCAATTGCAAATATTCACCTCATCAAATCTGGCCCCTCTTTGCAAAAAGTGTGCACACCCGATTTTACATTATAGAGAGAATGCAGATAAAGACGACATGTGCTTGATCCGTCTGTATGCAGTTCATCTCTGTTTAAACTGTCCGTGTTTAAGGACAAATCAGGCATCCTAGACAGCAATGATGCTGACATGAGTCCGATATTTTTAATTCAGAAAGAGCAAATTCTACTCCAATGAGATAAACAAACTAGAGTGTGAATGAAAAATATTCTTAATCGTATTAAAAAACGTTAAATTGTGATAGAAAATAAGATACAATCCTTTCCTTTTTCCTTCTACCAAATGTTTGATTCAACTATACTTTGTACAAGGAGGTCAAGGAAAATAAGGAATTTGTATCTCACTTGTATTCTGTTACACATAATTTTGTATCTTTATTGGATTTCATAGAATTTACTTAACTTTACTGAATAAAGCTTACTACTACTTCAAATGGGGTGACCTACCCATACTTAACAATAATTCAATACATCTCTTTCTGCAAGACAGAACTTATTCAGCCAATCTTTATCTGCTACATTTTAATCAGGGTGAAAGGGGTCTGCCAAAATGTATTCTACTCATATAAGGTGAGAAGGTTTGTTACTAATATTGACTTTCATACTGGCCCCATCTCCCCTCGGGTCATTGAACAGTTTCCGTTGTGTAATTCTTGGCTGTTTCCTCACCTTTCTCAAGAATTTTTGAACCCCACCTGGTGAGATCTTGCATGGAAACCCAGGTTAAGGGGGACTGTCAGTGGTCTTGCATTTATTCCATTTTCTAATAATTGCTCCAACAGTTTATCTTCTTACCAGGCTACTTGCTTTGTTGGAGATTTGCTTTTCACAGTCTGTTTCAGGTGTACAATCTTGTCCCTGGTGTCCTTAGATAACCTTTTGGTCTTGGCTGTTTAAGAGTGTGGACAGGTGTCGTTTATAGCCGTTCAAACAGATGCCATTAATACAGGTAATGAGTGCAGGACAGAGGAGCTTAAAGAATAAGTAACACAAAGGCCAGAATTCTTGCATAATCATAGATGCAAAACACTGCATGGGGGTACAGTGGTTAGCGCTCTTGCTGTGAGGAAAGTTCAAGGAGGAGCTGAAACAGAACACCAATAGGGACCCTTTCTGTGTGGAGTTTGTATGTTCTCTCTGTGCATGCGTGGGTTCTTTCCGGGGACTCCAGCTTCCTCCCATCGTCCAAAAACATGCTTCATAGGTCAGTTGCTTACTCTAAATTGTCCCTAGGTGTGAATGTGAGTGTGAATGGGTGTGTGATTTGTGGCCCTGCGACAGACTGGCAACCTGTCCAGGATGTCCCCTTCCTTTCCCCACGTGTGGCCGGGATAGGCTCCAGCAGCCCCGTGACCACGAAAGGGACAAAACGGTTTTAGAAGATGGATGGATGGATAAATAGTCCAACGAGATTTCTTTTTTTAAACTGACTAAAATGTGACAAAAACTCAAATTAGTCAACCAGTTTGATACAACACATGGGAACAAAAAGGTTAATGGAAGGCTCCAAGAAAAAAAAATGACCATCCAAACACTGAGTTGCACAATTAGTCAACAGAAACTACGTGTGATCAATTAGTCATGACACTAACAAATAAGGTAATTGTGTAGAAAATAATAATAGAGGATGCTAACTACATTCACATTTAAAAGCCAAATGCATAAAAATCCTAACATTTTTCAAATAAAAAAATAAATCAAATACTTTGGTTTATTGTACAGTACATTAGCGTTACTGCAGCCCTTTGTCAAATATATGGTAGAGCAATGCCATATAATATAATTGTCTTCAGCTTTCCTCAGTTTAATATACAACAAATACCCTTGTACCTAATTTTGAATCTTCTCTGTGTTCTTGGTTTCTTGTGAACAAAGTTCATGTCTGTCAGGAGTTCAGCCTTCTCTTGCTTGAGGATAGATCCGGGTTGTTACATCAGCACTCAGAATGTGAACTGTAGGATATTTCCGTCCTGCTCTTCAAACACCTGCTCTGTCATGTTAGGATTGCATTAACACTCTCAACTTTCAAATGGTGTGCATTACAAAAAGGATACAGACCAAAAGTGATGCCCTTGATTGTTCGGAAACTTTTTTTTCACACCTTGTGTTATATCTGGCCGGTAGAAGAAAACCCCAAGGCAGGAAAGATTCAAACACATCCAGGGAGTTCCAAATATTTAATAACATTAGAAAAAAAAAAAAAATGTAACTAAAGAGTCAGAATTTATCAGAACAAATCTCCAGAAGATAAGACGATTTCAAGCAGAGAAAAGAGGAGGTTCTTCCCTAAATAGTGAATCCTAATGAATGAATTCAAGGTAGCTGTGATTGTCTCCAGGAGAACCAAGGGAGGTTGCTGCAAGGCTAGACATTGGCATGGGCAAGGGGGGATAATGTCTCCCAAAGGGAGTCCCCCCCCCCCCCCCCCAAAAAAAAAAAAAAAAAAGAAACAACAAAAAAGTAAAACAAAGTACAAAAAAAAAATTAAGAATGGACAGACAGATGGACAAATAGACAAACATAAAAATAAAAAAGAAAGATTCGTGCAGCCACAGGACACAAACCCTAGTCAAGCTTGTGCCTGTTCCAAGCCCCATAATGTTAGGAACAGAGTTCAACATGAAACTTCCAATGCTGATATCCAAATCGAAAGAAAACCCCAAAACCGAAACACAAGGGGCAATCCATAATACTTTGGTAGATTATGTTATGCAAAGTCACAGTTTATATCAATTTTTGAAAAGCAAAAACAATAATGTTGTATGGCATTTACTGACATGCAACCAGTTCTCATGTCACCAAATTAAGACTTGTATGAATGTCTCATCAAAACATTCATGAAATGCCAATGCAACTTCTGCTGAAGATATGTCATTTTTAAGAACAATAACATAGTAAAAACTTTTATTTCATCCTAGTGTAATTATATTTCAAGTATTAACGAGTTTACAGAACAAATAACACAAATTGAGCAATAAAAATGATTTTTTAAACCTTGTAGAGGCAGTGGGATCCCAGCAGCGCCCTGACAGTCACAGTGTAGTATGACGGTAATGTGTGTATATGAAATGCTATGATCATGGTGAACTGCTTCAAACGTAAAAGACCTTTTCTTCTTTCCTAGAAAAGAACTCGGATTAAAAAACATAATCTTTGACGTATGTGTTTGTGATTAAGCAGGATTTACAAAGGATCAATGCAATTCTGAGCAGCTTGGACTGCTTTTGCAATCCTTGTTAGAAATTGTAATGACCACACATGAGTAATGATATCATGCAGTTAGGAGGATTAAAACAAACTTTTTAAAGTTTATAAATAACTGCCCCCCCCCCCCCCCCCCAGATATTTTCAAGGTGACTTATATTTTGTATCAGGATGAATAGCTGCTCTGATATTTACATGTGGCAGATTTTTAGATGGACTGTGTCATTTTACATAATGCAGTCACTACTATTCTTTGTGAACTTTTGAAACAGCATAAAACGTGTTCTGGAAGCTGAGATTTCCATGGTCATAGACGAGATCAGAATAAGCTTGATGGACTTACAAAAGACTGCTTCAGTGGGAATTGTGCCTTAGGCCAATTATGCTCTTTTGACTGTGCTTCTACTACATAAACTCAATAGTGTTTCACTTGTGATTCTGTGACAAATTTTCTATCAGTGAATTTGCCAAATTTTAAGCTTCATCTAATCTTTGGTAGATAGGTTGACACATTTCCAGGCCTATTCTTCAACAGTTTAAAGCTCACATTAAAAATGTTGTACATTTTTTGTTTTAAAAAATGTACAAAAGTTTTATTTTATGTAGGGTCATATGTTCTTTAAAACATTAAAAAACAACAATATCATAGTTTCTTTTGGCATAAACTCATAAGTCAAGCCTTTTAAAATACTATTTCTCAAATTCCCATATTGTCAATTGGCACATTTCAAAGGCTCATACAAAAGTATCATACAGGAAGGATATAAAGAGAGGGGAGCAGAAGTGAAAGACCAAATGATAAAAACAAACTGTGTTTTTTGGAATGAACAAAAACTCCATATTCCCAGAACACTCAATCTCCCCATTTGCATCTGAAATAAAGCTCAAAACTGAAAGAGAGGTTTGATCGATTGCATTCAAAAAAAGAGACAGCAAACTCTTGAAAATGTATTTAGTCTGATTTTTGTCACTTGTTAACTTAATATTTTTCTACGTTCAGAATCAAACTCTTAAGTCTGAGTTGACACTATTAATTTTTTCTTAGTATACATAATACGTTTAAAATTATTTTGTACTTATGGCAAATTTGCAGAAGAGCATCTCTGAAGGCACAACTTGTCCAACCTTAAGGCAGATGGGCTACAGCAGCAGCAGAAGACCACACCGGGTGTCACTTCTGTCAGCTAAGAACAGGAAACTGAGGCTTCAATTCACATAGACTCACCAAAATTGGGCAATAGAAGATTGGAATAATGTTGCCTGGTCTGAGAAATCTAGATATCTGCTGTAACATTCGGATAGTATGATCAGAATTTGGTGTCAGCAACATGAGAGCATGGATCCCTCCTGCCTTGTATCAACAGTTCAGCCTGGTGTTGGTGGTGTAATGATGTGGGGGACAATTTCTTGGCAGACTTTGGGTCCCTTAGTATCAACTAAGCATGGTTACAATGCCACAGCCTAGCTGAGAGTTGTTGTTGACCATCTCCATCCCTTTATGACCACAGTGTACCATCTTCTGATGGCTACTTCCAGCAGGATAAGGCGCCATGTCATAAAGCTGGAATCATCTCTGGCTTGTTTCTTTTACATGACAATGAGTTCACTGGACTCAACCCAATAGATCATCTTTGGGATGTGGTGGAACAAAATATGTTGGCATTATGGATGTGCAGCCGACAAATCTGCAGTAACTGTGTGACGTTGTCATGTCAATATGGACCTAAGACTCTGAGGAATGTTTCTGGTACCTTGTTGAATCTATGCTGCAGAAAATTAAGGCAGTTCTGAAGGCAAAAGGAGTCGAAAGCAATATGTGTACCTAACAAAGTGACCGGTGAGTGTACATTAATGTTTTAATTGTGACTGTATTTTAGGGGGTGTTGCATTGGGTGCATCGCAAATCAGCAGTTGCTTTTACTGTCTGGCTGCCTTAGAAAGGACAGCTGATGTTAAATCAACTTCGTTCTGGAAACCCCCTAAAAAAGGAAAGGGAAAAAAATCACTCCAAACTGTTGTTTATAATAAACTTTGAATAAATTGCAAGTATGAAGGCAAGATAATTTACTGTGGCAAACATGGTACCTTTATTTAAATTAGATGGCAGTAAAATACCTCTTAACAGGATGGGTGAATGTGAAGGGTTATGTAGCATCCCTGTACCTTTGACACCAGTCCAAAGGAAAAAAAAAACACGCTTGACTGCTTTGAATCCACTTTATTAATATGATGCTGCTGCCATAACAAGAATTTTTTTTGATTGTTGAACTCTATACGGTGGCCCTAAAGTGCAAATCCCTCCATCGAATCATTCAACACAAAAACATGGTAAAGATCACAATTGAAAAAGCAAAACAGTTAACAAAAAAAGCTGCATTACAGTTTAGAAATGAAAACAAAATTCCTGAAACCAAAACACAATTCGAAAAAACAAAACAAAAATAAATTGTTTTGGAAAACAAAGGCAATTTCTAGAAATCAAAAGGAAATATTAAAAAACAAAACACAAGGAACCGTAAAATATAGGTACTACGGGACATCACTGATTGAATGATGATGTTTGAGTTTTGACATTTGAGTTTTTTCAAATGCGTCTTCAATATCTGCAAACTTATAAACGTTTAATTCTGGAGCATATCCAGTATCGCTACACTACACGAAATAACTTTGGTTTAAATAATGAACAAACATCATCAACCAATCACTGATGTCTCATCTTTTGTTTCGTTTTTAGTTTTCTGTAAATTACTTTTGTTTTCCGAAACAAATACATTTCCTGTTATTTTCTGTATTTTGGTTTTATGGAATTTTGATTTGGTTTCAAAAATGTTGTTTTCTATTATAATATTTGCTTATTTTTTATTTTCATTGAGACATTTAACATATTTTTACGTTGAATGATTTGTACCTCAGGGCCATCGTAGCTCTTCTATGACAAAGCCTTGCCTTTATATCGCTCTTAAACCCAGATGTACTTTTTTTTCTTTACCATTGATGTTTACAGACTTCCTTCCTCTGCAAAGAAACTATTGCAATATTTTATGCTTATTTTTGTTTAACTTCAACTCCTAACAGTTAACAAATTGGACACTCTTCTGGTGCAATGGTCATCTGACATCAAGAGTTTTTTAACTCGGCTCAGTGAGGAGACCCCGTCTCCATAAGGCTGCTTTGCTATATAGCATAGCTTTAATCTACATGTTTGATAGTTCAGTTCTGATTTGACCTATAGGGCATTACATGGACAAGCACCTGAATATATTGAAGGGCAGTATTCATATGGAGAATACTGTTTGGGTTTCCTGGAAACCATGCAGTCATTTTCATTGTGGAATAAATACCAAGCCTGATTTAGCATCTTTCCTTCTTTGATATTTTCCTTCATATGCTGATTTAACTTATAACTAACATGCTAAAAAGGTACAATTTTGTGAAGGAAAAAAAAGCTAAAAAACAAGCAGAACACAGACAGCATTTGGAAATCTTGTTATTCAACAAAGTTCACATTACAACATCAATAATGCTTTACTAGTGACAGGTTCTATAATCCCATATATTGTATAGTTACTTTGTAATATGTCATTGAGAGGCACTTCCAGTAAATCTGGCAATATAGGAGCTACAGTATTGTGTCTAAATTACAAAACAGTAAAAATAAATGTTTTTCTAAAATGGTATTTTTTTCCCGTCATAATATACTTTTAAATCTGTACAGCATATAATTTGTTTTATACAAATTCAAACAATATCAAGAAATAAAATGTCAAATTACACTAAAATACTGGTGAATCGCACAATTTCCCCATTCCGTACGTATTGCTACATATGTTAAGTGCAAGAAACTGGAGAGAACGGAAGAGCCCAGTTTGTGAAATCACTGCAACTGTGGTTAAAAAAAAGCACAAGCCTTGTATCTTAGAATGTGGTCCTAATTGTATTTGGTTTTCTTTAAAGAAAACAAGGAAAGCTGGCAGAAGAAGCATTCAGAAAGAGGTGCATACATAATAACATGCGGAAATGGCACAGCACATGAGCAAAGCTCCCTTAAACTGGTTGAAACAAAAAAGCAAAGTGCAGATAAAAGTGTTTTTGAGAGTAAACTATAAAGAAAACCTCTTGAGAGCAATAGAGTGAATTATATTGTAGTGCTACTGGTGCCTTCTGACATGGCAGTGAAAGTATTTTGGACCTTGAAGGTGTGGACAATGCTGTGTACTATTACTTTCTACATAATATTTGCAGCAACCAATCTTGTTTACAAAGCAATAAACAAAAGTGATGAATATGCAAGAATCTTCTGAGTCTGGAATCACAAGGGTTCATTTTGGGACCAAACATGTAAAGGTAAAAAACGTCTTTGGTTTGCACAAGCAAGTCCAGTGTGCAGTAGGTCCCTTCTTCTCATGGTTTATAAGAAAGACTGAGTTTCATTGACTATTGTTTTGCTGCAACATAGAGTCTAAGTGAGGAACAGCAGATTTCATGAACTGTTTCCTTATTAAGTCCAAATTTGATGGTTGAGACAGAAAGTACTACTTAGGTTAGACGGTACTTTTTTTCATTTCCAAGTTTTCTCAAAATGTACGTGAGAAAAATCAACTACCTACTTTGGTCTACTACATTTGTATACAAATGTAAGTTATTTTATTTCAATACTTTAATGGCAATTTATCTGAAAAATGTCTCTTCCTTTATGACATTTTTTTTTATTTGACTAAAATCCACATCGAATTGTAAATTCTCTGCTGACTCCTCCCCCAATAAAAACAAAGGATATTTTTTTCCCAATAATTTTTCTACATAGAAAAATATGTTCAGCCTCTCTGAAGAAGTTGGTTTAACCTTAGTAGCGAGTACAGTCAAAGATCATCTAGGTCGGTCTTGTTTTATACGGGTTTGTGACAGCTTACTGCCAATTCAGATACTCTCTCTCTCTCTCTCTCTCTCTCTCTCTCTCTCTCTCTCTCTCTCTCTCTCTCTCTCTATATATATATATATATAATGTCATTTATTCATGCAGCAAAACCTTTAAATTCAAATTTGCAGCATTTTCAAAATGAAAGAATTGCAATGAAACCCCTGTTGTTTGTTCTTTAATTTGATGCACATTTCTTGTATTATTAGAGGCATGATTTTATTTTATTAGCAGATCGGTGGACCCTTTAGAGTACTCAACACAACTTTACTTTTCAGCAAGCTGATGAGATGGGTGGAGCAAACTCTTATTAACATGCCTGTCATAGACTCATTTAAACAGTTCAGCATCCTTTTGAATGTGGAATGTTGAATGTGTTTAGAGATTGGAGTCAGTTCTGTTAAACTGATGGTGGTTAGTTATTTGTTATGGTAACCACCAAAGTACTTGCTACACGAGCAAGCCAGCCTGGTTACAAAATTCTTAAAAAAACTTTCTTTACTGTGGTAGAATTTCCCATGTGAAGATAAATACTTGGTGATGTTTCAAAAAAAAAAAGAAAGTTAATAATTTTTTTTGCTGGATTTTGACTGACAGCCTAATCATTAGCTTTACAACAAAATCAAAGGAGAAAGAGCAAGATCCACACTGAGCCACTGATCTAGACAGCATGCTATGCAGGGATGTTACTGACTGCCACACTGCCTAGGACGAAATGTCTGGCATGCAGACATAACAACAGATGAGGCTAGAGTTTGGTAAATGAGTTTGGTTCATGGCAAAAAAAAAAAAAACACAAAAACAAACAAGCATTTCTGGCCTGCAACTTTGTCAAACTTTTTTTTTTTTCTGTGCCACTAAAACAACACAAAGACGTGATTAATTGCCTGAAAACTTCTTCTTTTTTTTCAGAGGATACTTCTGTGATTTTTAAACACACCGGTGTAGGTACCATAACCATTCGGCCTGCAACAACCGTTCGGGGTCCTTCGACTAGTGCTGACGTCACACTATGTGATTGGCTGTCCGTTGGTCCAATGACGTATCAGATAGTGATTGGTCTGGACAAATTACTATACTACCATACAAGAAGATATTATGCGGTCCGTTGTAAACAAAAAGAGCTCAGACCAAGAGCGAAATTATCTTCTAAACGTGCCTTTTTTAATATGATTATTATTAAATGCATTTGCAGCCGAACGGCCTGCGGTCTGAATCCTTCTCTGGACCGCACACTATAACAAAGTACCTTCCCTGCCTGTGAACACGAAGCTGCGAGACTCCAGCTGCTCTGATCAGAGACACGGTTCGCTTGTGTGGAGCAGAAGGTTCATTCTAACAGCCACAGATCTTTTTACAAAGTGGGTTGTGAAAAAATCTCTCTATAAACACTACAAAAAATAATGTCAGACACAACTTATAAAGGAAAAAAACTTTAGGTTACAAAAGGAAACGTGAAATAAAAATATGCAGAGCCAGAGCAGATCTCCACGCTACGTAGTTTGTCCAAGTGGGGATACCGTAGTGTGACGTCATCCTCAGTCGAAAAGACCCTGAACGGTTATTGCAGGCCGAATGGTTATGGTACCTACACCGGTTGCTCAACAACTCATGATTTCTATTACATGTGTTTCCATGATGTTTAAAAATGTGCTTTAACGGGGCTCAAAATACACTAGATACATCAGGCAGCTGTTTATCTAAAAATAAAAAATATTTCTGCTCAGATGTGTTTTGCCATTTTTAATAGGAGCTGTGACTTTGCTCTGATCACAGCTTAGATTACTTCAAGTGTTTGAGCTGCAGAAAGGCTTTGAGGGAGGCGGGAAACTAATATAATCTGGTTTGATAGAGTTGATTCCACTCAGGTTTTCAAGGTTTTTCTAGTCTGCTTTGTTTGATCAGGTAGGAGGTACAGAACAGTGTGAATGCAAACAGAGAGAACCAGAGAACCAAAGAACAGAAGAGAACAAAATAGAATGATGTGCATTTCCAAAATGAATACAGAAACAATTAAAACAGGCAACATTGCAAATCAAAGATCAGTTTAACACAAAAAAAAATTAGAAAAATGTTTCATGGCTACACATGGTGTAGTGAGGAGGTTAAAGCAGTGATTATAATAAAAACAAAGGACGTAGCAATCTTCTTCATGCTTTTCCTTATACCTGGAAGTTTATGGTTCTTTTGGACAACTCTGATCAAATGTGTGACATTTTATGGCAGTCAGAACCAAGGCTGATGGACTACCCTTGTTTTGAATGTTCTAAAGTAAAGCTTAGAATGTGGCTGGAATTGAGATAGAGGATTAAAAAAATCCCAGAAGACTAAGAAAACTCACAGTCGTAAAAGTGTGAGACATAAAGTTGTATTCATCTTACAATACAGTACTTAAAAGCGTTGTAGTACTATACGGAGTGTATTTATAGGGCAGGGATTTTCCTTTTTTAAATGAATAATCTCCGTTAAAAAGTTGTTTGTACAAAGGCTTAAAAATTTCTGACCAACAAATCTCAGTGAATTTCCTGACACTCTCCTGTATCAGAGCATTTTTACCTGCTACAGACAGAATTACCCTTAAAGACATCATGACGGAGGAAGGCGAGAAAAAGCTGCTGGAGAACCACAAGTACAAGCATACATTTGCTTTTAGTCTGATTGGAATCTAGCTAAGATCATAAAACATTAATTATCATGTGTATTAGTCACATGAGACCGCTGTCTTTATTAAATACCTTAGATTTCCTTCTTTGACAATCTGAAGTTACAACCAAGAGCTTGAAATGAAAACATGAACGTGGTCAGATGTTTTTGCAGCTCCACATGCATTCTCGGATATTGCATCATTTTGTAAAACAGAAAAAAAGCAGTTAGCAGTCAAAGGCAATACAATGCAGCACAGCTTAGCCCCACCAAAAGTCTATAAAAGTGAAACCGATGCAGCTGAGGATCGATATATCATCACAGCAGAAGTTATAAAATAGAGAAAGTTGGCTACAGTGTTGCGGGTCCTGTTACAGAACATAAGTAAACTTTTATTTTATTGGAAAATCCTGTTTAATTTAGATGTTTAAGAATAATCTTTTCTTGCATGGTGGTAGGATTGTGAGTCTACCCCATATTCATTTGTGTATTTGTATGTTAATTTCCTCAAATATTACCAACTTGTCCATTTGGAAGGTCTGCTTAATCAAACGGATTTCGCTACAACAGGCACACATGAGTGTGACTACGACTACAATTTTTTGCACTATGCCAACTTCAGTCATCCACAAGTCCTCTTAACTCAAATTTCTTCATTTCTAAAGAAATTCTAACAACTAAAACTGACTAAATCCTATAGAACTAAATCTGAAAGCGTTTCTTTTCTTATGTCAGATCAATAACACAATCCATCTCTCTAATGTGTTGTGCAGGGTGGCAACACGGATCATTATCTTCTTTTTGACTCCAAAAAAAGAAAAAATAAAGAAACTGGCTCATTATCAAAGAATGCTACAGGAACAAGAGAAAGATCTGACACTCCTCTGACCTTTCATGAGCCACATTTACGTTCTTCCTTCATTACTTTGCCCAATTTCTCTGTTTCACTTTATCCACAATCACCATCAATCTGAATCTGGAGGACATCAAAGCAGAGCGTTCGATGAGTCGCCTCTAAAGCGCCTACAACCTATTCTGTTTGATATCACTAGGTACTGAATACACACATGAAACCAACAACAACTAGGAGATGGCAAACGTTAACCTGCAAGGAAACCGTTTAAATCCCAAATTTTGAAATTTCCAAAATGTCCACATCATTGTTTTTGCGTTTCTATCGATGTTTTTTGGTCACATATTTCTTCTTGCATGATCTGGAGTTGGGAGTCAGTTTTTGCCCTGTGGACTGATTCACTTTCTACAACGTTCCAACTTCAGCTTTTATGTTAAATGACACAATAAACAAAAAAGAAAAAAAGTGAAACTTCTAAGTACATTTTCTGTGGAGAAATACACATCTAAGACTGAGATAATACCACCTGAACGACACTGTCTCCTACCATGTTTTGGAATCAAGGTTGGCTCTAGGCCTTCATTAGAGGCAGGGGTCTGCAACCTTTAGCGCTAAAAGAACTACTTGGTCCAGTTTTTTACAGACCAAAACCCAGAGAGAGCCATAAAATCCTACTTTACTGTTCAGAAATATACCATTTATGTATATTTTTGTGGCCATTCATTCATAAAATGTAGCCTTTAAAATGTTTTTCTATTACTCACTTATAATAGAGTTACATTTCTAATGTATTACTTTTGACAGCAGCACATGCAAGTTCTTTTCAAAATAAAATGCATCTCTGTCAAATAAGATCCCACCTGCAATATTACTTAAAGATCTTTGTCTCTGAACAGCAACTAGATACTAGGTAAGACTATTAGTTTAAAGTCTAATAATAAGCCACTTTGACATTGGATGTAACCTTTTACCATCATTTTGGCAGGTATCTGACATGTATGCTTTTTGGATGATTGGTAAAGCTCTCAATGCCTCTTGATCTAGTGTAATATCAGCAATAGTTTAAAAAATACAGTTAATTTTTAAACTATTTTAAGATTACTTCTATTTAAAAATCAATAACATAACTAACAAACATAATATTTATTCATATCCTTGGTATTTTTCTTCAAAGCTAAAGAGCCACAATGAAGGGAGCCTCAGGTTGCAGACCCGTGATCATAGGGTACCCCCCCCCCCCCCTTCTTTCATTATAGTTAAACAAATCAACATTATTTGGGAACACAAATGAGGCCTATGACCAAAAAGCAAAAGCAGCAAAATAAGGAAGGCAGATTAATTTGGGGTTTTGTTTTGCTACAGGTTTTTATCTTCCTGAGTTGTGCATCCTGAAAAAATATGGGTTCATTTTGCTCACTGGCAAAGCGTCAGTGTGCAGACAGGATAGAGTGACTACTAACTTTGTTTGATAAATGGACAAAAGTAGTTTGCATTACTTTAGCGAGAATAAAGCTTTGTGGGAACAAAGTACATGAATCAACTTCTGATTACCTTGAGCTCAAATGCATGTGTGTAATAGACTGAACAACAGCTGTCTCTTTCAACGATCTCCTTCTAAAAGCTACATGACTGAGACCATGTGGACTCATTTTTTTCCCTGGTTGTCATCCATCGTCTTCAAGAAGAAGCTTGTTGCACATCCGTGGTGAGAATTGCAGCTTCTCAAAGAATGGATAGCAAATAAACAAAGTGAGATCAAGGGGTGACGGAGGGTTACTCACTGGTGCAGCTAATCTGTAAATCAACATGTTTGGCCCAAAGTGCAAGATGGGCAATCTGGGAGAGGGCAGTGCACCAGATCGATCCCAAAACAAGAATAAAAACTGTCCATCCTCAGGATTTTTATCTACTTTTTCCCCTCTTCTTCTGCTCATCTCATGTTTCTCTTCTTGTTAGCTGGTTGTGTGTCGTCCCAGTCTTCAACCCTGTGTTTGTTAGGCACATTTTACCCAAAACGTCTTCTACAGTGTTGTGTCAAAGTGATGTGCTGGCTACCATATCAAGAGTTAAGTTAGGAAAGAAAAACTTTTTTTTTAAACAATGTTCAGATTCCTGGCATAAAAGTAACTTGAAGTTCATAATCTCATTTTGGTTCTTCCTCTGATTCTCCTAAAGGCTCCTACTGCGGAAGGATTTCCTCCTCCTCTTCCTCTATAGTCGGCACCTCTTCCCTTTCATCGCCTTCAGCAGCGGACTCTTCTTCCTTGCTCACTTGCTCCTCCTCTTCCTCGCATATTGCCGTGATCGGGTCAGTCGGACTGCTGATGCAAATGGGCACCTCTGCTTGGGTTTCCTCTGGAGTTTCTGCAGCAATCAAACGTTTCCACATTTCATGGTTTTCCAAAAGATGCTGAGTGATCTGACAGAACACTTTCCTTTTGCTTTTAGCTTCATGTTGCTCTATAAAACAAAACAAACATAGTTAGACACTGGAAATCTCCCGAAAAAACAAAAATAGAAGGAAAACTGCAACATGTTGTGATGTATGCCTAATGTTAACAAGTACACGTTTGTGCAAACTTTAGTTTAGGAGCAGGAGAACAGCAGACGTTTGTGTTTTTTCTTTTAAAATATACAGCATTGATTTAAAGTTTCATTTGTCCATGTGTTATTTTAGACACAGTTGTCGTCCGGCCCTTATCAATTCTTAAACGTGTTTATTAAACTTTTAAGTGAATTGCAACCAACAGTTTGTGAAAATAAGAAATCAAACAATTAACCCCTTGACGCCTGAATGTATTTCCACCTTTGAACAAAAAAATGTCACTCATGTTTTTGCTTTTAAGTAGATGCTAAATTTAGATAAATAGGCGTAAGGGGTTGAAAAAGAGAAGTAATAAGATTATTTCAATTTGGATTAACTACAGGCAGCAAATTTTAGCCCTTTATGCAAATTGGCCCCAAGATTAGTCTGTAAAAGGTTCTAAGTTAACATCAAACAACTCTGGAGGCTCAGCTCAAACCCTAAAGGCTGCTGTGGGTTTATAATTCAAGCAACAACAAAGTCCAGAAAGATTTCCTGAAGCATAAAAAAAATGTTGCCAATGGATTTTCAAATCAAAAGAGTTGGTCATATCTTATTTTAGTCAACTCTAAAGAAAAGTATTTTGAAATATTAAACCATTTTAGGAGAAGCTCCTGCCAAACGGTGACTCCCAAAAAACGTGTATATATATATTTTTTGATTGGCAGTTCAATGGAAGTTGTAGGCTAATGCATGACAGGATAGGTGCTCAGTTTCACTTTGGGAAACAAACCATAATTCCTCAGTTCTGATGAACACTTATGGAATGCACGACCATCAAATCACTTGTCTAAAAGGCTCTTTATTATTGCTGCCTTAGTTGCAGCCTTGCATGGTTGAGCATTTAATCTTGTCAGCTGCACAGAGACCCCAAGTCATGCACTTTACTGAGGAAGATTTAAGCTCATGGTATAGCACCGGTAAAGGTTAGCATGTTGCCATCCTTGTGCGTTGAACCCACAGACAGACATTTCTGTAGCTGTAGTAGCATTCAAAAATGTTACTGTTATGTTTTTCTTTGTGATGTTTAACACATCCACACCTCAGAACTTTTATTTTTTTTTTTTTACAAAATCTCCAAACATTTCCTGAGAAATTGAGACAGGAATTGTGGGTGAGTCTTGACTTATAGAAAAAAAGCTACCCATAGGAATGAACAAGATACTCTTTAAAGTATAACTTCTAAGAGGTTGACGTACGGGACGTATCGGAACCCGTTGACGCCTCTTCGTCTGCTGTGTCCTCCTCCTCTGTGCCTTGGCCTTCCTTCGCCATATCTATCTCCAAACCTCCTTCAGCCGGGTCCACCCATCTTCCCGGCATGAGCGCAGCATTGTCGTACGAGTGGCAAAGAGGTCCCACTATGTGTGTGATGAAAGACTCCTGCAGCTGGGCGAGCTGTGGGGCGGACCGGTCCATGAAGGGGCTGATAGGAAGACCAAGACTTGCTTCTTCATCTCCCTGGATAAGCAAAATTGCAGATGAGAATACATTTAGGATGCATTCCTCAGCTGAATCATAGGAATAATTTGGGTATATCCTATGTTCATATTTAGGTCAGTGGCACCTGGGTCTAAAAAGGTGCATCACCTTTCCTCCACGTTGCTTCTGAGTTACCATCAGGTGTTTGTGACAATATGACCAGACCTCCTTGCTTAAATCTTTTTGTTTTCTGCCATTTAAAATGAATATACTTACATGCCACCATCTAAGTTTTTCCTCTCTCCCAAAAAGTGGGGCATTTTATGAGTTATTCACGCTACAGCCAAACAACTTTATTCAAGGATTCATTCACTTCTGGTTTTAGACTGAAAGGAACCGTTACAGAGAAGTGCTGTATTCTACATTTGGAAGGTACCATCTGTGAATGGTACCGGACAGATAAAATATGCTAAAAGCATGAAATTGATCTAATCAGACAAAATATGTTGAACTTCAGATTTTGATGGTTTGATGTTAACACGTTTTCCTTCCGTGCTTTCACTCATTTCTTTTTCAGGTTTTTTTGTTGGGTGTGTTTATTCACACAAAATTAGCGCGGGGTAAGGGTCAAAATCTCTGCGGGCACTGCAGCAATGTGTGTGGCCACAGAACAATTTCCCTAAATTGATTTGTGGCTTGCATGATCGCACGTAAAAATGAGTCTTTTTTGTTTCCCGTTGTCTCTTTTATTCATGAAACCAACGCTTGTGGAAAGGACAACAAATAGCTGTGTTTAAACTGAACATGATTCACACGTCAAATTAGCGTCGGCCGCCTTTTCGTGCACAGCCATTTCACTGTTCAAAAATGTGTTCAGACGCTCAACACCCCAGCTGTGTGGGAGGAGCTGTCAGCTCACCGAGCTTGCAGAGAGGGAAAAAATAAAAATAAGAATAACTTGGCGACCAAAGTTCAGATATTTGAAGTGTGGCCGTGCCGCCCAAATCACGCTGCTGCCAGACTGCTGCCCCATCACACAAATCGTGTCAGATCACGTCTGTACCATTGACTTGCACGAACCACGTTCCCAGTGAACGCAGCTTTAGTCTGGATTCAATAAGATGCTTAAAGAATTTAAAAAGTTCTGATTAAAGGCTTATTTTTATAAGCAATTCCATACATTGTCTTTTGAATCTGTTGTAGTATTTTATTGTTCGTTGCTTGACAGTAAGATGGTTTTGAAAGGTAATGGAGCAACATACTAGTTAACAATGCAAACAAAGTAAAGCATTTGCTTTAGATTTTACTATTCTGGTCTTGAAATGACGTGTAGTTATATGTTTTTCCACGTGAAGATAAAAGTGGTATACTTTTCATATACATTTACTCTTTTCCATCTGCAGAAACAGCTGAATGAACATCTCAGAAAGGACAGAATTTCTAAATGAGTTCATGCACCCTTGTTCATTTTCACACTTTGTCAAATGCCAGGTTATGTTTTGGTTTGTGTAGTGCATTAGCAACAACCAAAACGGTTACGTTTTTCTTTCCATCAGTCAGAGGTTCTGTTTGTTGTCTGATGTTGGGGCTTTCAAAGCAGCTCAAAAAGAGGACAGAGGGGCAAGAGCTCTAATTGCCATGGCAACCAGAAACCTGGTTGGCGTCAATGTGGCGCATGAGTAGTTGGTGTGAGTTGTGTGTGTATGTATGTAAATTTACATCTTGATTTGACACATACAAATCCCTCTTTTTCTAATGTTAAGGATGTGAAAGTGGTGCATTGCAGAGCATAACGTAAATGCTCATATGTGTGTGTGTTTGGTGTGTGTGTGCACTGACGGTTTCCCACTGAGAGCCTTTTCTGTGATCTTCCTCAGTGACTGTGAATGAGTGCTGTCAAGGATGGCATATTTAGGTCATCTGTCTCCCCTCTGAACAAGGAAACCACACGCACACCCTCTGCGTCTTCACACCCCCCACTCTGCCATCAGATTAGAGCACCACAGAGGAGTATTTTGATATCTTTGCTATGCAACTCGCCTTGGTTAGAAGTTGCAAAACGCGGATCTTGTGTGCTGAGAGAACCATTTCTGTGATTGTGAACAAAAACACCTGATTATATCAACATATGTCTTCATTTTTTTCCCAAAAGGAATAAAAACTAAGCTGGACTGAAAGTGAGGAAAGGCATATCATGCCGGTTTATGAGTTTTAGAATGAGGTGGATTCTTTTTACAATTTCTGTTGCCAGGCAAATAACTCTGTCATTGTGGCTAATCTGGCTTTATCTGCATGTTCCTGGTAGTTCAGAGCAGGATTTGTTGCCAGGCATCCATCTGCAGTGGTCTCTGACATATTCATGAGAGAAGAAGTGTTTTTTATTCTGTTTCCGTCAGAGGAAAAATGCATGAAGTTACAGATAAATCCTTGCTGAGGGGCCCTTAGGCACATAACTACCTCAACTCCCCACTGAACTTTTGCAGATACCCCTTCGTTGTGATCATTTGAGTAAGGAAAGTGGGCAAAAAGAGAAATGGCCTCATGAGATAAGTAAAGAAATAAAATAATGAAACTTTACCTTGTTAATTTTTTTAACAGGTTGCTCCTTAGCTCATTGATGAAAAGCTACAGAAGACTTTGAAGTTATTTCATGTAAATTGGATTAGAAAAGTCATGGCTGGTGGCTTTGATGGTCTGCAATGGTTTAAAGTAGAAGTACAAATTGTGTCTTTGCTCAGCATCTAAATTTCAGAGCAGTTATTTATCAGGGGTAGTGTTAGTTTATTAACTATATACTTACAGAAGCGTATTGCAATAAATGAAAAAAGTGTGTTTTGTTCTCATTTTTTTGTGTTTAAAAAAAAAGTGTTCATCGTTTTCAATTTTTTGTGTTTTACATTTAATTTTTTTTCTGCCTCTTTAATTCTTAGTTCTTAAAAAAGAACTAAGAATTAAAGAGGCTGGGCACTAACCTCATATACTACTAAAAACTATAAAATGAGCTGTATTTAAAAGTTGAAAATGTGTCTGAGTCATAGACATGATCTGTGTCTGTTTTGTTTATGTGCGATATCGCCGGTCTGTTGTGTTCTTCCTACTTACTTTATCCACAAACATTACAGAGCAAAATGTTGGGGAAGTATTAAATATTGATCAGTATGAACTGTTTGTTTTTTGTTTGTAAGTCATTCCTGAGACAACATTGGGTACAAAGCAGCAAAGTCCATGCGTGAGCAGGACGCTCACGTTGTGGGTGTGGTCAATTTCATGGCCTTCAGTCTGTTTTCGAGATATAATTTTTGTTTTCTTTCTAACTTTTAGAAATAATTATTCTGCTTTTTAAGACGTTTTATTTGTTTTTCAATATAATGCTTTTCAGTTTTTTAAGAAAAATTCTTAAAAGGATTTTCTATACTGTATATTATTATTGTTTTGTTTTTAATGATTTTCTTTATAATTTTTTACTTTCTCAAGATAATTATTTTTTTTTTTTTAGGATTCCAACGGTCCTTAAGGTAGAAGATAAGGACACGTTGACAACTTGCATTACTCGAACAAGCTAATTCAATTTGAGAAAGAGTAATGATATTATAGATTTCTGTGGAGATTGCTTTAACAATATTGTGTTGTTTTTTAGATTACTTAGGGGGATTTACTGAGAAATGGCTATTGTTTGTCTGAGGTGTTTTGGTGTACTTTATTGCCAGTCCCTGCCTGCCTCTGCAGCTTCACATGCATCACACGTCAAAGCTCAAAAAAAGGTGGATCCTATTTAACAAAACTCTGACTGTGACTTGTTTTATGCAACAGCTCATATTGGTTAATATTTCATACTTCTTCAACATTTTGCTCTGTAATATCAGCGGATAGAGTAAGTAGGAGGAACATAACAGACTAGCTTTTAGTGACAAGCACACGAACAGGACAGAAAAACTTAGAACGAATGACTTTTTTAACACATGAAAACATTTCAACAAAGATGGCCCTTTTTTATTGAGTGCAATACGTTTCCATATTCATCCATTCATCTTCTAAACCCGTTTTGTCCCTTTCAGGCACACGTAGCTGATGTTTCCATAAATACTTATTAAAATAATGTCCAGAATTGTTTTTGCAGTTGTATTTTGTTAATTTCTTTGTACACTGATAAAAGATTAAAATAGTTGAATTGATTTTTGTCTTTAGTTTCGTTCATGTTTGCTTCAAATATTTAATTGTTACAACTCAAATTTGTCACATTAAAACTCAGTGTGAATAAAAAAGAACAAGAATTTTAACTACATTTTAAGAAGCAGTTCTGTCTGGAGAGGGTGCAAGGATTGGGTATAAAAGGAACCTTTGCAAATATGCTTTACTACACCTCAGATGGGGGTTTCTGGTCACACACTGCTGCTCACACAAACATCCACAGTATTTTGCTCGGACACTCAAGCCTCTTCTGTGTCTTCAGAGACTTCTGCTCCTGCATTTTTCATTCTCACTCCCAACCTTTTGCAAAGCCCATACTGTCAGACGCGTTGGTGATATTATTGCTGTTGTTGTTTTTTCGTGTAGAGGTGCATTGTTGTGTTAACAAAGATCACTCCAAATTAAAAGGCAAATGTTTTACCATGACTGGTTAGTACCTTTTTAACATGATCAATATAGAACAACAAATGACTTTTTACTCTGAAGTCACAGTGCATCAGTCCTCACAGTCCCTCAAATAAAAAAGTCTTGTTATTCTCTGTGTTTTATTCTTATTTGAAGTGGTTTGATGCATTCAGAAGACAGATTTTTATTTTTTTAACTTGTTCTGTCCAACAACTGAGCAAACAGATGAGCGCTGAAGGCCTTTTGTGTTGGACAGGTTTTATTATTACAAAAAGAGGTTATGAATCTTCGGATAGCCAGGGTGTAAATTTGTATAAACTCCTTTCTGTTTTTTTATTAATGTATTATTTTTTATGTATTTGTTACATTTTGTGTTGTAAGTACTGGTATATATACATGTTATTTTTATTAAAAGGGAGGGAGAGGGGGAAAGTGTGTGTGTGTGTGTGGCGGGGGGGGGGGGGGGGGGGGGTTAGAAGAAAAGTAAATAAAGAGGGAGGGGGAGAAAGTGAGGGGATACAAGTGCCAAGTTGCTAATTTGAATAGGTTATTATTTTAAGCTGCAGTGCCAACATGCAGTGTGTGGTGTCTAAAGTGAGAGTTAAAATTGGGGGGCGGACCAGTCAGAGATGTGTTCCCGTGCCCCCCACCACCAGACCACCCCAACAAAACCCTAGATGAATCAGATAACAGATATTTAATGTAAATTTGTATCAATTTACCAAATTTTGTAAGGCATGTTTATAATTTTTTTAATAGTGTCTCTAAACCAACAAAGTGGCTGGTCTCTCCACTATGTTGTACGCCTTTCCTTTTAGTCTTTTAACACCATTTGTCACATATCACACCTGAAACCTTCCTCAACCTGCTTCCACACACCTCTTTACCTCATTTTCACACTATGTTGCTCTGAACTGTTGACCCGATGTTCTTTAAGCCTTCTTCAATTCTTTCTAGATTTTCCTCCACCTGTTCTCCCTGCAGATGACAATGTCATCTGCAAACGTCACGCCCCGTGGAGATTCCTGTCTAACTCTCATTATAATGAGAGTTGCAATTTCTTGACCCCTGGTCGTGTTTATGATACTTGAGAAATGTGGGTGTGGCTAAGGCATCCACCAGTAATAAATATGTTCATTTTTATGATTTGGTTTATTTTGTACAAACAAATACAAGGTAGGAGATTAAACAAACAGATACATAAACCTGTGTGTGTGTGTGTATATGTGTTTGTGGATACATCTATATTTGTTACTCAGGATATTTTTGTGTTTCAGTGAGCATGTTTACAGCTTTATCAAAAGTGCCATTTACAGTATATCATCTTTGATGGGTGAATCAAGTGAGTAGCATAAAACACAGATGAATTGTGGCCTAGATGTCTTTCAAGGTGACTTGAAAAAGCAAGGTGTTTTTTGTGTCTACTGTGAACAGCTGCAGGTCTGATTCTGATGAAAATACCTGCTCATAGAACTCATTGATGATCCCCTCTGTCCACTGCAGGTGCAGCTCCTTACACTTCAACGGACCATTGACATCTGCTAGTTTGATGCACATCTGGCACACCAACAATCGATCGTTCTCATTGGTCCAATCAATACCAGACACTCCTTCATCCCCCACCTGAGGAAAAAAAGGACGTTACAATACATGTTCGCTGGTTACGGTACTGTGAAAGAAAAGCTTCCTACTTTTTAATCTTATCTGAAAAAAGTCTGTATGTGCAAGACGTGAATGTTTACCTTTGCATTGAATTCTGTGAGGAAGTCGAAATGTTTTTTGAGGTCCGTGGCCAGGATAGCTTCAATGACGAGGAAGCGAAAGCGTTTGAATTCCACATGTTCAAGATTCGCCAGAAAGTTATACTCAGGTTGAGACATGAAGAGGTTCCAGGCTGAAGCTGCATGATGGTTTTCCAAGACCGATCTGTCGTTGTACAGAAGAGCCTGTGAACAGGGCAAAGTGAAATCAGCGTGCAATAATAATAATATTTCAATCATTAGGAAATTCTCATATAGTAGCATACAATAAATTGAAAATTTGGGTTCAAAATTAGAGGTATTAAATTATGGCATTTTTCGCAATGGATTCATTACAGACAAATTATCACATTATTTCTTAAATCTCATTAATCACTAAATATAAAAAGGGGTCCAACTGTTTACTTGCATGCAAATTTTAAATGAACTTAGCTGGAAATCCATCACTCTAGGTGTCTTTCTATGCTATGAAGTCAATAATGTTGTAATTCTAAACAGAATTAACCCAAAACAATGCCATCACTCTACAACTACTAGTAGTAGAATTTCTTCCTTTATGTAAGGATAAAGCTTGATGAGGTGTTCATTATCATAAATTAATAAAGCACGCAGAGGGCTTAATATGACGTTTGTGGTCAATATTTTTGGATTGGTCAGGAAATTGTTCCTACTGTTTTTGATATGTTGAATTGGAGCACTCTGGACCCGATGCTTTATTTTATTTCTTTTTTTTTTTTGTCTTAATTGTTCGACATAAAAAAAGACTCCTATTGGTGTAAAAGTCTGTTATATAAGGGAAAACTTCATAAAGCCAGTTTTTTTGTTGTATTTTGATCTTTTACTTTGCCACAGTGTCAAAATTTAAATAGATACAACTCAAAATCAGACTTTTCACATCATTTATTAGGTTAGATTAAAATAAATTCATTAGATAAATCAATTTCAGGTCATTATTGATTAATTGCAGAAAAAAATGAATCGCATGACAAGACTGTCAATAATCATTGAAACTAAAAGAAAATAGTTTAATTTGTGTCATTTTAACAAAATCCCATTTAAACAAAACATTTTAACAAAATTTTTTAGAAAAAAAAATAAAAAATCTGAACTCATATACAGATATATCCATAAGTGCAGAATACACCAGAATGAATGAAGACAATTTGTCTCCATTTCACCACCATATTGTAGTTGAAACTGATTGTTCTTTGTACTTTCAACATAATCCTTCAGGCATTATTACCACTGGTTTACTTTTGAGATCTTTTTGCAGCTTTTCTTACTTGTCAAATGACTGCAACATATTGTTTTACAAGTTATTTACGCATGAGTTTGATAAGAATTATGTTTCCAAAGCTTAGAAAGGAATCAGATTTATACAGTCTAAATCCACTTCTAAGTAAGAGAGCTCTAATCTTTGGATTCTTTGAAAGAAAGAGAACTCAGGCCTAAATCGTTTTTTGGAACTCTCCATTGAAAGCTTTTAAAGGAATTTTGATCAGAGCATCCAAACCCAATTCTAATTATAACTAATCTATTAAAACTAAATTTAACACTAAATGATAAAAATCCAAGAATAAAATGCAATTTTTTGGTATTAAAGTTAACATTTTTGGTTTGTTTTTGATATACATTTTAATAAAACAAAAAAACTAAATCAAGTTTTGTTTACCTGTGGTGCACTGGTGGCAACCAAAAAAGCGTTGGTTCTTCCAGGGTGGTCATAGTCATGCATTGCTGCGGCCACATAAAGAGCCATGAGCTCCAGACCAGGGATGAGCCCAGCCAGGGAACCATACTCCTCCTCCAGCTCCAGGTTCATCCTTGATGCCAGAAAGCTTGTGGCTCGAGGCGTAATGCCATTTGCTGAGTCTGCAGAGATAAAATGTTGGCTATTAGTAAAATACTTTCACTGAGTTGGACACATAAGCATTTTCTCTCTATGAACTGAAGCAAAGACACCCGGCATTTTAAGAGATTTTCTGTGAGAACAAGAGTCAAATTTCTTAGGATCACTGGCCCCGTTTAACCATAGTAGCTGAAATGCCCACTTGTTGCTAAGAATAAGACTTTTATATGCTAAAAATAAAACGGAGCTTGATGCTTAAAAGTATGGAAATAAAATATCTTGCACAGAAGAAAGGTTCGCACCAGTGTGAATTCCGTTCTCAGTTTGCAGGGTGGGGAGGCCTGGAACAGGCTGCGTGGTGAGGTACCAGACAGCATGAAGCACGTCAGTAGCATGGATCCGGTTGTGATCTGGGCAGAGATTAAGTGTTAGTGTCAAGCAAAGAACCTTCAGTAATGTTCAGCTGCAACCTTACTGTTACACCTTACAGTACACATAAAGGACTTCACACCTTTACGAAGGCTGGCTCTAAAAGTCACTTTTTGTTGTTCTGCAAGTGTAAAACTTATTTCCATCAGCTAACAACCACAAAATACTTATAAAAGGAAAGCAACTCTATACATCATTTTTATTCAGTGCAAAAGTCTCCCTCTTGTGGTAGGTTAGAGTAATGCTGCAAACTTTTTCAAAATTTACTACTCACAAGGTATATCCCTGTATCCATTCTCCAAAGCATGGAAGTAGTTCATAAACTCTTTAATGGGGATTTTAAAGGTCTCAAACAGACCAGAATCTTCAAAGAGTCTATAAGAAACCTACAACAAAAGAAAACAATATCATAAACAAACAAAAACAACGTATCTGTTTATCCTTGCAATATGTTGCTCTACTACAATTTTATTTAAACATTGAAAGACAGTTTAGGAAATTTTTGGTTTGAGACTGAATTCTGTAGCTATGATTAATGATAGTAGGCTTAATCAAAGATCTTAAGTTGCTATTTTTGTAAATCCTAAAGTTAGTCTTGCAGAAACCTTTTTCATATTAGCTATCATTACCTGACTGAGGATGCAGCCAGTCTTTCCGTGGGTTCTCTCCACTAGACTGAAAATAGGGAAGTTCCAGTTGTTGAGTTGACTCATGAGAGGCTCCAGCTCTGGCATCATCGGAGTCTTCGATACAGAGATGACTGTGTCCTTTCATGTAAAAGTTGATAAAATTGAGCAAGGTCTATAATCAGATATTATCCCCATAAATATTTGTATGCCTGAAAGGAACTATTAACATTTGGTTTCATTTTTTTTACCCTAACCCTGGTAAAAGTCCCATTGGCTACCTCTGGTGATGGAAGAAGTGGGTGAAGAACAATGTCCTCTGCTGGACACTCCCTGCAACTTTCCCTCTCTACAGAGGGCTTCTTCCCTCCTTCTCCATCTTCCTCATTCTGTGCAAAGTCACTGCTGTCACTGTGGTTGGTCTCATAGGTGCTGTCGTAGGTGCTGTCATAGTCTGATAAAGCTACTGCACGCTCATCTGAAAGGAAAACCCGAGTTAAGAACATGTAACACCTTGTTGTTCTACCAAACTTTGGCAAAGTTTGCATATTATCACTTTAACTTGTGAGAAAATGCTGCTTTTGTGTAGCAATGGTTTACCGGGAGGGACCATTCTGTGTCCTTTGCCCCCAGTTTCTCCTCCATGGTTGAGCTGACTGTTGAATGGCCTGCCACAGCTGACAAAAGAGCAGAGACCAAAACAATTCCTTTTCTCTCAGCTCACATGAGTAAGGTGACTCATCTCCACAAGCACAGCCTGCATGCAACAGCTGTCAGCTAATTCTCAGCAGGTTTCCTGCCTCTTCCCTGCCAGATCTTTAAAAGTGTTTGTGGCTGAAGTGGCAAAGGGCAAGCTGAAAAATACCTGAGTGCAATAAATGTAGGTGACTGCATCAATGTGTTACCTGCCGCAGAGGGATGGAGGTCGCCAGTGAATGGTGGTGGAGTTTGGGGCGCTCTGGCTGTGAGTTAAGGCTCTGTGATGACTTTTGGGGGCCACAGAAACAGGTGTCCGCTCGGTCTGTGGTCCAGCCGGCTCAGGAAGTTGCACTGTACACATCTTTATCGTAGGGCTGGGGACAGGAGTTCCCTGGAGGGGAGGTGATGGGCATGGAGAGCCCAGAGGTGATATGTTGGAGGGAGGAAGACCTAAACAAATACAAAGAAAAATAGAATGTTTTTGAAAAATCCAGATTTATGATAAGATTTCTGTCCTTTTTGGCCCCTTTTTCTTCATATAACAGTGCTCTGAAACATTTTTTTTAATTCATGATCTTTATGTCACGCTTATTTTAGAAATAAAGGATTAGGTTCAACATCAATCTACAGAATCTGAACAGTTTGTTCTCCCAACTGTGAGCTCAGCCATGCTGAGCTCACAGAAGAGATGACGTTTTCAGGCACAGCTCAAAAACACACACCTGATCTTCCGAGTGGTTTGCTGTAAAGGTGGTTGGAAGTCATGGAGGCAGCACAGGAAGCAGACATGGAGCGGCTCTTTGAGATGGTCATCATCAACGAATGGTTCCATGAATCACTGCTTTGACAAAAGTCTGGGTCAGGAAGATAAATCCAACATCATCTATAGTGTGAGAGGGTGGGGGTGGGGTAAGTGGGAGAACCTGTCTGGAGTGTGTTTGACGCTGGCGGAGCGATCCCTGCATACTGGACCTGGCTCGATGGTGGGCAGCCCTGTAGCCGAGGTGGTTGTTGTCCAAGTTGATGAAATTCTCCTCAGCAGCCCTGGGGGCAGACTCCTCCTGAGACGCTGCGGTGTAAACAAGAAACAGTGTCTGACTTTTCTATGGGACTTTTTGGGCTGAATATCTTGCTTTGATGTTTCATATTTATAAAGGCCAAAGATCAAAATCTTAGTTTGTGTTGTTTGATTTTGGAGCTTTGCAACAGTTTCTCTTCCCCTCCTGACTGATGTCAGAAAAAATCTCAAACTGTAAAAGTCCAAGTCTCAGGATGTACCTGATGAACCATGTATTTCTACTTTGCTGCTGGTTTCTTGAATTGCTAAGGTGCCTATTAACGTTTTCTGCCAGGAAAAGTATTCTTTCAATACCTAAAGAAATTTAAAAAAGGGAAGCAGTGGATATAGCTTTTCCCCCCTGGACAGAAACACAGCAGCACAAACAATGAAGACAGTCTCATGAACAAAACAGTGTTGGACGTCTTGCCAGACCGAATATTGAGCACTTAAAAGCACAATACCGAATTTTCTTTTTATAATTTCCAATTTAAAAAAAAAAAATGTAAATGGCGTTAAAATACCAAAAACATTTATCTCTGCACTTATCTTTGTAATTAAGATTTGTTTGCACTGCAAGTTAAATTGTGCACATTATTAAAAAAAATCTCAAACTAAAAGTCGTATCATCCAGACTTTTGGAATTGGATGCAACAGTTCCCCACCTTTTAACCAAATATGCTTGTGTATAAAACCTCACCCACTAATCTGAGGGCCTGATCTGTTTTATGTTGTCAGTCATGCAATAAACTGATTTCCCTTTAGGGGAAACACCATAAAATAATTTTCCCATGACTTTTATCTAATATTTGCATGATAGTGACCACTCCTAAATGCTTTATATTGTACATCGCACACACTAAAAAAGTTACACAGAGCTTAAAAAATAAAAAAGCAAACAACTGTTACCCCTCCTATCTACATGCCAACATTTTTTACAAGTTGTGTCTATTGTAGAAAGAGTGACCACCCTCAAGCCAAATCTGAGTTTGCTACAAACAAGAAGAACAAAAAATACAAGAGGTAGTAACACTAATTACAGGATGCTTATCTAATTTTCAGATTACATATGTTTTCTTAATTTTTCCCATTTTCCTCCCAAAGAGTCTGGCTGATAATTGGAATAATATCTCAATTATTGAACTGATAAACTAACGTAAAAATTAAATATAAAAAAGACGGCATGTCTTTTCCTCAAACATGCGAGGATGCCAGCTTCACATGTTTACGTAACATCTATTATTCTCTTTACTTCAAAGTCCTACATTGGGGCAGTGGCAGTGAGATGAACCACTCGCTGCGTCTATGAACACTCATGCAGAATAAAAAATCCCCCCAATGAGTTGGAGTTATGCAGAATCTTATTGAGACTCAGTACATGCGTCAAACATTTAAGTGCTGTGGAGCAGTGAATCTCTTTCCAGGTAGACTATCCTGCATCGCGTTACACGCTTTATTTAATATCTCTGCTGCTTTGAGTGCCTGCATACATTTTAAAGCACAAGCCTTGTAAAACATTGAAAAGCCCTCTGCAAGCGTTTGCGTCAGCAGAGAGGGAGGAGATGAAGGTCATATATGCAAAGAGGGGTACACTTGGCCATACACATAAACATGAAAACCATGGAAATCTAGTTATTATCTTGCTAACAAATCTCAACCCCACACCATACAGCCAGCTAAAATGTGTGTAGATTTAGAAAAGAATGAGCATTGATGGTACGCAACTGCATCTGCAATACATTTATGGCATCCATACATTGTTGCACCATAAATGTTGGTGGTGCTATCTTATATACTCAGTTAGAAATGTTTCAACCCCTCCACAAGAAAGGTTTGTTATCCAAAGTCTCACTTTTTTTTTTTCTTAATAGATGTTTAACTTGATAACAAGAAAATTCTTTTGATTTACAAAATTGCATAAAACTTAAGAATGGGTGATTTTAGACCCGGATAATCTGGTTAACTGTGTAGACTTGAGAAGGGAATAATGGCAGATGTAACATGCTCATTTGTTTTGGTTTGCCATCACATTTTTGAGACCAAAATATCCAAAAACCAATAATTTACCAACAAGGTCATAAAGGTGTGTTGCTCCGTTAGAGCTAGGGTGAGAAGCTGCTCAGTCGCCCAGAAAAAAGCTCAGAGTGGAGAAGCTGCTCCTCCACAAAGAGAGGAGCTAGTTGAGCTGGTGGAGGCATCTGGTCCGAATGCCTCCTGGACGCCTCCCTGAGGAGGTGTTCCAGGTATGCCTCACTGGTCGGAGACTCCAGGGAAGACCCAGGACATGCTGGAAAGACTCCAAGTAAGCTCAGTATAACTGAGTGGATAGTTTGTCTTCCCTCGTAGGATTGTGAACTTGTGAGTTAATTTGAAAGTGAAACCAGCCCCTCCTTTTAAAATGAACCGTGTTTTGCACAGTTCCACACCTGAACTCAATCTTAAACAGTGTGAATGAGCTCAGCCATGAATTCCTGCTGTTTAGGTTTTCCGATCAATATGAAGATGTCAGGAATACAGCATATTACATGTCAGACACGCATCTCCAAAACAAAGCAGCACACACAGACTCTACATGCATTAGATTGATTCCTTTCTAGTAAGTCATAACACTGTCGAGTATCACAAATATTCCAGAGGCACATGACTGAAAACAGATACTAAAATAGACAGTAATAACCTTTGGAAGGGCCAGTCTTTCTGCCTTTTCAGGTCCATCCTCAGAGTCAGAGCAGGGGCGTGTGTCTGGTGAGATACGGGGTCGGTGAAGTGGCTGGAGGCTGATCTGGGTGCTGAGGAGGTTGCTGACCGCCTTTAAAGAGCTACAGGTGTTGGGAGGCAGTGAGGGGTCAGCCAACAGGTCTGAGATCAGACCATGGGCCTCTCCCATCACCGCAATGTCCACCACCACACTGGTCCCAGAAGACTGGAAGACAAGACATTTGTAAAGATATCGCGGGTGAGTTTTTTTTTTTGGCCAGTGACAATGATGAAAAAGAATTGCCCCATTATTCATACAAAAATACATATGTGAGTCTGTGAATTGGAAAAATAAAAGCTTTATGTATTTCCTTTCTTGTTTTACAAATTGTTTACAGTCTAAAAGGAACAAGATCATGTCAGTAACAATAGGGACCATCCTTAAGTTTCCAGATAAAGAGCACCTTGCTCCAGTCCACCATATTAAGATGATACTGATTAAACATATTGACTGATGAGGCCACAACCTTACACATGTCAAAGGTAGACTACTGGTTGTTTCAAGAATGGTATTCTTAATTAACATGACAGGTGATCCTGCCTTTCATCCTTTTTCACTGAAAAGTATGTAGGAGGAAAGAGCAGAAGTTTGAAGACACTAATAGAATTTTGACAGAAAAGGCTATGACAATCCTAAAGCCAAGTTGGTTAGAGTCAACGAGATGATTTGTATTTCTTCTCAATTAAAGGGCCAATTTAGAAATTATGGTTTAAAAAATGAAGATTACAGAAATAGAAAATCATTTTTTTAAAGAATGACCTGTTTTTAATGTCTTACATAGAAATATTTATTAAGGAGGGAAAATTCCTTAATGAATGTAAATTCCTTTTTTATTCTCCATTAAACTTCTTGTCTATTTCTTTGAATTACTTTTACATTGCAATTTGCAGCTTTTATACAAACTTTAAAAACACTTATTTTGCTTTACAAATTTGACACTGTTATTTTAATAATTGTAAAAAAAAATCCTTGAAACATGTGAATGTTTGGTTCAAACTCTGTAATATGAAATCACACAAAGTTCCTAGAACATAGTCTGTTTATTAGTAATTTTACATTACCGGTTCGTCTGTAGATGATGATGGGAAATTAGGTTTTATTAAGAAAACGCCAAGTTTGGCAAACCTCTGTACTACAGTAACTATTTACGAGTATAAAGCATTTGAAAAAAAATCGACTACTTTACCTCTGCACCACTGCAGAGGTATATCTAAGGGCGTAACAGTAAGGCTGTACTAACAGCGCAACTGGGGTTTAAAGCAGGCAATTACTGTCTCTACTCATAAAGTCATTTCACAGCCAGTGCTCGGGCATGGCTAACACTTATGCCATTGCAGTAGGGGGAGGTGTTTAGTCCAACTGTCCACTAGATCTGCTCCCACTAACAGCAGTTACTGCTCACCTCTGCAAGGCAGGCCAGCAGCCAGTGATGGAACAAGAGCACATGTGTCAAACTCAAGGCCCACAGGCCAAATGTGGCCCCCCATGTCATTTTATATGGCCCGCAAGAGCATAAACGTTTTTAATTTCCTAAAATAAAAATTAAAAGTTGGTGTGTATTTATTCATATCTAGGGGGAATTGAACTGGAAATATCGGATTGGGCAACTATACATTAGGACTTAAACACTGTCCATATAACCTAACCTGATAGAATCAAATGTAAAAGGATTTATGCTAGAGTAACAAGCAAACATATGTTTTCTATGCAACTGTAATTGTCACTTTAAAAAGTTAAATAAATAGATAATGAGTTTTTTAACATTACATGTAATTACATGTATTAGTTATATATGGCCCTTTGAGGACAGCCACTATGCTGATGTGGCCCTCGGTGAAAATGAGTTTGACACCCCTGCACTAGAGCGATCACCCAGCCACCAAAAGAGCCGTACTTTGGGGCCAGGTGGACTCTGTCTTGGTCCACCTGGTGTGCTGAGACAAGGCCCTATACGTCAAAGCCTGGTGTTTTCTTCCCCCCACTCTGCTCTTCTCTCCCAGCCTTTCTGTGTCAGTAGCTGAAGCAGCACTTGAAGCTTACATGATCAGTGAATCCATAAGCCTCCATGATCTCCCATCTGTCCTCCTCTCCTGGGGCTACGAGCTCTGATGGCTGGCAGCGACCTCTTCTTTTGCCGCTTTGCTTTGCTTACATGCCAAACTTTTTTTACGTAGTTGAAACTGCATTATGGATTGTGTTTATTCTAGGCAAGCATATACCTTTCTAGATATATGTTGATGAAAACCTCAGGAAGCAGCAGAGTACGCATTCACAATTTCACCACGAGTTGACTTCTATACTTCAGCTGTATGAGATCTCTGAAGATATCATGGCTCTGGGATTTAGTGACTAAATAAATAAAGCTGAAAAAAAGTATTTCCTGGAAGAGCATGTGTCTTTCTGTGTGCACATAAAGGGGGCATGTATCACCTCAACCTGAACAAAACCCATTAGAGCACTCCAGAGCTTTATGACATCCTGCTATTGTGACATTCACCTATTACCTGGCAGTAATGGGCTCTGTTCAGCTAATGTCAGGGACAGAGCAGGAAACTATGAGTTCGGATTTCTGTGTGTGCCTCCAATCCTCCACCTCTCGCCCCCCCTCTCCCACAGACTCGCAAAGATAAGCGGTTTATGGCACAATCCTCACTATTATCTGATCTCTTCCTGGATTTTTTAAAACTTTTTTATTTAAAAACACTAACAGCTGCATGTGTGTGTGTGCATTTGTAAATTCTTTCAGAACAACAAATGGCTGATGGAGTGCCACTGCTGCTGCTCTGGCTGAGACACAGGGGATAAGCAAGGTGAGTAAGAAGGTTATTGATCCCCCCCAGCACAAAGACCAACAGGATACTGCAAAGAGAGTGATGGTCAATGAGTAAATCAACAATGGGCATGAGTGTGTGTGTGTGTATGCTGCAAGTAACACAGTACATGCTGGACATAGAAATGTTTGAACTAAAGAGGAAGTGATGATGAAACTTAGATGAACAGATGATTAAAACAGAGGTCTTAAAGACCGAAAAGCTGATCACTTTCCGATCCAAAACAAAAATCTCAAATCATAAACCGATAAAAATTTAGAACCGAATAAGGCTTGACTGTAACCTTTGTGCTATCCTAGGCATTTTAACATTGGGAGTTGGGTCATCTAGACCCCACTAGACAGTGCACTGCAACCTTTTTTCTTCAATGATTTGTGATTTCACTGGTTCAATGGATTACATGAAATCCTCTTCACCTTTATCCACCTTCGTCATGGTAGGGAGAACACGTCAATGTAAGGGTGGGGTCATAGGATAGCACAAGGGTTAAAACTATTAGACATGGTGGTAAAACAATAAAGATAATATTTGTGAAGAGGATCAAAATTGACAAAAAATTCCTAGACTGAGGTCACCTATCTGGTGACCTCAGAAACTGTTTATGTTTGGTATAAAACATAGACATGTATACAGTACATGGATCGTCTCTGACATCATTCATTGTAGCCTGGGGCCTGAAGTGGGTTAGGCGTATTGACTGGAGTTTGCTCTACCAAACTTAACAACATTCCAAAATCAACAATTGGGTAAGGACAAAGTAATACTTGAAGCTCTATTGGGTCCACCTACCTGTAAAAAAAAAAAGCCTCTCCTTGTTTTCTGTTGATTAAAAATCCTTGACCATATTTTCTTGAGTATAAATCGTGTTTTTTTTTTTTTTATAAATTGGCCAGGGGTTTGACTTATACCCAGGAGTAGGGATGGCCCGTTTGACACGGACGTTTCGGCGCGCGGTTCACCTTCATGTTTCGGCACAATGTTTCGGGGCGTGTGTCAACTAGCGCAGATCACGTGGTTGATGACGTATGACGTGCCAAATGCTTCGTTTGTTCGAATCACGGTTCAGATGTCACTTGCGTTTTGAACAGTTGGGCACGCTATTTTTTAAAATACAAAATGATTCCCGAATGTTTCCTGACCAGTTCTAATGTTTCCCCAAGATTGGAATCAGCGTCAGTTCATTGCACTTTACCATGGCTCCTGGTAAAAAAAAAAAAACTGTGGCTCTGGATCGTTTCAACTCGATTTCTCATAATAAAATACACTATGAACATTGTGTGTAAAAGAAAATATTTCAATAAATTTCTAACGGCAAACAGGTTTTGCATCAGTAGAGTTAGCTCCGTGGAACAATCTGTGTGGTTACCTTCCAGAGGTACTGAGTTCAAGACCTGCCATTTACAAGTCTTTTTTTTTTT
The DNA here is from genome assembly GCA_023969325.1 of Oryzias curvinotus. Lineage (NCBI taxonomy): Eukaryota > Metazoa > Chordata > Actinopteri > Beloniformes > Adrianichthyidae > Oryzias > Oryzias curvinotus. Next base: position 21,376,646 of record CM043718.1, on the reverse strand, counting down.
TTTGCTTTGCGTTTATTTCCTTCATGTAATATGTATTTTGGAGTGTCAAGCACCTCTCACAGAAAACATCAAATGTTGTGTTATGTTTTTTTTTTTGCTTTAATCATAATTAACAACATTGTTTTGCTTTATGTTTTTTCATCATCATTTCCACATTTAAGTGTTACAAGAGCTTAGTTGAAACATATCTCGATATACGTAAAGTCCGCCACTAGATGCCGCTGTTCTGTGTGGTTTCAAAGCCCTGAATGGGTGGTTCATTTTTCCGGCACAATTACAAGAACCCCAATGAGGCTTCATGGGGCTTCTATTCTCATCCCTACCCAGGAGCGACTTGTTTCGATTTTTTTTAAACATAAATAGTGGGGGTATACACGTAGTTGAACCGAACCATTTCGGTATGGCAGTTTCGGTTAGGTTCACTTCGGTACCGTTTCGGTAAATCTTTTGCATAAGAGAATTGCATTGTATAAATATGCTTTGTAACAACCCAGCTGCTTTGTCACTTGTAGGGGGGAAACGAGAGTCGAGCTGCTAATTAACTAGCTGATTTGACTGTCCTTGCCTCATACTCCACTCTCCCTCAAACAGTCTCAGGGAGAGAGTAGACAGAGAAATAGATTGCTCCATCTCCTTTCCAGCAGTAAAACCCATTTATAGTGAACACACACAAACATCATAACAACATGAACCTTACTTCCCTTCATAACTCTTTCAGTGATGGTGAAGGATTCAACACACAAGATTTCACACTTCCTATGAGTCTTAGTGGCTATAGGCGGGGCTAACCCCCAGGTCGCCACAGTATTAACTTTGCGCAGAGGTGGAATTAATGTTAACCGTGAGTTTCATCAGAGACGCTATTAGGTGACGGACAGTAAGCATGTCAGCATATGACTAATGCAGACGCGAGGCCAGAGATGCGGACCCCCCATCTCCTTACGCTGTCCTGTGTGGGAACACTTCGGCTTTGCTGTCAGTATCCATGAAGGGAAAAGACAGTTGGATAAGTCGAATGCTGTGTGTTGACATTGTTACACAAAGATAGTGTATGCCACAGTTAACACATCTAATCTGATAACGAACTTAAAACTGCATCACTGACTATAACAATCAGGTCTACAATAAAAAAAAAGCAAGTTTTTTTTTTTTTTTTTCAGGCCAGTGTTAAGTATCCAACGTTTTTGGTTCCTGGCAGCAAATAGTTTTTCTTATTTTATTAAGCAGATCACCTACATGGGTCAATTTTATTTATTGTCATGTAAAACCAATAAATGCCTTTTGTAAGTAATTTTTTTCTGCCTTAGTATAAAAAAAATACCAAAAATAGATAGATAGATAAAAACTTTATTAATCTCCCAAGGGAGAAATTCCGGTGTCCGACAGCAAAACACACACAAACACATAATAAATAACAACAAAATAATAGTTCATAAAATAGCAGTTCATATCAGGCAGATTTGTTAAACAGCAGTATGGAACTGAAAGGTACTGAACCGAGCCCTATGAAATTCTGAATCGAACCAAATTGAGATTTTAGCATATCGTTACACCCCTAATAAATAGGCCTATATATTTGTTATTTTTCCACTAAAAACCAGTTGCCCTTTAGCAATTGTTTCGCAATTCCCACTAACATCTGCAAGAGGGTACTGTAGGTGCCTGTATCAGTATTTGCTGCAGACGTCAATGCAGAAGAAGAAGCATGTCCAAAACAAACATCGAGGAGAGACTGATCTATCCTCTGGTGAACGTTATGATGTTTTTCTTATTTGCATAAAAACATTATTTATTTATTTATCTATTTTCTTTCCTTGGACTAATGTGGGACAGCAAGTCATCAAACTGGGTCACAGACAGACAGAAGAAAAGCTAAATGCAGTCATTCAGATGCAGCTCCTGCAGTATAGAAGGTTACGATCGGTGGAAGAAAAAAAACAGAAAAGAAAAGATTATATGGCTTAATGAACCCAGACATGGAGACATAATTATCAATGCTTTTGTAGAGCACTTCGAAATAAGTAAACGTAATCTCTCAACACCATCCGTATCTTCCATGCATAAGTGCATTATAATTGAGATATACAGTCAAAGCCTTCATGTAGAAATTAGGCTAAAAATCTCAGACAGTAGCTTCCTTCACATGCAATGGGAGCGTCTAATGAACACATTTTTGGACCAGCATTGAGAATGAATATTAATGTACATCAAAAGAGGCAGTAGACGCAAATTTGAAGCATGAATCACGTTTGTTGTGAACGCAGCACTACAATGGGCTTGGCGAATGTGTTCATAAATGTTGGACTTTTCTCTTAAAAGTGTGACTTATACTCCAGAAAATACAGTAATTCCTTCTTGTGGCCATCTTGACAAGATATTATGTCACTGAAACCACGAACTTTTCAAAAATGGGCAAATAAATGAGAAAAACAAGCCTGTTTTTAGACTGTGGTCATTAAAGGTGTTGTATGCCTCAGGATAAAACTGTTATGTATCAATCAAAAATCTGTTAACATGTTTGAGAACATACATGAGGTTAAAAGTAAAGGAAAATTAGTGGGGCACACACGAATTCACATTGACTACAGTTATCGTAAATATTAAAAATAGTCCGAGACAAAAAATAGGCAAAGGAACATAATATGGATGGACCGACCAAGTAGCAACACTTTAGCTTCCTGTTAGAGGCAGATTTGAAGATAAAAGTAACTGAAACAAAATCAGCTCATAGGGTAACCACTAGAATGCTTGTTACAAACGCAAGTCAGTCTGCATTAAAATGTCTGAAGGTGTATTCAGACTGCAAAAGTCCATTGGTACGGACTACGTTCGCTTAATTTGGTCCGGATCATGTCCTGAACCTTGCGCTTGGTTTGTATTCAGATTGCCTTCAACTGGACTATTCTGTTTCAAACCAAAGATTGTAAAGAAAAGCATGTGACTAAAGATCTGTTCAGTCATTGGCCAGGAATTACGAGGGTGTGCAAAGCAACAAAAAAAGGAATGATGGAAGTCCTCCACTTTGTAATCCTTGTTGAGATAGTTGACTTATTCAAACGTCATATTTCGCTGACCCGTTTTGAACGTCTGCATCAACATCTGCTACAACACTTTTCATTGCTTCTTTGGTACGGTGGAGGCATGCTGCAAGGCATTTACTGAAGAAACGACAGCTAAAAAGGGGAGGTTAAATAAGTGTTTACGACATATAGATTGTCGGGAAAACTGTGTGAGAAGTAATGTGTCTCACATTAAAAGTTGTTTTAATGAGCCTGTCTTTGGTTAGATTTTACTCCAAGACAACAGTAAGGGGTTCATGTTTGGAACTACATCTTTTTACTTCATATTATACATAAAAATTGTGTTAAAATTACGAGATAAATTTTGATTTAACAGGTGATGGCTAAATTAATAGCCCCATCACAGCTTTATTGGGCATATTCCAACAAAGCATGATGGGTGAGTTTGTTCCATCTATTCAACTATTTACTGAAAAGGTAGAGAATCAGTGTTGTCATATCCCAGTGAGATAGTCATAAATAGCCATTGATCATCTAGCTTTGATTAGGCCCAACACAAATGTATATGTCAAATTACCACAGCATGTGTAAACATTTATGTTTATGTGACATGCTGCCTAGTAGTTTCTTGGTAAATTGACTTAGTTCCAGTTTCTTCTGTTTTCAAATAAAGCCAAATGCCCAATACACCGGTTTGGCACAGGAACAGAAATTTGTTTTCTGGAAGCTAAAGCCCCTTAAAATACTAGGCAAACACAAACATTCATTGAAGCTATGTTATTGCAAATCAGAGCAAAAAAATGACATCCATGGAGTTCATCTATCTCGAGTGAAAACCATTTAATACAGCTGTCGATTTTTCCAAGAATTTAGGTCCATCATTGACAAACTACAATGGATCTAGTAATACAAACAAAAGAGAAACATTTCAAACGGCAATGTCCTCAGTGGACGTGCTGACTATTAAAGTCCAGGAGAGTTAGAAGAAAACTAAAGAAATATGGTTTGTGTGCAAAGGTTTAAAAAAGAAGAAAATTACACTGTTGGGCATGTAAGACCATTTGGAATAGTTATGCTTAACTGTCAAATGTGAGTCTCTGTGTTTGTTTGAAAAGGGTAGTGTAGCAGTATAGTGATCTACAGTGGAACAGAAATCCGTGACAATGGATTATGGTTAAAGAACATTTCTTAAATGTTATATTTTACAACATTTTGTTTTGATACTGACAGTGGCAAAAAAAAAAAAAAAAACAACAATATGCTGAATACACAAGTTGTCTAAGATCCGCTCTGAGAAGATTTTCTGTGTATTTTTTCCACTGAAACAGTTCTGAATATAAAGTTGTACTGTACACTGGAGTGTAAAGGAGCTCAGCTGGTTTGCCGGAGTGAGCTGTTCTCTTTTTCACTCCAGTGGCCATGGTCTGCCTGTGGAATCAGCTCCTTCTCATGTGTCTGTCACTACTTTTATCTCTTCATCTCTGCTCTCACCATCTGCCTTCATGCCTGATCTGCCATAATATTTCCCAACTGTCTTTCAGAAGAGGGCTGTAGTAAAAATATAAAACAGAGAAAAGATACGGGACAGCAAATCATTTAGAAAAAAAGCTTTTTTTTCTGGATTATTTATGGATCTTAAGATGGGTGTAGAAGCAATTTTATGATTTATTTCAACCACAATTCTATGATTGTGATTCAATATGATTTACAGCTTGATCCAATAGGACATGATATTAACTTTTTTTTCATATTTTGCTTCAAAAACTAGTTCATTATAAAAGAGAACGTTTTGGAGTCAGAACCTGAATAAATCCCTGAAGGCTCTCCTTCTTGTGAATAAAATAAAAATAAATAAATGTTCTAATGAGTTTCATAAAATAAAATAAAATATTACCATTAAAGAATAATCTATCAGTGGACTTAATGAATTAAAATTGCATCTTGAAAATAATCTTCAGTTAGAGAAAATACAATATAGCTTACTCAAGACTGAGATGGTAGGACCAAGGCAGTAGATTAGGACAAACTTTATGGTTTAAACCATGCAACATTGCATAATTATAAGCTTTAACTGTGGTTGCTTTTGTAGCTCTATTCATCACAGTAAAACTGTTTTCCAACACTAAAGTAATAAACATATACATTATCACTGCAGAACTTTAGCATGATTAATGCAATAATTTTGACTAAGAAAGTTTTATAATATTTAAAAAAGAAAGTTCGAAAAGATAATTACTTCTGTCATTAAATCAAGTTTATTGAAGCTCTAAAAGGTGATTTTACTTTGGCCTTTCAGGGACCAGGTTAATGGTTTGTATCTACTTACAGAATTGTAGAATGGGGTCATTGCAACTATAATTCCTCAAGAAATAAATAATAATTTCAGCTGAGAAAGTACAGAAGCAGCACTTCTAACATAAGACGTGTCTTCAAAGAGGTCGAGTTAAGCAACATTAAACACTTACATTTGCAGCTGTAAGATTGCACTAGGCTCCATGCAAAGACTTCTAATTTAACTTTAAATCGAAGATGGAAAAAAAAGATTTGTAAACCAAAAAATAAATAATAATATAACCAAGGTATCACTCTCGGTTATGTACTTATCTGCAAACAACGGCCTGCTCACCTAAGCACAATAGTTACAGTGACACTTTCAACACTGTCGTGAAGTCTCATAGATGTGTAACTGACCTAAAAACTAGAAGCCTAATTTAGACATTGCTTCAAGTTGCCCTATTTAAGCCATCTCATCATTACTGATTTAATGGCTCCTTATTTTTGCCTGGTTATGCACATGCAGCGGCCCATACTGAACCTGTTTGAGCAGATGGGCATTGTCCTGATGTCGTCCAGTAACATAAGCAGCATTCCTCCTCTGCATCATTTGTTCTCAAGCGCAAGTTGCAGACTGGATTCCTGTAGATGTGTAAAGTCTTTCTTTCTTTTCAACCTGGTTAAAAAAGTAACAAAGTCTCAACCAAAAGCCAGTGACATGAAGTGTAACACTTCCTCTCCTCTCCTCTCCTCTCCTCTGCTATCTCTTGAACCTCCCTTTGTCCTAACACCCGCCCCTGATGCTGCATCTACCAATTGCATGTGCATGGACGTGGCTTAAGGATGAGAGATCTGCAGTACTTCAGATAGCAGTTGTATTGAAAATACCTGGTTGCCAGGTTGCAGCTGCACAAAGATCGAGATGACTCATCTGTAGACCATAAAATAGGTGTTCAGGTCTCAGATGGCCACAAATATCCTACACCTTCTGCTCGTCAAGTGTTTTCTGTAATAGCAGCTGATGGTGTAACCAAGCAGTGAATCAGATGCTTTATGGGAAATGCCCCTTTCACATCCAAAAAATGGGATGAACATTGATTCATTTAAAGTCTGTTTGTACAGTTGAGAAAATAGGCTTTCTGTTGACTGAAGAGTTCAAATAAGATTGGGGCAAAAAGACAATAGAACTGATGTCTAACAAACTTTAGGTTAAAAAAATCCAAGAGCAGCTTAAAGCTTGTCTGTATGTAGACAATCATTAATTTACCTTTGAACAAAAAGTAAAACATTTTCTGCTCCCAAATCTTTTTTTTTCCCTTTTTTAACACATAGGAGATATATAGTAATAAATAGTTTGAATGTTGATACATTTTTCTTGTTTTTCACTTAACTCTTATTTTTATATTTCACTTAACTTAATTTTAAATATCTTAGTTTGTCACTTGATATGGAATGTCACACCAAAAAAATAACAATATAAAGTTGCACTTTGCTATCTGGGTATCACCACTAGTTTCCAGAATAAATTTGATTAGGTTCTTTTTTTTTTCTTCTATTCTTGCAATCCACTCGATTCCATTCAATTTGATTTTTAATTTACACAGTTTAGACATAGTTGTATAGAAATACATTAATAATCTCTATATGTTTTGAAGATATTCATATTTAGTCAGCAATGTATATTTAGATAGGCCGAGCATTAGCATTAGCCATCCTATGGGAGATTCCATTTTGGGTTAGCATCAAGCTAGTGGACTTTGGCTTTACTGCCGTTATGCGTTAGGTCACCGAAAAGGGAAAAACATAAAAGATCAATTTCTACTTTTATAGATCGATTAATTGATTTTATCATTAATCATTTTTTACCCAGCCCTATTTTGCAGATATAATCAAGTTTCAATCTTGTAACACAATTTTGTATGTGTTTTGTAGACGTCACATATGGTCATCAAAGGTTTGGAAAATAAAACAGGTAAAGAACAATCAAGTTTTCTCAATTTCAAGATGTGCAGCAATAAAACAAAGTTAAAGTTAAAAGTTAAAGTCCCATTAGCTGTCAAACACCTAGGTGTGTGACATTTGTTCTCTGCATTTGACCTATCCTCCGGGGGAGCGGTGAGCTGCAGACACAGCCGCGCTCAGGCACCTATTGGTGGTTTAACCCCCAATACAACCCCTTAATGCTGAGTGTCAAGCAGGGAGGCATCGGGTCCTATTTTTAGAATCTTTGGTATGACTCGGCCTGGATTTGAACTCAAATAACTTTTATCTGATCATTCTTTGATGCTTGCTGTGTATAATGCATGAGTGGAGTTCAGTTAAGTCAGGGTTCTTAGGTGTTTAATCTAGTAATTAATTAATTAATGTGTAATCACACAACCTTGTGTATACTTAGTCATTTCCAATTCCATTTTTTAAGTTCTGTGATTATAAACTTCAAAGCATCACACCTTTGCTCCCCTGCTGTTTTTGTGCCTTTGAAGAATATAGTACCACAAAAGTATCTTTAAAAAATGTTTTAAAGTGTATAGCCTAGTGGTTTCAAGGGACAATAAATTAACATATCTTTACACAATAAGTTTAATAGAAAAGCAATGGAAGTAAATCGAAAAAAATGTTGTGAAAGATTTAATATTTTTTGTCAATTGTTTTTGAAATGTCTTGTTTTTGTCCATGTCTTAAATTCAGAAGAAAACATTAGCCTTTTCCTTATCAAACACGCTTCTGTTTTGAGCTGGGCTAAACATAGTAACCACAGACATCTGAAATATGAAGTTTTTATTAGCTGAACTGCACAAAACCAAAAAAAGTACAATAAGGCTGCTTTACACTGAAGAGATCCCATGGACTTTGTTTAAATAGGTCAGGAAGGCTGATAAATGTGACCCCTTTATCTGGTTTGGTTTTCTGTCACACACACAACACTGAAGAGGACCAAACTGCCTGGAGAAATCACACAGTTCCAGGAGCAGCTCATTTGGGAGAACTATTACCAGGAAGGAGGAAGAGGAAGCAAAAAAAAATAACAGTGGTTAGTACTGCCCGTCTTCTGACTATAATGTATATATTAGTACCCGTAAATCCTCACTACACTATATCTACCTACAAGACATTTTCCAACTGTTCATGACTCAGAATTATTCTGTTTCTTTTTCTTTGCAACTCATAATGAACAGTGCTTATGTCCCTTATTCCCTCTATATTGGTTGATTTACAGATGCTGCAAACAACTAGTGTGCTGAAACAAGGTAACCCTCAATGCTACTGATGCTTGAAGATAGAGAAGAACTAATGCAATGTGACAAGAGAACTGTAAAGTGCACTCCTGACCTACATTTCATGATGCTAACAGCTGTTGTAGAGATGGGGAACTGAAATTTGCTGTCATATTGTAGCTCAAGTTGATATTTCACTGCACTGGATAAACAGTAAAAAATAAATAAATAAAAACTTTACATTACATTTAGCATAATCTGTGATTAATGATTTTTTGCTCACTTAGTTTGTGCACACACTTGTTTTAGATCAAGGTCACTGTGAGGGTGCAGGCTGTGCCAGCTGTCATCAGGCTAAAGGGTGTTAAATCCTGGGCAGGATACAAATCATTACAGGCCAACACAAAATAAACAAATAAAACCAGCATCTTTACTCAATCCCATAAAAGGATTTATATAACTAATTAAAGTTCCACTCTAACTATATTTTATCTTCTAAAATCATTCCCAATGGTCTTTGAATTAAGATTATGCAGTGTTTAGCCAAAATAAAAAACCTGTGTCATATTTTCACCTTGCTCTGCATTTTCTGCAGAGCAGAAATCAGAAATTAGCCTCTGAGTTGTGGACGGGACTGTTGGTGCATAAGTAACACCACGCTGATATCCCATTCCTTTGCTTACTCTCTCCCACTAGCTTACAGCCCCCCACAACCCCACACTAACATTAGCGTAGCAAAGACAAAATGGCGAGCAATATCAGGGCTTTGCATCCATACAGTTTTGAGCCAGATGCCAGATCAGACGAGGAAAATGAAGACGTTTGTGTATCTATTTGTCTGCAAGTGAATGCATCGGAATTGCAGCAGAGCTGTAAGACTTTGGCCCGCCCATTTCAGCTACTGCATTGCAAACCCAAGCTTTTTCAAACCCTGGGTTTTCACCTGCTCCTGATCCAATACAATTTGAATAAAAGAAATATTCAGAAACGCTATTTTTATTTCAAATTATTTAATGCATGTCCTCCATCATGAGAAAATACTACAAAAACATGTTTAAAACACCATCATTGGACTCAGTCTTTACTCACTTGTGCATAACAGAGGAATGTAGGACAGTGCAGCACACACAACAAAGAAAAGGCTATACTATCAGGATTTTTTTCATTAAAGTATTAAACAATAGGATTCTGAAGCCTCTTTTCTGAATCTCAAGATTATTTCACAGTTGGGTAGGTGGGAAGGTTGATGATGTCACTTATTCAGAAACAAAATTGAAATTTTAATAAAACTGAAATTCACAAGTAAGCATAACTTGGTTATGGACATGGAGAAAAAACAAAAAGTGGTCATTTCTAGCCAAGCTGCCCAACATAAGGATTTTTTCATGAGCAAACAACTTTCCATTACACATGTAACCTGTATGGTGGCATATATGAGGAAAGGGAGAAACACATACAGTATGTTGATTGCAGCTTGTGCAGATAATGTAACCTGGGGCTACTGAGATCACAGACTGCAAACTTGTGGCTAGGGCAGTGCTTCTCAATTATTTTTTGCCGGGCCCCCCCTAGGAAAAAGAAAATACCCCCCCCCCCCCCCACGCACAGTCGCGAGGTGACAATATATGAGTTAGTATCTATAGAATTTGTATAAGTATACCTAAAATTGCATCTTTTAACATCAACAAAAGAAAAAAGCAATATAAATCCACTTTCAACAAATATTAACTTTATTTTGCCTCACAGAAACCCTCTTATAGACTAAAACAGAAAAGAAGCTTAAAGTGCCTGAAATAAAAAAAATCTGTCAGTCCTTATTTAAACTAGAAACATTTTGACCAACTGAACTATTTGATACTGAGAAAATAATTCAATCAATAAATCAATAATAATGTCTGACACCAACTAAACCACAGACAGACAAAGAAAACATTCATGGAAAATAAAGACACGTCATCAAAATGTTACAGTAGTTCATAAAGAAAGACATTATTAGCATGAGCTGAGGAATCTAAAGGCTAGTCATCCAGGTGTTGGGCAACAGGCAGCTCTGTCCGCGTGCCCCGATTCACCTGGCAGACAGAGCCCACACCTCCCCTCCCCTTTCGTTCTCACTCACTCGTGTGACAGGAGACGGGAACGCGCAGCTGCAGAGACGGGGATTCAAAGGATTCATGCTGTTACAAAAACTGTGATAGAACAGACTATAGGAACCGAATAGTGAACCAGATTTTTTTCCAAGCACTGAGCCGCTGTCACCGCCGCCCCTATGTTAAATTTGCGCACCGGACAATTGCCCGTATTACATGTGCCTAAAACCGCCACCACCGCGCGCCCCCACCTAGCATCGCTTCGCGCCCCCAGGCCCCACTATTTGAGAAACACTGGGCTAGGGAGAGTGTAGCCAGACAACATGGGGTGGTGGTGTGTAGGATAACTGGTTGTAAGGGAGATGAAGAGGACAAGGGCAGGACGGAGGACTAAGTATGGGAAGCTGGAAAGGGAGAAGAGTTATGTGGATTTTAAAAAGAAGTTGAAACAGATTTTGGTAGATCAGGAGGTTCTGGATAGCTACAGCTACAATGGATAGGGAGACTGGCAGGAAGGTATTTGGTGTGTCATCTGGGATATGGAAAGCAGATAAAGAAGACTTAGTGGTTGGATGAAAAAGTTCAGGAGTGTGTAAAGAGGAAAAGTCACCAAAAAAGTAACACAGAGAGGATGGAAAAAAAACAGGGAAATGCAGTACAAGGTGAAGGTTGTGGCAACTACAGAACAATAGAGCTGATGAGTCACACAATGAAAAATGGTAGAAACTAGGCTGAGGTCCGAAGTGAGCATTTATGAGCAGCAGTATGGATCCATGTCAACAAAGAGTACCACAGATTTGCTTTGGGAATTCTTCTGGAAATGTACAGAGAAGGTTAGAAGAAGTTGTATTGTGTCTTTGTAGATCTAGAGAAAGTCTACAACATGGTACAGAGAGAGGACATGTGGTTTTTATGAGGAAGTCTGGAGTGGCAAAGAAGTTTGTTGAAGTTGTGCAGAGCATACATGTACATGAGAGCTTTAAGACACTGACAAGGAGTGCAACAGGTGTGACAGAAGAGTTCATGGTAGAGGTGAGACTGTACCTAAAGTATACAAAGATATAGAAGATTGTGGTGAGAGCAGCCATGTTTGTCAAGAGACAGCTGCATCCAAAAAAAGACAAAAGGCAGAACTGAAGACAGTTGGACATGAGAAGGATAGATAGGGTCAGAAGTAAAACACGCTTGTGTTAAATGTTTCAAAGATGAAGTCAGGGACAGCAGATTGATATGATTTTCACACATTCAGAGGGAGGGGCAGAGTTTCTTTTGGGAAATGCTGAGGTTGGAGCTATCAAAGAGGCCTAGATGGAGGCCTTAGACAGAGGCTCATGATGTAGTGTGGCAACCCTTAAAAGGAGCAGCTAAAAGGCATTTAATTGTATAGGCGTGCCAATCTAAATAGTATAAGATGTTTCTGACGCTACAAGTTTTTTAAAGAAGAATTTATATTTTTTCAGTAAACACAAGACATTAAATTACCTTATGTTGCATGCAATTCTTAAACCGCACTACACCAACTCTGCATTTCTCAAACGTCTGGCAAATATTCTGCAGTCAGTACTGTCTTAGAATGCATGGTTCCTTAAAATATCCCTATTTAGCATCGGTGCATTCTATATGTTATTCAACATGTTTAGCACATAGAGAGAAGATGCAGTTTTACTCTTTAAATGGGATGAAATGAGAAAGCTGAGTTACGGATATGTTGTGGGAGCGGCTTTAACACACAATAGTTTTTTTTCTTTTTACCAGAGATTAGGCATTCTGTAGTTCCATGCACAGTAGTGTAGTGGTTAGCACTCTCACCTCACAGTAAAAGGGTCATGGTTTAAATCCCAGCTAAGTCCTGTGTGTTTGTACGTTCACTTGGAGCGTGAATGTTCTCTGAACACTCCAGCTTCCTCCCATACCAAAAACAGGCTTTATAAAGTTCAGAAATGACTAAATGGTTTCTTAGGTGTGAGTGTGAAGTTTTATGTCTGTCTGCAATAGACTGGTGAAGTATCTACATTCATCTAGCAGAAGCTAGATAGGCTCCAGCAATCCCAAGACACCAAATGGGAATAAGCAGGTTTGGAAAAGAGATGGATGGGTAGGATGTGGCATAAACTTGTGAAAATTTTACAAAGCCCAAGCTTAACCATGGTAAAAAAAAAAAAAGATGCTTTTAGAAAAACCAGTTTATTTCTGCAAAAGACATTCTTGATTTCTGCCATCCAGTCCAGCTTTACAGGGGAGCTGGAGCCTTCCCCACCTGCCGTTATGAGAGGGATTAGGTACACCCTGGACAGGTCTGGACTGCAAATAAATCATCCATTCTTATGCTCATTGCTGTGGACAATTTAAAGTCATACATCAACCTGCGTCAACATACTGGTTTTCAAGCCTGTGGGAGAAAATCGAAGGAAAGCCAACACAAGCAGAGGCGGAGCCATGACTGAACACAGGCAGACCTTTGATTTGTAGAGGATTTACTATCTAAGGTAAACCATTTCCTCTTTTTCTGATAAAACAGATCCGTCTTGCAAAAAATGTGTCTTATCTAAATATTTTGTTCAAATTAAACATCAGCAAACTACAAAGAAAGAAGTAAAGTGATCTATACTTGTTGTGCTGACATTGGACTGAAATAGCGTCAGAGCCTTTGAAAAGTTGCTGTGGCTTCAGATTGCCACCGGATCTCTCTTTTTTGTTGTCCTTTCTCCAAACCAAAGACTGAAATGTTTTAAATGTTTTTATGCAACATTTACAGAAAAAAATTATTCTTTCATGCACTCATCGGCTGCTTCCTTTTCTGTTTCTTTCTAAATTTCTTTTACCTTTGCTTATTTTTCTAAACTACTGGACGTTGTTTCACCTGATTGCAAAAAGTACCAAATGTGACTCTATGAGAAACAAAAACAGTCATTGCGGGATGAGAGCAATGACACATCTGTAAAGGCTGTATCCTTTTTATGTTAAAGTGACAAAAAGAACCACTTTCAGAACTACACACATCCTGTGGCAACACAAATAATGGTTGCATACATATTTTAAACTCTTTTACTTAAATTCCATCCATCAATCTTCTATACTCAATGTTACCTTTGCAAGGTCATCGGGATGCTTGAAACTACCCAGCTACTGTCGGATGAAGGCAGGGCACACCCTGGACTTTGTGAGTCAATTGTACTGAGAAAGACAACCACATTCCTGCATTCACACCTAGGGGTAAATTTTGTAATCGATTAACCTTAGAAGCATATTTTGGACAGTGTTGGAAGCCGGAGTAACCGGAGAAAACCCACGCATGACCCAAAAGAACATGCAAACTCTACGCAGAAAGGACCCCGGCAGGATTTGAACCAGGGCCTTCTCGCTGTTAGTGTGTGTAGTGCCTATGTAAATTATATATATTTATTTTGCATAAATAAGTTGATCCCTAAACCCAGAAAACTGAGGTCATTATACTAGGTCCTAAAAACCAGAGAGATGCTCTGTCTGATCAGATAGTCTCCCTTGATGGTGTAAGTATAGCCTCCAACTCCACAGTTAGAAAGAAACCTAGGGGGTTTATTTGACCAGGATTTATTATGTAAGGCTCACATATCACAGACTTGTAAAACTGCATTTTTCACCTACACAATATAGTTAAGATCAGAAATATATAATCTAAAAATGAATCTGAAAAACGTATCCATGCATTTGTTATGTCTACGGTTGGATTACTGTAACTCTTTGTTCAGAATGCAGCATGCTAAAATGGTAGTTTTTTTTCTATTATTGTCATTATTAATACCATCCACTACAAGTGCCATGGTGCATACAACTTACTATTAACATGTTTGAATTAAATTTCAATAGCAATAACAATTAGTTGCTAGTAGGCTGATAAAGGTTAGAAGCTGGGGTAAGTATGGTGCACTGGGGTTCTTTCCCCTATTCTCATTTACTTCTTTTCTCCTCCTCTCTTCTATTCTTTATCATTTAGTTCTCCCTGCCTCTGTTTGGTGCAGTGCGATTCATGAGATGTCCCTCTTTCCCACTCCCCTCTGGGGGGAACAGGAGTGATTCCAGATTCCAGTTGGCTCGTCTGTGCTCCTGCTCCTGTACTTGGCCGTGGACCTCGTCTTAGGCTCGTCTCGTGCCCCCAGCCACCCCCCAACTCAGTCTGGATAAGGTCCATCTGCTGCACTGTTCAAACATGTAGTTGTAGAGTTAGATAAGCTAATTCTTCTTTAACAGTCCTGGTACATTGCCTTTCTGTCCTGGAAGGGGATCCCTCTTTCATGTGGACATCCCTGAGGTTTCTTTTTTTTTTCTGTTTGTTTTAGGACCTTTAGGGCGGCTGTGGTGCAGTGGTAGGGCGGTCGGCCTCTGATCTGAACATTGCGGGTTCAGTTCTCGCCTTGCACACCCATGTGTCGAAGTGTCCTTAGGCAAGACTCTGAACCTCTGGTGGAAGGTTGGCGGCAGTGTTTGCCAGCGGAGCCGCCACCAGTGTGTGAATGTGTGTGAATGGGACTGTGACTGTAAAGCGCTTTGGGCCTTCAAAGAAGGTAGAAAAGCGTTATATAAGTATACGCCATTTACATTTCCTCACAGGGAAAGAGGGTCTAAGGGCAAGGAGACCCAGTTCAGCTATTGTATTTTAAAATATATTTCCTGTTTTTATGTTAAGCCCATTGAGACAACTGTATTGTAATATTGGGCTATTTAAATAAAATTGAATTGAATTAAATCCCCTACCACTACCGATTCTTGTTGACAAGTGTTTATTGTCAATGTAATCAATGATGTTGATAAGTCATTACAGCCCTAGTGTCATGATCAGCTTAAGCTGAAGAGACCCAGACGCTGGAACCCTGAAGAAGCACAGGAGAGTTAGATGGAGAATTAATGGATTTATTATTCTGGACAAGGATCAGCGGGTGAGTAATGTTGTAGTTTCTCCGACGGCGTGATGATTCCGGCGGAGCGGGTATGGCCAGTGACATGGCGTGGATCCGTGGAAAGATACCAGGACTTGAGGTGAGTCCTGGAGTAGCTAGGAGTCGTGGCGTGGCTTGGAGTCGTGGCGTGGCTTGGAGTTGTGGCGTGGCTTGGAGTTGTGGCGTGGCTGGAGGCTTTGGATTTCCGATGAGGATAAGTCTGCTCGTGAGGAGATAGGACCCAGGTTGACACTCGTGGTACTTTATCCATAGAGGGGCAATGAACTGGCGATGAATGCTGGAGATGGATCTTCTTAAGAAGGCTGGCAGGTGATGAGATGAGTGTCCACAGCTGGGTCCAATCAGGAAGGCAGAGCAGAGAGGGGAGGGGGAGGAGAAGACTGCCAGAGGCACCATGACACCTAGTTTTTCACAGTTTCATTTTAAGAAAAGGTTTTCTTTAAAAAGAGGCATGAAATGTGAGTCTGTGGTTGATTCTTTGCATGTCTATGAAATGCCCTTTTGTTAGTTTGTAGGCCAATGTCAGTGGATGACCTAATAGTACCATGGTTGTCCAGGGGAGATGACTTCACATCTTGAATGGCATGAAAGAAAATCTGTCTAATAGAAAGGATTTACTTTCTTTTGTGAGCCTCAAGGGTACAGAGGAGACTCGCAAAGAGAAATTAAAGCAAAAAAAAAAACCACTCCATTGTACTTTAATTGCAAACTAAAATTGTAAATATGTATAGTGTAACCTGAAAGTAATATGATTATTGTTTCCCACATTGACAGATATCTCGCCAGTTTCCTTTATCACAAACATTTCAGCTTCCACCTCTCACTTGTGCTATTAATCATTCTCTGTCCTGCATTCTCCCATGACAGGCTCCATTACTGCCAAACACATTTCTCCTGTCAAGTCTAAATATGGCTGGAAAAATGGGAGCCTAATGTACTTCTTAGCCACATAATCTTTGACAGCTCAGTCATTCACTCTTATTTCAACTGCCACTTAAAAAAGTTCTACTACAAAAAAAGCCCAAATCTCATTTGAGTAAAGAGCATTGTTTTACCCAGCCATAAATATACTGGAGCTATACCCTTTGACATCTGAAGAGCAAAACTGAACCCTGGCTTTTTCACAAGAGTTTACACTGTCCAAGTTCTGAAAATTGGGGATTGGGCAAAGTACAGAGTTTCGTGGAATCCACGCACCTGCTTTTTCAAAGGACACATCCCTAATTATGTACATGTTTGAGCTATAAAAAATAATAATTAAGGGGAAGAAAACAACCCATCGACTCCAAAAGCAATAAACATAAAAACATTTTTGACTTCAGGATGTACATAAGTTTATTCTTGAGATAAATGGTATCTTATAAAACATAGGAATGGTAAGTTGTACATTTTGAAACCAGTCTCCAGTAGTCAAAAACTGTAAAGCTATTTACACATAGGCCTAAGCAACTGGCACTCAACCAATCACTTTCAATAGTAAGTCTATTAAAATACCTGTAAAAAGATACTTCATTAGTCTACATTACAATATATGACAACATTACAACTGAACTCCTTCCAGGTAGGGAACATGGAGATCCAAACGCTCAACTGATGTACCTGATAATTTGAGAACACCTACATGACAAAACAGAGAATGGTTATGTAATCTGTAAGTATGGATTTCTAAACTGAGAGAAGCTGTTTATTAATCTGTCTGTACACAAAGGGCAGTTGTCTGTACACAAAGGGCAGTTTGAAAATTGAAAATCAAAATTCTTCTGACTCTAACCCCACCGCCCCCGACTCCACAGCTAGGGTCTTGGTTTTGCGCTTTGACTCTATATCTCTATACTCTATAACTGAACTGAGTAACCCCTCCTCCCTCACATTCCAAATACGAAGTGTCCATTGGCTCCAAGAAGCCAAAATCCCAACAGTAAAAAGGTATTACTCAGCTATTACTCAGTCATTCTACTAGTCAGAATAACCATTCTTGCTCTGCTACCTTCTTTAACAAGGTCTTGCTAATCTTTTTTCCCCACAATATTTTGTTCTTTATCGCAAATTATTCAAGTTATAAACTGGCCAATCAGATGCCTCAGCAACAGCATGTGGTGCCCGCTGGCCCCCACCTTGAACGTTCAAAATGTTTGATTGAAAGATTCTCCCATGCCCGCTTTCAGTGGAAGGGGTGTTGACTTAGAACAAGCTCACTCCTGACAGGCGACAATAGTTGCCATAGACACATTTACTCGAACCAATCACTGCTTTCTGTTGTCGTCTGGCTCAAAATGGTGGAAAAAAGCAACTGAATTGACTTCATTTTATTGGAGCCGGAAGTAAGCTGTTTTCTTTGGGTGACGTCATACTTGCTCAGTCCAGTTCTCTTTATACACTCAATAGTTTTGCACAAAGAACGGAAGAGTGCATCATCATCTTGTGCCCTGGAGAGGGAGCGACAGAGCATTACATGCTTTCCCTTGTTAAAATGACAGACTCTGTGAGGAGATTTTTTTCTTTTTATAACTTTGAGTTACCCTCCGACAGACTGGCGACCTGTCCAGGGCATCCCCTGCCTTCGCCCAAGTGGCCGGGATAGGCTCCGGCAGCCCCGTGACCCCGAAAGGGACAAAACGGTATAGAAAATGAATGAATGAACTTTGAGTTATGAAAAGAGAAAAGAATCCCAAGTTATTGTGAATTCAGACAAATTGGAGAACAGTAACTCACAGAGAATCACCTAATTTGTTTTTACAGTATCCATTTAAAAATGAGATGCCTTAAATAAGCATTTAAAGTTGACAATATCATATTCTAATATAAAGAGGATGCTTGCTAAACAAAGGTGAAATGCTCTATTACTTAAATATGACCTGAAATTGTTCTTTTTTTGCCAAATCAATTGTTTGTTTGCTTTTAAATCCAACTTTTGTATCGGGGTTGTACATGAATTATTGACTAAGGAAAGTAATCGTAAAAAACATGCTTTACCAATCTTAGAATTATTTTTAAGCACAAAAATATGTTATTTTTAGATTACGTGATTGTCAATTTAGCCTAATTAGCCAAAGCACTGCATACAATTTGGTCTGTTGCTCTATCCTTAGGTTCCCACCCACACACTTCAACACCCACAAAAGCATATGGGTGCCACACATACACAGACAGACATATTAACACACATATTCTCTGTCACGACTCAGACATACCAGTCCTGAAAAAACCAGCATGACTGACCAAAACCCCCTACTGGCAAGCAACTGTTCTTACAAAATCCCATGAAGCAGATGAAAAAGAAGGTTTGGAACATAGATGTAAACTTAATAGATAAAAGCATAAAGAATTCCTTTATCAACTATTCCCATGAACATATCTACTGTATAATGTGAGTGTCTTTGTAGTAAAAGAAAATATTGCAGTATAGGCATTTATAGTTTGAAAAAAATAATGATTTAAACAGTAAATTTCACTAAAATATTATGCTTTAAATCTACATGGTAATACAATGGAATTTGCCTGGGGCTCAAATGTGTTATGTCTTAAAAAAGTTTTAATACTTTCTACAGCAACTGTGTTAGCAAAGTGTAAGAGACACACAGGTTCATACATTGTATTGGCAGTTAATGCATAACTGCAGCTCCAACCCAAACTCATTTTTTGTAATTCGTTCAAGTTGCATTGTTTCATGTTTGGACTGGCTGATATCCCCCATATGACCTTTTATCCCATAAAGTTAGCAACAAATGAAGCCTTTGCACAAATATTAACACAAGTACACACACACAATGTTGAATTCACTGAAATTAGGCACAACATTTTTATTATATCTCAAAATAGTGAAGATGTCAAATTGAAAAATACTTCAAAATTCTAAATATTGAATAAATGGTTACCTAGAAAAACAAACATGTCACAGCAACTTTTTTTTGTCTTTAAAGAAACAGAGAATAAAATTCAAAAAACATCCTTAACCAAACTTTTTTTTTTACTAATTCAGCATGCAAAGTACTTTTTCTTTCTACTACTTCTACTACAAAGTCTTTGTGCATTCTGTGAGCTGCACTAGAATTCAGTAGCAACTGACCTCTGCATTCAAGAGACCATAGACCCTTAGCTCTAACTGATCTATCAAGCCTGCACACCTTTATTTTCCCAGACACAATTAAATAACATTTTTATTAAATATTCAAAAATGGTAAAGCCCTTTACAGTCCCAGTCCCAATGTACACACACATTCACACACTGATGGCGGAACCCTGCCGCCAACCTCTAACCACCAGGAGCAGTGTGGGGTTCAGTGTCTTGCCAAAGACACGTTGACACATAGGTGGGCAAAGCGGATATCGAACCGAACACGCAATTTTCAAAGCAGAAGTCGACAAATCTACCTCAACATCATGGCCGCCCCGTATACACCAGCTCTCCCTAAAAACATCATAATCAAGAGCTGGATGAAGGTATGATAAAGGTGGAACCCAAACTGTAACTCAGTGTAATAGTCCATCCTTCTCCATTGATGCTTGAGAATGTCTGCTTTTTAAGCACATTTTCAACATTTACAGTCCTGTCCCAATGTTTTCCTAAATAATCAGGTAGTGCTGAATTCAAAATAAAACATTATTTTCTCCTCCCAGAAAAAAACATGTCACGCTGGTGCAGCTTTTGAAAAAAAGTCTATCAAACATTTTGGACTTTCCTGTTGTTTATTTACCAGTTTCACTACATAGCACATGTTGTAGTTAAAGCAGATGGTATTTTCAGCACAGGCTGGTTGATTTAGACTCAGAGGATCACAGTCTACCCACTCAGAGCGGCGAGCTTGCCAGGTGGATACGGTGCATGCGTGCCTGCATGATTTATGTGTGTGCGTTCATAGTATGAAGTGTGTGGGTGAAGTAGAGGGATGTAACTCCTGTGGCTGAATGGTGATGACTCACCCACCACACATGTGAGTGCTGATACTCAGTCATTACACACATCATTCAAAAGCCTGTTAGGGCTGCTTAGTGATGCTAATTGTTTCCAGTCAGCACATCAGGGATCCTGTCAATGCACTGTGAAACCAGACCACACCAGCAATTGCTTATCGATCTCATTACAGCTTCACATCACGCCACCAAATGCTTACTGTATACAGTATGTGCCGATGTAACAGTGTTCAATGAACTGAAATAAAAACTCTTTGGGACTCATTGATACAACAGTTTGTCGGAAAAGGAAGTTGAATCTAAAAGCATCAAGTATGTTTTGATGGCAGAAACCTAATTTAAGAACAAAACTTAAATAAATAGGTCAAAAAGTCAAAAGGAAAACCACATGAACCCTTATGACCTTGACATGGAAGTAAAAACAGGAGAACCTGGTCACAACAAACCGAAAACCTTGAACCTAAATGTTAATGGAAGCAACCAGCACAAGCAGAAACACTAGGCTGATTGCAAACTGAAACCTGCTGTGCTGTGACTTAGGGGAAACAAAATCTGAGAACAATAAAAGTGAAAATAAAACAGGATCAACTTTATAGTGACATTTTTATGACATTTTTATGGATACCAGCTATCATAGGACTTGCAGGAAATGAATGCTTTGATAAAAATAAAAAAACAGACTTCTAAAAACAGCGTATTGACATAAATATACGACTGTAATGCTGAATGAAAAGGTTTAATCAAATGAAAAGTAAAACAATTACGGCAAAAAAATGGGAGGAAGAAAAGAAGGGGGAGGTGGTTGTATGGAATACAAAGGACAGTGGGGGGTGTATAGGTAGGAACAGTTAGGAAGATCATGTAATATCCAGATTTAGATTGGGCCATACCTTTCTAAACTAACACCTTTTCAAGATAGGAAACCTGTAAGTGGGAACAGTGACTACAATAGAACATGTAATAATGAAGTGTGACAAGTATGCAGGACAACGAAAAATACACAAAGAAAAAATAAGACAAACTAAAGATAAGCTGGAATAAACACGGTGTACTCAGTAAAATAAGTGCTTCTGAATTTATACATTTTTTTTGCATTTTTTTTCTCTGGTGAATCTTTTGCAGCCAAAAACAGTAATATCTTCTGAAAGAACTTCTGGTTGAAAAGGTGAACAAACCTTCATCAACTAATCAGTGATGCCCCATTGTGTCTACCATTTCCAGTTTCTTATTTTGTTTCATTTTGATTCCTGGAAATTACTTCTGTTTTCCAAAATGTTCCATTTTTATTTTGTTTCTTCTTTTATTGTGGTTTTTTAATTACATTTTTATTTCTAAAGTGTAATAATGTTTTTTATTATTTGTTTTATTTTTTAAGGGTCGTTGTGATTTTTAATATGTTGTGTTGCCTGATTTGTTGATGTGATTTTCACATTAGAGCCAATTTAGGATATAGTTGTGTAATTTGTACACAAATGGACCTAAACAACTACAATATTTAAGAATCACATATAAAGCATTTTCTTTATTTATTTTTTTTTTTTTTGTGCAAAAAGTGTCTGTGAAATCAAATATGAGACACAAAAGTACCATGTTTGGCATAAAAGTGCCATTTCTTGGGGATCAATTTGACCTGTGACAACTTAAAGCTGTAGACTACGGCTGCCCGATATGAGGAAAACTCTCGATTTGCGATATTAGTGATAAATATTGCGATGACAATATAACTTACAATACATAACAATACATGAAAAAATAGCAAAATATGTAAATACATCATTTCCATTTCAGTGCAACAGTTTAATTTAAATAAAAGTCACATAACCTAAATTATACTTTAAATGACCCTCATCTCTCATCATAGGGTTCCATCTGATTGGTCAAATGCATAAAGGGATTTATTTGATTTGTTAAATACTGCAAGCTGCCATAAGATTGTGTCAGCACATTTAAGGTTACCATTTATTGCAATTTTTACAGATCTTTGGTAATTGCATATTGCACAGCTTGATATCGTGATAACAATAAATTTGCGATTTATTGTGCAGGCCTACTGTAGACTATTGTGCTCGCACAAATAACTATATGTTGACTTAATTACAGTTGTCTTAATAAGGTACACATTTAAATGGCAGAGGGAGCACTGTTTATACTGCAGTGCACTTACCTAAATAGGAACAGTTCATGCCGACTTTGTATGAAGACAGGTTTCAAATGGTCAGCAATATTTACCAGTTCATTCAAACATTCTTTCTCTGTGTGTTGCATTTGCGGATGGTAGCCACTGACATCGCCTCAGGCTGTAACCTGCAGTTGCATGACTAAGTCTTTGCGTGTGCTGTCAAGTGAAAGCTCTGCATGTATCAGTCAGCAAGTTTAAATGTGTAATATCTGTATTCTCCTTTCATGTTTGATGCATGAACTGTCACGTGTGGTTCCCTAGTTGCATGTGACTGTGAACACTGCAGAAGAAGGGTTTGTATGCAGTTTTGGCTTTGATGGATGATGTAAGTCACCATGGGGAAAAAGCACAATACAATGCGGCAAGTGGGCATTTAAAGAATTGTCTTGTCAGTGCAAAGGATTTTTCATCAAAAGTCAAAGGGAGTATCAGTGCTGAAATATTTTTAGAGAACTCCAAATTAAAAAGATGAGCTAAGATAGGATGAAAACACACAAAAAAAGTCTGCTAGGATTCTAAGGCCAAATCCAAATTGCTTCCCTACCCCTCTGGTTCCTCCCTACTGCTCCAACTGTAGGGGTATTCGAAGCAACAGTGGTGTCCGAAACGGTTTTTTAAGGAGAAGCCGTAGCGACTGCTCTGAAGAACAGAAGTTTACACTTACAGTGCTTTGCAGAAGTATTCACCTTGGCTGTTTGTTGCAATCTTAATCACTCCTGGTCAATAAAATGTGTTTTTTTCCTGACACAACAATTTACTCAGAAAAAAGAAACTTTCAATATCAACGTGAAAACAGATTTCTACAAAGTAATGTCAATGAAACAAAAATATGGAATGAAATATAGGTGTTTGCATAATTATTCACCCTCTTCAAGTTACTATTTAGTAAAAAGCACTTTTGGCTGCAATCACAGCACAGAGTCTGTGTGGATGAGTCTCAATCAGTCGTGTACATCTGCACACTGGAGTTTTGCTCCATTCGTCTTTTCAAAACTGCTCAAGTTCTGTCAGGTTGCATGGATGAACAGCCTTTTTCAAGTCCAGCCACAAATTCTCCATTCTGGTCTTGGCTTTGACTCAGCCACTCCAGAACATTTACCTGATTCTTTTTAAACCATTTATCTGTAGCTTTTGCAGTATGCTTTGGATCATTGTCTTGCTGCAAAATAAATCTCCTCCTAAGCCGTAGTTCTCTTGCAGACCGAAAAAGATTGTCCTCCAAGATTTCAGTGTATTTTGCAGCATTCATTCTGCCCTCTATCTTTGCTAGCCTTCCAGGGCCTGCTGCTGAGAAACATCCCCACAGCATGATGCTGCCACCATCGTGTTTCACAGTGGGGATGGTGTATTTTTTAAGATGTGCAATGTTTGGTTTCCGACAAACTCATCACCTTGTCTGATGGCCAAAAACTAAATTTTGGTCTCATCAGAGTGTGGATTGTTCCTCTGACTTCATGGTGAAATGGTGGCCAGAAATACCGCTCCACCAGAGTCTGAACCCCAGAGTTGGGTGTTTTATAACTCAGTCACTTGGGACACACCTACACCTAAAATCTTCGATTTTAGTTATGAGTGATTTATGAAAGCAACAAAAGGAACAAACTGAGTTTTTGTTTTTGGATGACACCTTAAAGGGCCTATATCATGCAAAATCCACTTTTTGAGCTTTTAAGTGTATTATAATATTCATTCTTCAAAAAAAAAACAAAAAAAAACGGTATTTTGCTCCATTCACGCATCTCTGAGCATTTTAAGTCTGCCCAGTAGTCTTTCAATTGTGATTAGGCCTGTGTTGTTTTCTAGGACATAATTTCCGTAGAGCAGCAGGAGTTCATCAGAAATTTACCTCTGAGTTGTAGGCGAGACTGTGGGTGCAGAAGAAAGTTCCCACTGATATCAAATCATTCTTTATTTACACTCTCCCCCGCTAGCTTACAGCCCCTCACAACCCCAATCTAACATGGGCGGTGGAACAAAAAAGGCGATCAATATTGGAGCCATCCAGCCGTACAGTTTTGAGCCAGATGCCAGCTCAGCTGAGGAAAACAAAGACATGCATGTATCTATCTTTCTGCAAGTGGATGTATCCGAATTGGAGCGGAGCAGGGAGCTTGTGGCCTGCCGACTGCAGTTCGTAACAACTACAACCTTTTTTAAACAGGATTTCTTCACCTGCTCCTGATTCATCGCAGTTTGAGTAATAAAATACTCAGAAATGCAGTTTTAATCTTAAATTATTTTATATATTTCCCTTATCATGAAAGAAAATGCTACAAGAACATGTTAAAAACACTAAAAACATGGTTTCCATTGGAGTGGGTCTTTAACTTGATTAAGGTATTTATCCCTTCTGTTGCCTTTCACTCCTGGATGCTCAACAAAGAGGATTAATAAAAAAAAAAAGACTCAAAGTGATCCACTGGGCTAGGCTTGATGCCCCTTCAAATACATTTTTTACCAACTAAATGAATAGCAGATGTACACTTGCAAACATCCTTTTTACTCTTTATGAGCGGTATAAGAAGCAAACAGCAGAACGTTTTCAAACTCTTCATGGTGGCCCTGAGTTGAAGCTGAATACCACTCCTCTCTACTTTTTTTTAACAGATGAGTTTTACTCTACAGATTTTTTTTTTTATTAATATTTTTTTCAGCAAAGGGGCAAAAAGAAATGAAGGGCACAAAGTGGGAGATACATTGAAGGAAATAGTTAAATAAAAACAAAGGATGCAAGCTGCACTAAGCATGAAGGAACTGAAAGGCTACGGGGACACTGTATGTATCTATATATGCATGTGGGTTTGTGTGATTTGGATATTGAGGCCTTGGGAAAGAGAAAAAGAGAGCGAGCAAATGTAGCTCATGTGATACATACACATCACAGCCCGAGGCGAACTCCGTCTGCTCTAAGAAAGGAACCACACGCACAGTTGGAGATGGTTTGTGCAGCTCCTGCACAACAGAACAGCCTGCCAATTCTAGAAGGAATCCCAGCTACTATAAAATAAATACATAAAAATACTTCTTTATGTTAAACTTAACATAAAAGACAAGAAATGTAATCCAAACTAACATATATCTGTTCATAAAACATGTATAAAAAAACGGATGGAAAAAGAGGATGGTTATGGTGCAATTAAGATTCATACTAGTAATGTTACACGTCATTCCTCATCAGCAACTAAAAACAGTAAATGATTTACTTTATAAACCTCCTTTCAACCTTTATCTAGACTTTACAAAAGCTCTTGGCATGGTGTTTTCCACTCATTTCTCCAGAGACACAATACTGATGAAGCAACTGCCAAGAAGGACGCCAGAAGTCAGAAGCTTTGAAGTCCTTTCCAATGTGCCACGAAAAAGTTTGAGCAAGTGGTCCAGTTGGAAGAAAATCGACTCTCGACTCTTATGGCATTAGTTAATCTGTTCAATCTGTAAAAATTTTCAGTGTGTACACTGCCAGGAAAAAGGCAGATCGTTACAGCGTTTGAGTGACACTAAATTTAAGAAAAGCTGGCTCCTGGATAACTTGCTCCTGTAATTCTTCTGAAGCGGAAAAACATACTTTAAAGGTCAAAAGCAAACTCTACGTAATTACATTTTTTTTTCTGTTGAGGTATATTAGGTTTTCCTCATTTTCCAGTGTCCTATTTGATTTTGCCAGTGTTGTAAACCTTATCAGTTTAGTTAACTTTAATTGAATTTTTTTGTTTTGTTTTTATGATAATGCACCTTAAGATCTGGGTAGCATCATGGTCCAAAAATACAATAATTAAATGAAAAGTATTTCTTTTACTTATAAAGCAAAGTGGTGATGGTAAGATGATCTGGGCTTAAGCAGCCACCACTGGACCTACAGTATAGTCCCTTTTTTTATTTTATTTTTTTCGTTTTTCTGCAAGGTTAAACCTTCATTGAAATTGTGCCATTACAAGGGCAATAAACACTATCAAGTTTGTTTGTAAATTATATGTTCACTTTCAGGAGGACCCTGTTTGGTCCCTTGCAGATGAACTTCAATGCCTGCTAAATGAAGTGACTTAGCAGAGGAGTTTGAGTTTGAGTTTGATTTTATTTAAGTGTTATGCACTAATGTCCCCAAACCGCATGGGCTTATATGACACTGGAAGACAAAATACAGAAAAATGGCCATCACAAAAATACAATAACCCACCTAATCAGAGTCTAACAGATTACAAAGTGTCCATTCTTATTGTCCATGCCTTTGCCACAAAAATTGCCAAACAAAAAATGTCATTTTCAAAAAGCCAACGAAAAATTGTATCTTCAGATATCCAAAACAAATCAGGACATTTCTGTTCTATTACCTCATACAAACAAAGTCTGTGTTTTTCATACAATGGACAATAAAACAAAAAATTAAATTCATCCTCCACCACTTGCATCTCACAGACCTCACAAAAACAAAGTCTTTCCTCCTCAGGAAAGACTACTTCCCCCTGTAGGGGGAGCACTCCTGCTCTGAGTTGAGCACATAAGGATCTTTGTCCTCTTTTCAATTGAACATTACATATGGCTCAGTAGAAACATTTTTCTTAATTTGCAAATAAGTTCGTAATTTTGGTTCTTGAAGCACATGAGTTAAACATGAGTTAATGGTCCTAACAGGAAGCGCATCTGTAAAGCTGAAAAAGGTTTATTTATACAGTTTGGCTGCACTGTGAAATACTGCATAAGGATTTGGAATGAATGCAATGAACACTTACTAGGACAGAGCCCAAGAAACAAGAATGCACTTGCACACTTCAGTAGTGTCTTAAAGGATGATGGCGGGTAAAGGCACAAAAATCGCCTGTGGCATTTGTGTGCAAGTTGGGTAAATTGGTTTTTATGGAGAGAAAAAAAAAGACAGGCAGACCTTAAAACAACAGAAAGATTAAAGTAAAGGTGGCAAAAAAGGGCGATGGAAGACAAGATTTCATAAGAGAAAATAAGTTTTTAAAGCAAATCAAACTTTACAAGATTTAACCCAACTTTTTCCTCATGACTCTATACTGTGCTGTATTTTAATGAATGATACCTTATGAAGGATTTATATACAAACATAAAAACCCTTTACTAGATGCACCAACACAAATTGATGTTATAAATATATCAACACCTAAAAGTAAACAGATGGTCGAAAACATGTGCATTTTTTGGAAGCTGTGGCTTCTTTTTAACACAGGTTTAGTGCTAAATAGAAAAACAAATGAGCTCACAGTCCTGGCAGCAGAAACCCAAGCCAGTTCCCAATCTGAGCTGGACAGTAAAGTAGAAACACAACTCTGAAAAGCTGTTACGCTGTGAACCTAAACTGTTAAACCATGCACTTGGAAAGTTGTGACTGGACTTTTTACTTAAGGAATGGTCACTTCAATTAAGTCTCAATTTGAGTTTTTCCTAATGGAAGTAATATTTACAGCGTTTTCCAAGGCTGTAAAAGCTATAACCTTTATGTTTATCCTTTTTTTGGGGGCTTTTATTTACTTCATGTCAACAGCTCTGCAGAGCTAGCCGGCAAACAGAACAGTGACTGGATTTTTTTTTCCACCTTTCAGACAATGAATCACCAATTCATAAATCATCACTTTTTACACATATTTGAGGGTGAACACCCTTTGGAACACTCTAACTGAAGTATTCAAGCTATTATGTGTTATAACTGGTATTTTATTTCCAGTGTGGTATTGACTATTTATAAAAGTCCTCTTTCAAGAAAAAAATGGTATTACAATTATTATAGTACATGCATGATATAGTATTGAAAAACTTGTCGGTCCAATCTCTGAACAATATTCCAGAATAAATCAAATGTTTATGTGTATTACATAAACTTTACTAATTGGGCTATGAAGACAGTATAAAAAAAAGAATGTTATCAGAAGGAATACAAAAAAGAGGTTCAATCTTCTTTGAAATGAATTAGACACATAAAAAATATAGCTTTTAAATCTCTAATCTGTCCTTTATTTGTCTACTGGTCCATTTTTTTTAATAATCTGTTTTTTTTTTCATGAAAACAATTTAGTATGAATCCATACTCTGACGGTACTTATACTTTCATTGATAATTTCTTGTCAGAAGAGAAAATGTGAAGTTTCTGCATATTTATGTCTATGAAACTATATTACAACTTTTAATCTCTTCAAAACAGCATTCAGCATTTTGGCATTTAGCTGCTGCATGAACGTCATCACTGTGTCTGCAGCATGTGTCTGGGTCTGTACAAGTGTGTGTGCTAGTCATGTATGTGTGCATTATGAGGGATAATGGAAGGGAAAAACACTCCCAGATGCATGTGATGCAATTATGTCCTTGATTATCTGATTGGGTAATCTACAGGCGTCCAAAACAAACACAGTGTTGGCAGACTGTTGACCGAGCATAAACCACAGGGAGGGACACACACAGACACTGCTGTATTTGAACATGTGCTCAACGATGCATAGGATGGTATAGTTAACACCAAGTAGAAAGGGTGTGATGGAAGCACCAGTTGGGGGCTGGTGGTTGCAAAAGAAGTGGGAGAGTTGTCTATCAACTGTCAACCAAGGCCAGTGGCTCGGTCCCATACCTTTTCATTCAACATCTTAAGCCGCCTTTAGCAGGGTGCTGAGCCCCACATTGTGCCTTTAAAGAAGTTATGCAACCTATTTAGCTCCAGTACAAATACTACACTGCAGGAGCATGTGAAGTAGAAAAGAAAACACTGAGTAGTAATAGTAGATGAAAGAGAAAATATTGTTTGATTGTATTGTAAAAGCTGAACCAAGTCGCAATGAAGTCACTGGTGAAAAGCAGTTTATCAAACACTTTAAATTGTGACTTAAAATCCCTCTCTGATCATCTTTTGATCTATTTTTAAGCGTTCTCAGTGGTCTATTAATTGTGATTATGCCCTTTTCTAAGGCAATTTTTCTGCAAAGCAACAGAAATTCATCCGAAATTTGCCTCTGAGTTGCGGGCAGGATCATTGGAGCGGAGTAAGCTTCTACGTCCCCTCATCCATCTGTTTACACTCTCTCCAGCTAGCTTACAGGCCCTCACAACCCCAAGCTACATTACTGAGCCAACAAAAATGGCGAGCAATATTGGAGCTATCCAGCCGTACAGTTTTGAGTCAGATGCCAGCTCAGATGAAATAAAGACGTACATGGATCTAGTCGTCTACAAGTAGATGCATCAGAATGGAGCGGAGCAGGGAGCTATGTCAAAACTACAAGCTTTTCCAACTGCATTTTTCATTCTGCTTCTAAATCATTACAATTTAAAGAAAGAACTACTAAGCTTCTTAAGGTTTTCACAGGTTGTGGGTTATTTTTTTGACGTAACTCCCACAATAGATAATTGACCACTGTAAATGCATTTGTCAAGGAAATTAGGAAAATGAACACAAGTACTGTAGATGTCCATCCTGCTTAGATCTTGTTGTTCATTACATTTTCCAACATTCAGCCTACCCCCACACATCAGTGTGGTGTCTGCTGTAACCAGCCTCCTTCATATGTTTGTCCAATCACACATTTTCTCAGGACAGAAAAAAAAATATAAACTAAGAACATTTATCCAAGTTGCTAAAACTCTAAATTTAAGACTGTGAGGCAGAATTGTTCATATAAATAAATCTGTCACAATTCTTAAACTTTGATCCTGAAGTTAAACAAAAAAGGCTAACAGTAATTTTATCCAATTGAGATCAATTTATCCAATCTAAAGTGCAACAATTTACAACAGAAAAAAAAAACACTTGACAGCTATAACATATGTGCTATTGGTAGTGTGTACTGGGGTCAACAACCTGTGAGGCTTTTTTGTCTGGTCATTTTCTAACTTCCAGAAGTGCCAGACCTTTGTGACACACTTCCCTAACAAGATAACTAACTAACTAACCAGATCTAGATCTGTTCATATTAAAAGGTTATTTAAACACTTGTAGTATCCATCTTTTTGTACACTCAGGTAAGACAAAACAGTACTGTAAGTGATAGATAGCCAGGAACGTGTGTATATCATTTACATTAATGCAAAGACAACATTATCACAGCTGAGAAAACTTCTCAGACAGCTATAAGCTAATGTGCACCCATCAACATTTCAATGTTTTGGTGAATTAACAAATATAGCTGACCTTTACATGACCATAACTCTGTGTTTTATTTTATCAATCCATTTACACAAAAAATAACTTATTATCCCTGATTCAGGGGTTCTAAAACTGCCAAAACAATGGAGATCGCAGAATCCATATTAATGCTGTCTGAAAAGGATTGTGTACATTTCAGATTCTTGAACTGACAAATACTCCAAAGTAAAACCCATACAACTTACAGAACTGTTTATAACTCTCCTCTACTGACAGTCTGTCAAAGGGTGTTTACAGAAGACAGCAGACATAAAGGCAGAGGTATAGACAGATCTAGAGTCAGCTCCTAAATGCTAGCCCCTAACCAAGCTCACCACTCTACCCCTCTCACCTCACACCAAGCATATTTTGGAGCAAAAACACACCATTGAATCGAGACAAGGCAACCCTTGTTCAAGGCCACCAAACCTCATCTGGACGGCCAGCAGGGAAGCCACTGTATACGTGTGTTTGGATGTCTGAGCACATTTACAGTATACAGTAGTCATCAGACTAGATTAAAATGATTTTCCTTTTCCTTCTAGCAGCAGGCTGTGGAGGCCAGTTCCACAGTCATTATTTGTTGCCTTCTAACTCACTCCAGCCGATCTGCAGGGATGAAGACGGCACATAGCCATTTTTCGCAAAACAACTCGCATGCAAAATCTGTCGGGCAAACCAGAGTCAATCGGCGCAAACCTGCCTCGACAGCACATCTGTGTCTCCATGTGAAGTGAAGTGTTTGGAAGGGTAGCACAAAGGCTGAGTGCAAGGATCAGATAGTTTGCTTCCACCATCAATACTTTGTGCTTGGCAGCCAGCCTCTTGTCATTCCCCCTTTTTTTCCTCACCCTTCTCAGCCAATCTTTCAACACTTGCTTTGCAACCCTCTCACCCTTTCTGTCATGTTGCTACGCCATAAAAGTATTTATCCCCCACTCCTATACCCCATGCACATACAGAGTCAGATTTATAACTAACCAATTTAATTGTTTAAGCGTTAAATTTGACCTCATTTGCCTCTTATTTCAGTCTAACACTAGTGTTAGTGATATAGAGTAGTTTAGCAGTACTGTTAAACTACTCTGTCTGGTGTGGATATGACTTCCATCTGTTTTCCATAGTAACTTCTGAAGGAAAATATCCTTTCACTAAGACTGCAGCTCCACCTCTGGCAGCACAGCTAAAACTAAAAAATATCAAAGATATGCACCTCAGGCTAGACTTCATGCTTTCACAAATTTTACAACTTTTAATACCCCAAAAAAAGGAAAACATGCCAGTATTTTATCTTTAGTGAAATATTGCAACCAGCCAAGTACCACATAATGCTAATTTTAAATCAGTCTGTAACTTCAAAAAAATTTCGCATCAGCTCAATTCTTTTTTTGCATATCTACCAATTAGTTTAGGATTCATTAAATTGTTGAGTTTTTTTAAACAAATTTGAATTCATTCCAAAAGAAAGTTATAACAGGCACATTTGACAAATGCACCAATGCTGTTTCAGGATATCTCGTCTAAGCAAAGAGAAAATGTTTGGATGCTTGATTTAAAATCAAAATATGTTTCGATTACATGAATCAATCTTTACTTATGCAATTGAATACAGATTTAAGAAATATTTTACTTGATTTGAAATGGTTTATTTCAAGCAATCAAAGCAAGAATAATGCACAAAACAATACAATCAGCAGTTATACATTCATACAAAGACGTATCAAACTTAGGATAATTAGAAAATAAATCTAATTTATATAATATTTAGCTCACATGATTAATATTATGAGGGTCAACAAAACACAAGACATGTATTTTTCAGAGAATTACTGCTATGGCATTCTATCGCTTAACAGTGGTGCAGTGGTTAGCACTCTTGCCTCACAGCAAGAAGACAAGAAGGCTCCTGGTTCAAATCCCGGCAGGGGGACCTGAAACAGAACATCAATGAGGAACCTTTCTGTGTGGAGTTTGCATGTTCTCCCTGTGTATGCGTGGGTTTCCTCCCGAGACTCCGGCTTCCTCCCACCATCCAAAAACATGCTTCATAGGTTAATTGATTATTCTAAATTGCCCCTCGGTGTGAATGTAAGTGTGCTTGGGTGTGTGATATGCGGTCCTGCAACCTGTCCATGAGGGGCCAGGATATGCTCCAGCAGCCCCTTGACCCCAAAAGGGACAAAACGGGTTTAATGGATGATGAATGAGCATGCTATTGCATTCAAAAGGATTAGTAAATAATTAGTATAATGTATAATTTGTTTAGTTTTCCTGATACAGTTTGACCAATCTGCAAAACAAATGTTAACATTGGTACTGGTACTAAAAAAACATGCTGCATCCATGTAAGAAAACCCTCCATTATCTTACATTAGGATATATTAAGCATGGACTTCATTCAAAGTGAGATAGCTTTGCCGGCTGGGACAGGTTGCATGTCTCCCTGGAAAACTATGTGCGTCAGTAAGAGAATGTGGGCCCTCCCTCGAATAGATTTCAGAGCACATGTTTTTGCTTAAAAACCTTTTTTGTTGCTTCCTCTCCCACCAGTAGGACACAGATAGCTTGTGTGCTGATGAGCAGATGAGTATGCTTTGCATCCTTAGTCAAAGATAGTGAACGACAGTATAACTTTGAGACTTTTTCTATTACTAAAAAAACGACCCAAAACAAACGAGTGTTTGTGTCATTTAACTTTTTTGTAACAAAGAAAAATGAAAAAGTGCTAGGGAAGCCATCAAAAACCATAAAGCGCTGTGAAGTGTTGCTGCTTTTTTTAGATTTGCTATTTAAAGCTGTTGTTATCTTGTATACAGAGAGTGCTTGTCAGATGCACATGACTAAAAAAAAAAACAACTCCCTCAAATACCCATTTAGCTGAGGTCCTGGCTAAAACACAAACACATTCTTTTCAAACACAAGCAGAGCTACAGTCAATAAGAAGGAAAATGGAAGTAAAAGCCTAAAAATATGAGAAGTCTTAACTGCATCTCATTTTGTGCAGACATTTCTCACTACAACTGCAAGGACGTCATAGAACAGTGAATCAAGACATCACGTCATCTTTCTCACATATGAGAAAACGTGCATACAGCCATGCAGTAGAGCCAATACTATTTTCTAGCCTCCTGATCAACAGAGTGCCTGTCTTACCTCTGGCTTGGCAGGCTGCACCAGCCTCCTTCATAAATACTGCACAACCAACGCTTGATGAAAACCCCCACTTTTTCTCAGGTACAACTGCACTCTGGAGAGGTTCATTATCTACAGTAAGGATAAACTGTACTGCCAAACCATGTGCATCTCTGTCAAAGACAGACTGAGGTAACAGATGAGTGTAAAAAAATTGAACTCAACAAAACGAATTCTTCTCTAAACAAAAATGTATCAACACGGATATTTATGTTGACTTGTTGTAATTATAAAACAAAGTTACATGACAGAATTTTTTAAAAACCCACTCTGATAAAAATGTGCATTTTTAACATCTTCTTATACATATATATAGAAAATCAAACTTAAAATTGCATTGTGTTATTGAAATTATTGTGAATCAGGAGCACACAAAAAATGCTGTTTGAAAAAAGATTGTATTTGTTATGTTGAAATTACACTCAGCAGGCCACAAGCTCCCTACTCCTTTCCAATCCCATGCATCCATTAGTAGAAGACTATGATCAATGTACATTTTTGTTTTCCTTGTATGAGCTGACGTCTGGTGCAAAACTGTACAATTCCAATATCGCTCACCATTTTTGTTTCACCGGTAATCCTAGGTTGGGGGTGTGAAGGGCTGTAAACTGACAGTTATGAGTGACAGGAAGAGGTGGCGCGATTGCTTCGCACCACAACTCAGAGGTAAATTTCTAACTACTGCTACTCAGCTGAAATGATGTCTTAAAAAATGACAGTTTTCTGATAAGGGCTAAGAACGACATAATCACAATTTAAAAAGTACTAGAAATGATGTGAATCTTAAAATGACAAGTTTCTGTCATGTTTAACGCAGCAAATTCTTGTGCTGTAATAAGCATGCCTGCCGCAAGGAGTTTTGTGCAATAATGAAGACGATGAAGAGCTTGAGAAATGACGAAGTACTTTCTCAATGACTGACACCAAATTGACCCCAGAAAAACAGTTATGGACATCAAAGCCTTTTGATAATGTTAAACTTTTGCTCTAAATCCTAAATAAGATTTAGGATTTAGTCAAACATAAAGCAGATAAACATGGTGGCCAATTTAACCTCTTAAAAACAAGACTTAAACATAGAAACCATTCAATCATCATTCCTATACGGACAAAACCGGCAGGGCAGTAGCTTTTGGGGAGTTAAATGTACTGTCTCCAGTGCTTCAGTTCGAAAGACTTATCAATCAACTATGTGCATCCTTCAGGATCTGTTAGTATCCTAAAGTATGCTAATTTTCTAGTAGACTAGAATGCTGATTGAGTACATTAGATCGTGTTTCAGTCCAGCACCGGTAGAATCGGATGCAAAAACAAAAGGAAAAAGAAAACAAATCTACAGTTTGTAATTTGCTTTGATCATTTCATTTGGAACTTATAAAAGTTAGACATCCTAAGCAGGATTGTGCCCCCTGTTTTGGCTTGTTATTTCAGCTATTTTTTTTTATTTGTTTTGGTTATGCCATGTTCTGTTTTCAGGTTTGTGTGTTCTCACTGTCACAGTCACTCTTGGTTTAAGTTTTCAATTATCCACAGCTGTCTTGATTTAAGTATGTCCTCGAAAAAAGTAAAGATGCTGGTTTTGAATTAATCCTTGTTAGGTCATCTACATTGCCACCTTTATTGTTTCTCTCCTTGTTTTTTTTCACATTTTGAGTTAAGTTATCCAAACTTTAAGTGAAGCTTTGGTGCTCACTCACTCTACATGCCACTCATCCACTCATCAATTAAGCTTTCACGTTAAATCGGGGTCTTTTTTTCTATATATCCTGTCTTATTTAGTGCTGATTATCAGAATCAGGTGTGTTTGGCCCATAAGGAGCTTCAACGGCAGGTTGGTTGGAAAACATATTGGACACCCCTGTTCTAAAGCAATAGCAAAATTACCTTCTTTTTCTTCTCAGCCAATCACAATCATATTTCTGCTTTTAAACTCATGGACATTTATCTCTGTACATTCTAGATGATTTCGCCAGCCCCCCAACACCCAATTCTCCACCTGGACCAATACTATGTTGTGGACCTGCCTCAACCACCATCAGTGTATCAGTGTACCAGCTTATCCCAGCAGGATATAGATGTCATCTGTCCAGAGGCTAACCACCAGAAGATTATGGACTATTTCATGGACATTTTTGTAACACAAATAAATCTTTATTATTTGCATTCATAAAATTTCTCCTTATTGAATTTCCAGCCATCAAGCCTTGTCTTACACTTTGGGTCCTTCAGCTTCATTTCCTAACATATTGTGTACCCTACATACAATCAAGCTCTTACATAACAAATGTTTATTGTAATGAACAATGCGGCTTTTTTAAACGAATTCTTTAACTAAAGGGTATCCTACATGTGTCTGTACTCCACAACATCATTCTCTCTGTTCAGTTCAGTGGTGACAAATGAAGAGGATGAGCTGCAGGACATGCTGTCCTTAGCATCAGGTCAGCTGATTGTGTTTTTTTTTTCTTTTTAAGTTTTGAAGTTCAATTTGTCATCATGCCTGAAATGGGCATGATGAAGCAGAATGGGTAATGGAGCTCCTCTAATAGTACAGATAGTGCACTAACTCAGCGTTCCCTAGATACCAATTAGCAATGAACAACCAAGCTGATGGGTGAACAGCTCCAGCTTCCAGATGAGAGACTAAAACTTGGGACACTTTATGATCCCACGTCAGAATATACTTTGAAATGTGCATGTTTTCTGTTCTAATGGGAGTTTTGGCAGCTCACCATAACATCAAATAATGTGCCTCTTGCTATAAATTTTGCATCACGTCTTGTTTACAGCACTTCTAAAATTCAAAAAAATCAATCTCAGAACAAAAAAATCCAGCTTTACAATAAACTATCTTAAAAACTGAATTGGGAAACAAACTCAATGACTAGCCCTGCAGTCACATGTAAACTTTTCCTGCTATTTTCAATAGTTTCCTTGCTATGCAGATCCCCACTTATTATGTCACTGTAGTGATCAGCTAAAATTAGTAAAACACTTTGAAATAAAACCAACCAACCTGCATATCATCTTACCCATTAAACCTTAGATGTCTGGATATGGAGATCATGTCTATTTTGCGTCCATCAGTCAGAGAGCAATTATGAACATCTGCATAAAGTGCCAACCAGGTCTGTTGTTTGGATGTCTGCACATGACTTCTCTTGGACGTCAGTATGAAGTTTAACATTTGAAGGTCTGATTAGGTTATTTGTTTGAAAGTCATGAAGATATATAAAACAAGTACAGGAAATGGACATGGATTTCTTAAAAAATTCAAATTACATTACATTAAATACTACTTGTTATTATGTATTGGTGTAGTGAGTACTTTAACTTTTGGTATTTTATATTGTTAATATTTCTCTACGGATTGATAAAAAATACATTTTGGCGTAACTGGTTGTGATTTGAACCAGTGCTACTCTAACTGGTTGAGGCAATATGCAATCATAGCCCAACCAGCCATTTCTCCACTGCAAATACTTAAACTTTGCAGTTCTGAAGTTGTTTCCACTTCTGATCAATTTTGTGTGAAACAATATCCACATAATAACACATCCAGGTATAAATACAACTTTGAAAAGTCCACAAATATTACTGAGTACTGTATTGACTCTACCAGCTCTGTGCATTCAGTTGACCAGGTAAAATGTGGGAATTCACTTTTTTACTGTTCTTACAGTTTTGGTAAACATGTCAGCTTCCCAAGACTAGATCATAAATGGATCTGTCTCCTTCTAACACCTTAATAAAGTGAAATAAAGAGTTTGAAAAAAATTGCTCGACCTTGTATATACCATGAATGTCTATCAGTGTCTTTGCTTATTACTATTACACTTCCTGTACCTTGTGAAAAAAAAGTGTCAGCTGGGATATGATCCCATTCCCATCTAAGTGTTACACTGGACTGCGGCACCAGTCAACGTCAGCATAAACAATGTCTATGAGGGGCTTAAATTTGATGTTGAAAAGACGTGCACAATAACTATCTTTGAACCACAATCAGCCTTTACACTGAGGTTCCATGGATGTTACTACTACATGTTTGGAAGAGGTCAGGAAAGAGCTCATCATCTTGAGTAACAGTCTCCACTTTGGAGAACCATTATGGGAAGTCCAGCAAGACTAACAATATATGTTACTTGGATGTGTTCTTAAGTTACACAATAGAAAGTAAAACTAGAGGAAAAAGGCAGCATGTAAGAAGCTAACGCAGTATACTAATCTGAAATGGACCCATCTTTAAAGTACAGATCTGTAAGTCCAGTAAATCAAACACATTGCACACTACTCTTAATTGGGAAAATATGATGCATTTGTTAAAAATAAATATTTAAGAAATATTGTTTAGCTAAAAGATTCTTGACACAACAATGTCGGCTACATATTTTTATATGAAACCATCCTCTTTTCCCTCAAGTGACAATTTCAGCTTTGTAACTAATGCTCCCACTTTATTATGGCATTATGTCCAATTCCAAACTAGGCTTGAGAGCATATTAAAATATGACAAAGAAACGTCAGAGGACTGATGAGTTTTAATTCATAAATGTGGAGCTAAAATGGAAATAAACAATAAAAGGTTTTAAACTGTAATTACAGAGTTTATGCTTTGCTTGAAAAACATGTAAAACATCATCTCTCTTTTTTAAATTAGACTGGTTCTTTTATTCTTTTTTTAAGAACATATTTACCTTTACCTGCTGTCCAGGGAGAAAATCTTACAAAATAATATCTTGCTTTTAAGTACTTTTTATCAGAGCGAAATTATCTGCTTATAGAACAAGAGCCCTTTTCTCTAAGAATGCATATTTAACTTTACAATTAGATGATCCTAAATTTAACAGATGCATCTTCCTTATTTATGTTTTTACATATGCATTCAGTGGTAACATAATTCACATTTCCCTGTGTGTGGTTTTATACTTTTCCATCTTCTGTGTATCCTCCATACAATTATTCTATTGTGTATCAATGTTTAATTATAAAATAAAAAAACCTTAAACAACATTGCTGCTTGAAAAACCTCTCCTGGGAATAGCACTGGTTTTGATGGTGAGAAAAAAGATTTCAAAAAATGTCTAACAAAAATCAAAGTGGAAGAGGAAATGTAAAAATTTGACAAACCCATTATAGCAGAGCCAGCTAGGTTGATATTTCAGACACATCGTGCAGTTTTTGGTACAAGCACCAAGTTTGGAATGGATGTACCTTGGGATCCCCTCTTTCAGGAAAGCACATTAACCACAAGAATAATCCAAATTGGCGGCCATTTGTAAAGATGGCGGCTATACACTCAATTGATACAAAAATATTCAATATCTTTTTGCACCAGTCTCAACAATGTGAGCCATTCTTGCACAAAATTCAGTCTTTAAACTTGAGGGGTACCAACAGAATATTATTATATGTATATTATATATATTATTTAAAATATTGTATCTTCTCATGGCTGACATGCTTTTACGAAAGAGGGGATCCTAAGGTACATCCAAACCAAATTTGGTACATGTACCACAAAATCCACAAAATTGTGTTTTTAACATGTTCTTAAAGCATTTTTCTCATGAAGGATGACACACATATGAAAGAATTTTGTTGCACCACTAATGTTAGATTGGGGTTGTGAGGGGCTGAGTGTAAAGAAAGAGATGATGGGATATAAGTGGAGGCTTACTTCCACACCAACAGTCCCTCCCACAATTTAGAGGCAAATTTCTGATGAACTACTGCTAATCTGCCTAAAATATGTCCTAAAAAGTAACACAGGGTTTTCGGAATTTAGCTAAAAACGACATAATCATAATTAGAAGACAACTGGGAAAACTTTTGAAATAAATCAAAATGTAGTTGGAGGGGGTTTTGAAAAACCAGCTCCACTACTAGTACTAGGCCCAGATTTTGCATCTTTCCATTCACTTCCCATGAAATGCATCATTCATTTAGTCGCACACTGGTGATAACAGAACGGCTGGATATAGACTGGTGTCCCAGAAAATCAGGAACAAGCGTCAGTGGCCTGTGAAGGCCTGTAAAGACCAAACATCAGGGTGACAGCTTTGTTGCTGCTGATGATAACAGATGCCCCGGAATGAGGGAGCAGCCGCACATGCCTCAGAGTGAACAGCCAAAGAGAAGACCGGCCTGCATTTGTTTAGAGGTCATGAGCAGAAACAGAGCAGCAGCTGGTACAGTCCAGGTGTTCAAAGTTGGCCTTACCTGGTCCCGCGGAATGCAGGGCAGCGAAGTCCTGCGGTGGGACTTGCTGTTGCTCTGACTGTGAGCCATCATTTCCGAGGCCGCTATGGAGCTGGACCTCCGTCTCCTCTTGAAGACAGGGATGTCCTCCTCCTTCGCCCCGGTCACAGAGCCACAGCACCCCGTCCCGCTGGTCCCTGAGGCCGGCAGGAGCCGGTCCGCATACCGCGCAAGCAAAACCCCCAGCAGCCCCAGCAGGTAGGCCAGGTGGGGTCTCCAACTGGCCCAGACCCTGCTCAGAGAGACGAGAGAGGCGGTCCGGATGGCGCTAATGAAGACGAGGACGGAGAGTCCCTGTCCGAGCCGAGCGACCAGCAGAGCCCCGCAGCCCAGGCAGCCGAGGACGACCAGGGTTGCGGCTGAGGACAGCAGCTGCTCCTCGGCGCCGCGCAGGAGGGACTGCGCCGCGGCTTCGCCTAGGTGGCACGCCGCTAGCAAAAACGCGGCGCTTCCGATGAGCAGCCCGCAGCGAATCAGACAGAGCCAGAGCCAGAAGAAGGCACATGCGAGAGTCAAGCCGGGAGAGACGCAGTGAGACGCAGTGAAAAGCAGCTCCGCTGCGCTGCCCGCCGCTGACTGAACACGAGAGCCGGAGCTATTTCCGCTGCTGCCGCCTGCATCCCAGTCGACCAATCTGAACAGATGAGCGAGAATAACTGAGATGGAGGCAAGGCAGACTGCAGACGGCACTCTTTGACACGTCCATGTCACAGCGACTCTGAGCCACGACTGGCTCCGTGGGTCCCGGTGCAGCGGGGTGACACATGTCCTCACGTAGCCGTTTCGCTCCAGCACCGCCCCGGGCTGTTTGTCATACGCGCCTCTTGATGAACCTCTGCCGCTGTCTGCATCCACGGCCATCGCCTTCACTCAGGCGGAATGACACGCTGACCGTCCGGGATGCAATAGATGGACTTTCTGCGTCTGCATGTTTTTACCCATGATGCGTGTGAACTCTGCAAATACTGTGCACCAAAGTTTCCATTTCTTGACCAAAAAGATTTTTTATATATATATTTAAAAAAAAAAAACTTTACTGCCAGTTTTCTGGGTCAGAACTTTGTTTTATTTGGTCGAACATTGAGCTGCCTCTGATAGTCAACCAGTGAACCAAAAAAGCAACCTCCGGCGTTTCACACATCTAGGCCAGCTCCTCTCCACGTTCTCTCTCCCGGCCCATCTCTCCTCCTTTCCCCTCCCATTAGACATTATCCTCTTTTTGTGCCGCTCCAGTGATTCCTCCATCACGTTTGAGCCCCGCTCAGTCTGCAGGCAGCAGGCTGCCCTGGATCCGACTCAGTTAGCAGTGAAATCTTGAAAATGTGCATACCAAGATTCTGTGACTAGTCAGGGCGGATGGAGCAACTCATCATAATAGCTGACTGTAGTAATCCAGAAATCATCAAGGGCACAGTAGAAACCTTTGAGCAGGGGCGGACTTGGCAGTTTTAGGGGGCCAAGACAAGTAATATAATGGGGCCCTCTGCAGCAGTTGATTACTATTATTATTATTTTAATCCGTACGTAGGGTAAAAAGTCCATCAAATAAATTCTTCACACCCCATTTTTAGATTACATCAATATCTAGAATCTAAATCTTTTAATATGCAAAAAAATGAAATCACATTTAAATGTTGAACAAATGTATTTAATAAACATTAGGCTATTCTGTTGGAAAAAAATACCCAGACACTTTCTAGTAGGAAAAATTAGGTCCTTCGTTTTTTTGTTGTTGTTTTTTCAGATTTTACTAAGAAACTTAAATGATGTAACGAAACAGTTCACTATGGAGTGGCATCAATTAAAAAAAATGAATATTTTTCAAAATGACACATTTCTTCCCCTCCCATTGCCTTTTGTCTCATTTTCTGTCCCTTTTCTATGGTGGCCGAGAACCGCCATTGCAGCAAAAAAAAAAAGGAGCAAAAAAAGAATAGCAACTGCAAACTAACAAAAATGAAATGCTAATTAAAAAAAAAGGAAATACAAATAAAAAATAAACGCTGCAAATAATAACCGCCATCGCAGCAAAAAAAAAGAAAAAAAAGAAATGCAAACACAAATAAAGCAATGCATCTAAGAAAATGGCTGCAGATAAAAGGAAAGCCTCAACGGAAGTGACATCACCACGAAAGTGACATCACCACGAAAGTGACATCACCACGAAAGTGACATCACCACATGTGGCTGCAGCTAGTAGGTACAAGCTCTGAAACACATTTTTGGACTGGCGGCCAGCAGAGACTTTGCCGCGCGCCAAAGGACAAGTGGAAGACGCAAATTTGCCCGCAAATCGCATTCGGCGTGAACACAGCTTGATTAGTGGTCTTTCTGTACACTGGACTAGGTGTGTCTGCGTGATAGCCAAAGCCAACAATAACCGGACTAAAACCTGTGGCTAAACTAGATAACATCAAAATTACACATAGTAACATTTAACACCAACATTTTCACTTACTTCACGTTCTCGTTTATTTTCCGAATCGTACTCCTGCATTCCTCCTTTTCGCATTGGTGTGTATAGCAAAAGCCAATTCACTTCTGGTGTACCTTCAGCAAACTGATCCCCGATCTGTTGTGGTGTTACTTTCATGGTGGTGTCACTTCCGTGGTGGTGTCACTTAGCTTTCCTTTTATCTGCAGCCATTTTTTTAGATGTGTCAGCTTTTTTGTGTTTGAAGGTTTTTTCCTTTTTGCTGTGATGGTGGTTATTATTTGCAGCACTTACTTTTTATTTGCATTTTCTTTTTTATTGCATTTCATTCTTTTTTTTTTAGTTGCTACTCTTTTTTTGCTCCTTTTTTTTGCTGCAATGGTGGTTCTCGGGCACCATACTTTTCTAAATCTTGACTGTCTTCATCTTGAGTTTCTGTGATTTTATTAATTTTCTTGTTTTGTTTGTCTCCCTGCACAACAGTGTTGTTGTTTAAGTTTATTAGACTTTTGAGAGATATGGTTTTCCTTTTTTTTTTTTTTTTTTGCCTTAACAACATAATAATAATGATCATTTTTATTGTTGCTCAGAAAACTATGATTAATCTTACCGCTTTTTAAAAAAATCCCCCCTAGGAGTTTCTCGTTTCTCTCTGCGCACTTGCTTGCTGTAGATAGAATAGTCCACAGGGACGGGGGAGAAAAAAATATCTTCTTAAGAAGTCTTGTGCCATTTTCAGCGATTTGGGGTTTTTATGACAGAGTTAAACAGTGATGGGCGTGGCCATTGTAGTAGACATTTTTAACTGGTGAACTCGGAGCCCCCTAAGGTGTTGGGTTGGCCCTTTTGTCTAATGGTAAGTCCGCCCCTGCCCGAGAGAACAGTCTAATAGAAAAAGAAAGAACTATCTAAAAGAGATAAGTTTTCTTAACTCAAGAAAATGCTGCATTTTTTCCTTTCACTGTTTTACAGGTTTACTTTAAGTACAGTTCTAACACATCTTTGGTAATCCAAAAGTTCATCTGTTTTTTTTTCAGTTGTTTGAACTTTTTTCTATGTCTCTTTGAGATTGCACAATCTGTGGGCCACAAGCTCCCTGATCTGCTCAATTCTGATGAATTCACTTGCAGACAAATAGATCAATGAACATTTGGCTCCCTCTGTGTTTCAGGATTGATTTTAAAGTTCTTTTAATGGTTTATAAATGTTTTAATGTTCTTGTGCCTTCCTATTTAACCGATCTGCTTTTAAGATATAAACCCTCGTGGAGCCTGCTGTCCTCTGATACTGGCCTCTTGAGGTGAGGACTAAAACAGAGGGTGAGACCTCGTTCCACCATTATGGTCCTCGCCTGTGGAACAGCCTACCGGAGAGCCTCCTGCACTCCTGCATGCCTGAGTCTTTGTGCGTGAGAGGTTTTTAAGAAGAGGCTCAAGACCCATCTTTTCAATCTGGCTTTTACATGATTTTTGTAATTGCTTAATTCTTTTACTCATTATCTATTTATAATTTATTTTCCCTACTTAATAAATTTTTCCTTAGATAAAGACTATTATTATTATTTTATATACTCCCCTTTTTAATTATTATTACATTCATGATATTTAAGGTAATTTTTTTTAATAATTTCTAATACCCTTTTAAAAATGTATTTATTTATATTGTTTCGTAATTACCATTATTGTTACATCTTATTTATTATTATTATTATTATTACTATTCTTATGTTGTTTCCTACTCTAGTGTTTCCTCGTGGGGATCTATTTTTCTGGGGCACTACCAGTTTTGCCTGTAGGGGGTGCTGTTGCTGAGGTGCTCATTCTCATTAGGCTGGCTGGGGTCCCGCTCTGTGGTCTAATAGGCGTAGAGTGGGCCCTGAGCTGCTGTGTTGGGCAGGCGCTGTGGTAATGACCCCCGTGGTCGGGCTGAGCCTTGGCATAAATGGATCCCCATTTTATCGTTTCTGCACAGCAGTACCAAGACTGTTTCTTTAAGCTTCAGTTCTTACGTTTTTGTCCAGGGTTATATTGGGGGAACTGGGTGGATGGAGGGATGAATCTGGTGAGGGAGTGGTGCCAATTGTCCTGTGTTTTCTGTATTAATTAATTTTCATATTTTATGACTTTTATTTGCTTTTATGTAAAGCGCTTTGTGTTTTCGACTGGAATCAAAGATGTCATACAAATAAAGTTTAAGTATGAGTTTGAACGTCTTCTTTTTCCTCGTCTTAACTGGCATCTGGATCAAAACTGGGCAACTGGATAGCTCCAATATATTTTGT
Source organism: Oryzias curvinotus (assembly GCA_023969325.1). Classification (NCBI taxonomy): domain Eukaryota; kingdom Metazoa; phylum Chordata; class Actinopteri; order Beloniformes; family Adrianichthyidae; genus Oryzias; species Oryzias curvinotus. The sequence goes on along the minus strand of CM043718.1, from coordinate 21,331,733 downwards.
GATTTTTGCTGCTCCACTACTCTTATGTTGAGAGGACTGTAAACTAGCAGGAGGGTGTGTAAACAGATGGATGATGGGAAATGGGGACAGGCTTACTCTGCACCAACAGTCCTTCCCACAATTTCTAATGAACTGCCACTCTGCAGAAACTATGTCCTAGAAAACGACAAGTTTTTTTTTATTTAGCCTAAAAACAGCACAATCATAATTAGAAGACAACTGGGAACGTTTTTAAAATAGATTCTCAATACAATCTTATTTTTCCAGTGCAGAGCAATTTGCTTATGCTTTTTAAATGCAATTGTAACTCTTTATTTGTACTTTTCTCCAAACTGGTTGCAAATCTTATCAGAACATTTGTTTGCTCACAGATAGGGCAGAATTCCATATCACCCCATTAAAATGTCTTCATATGGCCCTCTGTCAGTTTTAGTCAGATTTTACATTGTTGTGCACCCTTTGAAAAGTCTGAATGGTAAAATGCCCCATCTTGAAGCCTCTGGCCCGACCAGGTCTATCCACAGCAGAACAAACAGACAAAAGCTGAGAGCAGGTTTTTTTGTCTAAAGAGCAGTTATGTAATCTACTCCTCGAATGGTACATTTATTCTATAACCCGTTTTGTTTTAAACTAAGTATTGCTCAAGACAGGAGAAAGAGAACTGGGTCTTTTTCCAGACAGGAATTTAAGCAAATAATCAGTCTGTTCCAGTAAACTTTGGCTGTGCTTGTAAAGTAAATGTATTTATCAAGACAATTTATAGTTAATGTCCTATTATTGTATTTCACGTTGTTAAAAATAACTTCAGCAGGTATCCGACAAAAACATATAGACTGATCTGAAGTTGTCGTCTTTTGACTTGTTAGATACAGAAGACAATTTGGATAAATGTGTTTGACCCTTTTGGCAGACTTGGCTTATAACTGCATGATTTCCCTTGTAAATATCCATTATAGAATGCAGACTTATTTGCCAAAGTAATGACTTTTTTTTATAATCTTCGTTAAGTCTAGATTAAAAATCCTAAATCACATCATCCTCTCACACAAGTGCAGTAGACTGCACTGCATCATTCTTTATGTGCTATAGCTTTATTTTATACAATAGGATTTAAAAAAAAAATCCAGTGCCATTTAATAATAAATGCAATTTTTTTTTTTTAATCTCTTTCGGATGCATTTTTAATAAAATAAATTAAAATCAACTGCTTGTAAGCAGTCTGCTAAGAAGGCATCAAAAACATCTGTTTGTAGGAATTTGATTTGATTTTTGTTAGAAATGTATGAGAGGTCTCAGCTCTCCCGTTGCTTCATTGAGCAGTGCTGCACACATTGGAGCAGTGCTTTTTCATCTGGTGATATCTGGCATGTTTTTTTTTTTTTTTTTTACAGAAAACTGTATATAACTGTATATACTAGTTGGTAAAAGTGAAGTAGCACCAAAAAAATCATTTAAATTGGCTAAGAAAAACCCAGAGCTTTCTTAATAGTATGGAAAAACATCAGATAATTGATTAAGCATATTCAACATTACCTTTCTTTATTTGAGAATTTGATGGATGAAATAGAAAGAAAGCATTTTAACCCAGGGAGTACGTTTTTTTTTTTTTTGTTCTGTGGTAAAATTGGTTCGTTTGACTATCATAGGGTGTATTCAGACTGGGAAAATCCTTTGTTCATTGGTTATATTTGTTTAAAATAAGATAACCATATTTCCTTATGTTTCTTGTTTTAAGAGATGTAAAGAAAAAGAAAAATCACCAGTGGTTTTAGTAACTATAAGGGTCAGAAATAGTACATTTTCTTTTTTTAAATTCCCGTTTCTTTGTAACAAAAACCAAGCTTGAGTGTTGTATTGCTTTCTTTTTTCGTAATTGTTTTGTGTGAATAAAATAAAACACATTCAATGCGATGAAATGAGTGGATTCAAAAGTTAAACTCAATATATGGAAAATTCTAGAATTTTTCTGTATAGATTTTTGTTCTCTTGTCTGTATCAATACTTTTTTTTAACTTCTTGTTTAAAATAATATTTTGGATTTGCATTTTACTTCAACATGAATGATTTGCTTTTTTTAATTAAATGGACTCTAACCATAGTACAATTTGTGGGTTTTTGCCTGCCATTGAATTAAAGTCATTTCAAAAAAGGTTCTTGTGTGTGAACTAACAACCTAAAATGAATACATTTGACTGCACATTATGGACCGTATGATGTCAGGTAAAAGTATCTTCAGAACAGAAGAATAAAAAAGGCACATTTCCCAAAATATTGGACAGCCTAACTCACAATTGGTCACACTTCTGCTAATTTAGTGGAAGTAGAATCATTTTCTTTGCATTTTTAACATACAGTAAGTAAAGAAAGCTGCTTTAACTCCCTTGAGGGTCTAAAGAGCAGCTGCCTTAACCTTCTACACCTCTACCCAAATAAATTCAAGCACGAACTGGCTTATTATGTATAATTTAAAGGCAGTGAAATCATTTTAGAACATGTTTTATTTTGAATCATTTTAGCACATGGAAACACTGGAGACATGTTGTCTTTGGGATAATGCTTTAAGACACTCTTTTAAAAAATGCATTTTTTTTAGGCTTAATACATTCTCCATCACAAAATATGGCATTCTGGGTTAGCTTGATAATCTGCCATTTGTTCAAATGCCAGTTTTTATGCCAGTTTAAATGGAAGCTGCTTTAGTTTGAACAAATGCGTTCCCCTCGAGTCTGTGCAACTGTGGGGACACAAAAACTAAAGGACATCACAGAAAGAGTCGCTTTCAACCCTATTAAATCCTGAAAAGAAGTAAAGCTTTTCAATATCTTCTGATAAAAAAAAAGGGGAAGTTGAATTTATCTTAGTGAGACAAAAGTATCAATTTCCCATTTGGCCATCTGTTTGGGTTAAGCAAAGGTCAACCCTTAAATATAGCAAAATGGGATATTCCAGATGTCAGGCTTTCAAGCTGCATTTTTTTCATTTTCTAATGCAAGACGAGATCTATAATCGTTTTATTTTGAAGTATTGCTACGTAAATAAACTTAACTAAGCCGACCAAAAATAACCCCTTCATGGGTCCTGACTTGAGTCTTTCAAAACTCTCCATGTAATGAAGTACTTACTTCAAATACATAATTTTGATGTTACAAAGCTAATCATCTGCTTAATGTTTGATAAATATAAGTTTGTTCATGATTTTAAACAACAGAATTGTATTATAGAAAAAATAGAAATGTGATGTGATGTCAGAAAATTTTGTTTGTGCTCAGACCCTTAAAGGATTATCTTTGTGAAAAAGTGTTTTTTGATATCTACCAAAACTTTAGTGCATCACAAATAATATAAGAAGCTTATAGGGTCTAAAAGTTAAGCTTGCTGCGGGAATTCTGCATCCATGTCTGTTTTTATTGTTTAGGTCAGCTACACCTCCGTGTCAAGCTTGTGCAGCATACATCAGATACAGAGATGCTTTATTATTATTTTTTTTTACATCTTTTCTCTTTATTTTAAATGTCTTGTTTTTATTTAATGTATGTATAAACGAACAAGTAAACAAGAATTAATGTCAAATCCTTTCATATTTTAGATACCTAAAGTTCTGCCCACTGTTGTTTCTCCACATCAAAATAATACAAAGAGAACATTATTGGAACATTCTACCACACTGGATCGTCACCTGTCTTTGGTTTTTATTATTTATTATTTATTTATTTTGCATTTGTGTTTGAAATAAAACAAATTAAACTGTAACACTCAATGGTCTGTAATGACTTCATCCTTTTTTGCTTTTTTGTCATCCGCTGTGATGCACTTGGTCAATTTTACATTATAGTAAAATGAAATCTACCCGACTCAATCCAAATTGTATCTTCCAATCAATTATTGATTTATGCCATTTTGAAACCATTTTTTAATGGAATTGATTGAAGTTGGATTGTAGGACTCACTGGTTGGATTAACCGAATAATCGTTACACCATTACTAATTTGAATTAACTGTGTACATGTTACTGAAAAGAACGTTACTCAAAGGGAAAATTAATTACTCAATAAAGCTTATGGGTCTTTTAAAAACTTTAAGCAGGGATGGTAATGTGCAACGCTATGATTAACTCTTCTTGTTTTCTTATCCACAGTGACCTTAAGTGAGTCTGAAGTAAAACCCTGCCTCTTCTGTTTGGATCTTCAGCAGAAAAGCATTCAAATCTTCAATGCATTAAAAGCATTAAAGATTATTAGGCATGTTCATTTTGTAAAAGAACAAAAATTATGTCAAAGTACTTTGGTTTTCTCAAAAAGAAAACTTTCAGCTATAGCTTTAATGTGAAAAGCATCAATGTCTGCTTCCTGAAACAATTTACCATCCAGATAAATGCTTAGACTTTTCATTTAACCAGGCAACTTTCTTTCTCAACAATCACTCTAAAGGCCTTTGTGACAGCTACAAAAGAAATATATTTCTCCTAAAAGTAAAGTCTTTCACTGCTCACTCATCAAAAAATGTGGTCGTTATCTATCTATCTATCTATCTATCTATCTATCTATCTATCTATCTATCTATCTATCTATCTATCTATCTATCTATCTATCTATCTATCTATCTATCTATCTATCTATCTATCTATCTATCTATCTATCTATCTATCTATCTATCTATCTATCTATCTATCTATCTATCTATCTATCTATCCATTTCCCATATAAATAAGCTCATTTTGCATTTGTTCTTTCTGAATAAAATGGAAAAAAGAGGAAATGTCCGTTTATTTGAGTTTATGCAATGCGTTAGCTCTATAGTCTCAATCCTGTGTTCCAGCTCACAGCCCCTCCACTCCTGCTCGCTCAGTGTTTACTGAGCTGTCTACAAACCTCTGAGATCCACTGGGAGACACAACTTATCCCACACATAGAGCAGCTCCTTCCACTGTGCTTCATAAATCCTGTTCAACCAGAGTACATTTGAAGGCTCAGTTGATATGACTGCATTAGTTGTCAGAAGCGGGAGGATGGGATATCTTGCTTCTAATTGTAAACACCAAAACTTACAAGTCATTTTATAACTAAGAGTCACTGTCCCCAAAGACACTGCAAACACTTTCAGACTTCTACAGAACTAGATAATGATCCATCTGAGGAATTTCCTCAATTTGACAACCTTCCCTCACAAGTTGGCATGATCCTTATTGTTAAGATAAGAACACTTATAGCCTTTTGACTTCTGACTTAATCATTAATCTACTTATCACCTGCTGTGTGCTTTGATGCTTCACTGAAACTTTTTTAATTTTATTGTGGTTTTTCAACATCAGGTTTCCTTTTGAGGAATTTAAATGTATAAAGCCAGAATGGACTACAAAAAACTAAAAGCTCAGCTCCAAAAAACTCAGGAAAAGTGCAAATTACATTTTAAAATCTAAGAGGTTACCGCTGTAGGCTTGTGTCCAGATGGTTGCTATTTTATTTCCCAGAATTGGTGCAACAGACATCAGAGGAGGAATTAATGAGCAACACTCCCTGCTGCCTCACCTCTGCCATCACAAAGACTGAATAGGGTCAGCATGAGGCTCACATTGTTATTTTATGTCTGGTATTAAAAAAAATCTTTTAAGTTGCAGATGTTGGGATTGTCTCAGAAGCTTTGTGATCTCTTATACAACTAAACATCTTGAGTCTTTGCCAGTGAAGTAAATGCCATCATGCCGTCATGACACGTTTGACAAATGTTTTTCCTGATGCAGTGTTGTATCTAATCTGTTTTTGTTTTTGTTTTCTGACTTCCACTATGTCTACATTTGTCACATATACATGTGGGAATCACTGCAGCTGTAAAAGCAGCACAACTCTGCTCTTCTGTTCACTTCCTGCCTCTCCTGCTCTCTTGAAAGATTCTCATCACCCCATTTGAGCTGTGGGTTTACATCAACAGAAAGCTGAGGGAGGATGAGAAAGAAAAAACAAAAGAAGAGAACTGAAAAAGGATTTACGTACTGGATAATCACAGGGAATCTTATTACAGAGTGTCACTTTTTGTGACACATCAGCTAGTCTAAACAAGTGGAGAATTCATTCTCAGTCTGCGTGTTTTATTCTGCTTAGGACTTTGTTATTACCAGAGTCAGAGCAACTTGTTTTCCCTGACATTTAAACTGAATGTCGATTGTCTCTCTGAAAATGAAGGAGCTAAACTGTGGATCACATCAACAATGTTAGAAACATAGCTGAACAAGTTGCCATGTCGCTCAGTTTATCTGAACTCCACCTCACTTTCACATGGCACGCTTTCTCTTGAAGAGGTCATCACATAAGCCCATTGTGGGGTCAGAAATTTTACAGATTTCCCTAAAGTATTTCTGTTAGATAATCTCGTATTACTGATGCAAAGCTGACTATTCTGAAAGCACGTTCTCTTCTTGTGAGGCCTGTCTTTGACCACAGCCTTTAACTAGTGAAATATAAGTTAAAACCAGCTGAGAGAAAAAGATATAACAGCAACAAATATGTGTATTTAAGCCCCAGCTTCTTGCTGATGGTTTTGTAGTCCATTCTGGTTTCATGCAGGTCAAAAAACTTTCCCTTAAATCCACTGAAAGCTCTTAAGTCTTTCCTATGTTGAAGAGATTCTATGGACAGGTGTCTTTCTATGGAGCCCATGACTTGACATGGGTAAAAAAATAATGACATCGTTCCTCCGAATTATTATTTTGTCACCATGAAATAATATTGTTTTTCCAGGGAATGATTAAATCATTTTCTCTAAATATGAATTTGTTCAAATGAAGAAAATCCTAAATGCAGACTTTTTCTCTCTGGCATTAACCATAAGTAGTTACTTGTCTGGCAGTCTCTATCCTGGCTATCCCCGATTTTGTGGAAAATGAAGCAACTCTTCTCATCTACTTTATTAGATTTGCCAAGTTTCACCTTGCAAAATGTGTAACTGTTTTCATTAAATCATTTATGCAAATAAACACAAACCAACTCACGTGATAAGTCATTCATAAACACGTATGTGAGCAATTCTTGGATTTACAACAGATACCTTTACATTTATTTCTGTGTGTATCTCATGACAATGCATGGAAGACTCAGAAGATGTATAGCGATTGGATTCATTTATTTGAAAAAGCTCCACAGGAGCATCGGTAATCATGTCTCCATGTCTGGGTGAAGAGCCTCTTCCTGTACGCGCTCCATCCTGCCGCACAAGCTGCTTTCCCCAGTTACTTCCTTGTCTTTGTGACCTACATTAATTCAAGAGGGGAAAAATAAAAACAAGAATCAAACTAGAGGATCTATTTATTATTTTCTCGATGAAAATAAGAAAAGTATGATAAAATTTAGGAGGCCCGGGCTGGCTGCATCCCCATACCGCAGCGGCTCTCCGTCTGCCGGCCAGCTGCCCGGATGGCGGCATAACAAGCAAATGAGTTCTGCTGCCTAGCATAGCAGTGGAGCTTGCTGTGCCGCTCCAGGGGCAGACAGCGGCTCTCTGTCTGTCATCCAGCTAGCCCGCGGGTGTAGTGATCACCTTGCTATAGTCAATGGAAACATCAATGATGCAATGGCAAAATATATTTTATTATTGCTTCAAACCAGTTATCTGGTTTACAATAAAGATGTCACCAGAAGCATTTAAGTTTATTTCTGGTTGACAATACGAGGTGTGTAGAAGGTCACAATTATTTTGTGGGAACAAATTATTATTATTATTTTTTTTACCCATGTCAGGTCACGGGCTCTGTACTTTTCAACGATTGATTAGTTCAAACAGGTTTCTTCAATTCAGGTGACAGATGACTGGCCTGTGTAAGCCAGAACTCTTAATGGTTACAAAGGGGAACAAATACTTGTTTCCATCAATGAAATTCAAATACATTTATATAAAAAATTATTTTAGTTATTTACTCCACTGTATAGTCTGATCACATCAATTATTTAACCATATAATTCAAATATTTGTGGCAGCTAATTCCATTCAAGTGACAATCAAAGCCTGTATATCAGCTCCTTGAGGCTCAAATCATGGAAAATATTTACCCCAAAAAAGAGATGGAAAACGATCAGTGAGAATGCTTTTTGGATCAATAATCCTTCCTTTGAAGGCCACCAGTTACCATTTATAACATTTAGATGAAATACCTACCATGTTTCAGGCTGAAATACAAGCCAAGAATCAGAGGTTTCCTCCAATTCTGTCCCAGTAAATGAAACAACAAACATGTGAGCACAGAGAAAATCCTGGCAACGTTTGAACTGGTATTTGGATTTTTGGAGACAGTAGCATTTTAGTACCAGATGCTGGTAGGACATTTTTCTTTGGAAAACAGAATCACACATAGAATAGGTACCTCTGTGTGCAATTGATTAAAGGAATTTCAAAAATGTGTCTGTAGTTATGAACATTTGGAAAATAATGTATATAAATTACAAATGAATAGCATTACTTATGCATTTTATTTATAAATAAAAGAAGAAATTTGCAATTTAAAAAAAGAAAATTCCATGTGCTTGTGCAATTTCAAGCTTTTTTTCAGTCAAGATTCATCCACCAAGATGGAAAGAATCCAATAATACTCCCATTAGTATCATCACCAGCTGTGTGGATGCAGCTGAAACAAAGCTTGTGGGTTGGGCTTTTATATCAATATGTCTTGAGTGTTAAAACTCAATGGAAAACTCTCTCATGCAGGCAGCTTCCCTAGCAGGCCTGTATTGATGTCATAAGTGACCCAATTTCTAGGCTTCCCATTGGTTCATTCAGTGTGACACCACTCTCTCGTCTGACGTACAATCAGAAAACTCACGTCAGTGTAGTAAGTGGTCTGATCTGTCTCATCTTCTCTCACACAGATCTTTGAATGTTTTTTTGCACTGCTCTGTGTCTCTAATGCTGCAGTGAAGGGAAACACCCAGTGAGCTATTTGGTGATTGGCTGAGACAAATACAGCCAGTGATGCGTGGAGCTGTCAGGAACAGGAATGGAAGTCATGTGTTTGTGTGTGGCAGTGGTCAGCATTTTTCGACATCCTGCGTGATGAAGAGTAGTCGCACACGAGCTCATGGGGATAAATTCATGCATCGTTCCTGAGGAAAGGGGGCCTTTGCTCATCCCAGCTGGTGCATCAGCGATGCACGTTTAAATCCATTAAACCAGCAGGTCTGCTTATTGCCTTTGTTTGTGTTTTCTCTTTCTAATTTAATTTGGCACACCAATTTATCTAGAGCACATTCATTCTTTTATAGGATTTTGATAGTTTCCAAGCTAATTTTAAATACTCTATTCAAAAAATGTTAATTAAATGACTAGGCTTTAACACATTTAAAAATAAACAAAGTATGGAGCAGCAGTAATGACCAAATAGTTATTAATTACATTCCTTAAAACAGAATTTAATGGTTTTGTAAAGATAATAAAAAGCAGATAAAACAAAATTAGGACTTCATTTAATTCTTAAAATTCACAATTCTTTAACATCTAAAATCTATTTATAACACAGCAAGCCAGCGCATGACATATTTCTTTCAATGAAAAAAACTTTTAGGGAGTTTTGACAGTATGTCGGAGACGTTTATGGCAAATCTCACAAAGAGACTTTGTGCCAAAGCCAAAGCATTTAAATGCACCAGAAATATAGCAAACATGATCAATGAGATCTGCAGAGCAGGTCATTGTTTTTTTGCCAGCTGAACTGGCAAAATCTCAGTTTTCTGTCATACCTCACTCTTTTAAATAATGAAGTATAGCACTTTTGTCACTTTTGTCATTAATCTTGCATTTCATGGCAAATGGAGGAGATATTTCATTTTTAGAATGAATGGAATAAGGCCTAAGCAATTAAAACCTTCAGTGAGACATGCTGACAGTAGAAAACATTAACCTTCTTTATCCAGTTCCTGGAAACAAAAATAAATAAATAAAGGTCAACATTGCAAAACTACCAGCTGCCTCTGACTTAAAAGGCCCAAGTCTGTTCTGCTCTGCTTTGTGCAGCCTCTAATGAGCCTTGTTCAGGGTCAACAGATTGTTTTCCAAACTCTGTTTTGTAAATACAATAAAATGTTAAGGGGCTTCTTCAACTAAATTTGTATTGACATTGGCTGGGCTCTGTCCCAGTTTTCACAGTCCACCAGCCCATCATGCAAACAATGAATTATTTCACTGACAGTAAACTTTTGAGGCAGCTTCCGCCAGTCCTCAGCTGACTATCTGCCAGGTCATGGAGAGGTAAGGGAAACCCGCTCCACATTTTAAACGGGCTGGACACTGACTTATGCATAAAAACAGTTTAAGCTTTGGTTGAAAGAAAAAAATAAAAAAAATAAAGATGATCAGTTTGTGAAAGGGGAGCCAGGATTAGATGTTATTCCAAGTCTGATTCATATTGTTCTGCATCCTGCTTTTTTAAATGATCTGACCAGTCATTTATGACCAGCAGTGTGAGTTTTAGCAGTAAAATCACTGTTAGCTTTAGGCACATCATTAACCTGTTTTCATGATCCCCAATTCATTCCACAAATGCATGTTCCTAAAGGTGACAACATTTAAAAAGGGAAGAAAACAGGCTTTTAAACTGTTAAAGTGACATCTCTAAGAAGTGATTTTGTAAAAAAGACACAACCTACCAAACTTTAACACTCTTATTTTATGACGAAATTGATTGACTAACACAAAAAAGAGTTTTTAAACTGACCTCTACTTCAGATACACGGCAACTGAGCAGATATTTATTTCACTTTGGGAAATAATATAACTTTAGTTTGTTCAGCTGGCATGCCGATTTTCTCCAAACATGGTGCAAGCACATGTTAAATATATTAATAAGAATTGTCCTTTATATCTCAAAATGTCTCCACATAGATCCTGCGGAAAGAGCTAAAGTGTGTCCAAAATATTTAACACAAAAGGTGGATGTTGTTCATATTCATCCACATGATGGCACTATTATTGTCATTATAAACTTCCACCAAAAATCATATTCAAAAGTAAAGAATTAAACAAAGAACTTTGAATTGTCATAACATTTTCTGATTGATTAAATTCAATATAGCACATGACAATATATACAAATATTATTATGCAAATTAGAGAAATTCAAAGATAATGAAACTGTATGAGATTCTCATAGTCAAGAATAATCCTCCTTGTATATGAGAAAAAGAAACAGAACTGCTTAAAACCTGTCCCAGTAGTTTACTTATAATATGTCCGTGTCAGATATTATCATACCAAAACATGTCCTTTACTTTATTGTTAATAATCTCTTCTCATTAGAGTTGAGCAGAACATCTAAAGAAGGCATTTTTGCTCCTTTGGCAGTATTTTGACTTGGCCACTAGTTGGTGCTACAAGACAGAGAGAAATGTGATAATACAGCTCTGGGGGAGACTGCTATCAATAAATAGAAGCAGTTCCATAATCTAACATGACAAACAGATGTTGGGCTTTATGAAAAATGTGTTCTGTATGTTTAAAATGAGCTCTCAATTGAAATAAATAATGTCTTAATCGAAAGTGTTACAGAAATCAAATTCTTAGGGGTTTTTATCGATGACAAACTAAGTTGGAAGCCACACATCAGACACATACAAACTAAAGTCTCAAAAAGTATTTCAATCGTAAATAAATCTAAACATATATTAGAATACAACAGTAGATATTTATTGTACTGCTCCTTAATATTACCATATTTCACCTACTGTATAGAAATCTGGGGGAATAATTATAAGAGTTCACTACATCCTCTCTTTTTACTTCAAAAACGAGCCATCAGAATTGTACATAAAGCCGGATATCTTGATCATACAAACAATCTATTTTATCAATCAAGACTTTTAAAACTGCATGACCTTGTGGATTTTTACACTGCGCAACTTTTATACAGAGCCAGTTGGAAATCGTTACCATTCAATATCCAAAAACAGTTCTTAGAAAATGAAGGAGGCTACAAACTGAGGGGATGTAGGAACTTCAAGATCAAACTGATAAGAACCACTAAGAAAAGTTTCTGTGTGTCGGTGTGTGGCACTAAACTTTGGAACGGTTTAAGTAATGAGCTCAAAAAATGTTCAAATATTCAAAAATTCAAGAAAATGTATAAAGAAACTCTTATATCAGGATATGAAGATAAGAGGATTTAAGGATCAACAGGTGGTGAATAATTCCAAATACATGTGTGAACTTGATTGTGGTGAAATAATCAAAGCTCTTTTAATTACAACCAATGAGTGTTATATTGTAATGTGCAATAATGATTACTGAAAGGGTTGAATTACAACCAATAAGCTCTAGTTTTTGTTTACTTGATCTGCAATGTGTAACAATAATTACTGGTTTAATGTGATAATGTGTTCTAAAGATAATCAATTATTATTACATATCGGTATCGTTACTGTTTACTGAAATCATGAATGAATGTTTTCTGAAGATCATCAATCATTACTAGGCACTGGATTTTGTTACTTCAAGAGAATCTATCAGATCAGAACCGGAGTTAAAACACTGTAAAACTATCAAATGAATTAACTCAGTAGGGGTGGGATTATATAAGCTTGCTTCTTCCCACTCCTTTTCAAGCAATAAATCAAACTCTACTTATACTTCAGTTAATGATCACTGTATTTAATTAAGCAAATGTGATTTAAGTGACATTTTTGTTTTGTTTTCTGTCTTTTTAATCTATGCATTTCATCATTTATGTAATGAGTTTGATAAATATGTGTAATTTCTTTATTGCTTTGACTACAATGCTTGAAATAAATCAATAAATCAAATCAAATCAAATCAAAAATCAAACACTAAATGCACAATTGCAAAAGCAGGTATTATCAAATGTACGTAGACTGTGTATGAAACATTGACAAAAAAGAAAACTAAGTGAACCAAACATTTAGAGAAATATCGCATAAAAAGAGAAATACACCATCAGAAGAAAATTCATAACAACAGATAGTTTACGTATAGAAAAAGTGTAAGAAAAAATGTACACTTTCACGCATACATTAAATGGTGTTACCACTGTTTATATCAAAGATGGTTTTCCTGTCACTAAGAGGCAAAAAAACGTTTTGATTTTTGACAGTCTATGTCTGTTTGCTTGCTTGATTTGATTGTTGCTGCACACATAGACATAATTGTTGGTACTCTGCGGTTAATAAAAGGAAAACCCACATTGGTTGAAGAAAAAATTGAATCAGACAAGCATGAAAATAAATAATAATTGTAAAAATGTAACTGGTTAAAGTTGTTTTTTTTTTCAACCACGCTTTAACAGAGCAATTTACATATATAAAATCATGAAACAGGCTGGTGCTCCTAAAAAAGACCAACAAAGAACATGCTAATCCAAGATATCTTCACTAATGGGACCACCTCAAGCAGCTTGTTTTTCCTGTGACAACAGTTAGGAAATTTAGGACCCATAGGACTGTAGCCAACTTCCTTAGATGTGGCCACAGGAGAATAATTGATGACAAATAAAAGAAACAGATCATGTAAATAGTAACAGATCCCAGAAAAACTTCTACAAAGACTAAAGGTAAACTTCCACTTTAAATTCAAGAAATATCATTGACAAATCATCAGTCAAACTGGAATTTGCCAAAAATGTTGACTAGCCCCAAAGCTACACGGGAGAATGTCCTATGGACAGATGAGACAAAAACTGAACTTTCCACAGAGAGACAATAGCTCTATGTTCACAGACGGACAAATTAAATATCAAGAAAAGAACACTGTGTCTACAGTGAAACATGGAGGAGACTGTTGGGTTCTGGGGCTGCTTCGCTGCATCATGCACAGGGTGTTTTGAGTTTGTGCAAGGTACAAGGAAATCCTCAAACTATCATAAGATTTGAGAAAGAAATATGTTCGTCTGTGTCAATGACACAAAACACAGCATAAAACGCCCAAGAATAGCTAAAAGGGAAACATTAAACCATTCTAAAGTGGCCTTCGATGAGCCCTGACCTTAATTCTATGGAGGATCTTTGGAACATGGAGTGGACCAAAATACCTATCACTAAGTGCAGGAGTTTCATTGACCATACCAGGAACTGATTGTTTGCAGTGCCTTAAAATGTTGTGCATTAAAATATTAAGTTAAGGGTACCATCATCTTTGTCAAGGTCTGTTTCATAATTTCATTTTTGTAAATAATTCTGTAGAGCATTGGTTGAAAAGTAATGTCTGACTTTGGTCAAATGTCATCAAATTTTTTCTTTTTTTCTTTTTCTTTTTCTTCTTTTTTTACTTTTGTCATTCAAATGATTAATTTGTCCATTGTGAGTTTTTCTTCCACTAACCAATGGATTGAAGGTGTGTCCAAACTTTTGGTCTGTACTGAATATTATGTGTCACAATACTTTCTAACATTGTAACATTGAGCAATTTTTCAATCCTAAATGGTAACTGTTAAGAAACTGTTTCTGTAGAAACAAATAGAAAGTCTTTCAGCCTCACCGAGTCAACTACTGTTTTCTTTCTTTAACATGTCTGTGGGCTTGGTGGACGGATCAGTAACCCCCCACATCGCCCTCAGTGTTCTTCAACACTAGCTTGATGTTTGCCTCTGTTAACAGACTCATGTGAGTATTAAAAGCCCTCAGAAAAACAGACAAACAAGCATGGTTGGAAATGTTTACACCATCAATCCCCAGATCAAGGGATTTGATAACCACAGCCATCTTCATCCGGCCTTTATTAAGCACCGCTGAAGCAGGTGGCTGACACAGAGCTTCTAATTGCTTGTTTGAGTGCTGATGAGATTGTCCCTGGGTCCCTTGGTGCAACCAGCCTGCTCTCAGTGCAGCACAAGGACCCTAATGAAGTTATACCAAAGCTTGTTTAAACTCCTGCAAGTTCATGCAGACATCCTGATAGCTGGCAAAAGTGTTTGCCCTCATTCTTGGTAGTTTGTTGCTTCAATCTGTCATTACACGTCTGTTGGATCACTGATCACTGGATCATAATACATTATTTGGCCTTTCTCTCTTCTTATGTGCATACTCTCATAGTTAGCAGACCCATGACATTTTCCTGCCAAATGAAGTCCTTGTGTGATTATGCTGCGTTATTGTTTGCCTGGAGCCCCCAAACTGACCATAGATGGAAAAAACGCATGCTCAAAACAAGACAAGGAGTTATTTCTCAAACTATTGGCTTCTCCATGTGTTTCAAATTTGTTTTTCACAAATCAGAAATGCAAATACCATTTAGTCAACTCTGTCAGTTTCACCTTTATATCATTATCAGCACTGTCAGATTTACGTTTTCGTATTATTTGGGAAACAAAGAAAACTTATTTCGTTTTGTTGTTCATTCAATAAAGGATCACCAGATCTAAATCTTGTTATGTTTTATTCATTCAAGGATTACTTACTATGTGGAACAAAAAAAAGAAATCTGTACTTTCATAAATGTTTACAATTAAGCCTCAGGTATATGTATTTTTATATATGTCAGATGACCTAAATGCTATTACAAGATAAATCAGAACTTGAGATTCATGTTGGACTATAATAATTACATAGTTATATTTTTAGTGCATCTGATAGAGTTGACATAAATCAAGGCATTAAGTTAAATATGTGAATTTGTAAAAATGCCTTTTAACATCCTATACCTGCACCATTACTTGATTAAAAAGCACACATCTTAATCTACATTAATATGTAACCTTTATCGATTTTCTGAAGTTTTTCTGAGGATTTTTTTTCCCGACTTTTAAGAATCAGTAAATTATATTCTCATCTTTCTTTTGTCCTTCTCATTGTAAATAAAATTACAATTTTCAAAAATATACAACAGCAAATGTGTTTTCATTTATAAAAGTGTCAAACTTTTCCAGACCTGCTTGCTTTTTCAGATGACCTTTATATACTTCAATATAGCCTTTTAATGGGTGTCTGTTCGGGGACTCCATTAGTTTTTACAATCTGACGTTCATGTTTTATCTGCCTATCCTACAAATTGGAGTGTCATCATGCTATTTGGGCATAGGATGTCTGGCCCATTTGCCAACAGCATATAGAGCTCTCAGTGAACCGTATAGCTTCTTTCCGGTTCATTACCTTAACCTCAGCAACCTCAGTGACACTGAACCATGCACTGCACTGCATTTCAGTTTGAGTTGAATAAAGGACAGTTTTGTGCATTTGTTCAATGCAACTCAACCTGGTTTTTAGAACTTGCTTTTTCCTCAGTTATGTACATAACACACAAAAAATGCAATCAAACTGCACAATCATTCAATCTCATGTCATTATTGTGCAGAAAACCTATCCACCATGCCCCCCCCCCCCCCCCCCCCGATGGTCCACTGAGACCCCATTAAACCTTAAACAGGAATTTGATTGAAATAAATAGCAGATTTAATATTTCATTTTAAAATTGTACGTTTGCTATATTTCTTGTACTGGCACAAAGCACACAGAACACCTGTTTCACCCACTGCCATTTTGAACAGCAAACAGAGCACAGCATTAATGCTTCGTGTGCAGCTCTGTGTGCAAGCTTTCTGGTTCATTTGACACTGAACTGACTTAACACCAACCTAATCCTTGAATCAGCGGGATTTTATTTGATATTTCTAAAGGAAAGGAACTGTTACCAGACTGGTTGTTGCAAAAGAAATAAAAATATAGTTTCTATGTGTTTTCTGAGAATAAGGAAAATAATTTTTTATATTGTCCTAATGGTTCAGAGCAAACAGAGAACTAGTCTGGATGAGAATTTAGGGTTATTCAAATAACAGCTTTGGTAAGTCTGTGTTTTTGTTTCCATGGATAAATAGAGAGCTCGCAAAGCTACTGTTTCTTAATAAACACCTGTTAGTAAATTACATTTAATTATTAGGAACCAAATTTGCTTTATTAACTACAAGATGTGTGTTTTTCTACAAGATACCTCCTTACAGCTCTGATGGTTTTATTTAGTTTCTTCTTCATTTTCTCTGTCGTGGCTTTCTCCTGTTTCTATTCTGGGAAACTGAAACTTGTTATCCAGCACCTGCTTTTCATGCTACTGCGCCAGTCAGTTGTTAAAAATGTTTAATATTATTCACTAAAAAGAAAAAAACAAAATGAAACTTTATTCCAGTAAAGATAAATCATCTGTCGAAAAGATCTACGTAGACAAAATATTCATATCTTGCATCATCTCATAAATTAATGTGACTTCGTACAACATCTTGTTTTGCTCAGTGCCATTACAGTTTTCTCTCTGCCTAGATACTTCTGTACAGTTGGTATTTTTTTATCTGGCTTGTATATTTGACTCTTCTGAGGTGCACTTCTCCACCAAAAATTTTATGTTTTGGCAAAACAGAAGCAGTGTTTTTCAACACTAGTGGCCAGTTTCAGAACCGTATATCTGTTTTTCTAGTAGTTTAGTTAAGTCAGAATTTGAGAAACTACACCTTGAAATTTGTTTTTCTTTAATCTTTTTAAATGTAAGAATAGGCACTTGTGAGTCGTCTAAACCAAAAATCTTAAGTTAATGTTATTCCTCTTTTGCCCATCAATGAATTATCGTTTAAATGGACAATTTATCTTTTTTTTTTAATATTTTGTCTGTTTTTAGATGTGTACTTTCAACACTACCAATCCTGCAATCACAAAGGGGCACGATTCAGAGGAAGAGGAATGAAAGAACGTTGGTCCTGACAACATGTAAAGGTATGGAATTGTTTAGTAGAGGTGGAAGTTGAACTTGACAAGATCTTAGAATGAAAAGAGAGGTGTAGAAAACTGTGACGAGAGCAGATGTGATGTTGGCTTGGAAACAGAAGGCAGAGCTGAAGGAAGTAGAAAAGAGGATGTTGAGGTTCTCTTTAGGAGTAACAAGAATTGATAAGGTCAGGAATGACTACATTAGAGGAACAACTCATATTGGATTTTTTGGAGGTAAATGCGGTTTAGGGTCGTTTAGATGGTTCAGACTCGTTGAGAGGCGGGACAGTGATGATGTTTTTAATTGGCTGCTTGGGCTCAGAGCTATATATCAGGAAAGGAGGTTCATGGATGTAGTGAGAGAGGACTGGATTCACTAAGGGGATCCCTAAGGGGAGAAGCTGAAACCCAAAGAAATTTACGGGGGGGGGGGGGGATTGTCATTGTTTTTTACCCATCATAACATAGTCCCTGCTTCACTGGTTCCCTTCTCCATAAACAAGTTCAAGCTCATGTTTGGTATTGTTTCCATGAGCTGAACAGTGAGTGTCCAAGAACACTCATGATTTTATGTACTTAGTAACTGAGCTTGACAACACTATGAATTCTTTCTCACACACACACACACACACCTACACACACACACACACACACACTCAAGTCTGTCAACATCTAAAGTGATAGGTACTATTTTTGAATTTACATAAATTAATTCGAAATTCCATGTTATAATTAATTCATATTACTTCCCTTGTTGATGTGGAGATAAGGTCAGTTATTTACACTGCACCTCTTGTCAGACTTGTCTTCAATATATCAAAAATATTGTGTTAGTTTGGTTAATGTGGGTCCTTTTTGCTTTCGAGAGCTTTCACCTGCTTCTGCATGCATGTCTACGTGTGGCTTTCAAACATAAATGCAAAGTAAGCAAAGTTGCATAAAAAGTCCATCCAAAGGCTTCCCCTGCATGTGCTTGCAGGAGATGAGCAGACAGGATGTGGACAGTACGGACCATGAGAATACTATAGTCTTCATGCATTTGACCTTCTATATTCCAAAGCCATCCAGATGTTTTGATCTGTGTTTCAGCTTTGTGACACACGTAACATAACAGATTTTTTTTTTTCATGGGACATGATAACAACAAAAGGAAACGGAAATGGTAGCAAATAAACAAAAAAATTTGACAAGACATCTTTGAGGGTTTGACAGTTCCTGTCTTTTAAAGCAGGAACTGTAAACATATTACACCACAGAACAGAGCTGACAATCTCTAACATCATGTTTATACTGGATTGTTGTTTCTGCACACTTGATAGTAAAAAAAACTACGATGACATGATTATGTAATGAAATGTGAGAATAAGTTTTAGATATTTACATTGGTCTGTTATAATAAAGGAATAATGAGTGACTTTTACCAACGCACTTTTGGAAATTACATGAAAACTCAAGATCAAAGTTCACTTCATTTTCATTAATTGTTACCGGCAAAAAATAGTGGTCCACTCAGTTTAAAGCCATTTTACAGCATTATTGCAACCTTATTACTCAGGCACCAAATACAAGTCCGTTTGAAGTAGACAAATTAGCAAAATGATCAAATTCATCAACGTTTGTGTCTGTGTGGCATGTTTAGTTTGCTAGAGTATGAAAACAGTAAAATTTTTTGTAGCTTTACATCCACACAATATACCATGTTATGTCCTGTTTCAACAGTAAATGTACTTGAGAAAGGAAGTTTTGTGGCATATTTTCAAGAAAAATCCATCCATCCATTTTTTTTTGACCCGCTCTATCTCTTTCAAGGTTACGGGGCTGCCAGAGACTAACCTGGCTGCTGGGACCTCTGACGCATGTCTTTGGACTGTGGGAGGACGTCAGAATGCTGGAGGAAAAAGAACCCATGCGCACACAGGGAGAACATGCAAACTCATACAGAAAGATCCCAGTTGGGATTTGAACCAGGGTCTTCTTGCTGTGAGACGAAAGTGCTAACCACTGCCCCACCATGCAAAAAAAATGCTTATACAATTTTCCCAATAAAACATGACTTAAATCTACCTAGAATAGTATGGTGTGTCTTGATTTTTGTCTTTTATTCAGTCCTTTGGCTGGGGATCCCCCAGATTCTCCACTCCCAGCCTGTGGTTCTCTGTGGAGCTGTCACAGCTGCCTGCACTTTAGTCCTCATTTCAGCCCGTCTTGTATTCCTCTCTGTGCTTCATTCAAGTCATTTTTGTTTTGTTTTTTTGTAGTATTTTGTCCCACACCCATAGCTGTGTTTTGTGTTAATAAACTTTGAATTTATTTTCTATTTGGCTCCTTGATTTTCCCGTATCCTGTCGACATAACACAATAACTGTACCCATCCATCTTTTATAACTCCTTTATAGATAGATTGATTTTTTTAAAACTGTCATTGTGATGGAAAACATCTATTAAAGGGAACTGCCAAAAATGTGGTTTAAAATTGCATTTGGTCTCAGACGGTGACCATTGTGCTTATTGCTATGTGCACAGATTACAAAAATGTTATGTTGTAGGATAATCTGCTTCACATGAAGCTTCTTTGGGTTTTATCAGATTATAAACAGTGATCGCGGGCAGTATTTGTACCACAGTTTTACATTTTTCTGTGTTTCCTTAACTGTAACTTGAATTTTCTGACTTTATCTGACAAACATACAAATTGAAATCTAATCTAGAAATATTTCTGAATAACTATTATAATACAGGTATAAAGTACAATAAGAATAAATGTCTTATAACTAACATAAACAAAACATAATTTACTTGTCAAAATAAAAGTAGCTTGGTAGTTTGATAGACTTGTATTTACAGCTAGTACTATGTAGTGATACCAAAAAACAAGTGAGTTCACCCATCAAAATTATCTATTGGGTACAAAATGGGAAATAACCAACATTGTTCTTATTGGAATAAGTTATCAAAAGATTTGAGCATATAAGAAAATATCTGAATCTCCCATTTTCATTAGGAACTGCACCCCCCTGTGAGCCTGCTGCTAATAGAGCAAACACACCAAAAAGCAAAAACCAAAATATTTTTTTTCCGTTCTTCAAATCTCTTGTGAATATGAAATGAGGACAGTGCTGAAGGTTTTTGTTTGCTTGTTCTCTGGTGCCCTGTGGCTTTGAGCTTTTACCATTGTTGTCTTTTATCACATCATTACTAAGATGGTCTTGTCGTGCACGGCTTCATTGTTGTGTCAGACTCTGTCAAAGGCCATTTACTGTGTATTCACTCTTTTATGTTAGCACTTCCTTCCTACTATTCATGCGGATGCCACTGACCCCGTTTCAAGAGAACATGACATACTATATAGTTATAAAGGCGTTGCTACAAAAAAAGCTCTGTGGACTAGTGGTCCAACTTCTTTAGTAATTGTGTTAGGTATATTTTAAATCCCAACAAAAGCCAAAATTCCAAACAAGTAGACCATTGCACCTAATTCAAAGTAAATGAAGCTTGGCATTATGAGTTTCAGAGTAACAACTGCCTTACTTTAAGGATAAAAGTTTTGGGTTCTGTATTTGTGCAAATGTTGTTTCATTGGTACCATCAGTCTTTGGACCAGCAAATGTAAACAAATGAGAATATAGGTGTAAGTGCAGAACCTGTTTAGAGAACTGAAGAAAGGCCTCCAATATAATAAAATCCTGAGTTAAAATAATTTGACTATAATACACTAGAAATTTATTTTAAGGCTGAAAAGCTGCTTCAGACACATTTAATGTTTTATTTTTATTTTTTTGTCATCTGTAATAATTACATCTTGTATCTCTACCACATTTAAGCGGTAGAGATTTATTGAGTGCAGGACTGGCATATGGGAAACCAGGGTTTGATTCCCAAGGGGCACGATGAGCTTCATTCAGGGTTGGTCCTTGGGCAAGACCCTCATTATGTAGCCACAAGCCTTCTTCAGAGGTCTGGGTCTCCCTATGCCAGTCTCCAGTCCGGATAATATACAGGCTTGTGTCAGGAAGGGCATCCGGTGTATCTTTGCCGAACCACCTGTGCAAACTTAGTGGAAGCTGATTCACTGCTCTCACTCCTTCTTTTTTTATAGGGGGATTTGGTGTTTGGTCTGAGTTTTTGGGCGTGTCTGTCGGTCATCGTCAGGTGTTTCTCATATGTTAGCGTTATTATGTCAAACGTTTAATTTTGTTGTTTTGTTGTTATGAGTGTTGTTGAGTGGGGGGTTTGGATTTTTATAAGCATTTGCTTCTTCTTCCATTCCCCTTTCAAATCCTATTTTCCAAGTCATGTGTTGACTTATTTTTTGTTTCAGGTAAATGTTGATTTGATTTGAAATAAATTTGTTACTTACTTACTGTGGCGACACCTGAAGAAATATGCCAAAAGGTGAACAACAACATCTTTACCACAATTATAGTTGGATTTAATTTTCTTCTTTAGAAAGTTTTGCATGTTGAGACACAATTAAAAAGACATTCATGACATTTTTGTTGCTTCACGTCTGTCCTTGCCTGCCAAGATAACAGTTTAGTAAATGAAAATAGAGTTTTTTTTATACAGTGCTCGGATTTATTGGTGGTGTAAGTCGACATGAGCAGTCCCAGCCATATAATTAAAATCCTCTGAAGATGAGCCTCTTACTTATTCTTGAGTTTGAAAGAAGACCATATGAGACAGGTTAGATCTGCATTCCTTATAGGGTGTTGACAACTTTGGGGGAATTCATTGCTTGGGTAACCTGGGGACCACCATTGGAAAGTTTTACTTCTGTTAGGTTTTATTTTATTTGTGAATACGTATATGTCAGCTTTTTTTTACCATATAAAATCAGAAGAATTTCATTTTTTATCGACATTATTTGGCGATTCAGTACCCTTAACATTAGAAAGACCCAAATATAAAAATTTGTCAACACATCTTTAAAATTCTGCGTAATTTGCTGCCTGATTTCATGTTTATCACCACTCCCTTTCTATTTGTAGATCCCCTTCTGGGTGATTTTGTTCATCCTCCTCCTTTTTCCTCTTTTTGTTTCATTTAATACTCAGTCGCCCCTCCCTTCCAGCTTTGACTCTCTGCCATAGAGTCTCTTTGTTCATTTATCCATTTCTCATCTTTCCTCTAATTAAAGTCTCACTCTTGAGGAATGGTTATTTCAGAGAAAAAGGCTTAGATTAGCTTTCCTGTTGATGAACTTTAAATTTAGAACAGTGGAGGCCAGGAGTTGGTATAATGCAGCTGAATGGGTTCAAGGTCCTGGTGCTTCACATTTCCTTGCATTTCAGACTCATTATCAAGAGCTTTACTTGTGAAAAAAACATACATTGTTCTATTAGATGTGTCTAAATATCTTTCTATGGAGGACAAAATGTTCATTTTCTTAGATAGATCTCACATACTATTGCCTCTGTGTTGTTTCCTTTTTTTGCCCAGCACGGTAGCATCCCCACCCCTCAAAGTATTGGTTTTGAAAGCCCAAGGCGTTTCATTGTTGAGCTGCAATGTTAATATTCGCATTGTGGAAACATAAATAGGGCAGGAAGGTTGCAGCTGAGGATGTGGTCATGAGCATAAATATGAAGGTGCAGAAGTCGGCAACGCTGTGGTTAAATGTGCTGCTTCTGACTGCGATGAACATAAACGGTGAACCTTTTTTCCTTTTTCTTTTTCTGAAAGCTACAAGGCCTGTTAGCACCGAGCTGGAATTCCCATTTCAGTATGAGTGACTGTTTAAACCGTTGTTTGAACATTCACCACAGAATGCAGCACCTTGGGTTTTCAGCAGGTGAAGAAGTCATGTTTATTTGACTTGGTCAACACAAGATATACGTCATAAATGGAGTTCAAGGAAAGGCTGAATAACGCCATAAAGAAATGCCTACTTCTGAAAAACATTAACCTAAACGTGACTTGGCTTGCGGTTGGACTCGAGGATTTTGGCTGAACTTTTAAAACTCTGCGTTAAATGTTTAAAATGGATTTACAGGGAAAGCTAAATGTCTGAGCCAAAAACTGCTTTAATTCCCCTTAACCTCAGTCATCTGCATGAGGGTGTGGATCTCAGACCAAAATTGCAGTTTAGTTCATGTGGTTAAACTTTAAAAGTCCGGTATCACACAAGCAACGGTTCTCCAATATGATCACAGTTGAAATATAATACAGTGACACTCAAATATAATAATAGTTTTCTAAAATAATTTTAAATAAATAATTGGTTGAGTTGTGACTAAATATAGAGCTACCACTCTTCAGTAGAATGATTGAATCAGCCCAATTTCTGACTGACTGAACACTGACTGAGCAGCAATTACTGAAGCAGGGTTAGCTGCAAAACAAAGAACAGAGTTGGTGACCCCTGTTCTAAAGTTTCATTTTGGTGAGTCTTAGTGAATTAAAGCCTCAGTTTTCTTGTTCTTAGCTGAGAGCAGTGCCACCCGGCGTGGTCTTCTGCTGCTGTAGCCCATCTGCCTTAAGGTTTGACGTGTTGTGCGTTCAGTGATGTTCTTTTGCAGACCTCGGTTTTAACCAGTGGTTATTTGAGTTCCTGTTGTCTTTCTTTCAGCTGGAAGCAGTCTGACCATTCTCTGACACGTTCTGCTGGTTTTGTTCCTTTCCTGATCTTGTGCAGGTCTGCTGTGGCGTCTCCTTGCTGCTCCGCCCACTTACCTGTGCTTCCTGCTGGAGTTCCTAGAAGCACCCTGTTAGTTAATTAAATTGTCTGCCTATTTAACTCTCCTTGTTTCATTTCTCTGCATTGGAGCGTTTTGTGTGCTGTTTGGTTATCATTTCATGTTCCTTAGTTATGATTTACTGACCTTTCCCTTTTTTCCCCTCTTGTGAGGTGATTCTTTATTGCTGTCATTAAACAAGTTTCAACTAGCCCTTTTGCGCCCAAGCCTTTTTCTGTCATCTAGCGTTTTAAACTCTAATCCTTAACATTCTCCTCTGACCTCTAACATCCACAAGGCATTTCCATCCCACAGAACTGCCGCTCACTGGATAGTTTCTCTGTTTGGGGCCATTCTCTGTAGAATGAGATGGCTGTGGGTGAAAATCTCAGTAGATCAGCAGTTTCTGAAATACTCAGACCAGCCCATCTGGCTCTAACAACCACGTTCAGTCTCTTCAAATCTGATGCTGGTTGGAAGAACAGGAGATTGTCTTGACCATGTCTACATGCCTAAATGTGCTGACCTATTGCCATGTGATTGGCCGATTAGAAATTTGTGTAAACTAGCTGGACAGGTGTATCTAATTAGATATGTTTAGATTATATATCTTTATTTATCCCAAGATGGGGAAATTCACTTATCTGCGTCGGCAATAAGGACATTTGCAGCAGCAAAAAGGACCTTTCAGAAATGACATTTCTATTAAATAAATACAGATACTAAACAGCTATACAGCTAATAAGATAAGTATGAACGCTGCCATGAAGGGGTTTAGAAATTAATCACCCAAAAATTGAAGAAAAAGAAAGATGGCTTACAGCTTTTATTGTTTGTCATAAATTCAAAGTGTTATTTATGTGGTATCCCGAACTCTTTTCTCCTTATGAGGCATTTAATTTCACTGTCATAGCATTTTTTTTTGAATGCTCTCCACAACATCATGTTAAAAAGTGATGGGTTTGCCTTATCTGGTGCCCAGTACATGCATTTATCCCTTCTTCAAATCAAATCAAACTTTATTTATATAGCACTTTTCCTATAAAACATAACACAAAGTACTTTACATTAAGACAATGTCTTGCACTGTTTGTGTGTTTGCTATCCTTCTTGAACCCTGCTGATTACAAAATGAATGCTAATTAGCATAAAGACAGAAAGGCAAATAACTTTGACAATAGAAGTCAGGGTCTTTAAATCCAGAAAAGCACTGGCTGTTTATTCAGTGACAAACTTTGACATTTTACAGGAGCTGTTCAAATGGTACAGGTCTGTGATCCCAACAACATCACTATGCGCACAATCCGAACCTTATCTAATCAAGTCGGTTCCATTATCTGGTTCTAAAGTTCATGTTGCTTTGTTTATTTTTTACCCTTGTCTATGTTCATTGATGGAGAATGAATGTTTGTTGTCTCGATGTGTCTTTCTCTTTTGTGACCTTTTTGGAAACATAGACTCTGAGAAAGAAAATGGATCTGCAGGGCTGCAAAACAGACAAAAGGCTTCATTGTGAGACAGACAAACAACTTTTTAAATTTTAAACCTACATTTTTAAATTTCTTTTGCAGGGCTCTACAGATATGAACCAGGTGTAATGGAAAAATAACTAAGCATTATTGTGTTTATTGCATTTGAACATAAAAACAGTGCATTTGCAGCAGTGCAAATGGCTTTATTTGTCTTACAAGTCTTGAGTGCATTCACCATTTGCTTGTCTACTACTTCTTGAAAGTCATGGAAAGGTTCCTGGTTTTTCTCAAAGTTTTTTTACACAACTTTACTGATAGACTTGATATTTTTGAAGCACATACAAACAAAACTTCTTACAACCACAACTTAAACAGGTTGGATGACTATTTGACTTGCTGTTGCACATTTTAAAATGCTTACTCACTTAATAGTTGCATCAATGTGTAGATTTTGGTTTGTCATCCACTAGTGGAGTTTTGGAGCTCTAAGTGTCGGGTACCGGGGCCAGGGCGGTCAGTTTTGTCTTCACTTACGGGTTGGGCTTTTATTTTGGTTAGTTCCTGTCTGTGTTCCATTGTGCTTTTGTTAACTTGAGTCTCAGGGCCTTCTTCTTGATTAAAATCCGGGTTTTCCCTAGCTTCTGCCGTCCTGCATCTTGTGTCCATGTATTCATTCCTTGACACTAAGGAGCTTAAAATGTTTGATTCTGCTGACTGACTAAATACTCTTTTGAGTATTCTTGTTCATCCTTCAATGCTTGTTTTATCCTTTACCTCAAGTATAATTTTAGGCATCAAAGTGTGTTCTTGTCTTTATTTTCTATGTCTACTTTTATACCATCATATTTTTCTGTATTTTTCAATATTTTTTCACCAAAATATACTTTTAGGATATTGTAGAGGTAAAATGTCTTTTGTTGTTGTTGTTGTTGTTTTTTTTTTTTAATTAAGTCCACCCATTCATCCATTTTCTGAACCCACTGAATCCCTTTTGGGGTCATAGTGTTGCTGGAGCCCATCACAGCTTCTGTTGGGCAAAGCGGGTTATACCCTGAATAGATTACTAGTCTGTTGCTTGGCCTCACAGTCACACAAACACTCTCAAACGAAAACTTAGGGACACTTTAGAGTAACCAATCAACCTATCAAGCATGTCTTTGGACTGTGGTAGGAAGTTGAACCAAAACCCATGCATGCACGAGGAGGACATGCAAACTCCACACAGAAAGGACCCAGTTGGGATTGGAATCGGGGCCTTCTTGCTGTGTGGCGAGAGTACTAAGCACTTCACCACTATCCAGCCCGCATTTAAAAAAGTCATTATTTGAAAGTCATCCAGGCTGGTAAACCAATCAGGTCAATTTAAAAAGTTTTGTAAATGAAAAACTAAATGTTTTTCAGCAAAACAAACAATGCAGCATCTTATGTGGGCTTTTTTAGTCTTTGTGTGTTTATGTTGTAGCTGTCACACCTCAGTACATTTTTTTTTTTAGCTTTAATGAAGTGTTAGGAAAAGTTTTCATATGTAATGTGAATGTGTATTCCGTTTTTAGTCATGACTCAGTCACCATATATTTAGAACAGAACATACGAATAAACAGGCATTTTTCATACTCTTTTGGTTGTAATTTGTTTGTATCCAATTGTAGAACCATGATGACTTATTTGCGTATGAGCCCATATGGAAGTGCCCATAATTTGGGAAAATATGTTGATAAACGGAAGCTTGATTTGCTGAAGACAAGCTAGAGCTTTCTGTTTTCCATCAGTTTTGTTTGAAAAAAAAATGAAAGGACATACATGTTCAACAGTGTGGTGACCAGCAATTCAGACCGATTAAAAATAACTTTTTTTTCCAACTTCTGTCAGAGATTATGTCTATTGTCACAGATCTGAATGGACTTCAAGCAGAAATGGAAACAAGAGCAATCTTGAGCCTGTAATCAATTCCAGATATGCCAAAAATCTAATACTCTCTGAAGCGGGAGTTTTGAAACTGTTTGGGTATAGGCATCTGCTTTTTTTTTAATCTCTTCAGCAACTAGACTGGAAACTATAAGTGATTTGATAGAGTTGTAACTTCACTTTTGCTATGTAATTGACAAATGGAGATGCTGAGACGATCCCTCACTTGTCTCCATCCTCTGGCCACTGCCTTTGTATCTGCCATTTGTTTTCACTTATCAACAGCTAATCCTCTGAAATGATGCGGCCCTGAAAACTGGAACAAATACAACCTGATCCTCTCCATTGTTGCTTCCTGCTGCGGGCACACTCTGTACATTCATCACACTATTAAATTAGGTTCAGGAGACAGCACTGCTGCTGCTGCTGTTTGGGGCTAGGTATATGAATATTCAAAACAATGTGTTTGTCAGTATCACACGAACCTGAGACTGCATCCAATGAGATTTAAAGAGTTGAAGACTAGGACACGGTCTATTTTAAACAATATTTGCATTTTTTGTGTGAAATTCATTTTATCCAATCCAACAATGTAATATTTAGCTTACTTATATCAGATAACAAACAAATCTACTTTTACAAAGTTGTTTGAATTGGCCACCTTCTTTTTAGCCTTTACTTCTACAAAGGTTACAAAACGTCAACTCTAAAGGCCAGCTGCTGTTGCGTAACAGAGAAGTGCTCACCAAGTTCCATTTATGGTGAACTAAAATATACTGACATGCTACTTAAGGGCAGGTAATTATGAAAATGTTTGAGTAAAATTATGTTTTGGCTACTCTGAGTGCAGATAAAGAAGATCTTGCTGGTAAAAAAAAAAAGGCTGTAGCATCATAGAAAGTAGGGGCAGACTAACCATCAGGCAAAGGTAGGCGTTTTTAAGTGCCCCCCCCACTTAAAAAAATGTCTAAAATAATTTCCAAGCCCAAAATATCCCAAACCCACTGAGATAGCATACGACTGCTCATGTTAAAAATGTTTTATCCTCGCCTCACCCCTCTGTAGCAATGAACTATTCCAACAACAGTATGTTAGCAAGCAGAGCGAAACTCTTTAGCGGTAAAATGAAGTGGTTATCCGAGCAGCTGTGAAAATGATCGTTATCATTGTATTGTTGGTGTAATAAAAGAAAAAGTAAAAAAAAAAGGAAAACCAAAAGTCCAACAATGTAACTTGATCAACAACAAAACTATTGTGCATGAAAAAAGACAAAACAGGAAAAAGAACAGAATCAAAGGAACTCAAAGGGAAGATAAAATAAGTAAAGAATGAGAAAATTGACAGAAAAGGACAGGAAGTGCAAAAGGACGGGCTATTATGGTCATTTAAACAATTTTTTTATTGATGCCACCTCATCATGTAGTTTTGTTTCATCATTCTATAGGAGTCCCCCCCCCCCTTTTTTTTAAAGCAAAATGTAACAAATTGAAGAAAAGAAAAGCCTTTGTTCCTGCTAGAAGTGAGTGGGTAATAAATTAATACACACAATAAATTCATTGTTTTTCTTCCAAGTAAAAATAATGTACATAAAATACATGTCTTAACATTTAAAAGGGATTTCAATTTTTAAATGCTTATTGAAACATTTGGATTCTTGACATTGAAACTGTCTGAAGGTGGACCGGTAGCGAGGTTGTTCAAGAGATTTTTAACCTCAGTGAGAATTTATCTTAATGATTAATATAATCGCTGCAGAGGGCCCCATTTCAATCTTCACCTGCGGGCCTCGAACTGCTAAGTCCGCCCTGATAGATAGACCACAGTACCTGTTTCACCGGAGGAGGGTGATGGTGGTGCTGGATGTGGGGGCGTGTCCAACATCGCACGCGTTGATTCCAGTCTCTCAGCTGTTGGGCGTGAACGCACTTGTTTGGCGTGCTCTAAAGTAGGCCAGCGCGCACGGATGAGAAGCTCTTTGTCGGCTCTGGATGAGCGGAGCGTGGATAAACATCTTCACCACTTAGTGGATCTGACAGCGGCTCAGAATGTGAACACACTTGCCTCAACTTTAGCTTCAAAGTGAGTCAGAGAGACCGCGTTCGTGTTCTGCTTGTTTTGCAGCCCTAACCGTGCCAGATGCTGGGATGGCTTGTGGTTTTGTGTGCTGTGGTCCTGGTGATCTTTTTGTTGCCGGGCTCCAAGTATTTTGGCAGCCAGCGCCGGTGGGATGCTTGGTTTCAGAGACGGGAGAAAGAGGGGAGCGGAGAGCGGCGCGCCTCCGCCGGGGCTGCCGCGCGCGGCGCCGTGGAACTCGTCTGCAAACCCTCCGCGCTGGCGAACTACCTGAAGAAGCACTGCTGGACTTTCACTGATTACGCGACGTGTGCGGGCTGGACGTGGCGGTCCAGCGCCTTCATCCTGAGCGCGTTCGAGCTTTGCTGGCCGTATTACAGCCCGGTCCAGTTTGTGCGGGACAACCTGCAGCTGAGCGACGACGGGCTGGTGGCGCTGGACTGGGCTGTGCCATCCTACCAGAAGAGACGCAGGACTTCCAGTCATTCCAGCAGCCCGGTCCTGCTCATCATCCCCAACTCTTTTGGGAAGATCACAGGAAACTTATTAAAGGTAAAATACACATTCCCGGCTTCTACTCCAAACTTGCACTGAAAAAAATACACAAACATCAAAGTATATCTAGTGGCGGAACTTGCACATTTCAGGTGGTTTAGCAGAGATTTCTATGCCTGATGCCTATACTGACATAACCCTGTATTTTATCCGGGCTGGGGACTGGCTCAGGGTGGAACCAAGTTATAAGGCCCCTTGTGGCCACATTAGGCAGTAGCAGGAAGAGTCTTTCCCAAGGACCCACACTGGATGAAGTTCATAGAATGCTGGTCCTACAACCGAGCTATCCAGCTGCGTATTGGAAGGCCACGAATGAAAGAATCGAAACTCCATAACTCAAACATTTTTATCATTGAAGCAAGTTGTTGGAGGGGTTAAAATTTCATTAAATTTTATTGCTTTTATTTTTCAATGCTTAAAAAAGCTTGTATTGATGATTTCTGTCTTTGACTGTAGCGATACATATATTGACAAAAAAGAGGGGAAAGTGGTGGGGCAATTTTCTTTTTTTGCTGGGGAGAGTTTCCCCCCCTTGGTCCCCCATAGCCTCAGGCCTGATATCAACAAGTCATCATTCATGTTGACGTTTGTTTGACAAAATGCAGTTCAAAAAGTGGTAGCAGGTTGTAAATCCACACTGCGTTCTTGCATAACCACGCTGCTTTTGGATTGGGCATTGGAGGCAGTCGGCCTACAAATGTCACAGTGGTCCAATGCGTCATTTTGGGGAGAACCAGAAGCGTGCTGTCTTTATTCCAGCGTGATGCAGAGTAATCCACATTGTTATTGTCTCTGTTAACAGTTGGTCAGAAAGTAAGACATTTATTTCATGCCTAGGTTATTAAAAATACAATCTTTGTGTTTTTCCTTTGACATCTTTACAGTTAGCTATTTTGCAGATTCTTTTGTCCAAAGGAACTTACAGATTTCCTATTCTGAGAACAATGTGGGTTTGCCTCGGCCAAGGGCAGTCAAATTTGAGATTTGAACTCTTCACCAGTGGATTAGCAGATGAACAGAGGGGGAATCAGATTCTGGCATAACACTGATTTAATCTTTGACACGCTTTGGACTGAATTACTACATTTCCTTTTTAGAGACATTCAGTTCCCTTTTCTCATGGTTCCACTTGTGATCAAGAACGTTTTTGGTGATTTAAGATATTAATTGCTGTTATATCTAATGTAATTTAGTGTTTTTAACCGTCACCTTAATTCTACAGAAAGTTTCGCCGTCTTTGTTCTCTCCCAGAAATGGGGGATGGACCCCTTGGGAATCTTTTCTTATTGAGATTGTTTTTTTTTTTTTTTACTTTTAATAAAAATGAGGACATTCGATGCAACAATAAAGATCAATTAGAGCAAATGTAATCATTTGAAATTGAGAGAACGAATGAATGACTTTACCTTCTGAACACCTATTCTGCATTTAAGAGCTACTTCATCTTGTTAAAGTAGCAGAGTTTCAGTGATTGAAAGGAGACGGTGCAAATCAATTGTTGTCTCTTCTGCAAATGAATGAAGCTTGTTGTTCTAAATTAAAGGCCACCTCATTTGGAGGAAAAAAGAACAGAACAGCAAAAGGAAAGGGAGCAGATGCAGCAGCAGCAGCAGCAGCACCAGTCTTTTAACTGCTCTTTCAGTAGACTGACAGAGGTAATTGAGTGAGGGATTACAAAGCAACGCTTGACTTGTGAGGCCCGAGAGAGCAAAAGCTGCGCCACACGAATGCCTGATGTATTTTTTATCATTCAGGGCATCGGCATCATCGTGTCATACTTCTGAATGCAAGTTCACTGTCAGTACCAGCAGCACTAGTACTGCAAAAACATGTATATTGGTAAACAGCAGCTATTTCGTTGTAGATTTTTTTTAACTAATTGAACAAAAAGATTTACATCTATTTTTTGTTTGAAGACAATTATGGTGGAGATTAGAATTGGTGCTGCCAACCAGTTGCCTGTGTCACTGATTACGCCCACTGCAGAAAATGGTCACAAACCATGAGCAAACAGATCAGGGACGGATCAGGGAGCGTCTATTTTTGAAGGCATAGTGCACAAGATTCTCTGGTCTTCCTTTCTGGATAGCACATTTCTGGAATTTCTATTTAAACTATGGGCCACTTTCTCATAAATTAGTCACAGTTCAGCACATGATGAGTTTTTGTTTCCCTCCATGTGGCTTGACTGTTGGTCACTTAATGATGTCTATAGATGTAAATCGATGCATTAGTTGTCTGGAATTTAAGGGTGTAACGATTAATCAACTTAATTGATGAATCGATTGCTGTTGCTATGACCCATCCAGATCAATCTGCGTGTGGCAAATTATCAACTAAATTAACCTATTCTATTATAAAATTGTTTCAAAATGGAAAAAAAAAGGCATTGGAAAACTGTTGATATTGGAAAATGTCATTTGGATTGAGGCACCCTGGGTATAATTTACTATAAGGTAAAAATGACTAAGTGCATCACAGCATGAAAGTGATCACAACAAAAATGATCAGTCCATCATTCCAGTCCAGTGTGTGGAAAAACTTTGAATTTTGCAGAAACACATGTGACCATACAGTGTGGTAGAATGTTCTAATAATGTTCCCTTTGGATTTTTTTTTATGGGGGATAACAACAATGGGCTGAACTTTAGGAAACAAAAATATGGATTAATTCTTGTTTACACATATTTGATTTACACTTAAATATTTTGCAAGAAATTCAAGGAATCTGGAAAACCTCACCTGCACTGTTCAGTAACCAGGTAGTTACCTCTGAGTCACACTGGTTGAAGTTTTGGCTTAAGATGTCCTGGATTGATTTTAGGTCAGTAAATTGGATCGTTAAATGAACCAATATCGACTATTGTCAACTAAAAATTATGATATGAATCAAATTGTTGTCAAATGAATCATTGCACTTCTACTAGAAATGCAAAGTGTATCTTTTTTCAGTGTGCACATTTATGACAGCAAATATAAATGATAAAAAAAATATATGTAGGTACCATACTTTGTTTTTTTTTTATACATATTTTTAACATATGTATCGTGTTATACAACATTGTTCGTATCTTGCCCAAAGAAACTAATGGACTAAATCATGAAAGTCATGTCAGCTTATATTTCAGAAGACAAATTGAAACTGATTATGGGCTCCTGTTATGACTATGATAGTAACCCAACCAGAAGAATAAATAAATAAATAAAGGATGATCATAAAATTCCACAATTCACAGGAGCTTGAGGGTGAACTAAGTGAACTAGTGTGAACTAAGTTCATTCAAACTAACAAACATGGCAACTACGCTTTGTGATGCCTCTGATGTCTAAACACAGTGTCCTATGTGAAAATCAGCAAGAGTGACTTAAACACACACACGCACACACATGGGCTCAACTCTGCTTGCGTCATTGGAATGCAAGTTTCACCTTGTTCCTGCCGTTCCCGAAAGGCTCAGCTGTTTTTACACTAAACTCTTGTAAATATGTGCTCTTGGAGTGCTTGCCCACATTTTGTTTCTCCAAGCGTGCTCTGCAGTTAATTGTGTAACAAGTTGTGGCAACAGTGTTCATTGTGTGATTTATTGTGTATACGAAGAACAAAAAGTTGCTGCCTATTCAAAACTGAGGCTTTGAAAGATGTCAGCGTTTCCTCATATTTAGTCAAAAGAAAAACCATAAATGGATAAAACATATTTGTTTTTAGATTAATTCATGGAGTAAAAGAAAATTCCACTTTATAAATGTAACCGTTTTTGCTTTCAACTAGGTGGTAAAGTAAGATCATTTTAAGGCAGAAGTGGTTTGATGACAACAGGTGTCAAGGGGTAAAGTCCTAAGAGCTGAAGCTTTTAAATTAACCTGGGTTTTTTTTTCAGCTAATCAGCTAATAATCTGGTTGTTTGAGATTGTAATCACACTGTCACCGGGTTTTAAAATTAATTTAAATTTAAAATATTAAGGATGTGCTTTTATACTTGCTTCTGAATATTTGGAGAAGAGAGGGCTTTTGTAATAAGATGCTCTGATGCCTTACAAAATGGATGACATCCTAACTGAACTCTAGCAGCCACATTTTTGATTCACACTAGTTGAACTACCAGTGCCATCCAAAACACAAAACTCCATCAAAGACATATAAAGTGCTTGACAGGAAATATCCAGTTTTTCATTTTTTTAAAGCATTGGACGCCTCGATTTTAGCTTTCTTTTAAATATGTGTTTAACCTCCGAGCACCACTACTGACCGGCGAGCATATCGTTTCCATGACACTCACAAATTTTACTGTTCACTCTGATTATAGAAAATGTTTCTTTTTTTTTCCTAATGTTTGGTCAGTCCTTGGGAATGATTCCACATACTGAGGAGCAGATAAAACAACCATCCGCTCAAAACTTTTCCTCTTAGCAGATGACTGAAGGAACTGTTGTTTGTCTACCAGAGGATGAGATCATAGGATTACATTACTGTTTCTTTTAAAGATATGGTGAGATAAGTTTGTTCCATCATTGTGGGATATTTGAGCTGAAGAATGGGTTTGTAAAGTTTTGTTGTGTGCAGCGAGGACGGGAGGTGTTGTCTTGTGTGGAGTCCCTTCTAAAGGAATTTGTCAGTAAGCTGACATTTCATAAACTCTGGTGAAGGCGCCGTTTGTTTTTGTTCCTCCACTGAAACTGAGAGCAAGACATGTGTGTTCCAAAGCAAATACTTAAGCTTGAGATGTTCTTTCTTTTGTGGAAATGTGAAATATTTCAGGGTGGCTGTGATTGGATTAGATGCCTTTGAGCACTTTGTAAAAGCAATCTGATTTTTGCTTTATTTTTTCAAGTCAGTGCATTCTCACATAAATTGGGAAGTGTGTCATAAAAGCTTTAAAACATTTTAAACGATAACTCTATTTATAAAGCTGAATATACATTTTAGCTTAATGTTTCTGTTTAGCAGAGAATGTCATACCTGTGTAACTTGACTACTGTGTGGCACAATATATTCTGGCTTCTCCGTGAAACTGGCTATAGTCGGTGCAGTCTAACTGAGCTGTTAAATATTTAATGCAGTGGTGCTGGCAGTCCCCTCTGCATTTTTCATATTTAAAGCGATTAAAAAAAAATGTCCTAACCATAATGCTGTCTGAGAAAAAGACTCATTTTTCTGCTTGGGTGTTGACACGAGAATCAAGTAAAAAAAAAAAAAGGAATCTTTTTTGTAGACTACACTGGGATGCTATCAGAAGAACTGAGTAATGTCATACTTGCATCCCTTCTCTGTTTAACGAGCTCTTTAGTGAAAAATATTATTTCAATTTTATTATTTTAGTATTTTTTTAATATTTAATTTGATTTTTTTTATCATTTATTTTTATATTCTATTTTCATTAATCTTCCAATTGATTTTTATCCCTTTCAGGGTCACTGGGTTGCCAGATCTGTCCCAGCCACAGACTAAAGTCACTGTAATTTATCACTTTGAAAATGTATGTCACAATTTCTTATATTAAACTATTGATTAATTTGTAAAGGTGAAAATTCTAATTTTATTCTGTTAGATTATTGAAAATATTGTTTTCCTAACGTTGTATTACTCCTTTGGAATGTCTCCGCGTACTGAGAAGCAGATAAAACAACCATCCGCTCAAAACTTTTCCTCTTAGCTGAGATGACTGAAGGAACTGCTGTTTTTCTGCCAGAGAATGAGATCATAGGATTTCATTACTGTTCAACTCTTGTGTCAAGTTCACTCCCAGTGTTATTCAAGGGCATCTAGAGGCTGCTTTCTGTGAGGCCTATCCCAGCTGAGTTTGCATAGAATTTTGGCTTTCATAGAGGTCACTACATTACTGCCATAATTGGTTGGACATTTGCCAAATGATGATCGGGTTTTATTTCCACACAGAAGAACCTCCTTAAAGCAAACTTTGCTTTACTTTTTCTATAATTTGCCATTCTTAACTTTCGTACTTCTTTGGCCATATTTCACAGGGATTGTTTCCTTGTTCTGATTTTTTTTCTCTCCTTGTGTCTGACAAAAAGGCTGAAGCATGATTTTCTGTGCTTTAATTTGTGAGTATAAACGGAGACATTATGTAGCCTCACAGCCATCCTCTCAACGTAGTTGTTGTAAAGTGTGGTAATTCACCCAAGAAAGATCAAGGAAGAATATAGTTGCTTTGTGTTTCCACATGAATCAAAAGGCCACAGAGAAGGCATGAAATCAGTGCTCTTTAGCAATTACAATGAATCCCATTTGTCTCAGGGCAGACCCTCTACAAACGGGCAACCGAGTAGGTTTGTGAACTTCTGACTTGAGCGAAAAAGAATCTGATCAGTAAATTAACTTCTTGAACTATATACCCCTCCAACCAATTTACTGTACCTTCCTTTAATACTTGAGATAGACGGCCATCTGTTATTTATAAATGTCCCCCTCTCCTCTCTGCAGTTGTGTGAAATGGCGCTGTCACATGGATACCTACCAGTGGTCTTCAACCGCCGCAGCCAAAACGCCACTCCCCTCACCACCCCCAAGCTGCAACAGTTTGGCGACCCCACCGATCTGCGCGAGGCTGTGCGCTACATTCGATACCGTCAGCCAGCAGGGCGACTGTATGCAGTGAGCGAGAGCTCTGGATCTGGCCTCCTCCTCTCCTACCTGGGGGAGTGTGGGTCATCCAGCTATGTGACAGCAGCTGCATGCTTGTCTCCTGTGTTCCGCTGCCAGAGCTGGTTCGAGAATGGACTGTGCTGGCCACTGCAATGGGCTTTAACTCTGTACCAGAAGATGTCCCTTAGCAGGTAAGAAGGGTGTTGAACAGTTGGAAGAAACTCTGGCATCAGTCTGTTACATGTTTATAATAAAATGAGCCTTAAGTGATTTATTTATTCATCTAATTTTCAAAATTTCATCCCAAATTTTCAAGTAGCCTTAACATTTAAAAGAAGTATAATATTTGTATATGTCTAAAAATGTCTAAAAATGTAATTAAAAAAAAAAAACACTGAAACACTGTCCACTTTAAAACCATAACATTGGTCATCAAGCTAAAATTGTTGTAGATGCATTAGATTGATGTAAGTTTCACCTATGTGAGGACATTTCACCTACGTGTTAAACCCTAGCTGGGTAAGTGGCTGCTTCTACATCTGGGAACTGGACAAAAAGGCTACCGGTGCTATAGAGTCGGCAGCAGTCAAATTTGTATCGGCCACCTCTATTTGGACGCGCAGCAAATTTGCCACTGGACAGATGTCCAAAAACGTGTTCGGAATCTTGACGCGCCTCACGCATGTGGGAGGAGCTACCGCCAAATGTTTTTTGACTGATTTCTACATGGAGCAGTGTCTATGTGTATCTCATTTACCATACAGAGACGGCACAGATGATGTTTAGAGATCTGTGTTTTTGTTTATTTGTTTGTTGTTGTTTTTTTAAAGAGCTCCTCAAAAGCATCCATAATCACATCTCCATGTCTGGCTTCACTGAGATCATACAGAGATTCTCGCAGTACAGTAACATTTAACATCTACCGCATCTGAATGATAGCTGATTTCAGCAGTGTTTCCGTGTCTCTGTGACCCAGTTTGAAGACTTATTGTCCTGAGAGGGGAAAAATAAAAAGAATAGGGTTAGGTGATGTCGTTTTTGTTTCAATTAAAATAAGAAAAATATCACACCGTTCAGGACAAGAGCAATCTGATTCTCCCTGTGCTGGATTTGGATTTAACCTGCTGATCACGTCATAGAACAGGTCATGTACCCAAAGCTGAGTCTAGTTGACACAAGGCATCTTCTTTATCAAAGAATGCCGTAACACCCAAATCGCAGCCCGATGCTCAAATGGCGCCGCAGTTCCTCAGGTCGCATCTGCTCATTGACTTAACATTGAAACTGTATGCCAATCCCGTTTGGTGTGAACGCAGCTTTAGGGGTCGGAGGCAACAGACGCATTATCAAAACTCTAAACAGAGAAGCTCCAAACAACATGGATGTCAAAAACAAACTCATATTTAGCTGTGATGGTGGAATACCTGCCTCTGCTGCCATAATGAAGCTTACATCATTTAAGATCTGGGTGTTTTTATCCCCCTTCCCCATCATCGTCTTCCATTTTTAAGCACACAAGAATAAAAACAAAAGCACTCATAGACCATTGATTGAAGACAAGAAAAATGAAGACACAATTAAGTTACTACAGCAACAGATGAGCTGTTTATCAAGATATTGATTTTTAGTGGACGTTGTGACCCAGTTGAAGTTTGTCAAATCAAGGCCATTAGAGAACATGAGGCCTGTTCAGCCTTTGGAAATTGATTCACTGTTTGTTCACTTTTCCTTGTTTAATCTCTGCATGTGTGCTTGTTTTGCATGCTGCAGGTACAGGACAGCTCTGGCTGCTACTGTGCAAATGGAAGCCTTGTTTTCCAGCTGTTCTCTGCGTGGTGTGGAGGAAGCATTATTCTGTCAAACTGGGACCAGCAGTTTCAGCATTACATCAGCTGCCTGGGATGCTTATTGGGAGCGCAATGAACCCCTTAGGGATGTAGACGAGGTGGCTATTCCTGTTTTGAGTGTGTGTGCAAAGGATGACCCTGTGCGGGGAGATGCCCAGTCCACTATACCCTTGGAACTCTTTGAAACAAACCCCCATTTTTTTCTCCTTCTAACTGAACGAGGAGGTCACTTGGGTTTCTGCACCCAGCAGGAGAAGAGAGCCTTTGATCTGGGTGTGTCTGCTTCAAACTTTGGGATGGAAGGCTGTGTTTCCAACTGGAGCCACAGAGCTGTATTTGAGTTCTTCCGGGCAACAACAGACTTTTTCAGCGTAGAGGAGAGGTCGAAGCAGCTCGCTGCAAAGAGACGGGGGCTTGGGGGTGCAGCTGGAAGAGCTTTCCGTCATCGCAGTATCAGTACATGTAAGCGAGTCCCTGCGTGTTCTCACAACATACATGCCATTTACAACTGGCAAAGGTCCTACACACGATGATCGAAGCTAAATGGAAAATGTACGTAGTGTTTGAGGTTTTGAACGCTGTATGTCCGCAATGTGATGGGTATTAAAAGCACTGTTAAATGCATCTCCTGTTTCCTTCAGTGCGTGCTTGTATTCAGGACTGTAAATCTGTGCCTCCCTGAAACATCAGCTGATGAGACATCATTGATAGTCATCAGTACAAATGTGCTTTGTCGTGTTTGTGCACAAAACAAGCATTAAGAAATGCTGATTCTTAACCTATGTAGCACCAATAATGGCCTTAATAAACTTTATATGAATTTTAATAAAATAAACAGTATTTTGTGAAACAAAATTTGGGAGCATTCCATACTAAAGTTTTCATTTGCACCATCGAACATTGCAATTTAATTTACTTGTTGAAACCGCATACAAATGTTGATGGTGTGAACATATTACCATTGTCGATTAGGTGCGCCATAATACAATGGTGCAACTATTCCTCTTTGATGTATAAAAAAAAAAGTCTCCACATTTTCTTTACTCCTTAGTTCACAACTGCAGCCAGTCCAGCTTGTTTGTTTTCTGTGAATGTATATTCAAATTATTAGAAGAACAATATTTTGTCGTGTCTTGAGGAAAAATTCACTGATGCCCCTGGAAAATAGACATTGTGAAGGCAGAGTTCATCACTTATAAATGTCGCTGTTCCTTTCTTTAAGATTAAGTCTAAAAGTTCAAGTACTCCAGGTCAATTCCATAATCCTATATTTTGAGTCATGTGCAATTGTTTAGTCCCAGTTGCCTTGGATGGATGCCTAACACTGGTGCTTAGGATCTACCAGCTTCCCTGTTTTCCAGTTCTCTCTACACTGAGTCCAGTGACTCCTCATTCTGATAGCTGAACCCACCTGATCCAGGTAATCAACTACAAGAAGTGCAGAGAGAGTTGGAAACAGGCAGGGTGATAGTAGATCTTGAAGATCAGAGTTTGCCTGGGTTATGACAGAATGTGTCAAATAATAGTTATTGAATTAAAAACCATCGAAGTATTCATAGGCTACAAGTGTCTGGCTTAAATTTGTGCCCCTTAATTGCAGAAATTCTATTCGACTGTAGAATATTCTGTTATGCAATTAAACTTTATGATCTTTTGGATTTAGATATTCAAACCATTTACTTTGCAACACCTGAAATGTAAACACGTCAGAACTAGCTAAATATGTCAGGCTTTAGAGGTACTGATTTTAAAGTAACTCAAGTATCTATTTGTATCTGAAATGCCTGATGGAAACTGTAAATTAAGGCATCAGAAAAGAAATACTCAACCAACAAGACTTGTTGACATCTGAAGTTCACAATAAATTCTCAGTTTGGGCATTGTTTTTCACCAGATCCACGTTTCTAAATATCTATTGTTCTTGCTTTATCAGTTATGTAATTTATAATCTATTTTTCAGTTTTAAATTCCAGAGTTTGTAGTATGCCTATTCCTTTTTTACTATTATTTTACAAGTGGCTGTGAAATTTAATTATTATGTTTTGTTTTAAATTTTTTTCTTTAAAAAAAAAAATCAAACAAGTGGAGGTAAAGTTAAAAAAAAGTTTGTAAAATACTTGGGGGCAAGGGGAAACTACAAAAAAGTAAGTTGGCAAAAGTAGTAGCTTTTTAAAAAAACTTGAGATTTGAACTTTCAGTAAACTCTGTAGCTGAAGGCATTTTTCATTTTCTGTCACCTCTCAGACTTTAGGACCTTTTGCCTTTATCTGCTTAGGAGATTAAAGCAGTGGGGCCCATACTGTTACTGTGTCAATCTTCAACTCTTAGTTGAAGACACATTACACTTTCTGAGAAGCATTTTTCCTTGAAAAATACGTATTTGTACTTTTCTTGCTTTTGTTTTTTTGACAATAAAGATTGCAAATTAAGTAAAAATTGCAGTTTGTTTTTGTTTTGCTCTGAAAACAATTGACCCTCTGATGCATGAATTATAAAAGCCATGGTCAAGTGTTTTTATCCTTCTCATGACGTGAAAAAGTGTTCACCTTGATTTTTTTTTTATTTGTTCTCAAAGTTACTAACTTGTATTCCTTTGTAAATCTACAAACCTTCACAGCTTTTATTGCTTAGAAAAACATTTGAACAATTTATTGTAAATGTTAACACTGTCTGACAAAAAGTCCTCTCCTGCATGTAGTTTACAAAGGTGGTACATATTTAATGGGAATAAAACTGAGTTTTTAATTCTCACCCATTAACCATATGAACAAAGTTTTCTGCTATCCTTTTTAAAAATAATAGAAAGTGTTCTTAAAGTACTATAAAGGTAATTTGTATATGATGTATAAATAAATTAATTAATTATCCAAGTATTACAATAATGGAAAATAAACAATAAAAAAAGTAAAATGAGAAGCATTAGTTTATACTTTATTGATAGATTGTGTTTTCCCTTCTGTGTCAACATTTCCGGTTAATGCAAGCTTGCTGCACATTATGCACCACATATCTCAGTGAAAATGTAATCTCTAATCTTGGTAAATCACGTCAGTCATCCTTTATTATAGCACACTCCCCACAGCTATTTCATGCTGAGTGGACGTGGATGTGTATGCTTGTCTGTGTGACTTTCTCTGGAGTGTTTATATACCCACTGAGCCTGATCCAATTAAACAGCTGGAACATAACTGTGTACACAGAAACAAAGTGGCCTTAACACACACACACACACACACACACACACACACACAGTCATCCAAACTTACGTGGTATTTTTGCACATACCCATTACCTACAGAAGACTTCAAAGTCGCATAGGGAGAAATAACCTCTGATATGAACTTGCATTTTTTCTGCATATTTAATAACTTCATTCAAGGAGCTTGAGGTTTAATTATACATTTATTTAAATATAGGAATAGACTTTTTAGATTTGTTTTCTTGGAAATACATTTTCAGGCTTTATTCCTTTGTTTTGTCAATTGATGTGGGTTGAACCCAGCATGCAATGGTGTTGACATTGGTTTTGAGTTATCAAGGTTGCAGGCGTGAAATGAAAACAAACATACTTTCACCCAAATTAATTCTGGTAAACATCAGTTATTGGTTGAAAAAAACTGTGTAAGTAGAAGAATAAGAAAAGCATCTGAACTATGTTGATGAATTTGATGCATTTTGACAAAAAGAAGTTGCACAGTCAGAGATAGGTAATTGAACCAGGACTGGGGAACTCATGGGCTCAAGATGCTAAATACATAATCACTCCTCCACTCTCACAATTACCAGTATCACCAAGAGTAAATATTTTTGTGATGAAGTATT
The DNA here is from genome assembly GCA_023969325.1 of Oryzias curvinotus. NCBI lineage: Eukaryota > Metazoa > Chordata > Actinopteri > Beloniformes > Adrianichthyidae > Oryzias > Oryzias curvinotus. Next base: position 21,289,118 of record CM043718.1, on the reverse strand, counting down.
ACAACTGGGCAACAGTAGTGGTCTTGTCAAAGCACGAAGCATAAAGTTCAAAACAGATAGTTTTTAAAGGCAACTCCACATTCTAGCTTTGGTCACCCCATGTTGGGGTCACAAGTAAACGCTCACCGGTGCAGCAGTGCTGGATGAGTTCAGTAGACTGTTTTTTGTTTGTTTTTATACTTGTCCTGTCCAACAGCTAAGCAAACAGATGAGAGCTGAAGGCCTCTTGTGTTGGACATATTTTATTGTTACAAAAAAGGGTTATGAATAGCGTATTTGTGTATAAACCCCTTTTGTAATTTAGGCTAAACTTTATATGGGGGGAGGGGGGGGAAATCATAAAGCAGCATACAACATAAAATTGCTGGATATTTATAATCATTACTGTCAAGTGTAGATGTATAACAGATCTAAAAGGGGCGGGGCCCGTCCACACACTCTCAAATGTTACAAACATACCTGTTGTCTCCACTAATAATCACATAAAAACATGCCAACATGTACACAATACAACTACAGTTCACACCCACATACTTATGCATTCAGACTAACACATGTAAAACCTTTCATTCAGTCATGCAAACTATTTGTGCAAAGGTGAGCTAACACCTGTGCTCAAGTGAGTGCTCATGTTCTGCTGAGTTCGATGATGGAATGTTAACAACAACGTCCACACATTGTTAAAGTTGAAAATCAAACTGGCAATCCAAATAGTGGACAGTGTGACCATCTCCTGAGGTTGAGGCACCAGTCAAATCATAGGCGCTTAGTTTGTGTGGTAATGAGGCACTTTATGTTAACAGTAATTTAAAAAACAAACAAACATACACCCACAATTTTTAAGCTGTAATAAAAAACTATTGGTTTAATTTAGTCAAAATTGTTAGATTAGAGCTCTGAAGAAAAATAAGGAACTTAAGGTGTCACGTTTTGTAGTCGTCAATCCTGTTTGGGTTGGATGAATAATAGTGTAAATGTGAGAAGGTAATAACTACGATCAGGTAATAGGAAAAAAGTAGGATTTGTAGACAATCATGTTTTTGTTCCTGGTATTAAGACTTTTATCAGTGATGAGAGATAAACACAATTACCTCTGAATAAACACCGGTTTCTATTGGCCTCCAGAAAATTAAAGCACTTAGATTGAATCGCCCTTTCTCAAGCTGCTTTTTAGTTCAGACCAATAGCAGCTTACCTCAACAATCAGAGACAGATTTAATTAAAATGAGTGATAGGTAATTAACAAAGAGCCTGACACTGTCATTACCTTAATTTTACTGAATCATGGGTTTTCTGAGATAGGGCTTAGTCTCAATCCAATGTTTAGAAAATGGATAACACCTGTTTTTTTCCTTGATTTTTTCCAATTGTGGTGATTGGGAACACAAGGGAAAGAAAAGGACAAAATTCTAAAGGATCTGACCTGTAGCACGCAAAACCTTGGCTTTGCTGAGGATATAAACAGTTAGAAGCTAAAAGCTGGTGTGAACACAACATGAGAGAAGCAGAAACCAATTATATAATAGTGAAAACTGATACAAAACAACAATAATGAAAATGGGTAAATTAACTTTATTCACTGATTTTATCACAAACCACCATGCTAAGTATTGCAATTCTAATCTAATTCTAAAACTGTTTAAACAAGATTAAGAATATGTTTACCAGCCAGTATGCTCCTTCTAATAGGCAGTCTTTGTCATAGCTTTTAAAAAAGTCTCAACAGACTCAATTTTGCACATTAGCAGATGAAGATCATTCAATATAGTAGTAGTAGCCTAGCAGAAGCTATCGTATGGCAAAGCAGCGTAGATATCATAAATCTTATGATATTTTTCTTATATTCATTGAGACAGTAATAAATTGATCATTCTTGTTTTTCTTTTTCCTTTCTTGAACGAATGTGGGTCACAGAGACACGGAGGTTACCGCTGAAAGCGGCTTTTGCGGCCGGACGGACTGAGAGCATATCCGTGTGATTGACTTATGACGTGATTAATTATTGCATTCGAATGGATTAATTATTGCGTTTGCATGAGTTAATCATTTCGAGGGAACGAAATAGTATTTCGAGGGAACGAAATAGTATCTTGTGGGAACGCAATATTATCTTGTGGGAACGGAATAGTATTTTGTGCGAACGAGTTATTAATCTGTGGGAACAAGGTATGAATCTGTGGGAACGAGATATATTTTAATTTTTTAATGTCATGACACGGGCTCCGTAGTTTTGACCATCCATCTAATGACATTTATCAAACAACAACTCGAGGCTTCTGAGATTTGGCTGAACATTGTAAAGCTGAAAGACCTTATGTGTCGCTTGACAAAAGGCTTTGTAGTGTTCAGGGGAAAATTTTAAGAATTTATCTTCTGAGTGTTTTATATTCATTTATTATTTAAAAACCATATTTCGAGGATCAACAGGCCCGTAAATTTGACAATTTGCTAGAGTTGTTGTCATGGAGACTACAGTAGGACGAGATATTATCAGCATACAAATGATGTGAGATGTGATGACAATATGTAAGTTTATATGAATAAATAAATTGGGGCTGTGGACACAATGGTTTGGACACAAAACAGGAACAGGACAACTCTTCAGATAAATAAAAAATTATCCTAAAGATGCTCAAACTTAATTTTTTCACAGGGCAGGATACTTGTCAGGCATTTAGAATTTAAATTAATCAGATTAAAAAGCTAAATATATTGTTGTGCTGTTCTAATAAAGTATTAAATTGATAAGCTGCTATTGTCTCCAAGGTTTTAGAAAAAAAGGAAGCTTTGAGATAGGTTTGGATTTTTAAGGAGACCAGAGTTATCCAGATGCTTTTGTTACCTTTGCTTTTCTAACGATTAATAATAAATCATAAATACAAATACCCAAATCCGAAACTAATAGAACAAATCCTCATAACTAAATTTAACATACACTAGATTGTAATAAAGAAATAAGTTAAAAAAAAGAGAGAATTTTGACAGAACTATGACAAATTTGTATGGGTTGATTACTGTAACCCTTGTGCTATCCTAGGCACTTTAACATTGGGAGTTGGCTCATCTAGATTCCACTAGACAGTGCGCTGAACCTTTTTTCTTCAATGATTTGTGATCTTCACTGGTGTCCATGGATTAAATGAAATCCTCTCCACCTTTATCCACCTTTGTCATGGTAGGAATAACACGTCAATGTAAGGGTGGGGTCATAGGATAGCACAAGGGTTAAAGCAAAATTTAGATTGACCTGAGACAAAAATGACAATCTAATGTTTTATGCCATGTAACTCCCATAAAAAATGTCCTCCAAATGTTGTGTTTTGTCCTCACAATATCTGCTTTTTACATTTTGTGTCATTAAAAGTGAAAATTGTCATCGTGCATATGCTCCCCACAAGTTTATTTATCAATTCTGCATACATTGGTTTGTAAAACTGTGTTCTTGCTTCAGTTTTGAAGGTCAGCACATTGAGTTTTTAACTTTACAGTATTTGCATTATTTTCAATAGAGCCAATTACTAAACCACTATCAGGGTATCTATTTGGATTTGTTTCAACTCCATCCATTCATGTATTCATCTTCTATTTCTGCTCAGTGCTGCTGGGGGTCACTGGGGTCTGATCCAGCCACTGTGGGGTGAAAGCAGGGTACAGCCATGACAATTTTATCACAGGGCCACACTCAGACGTACACATTCATACATTGATCAGTCAACTTTGAAGCATGTTTTTGTCTATGATAGAAAGATGGAAAATCTCCACAGACTGCACATAAAAAAGGTCCCAACTGGGCTTTGTGCAGTCCCTGTTTCAACTCCAAAAGTGGAGGTAACTTTCAGCTGGAATGATCAGATTTGACATGTTTTTGTTGCACATAGCAGAAGGCGTGCCTTCCGGGATTTTGCACAGTAGTACCCCTTTGACATTTATCAACAAAAACATTATGCTATCAGTCCCCTCAAAGCCAAAACAGTTAAATGTGATCAGACAGAGATTAAAATCAGCAGGCTGACAGAAACACGAAGCAGATTGCTCTGTTGAGGTCATTGACGTTTTAATTGCACATAGTTTGGAATGTACTGAACAAGGTTAGAACATGGTGATACTTTGTCTGTTTTTTGACTTTGAAAAGTTATGTGTTGTGTTTTAATAGAGGACTGTAGTTGTAAACAAAAAGTTTTGTTTTTCAGAAAGCTCCCACACTTCCCTGTTTATTGTATTTTGTCTTCCTGAGGTTTTTTTTAGTTAGATTGCAGAGCTTTTCCTGTCAAGTTGAAAACTGCCCACTGTGGTCTCTTTATGTGTGAAAAAAATCTGTGTAATGCAGATGTCATAACACAGTTAAACTGCATTTTCACTTCATTGTGACTTACGTTCGTGTTTGCTGGATGTTCAGCTATAGAAACATTTGCTTCTTGTTGATTTATCCAGGCGGTTTTTATTGTGTAAGCTATTACTTCACTGTTAATGTCTGTCAAGAAGAAAATACAGCTTTTAAATTTGAGACAAGGAAAAACCAGCAGCAGCACAATTTATGCTTTTATGTGTCCCAGAATCTGCTGAACTTTTTTCCAGCTGCCACTGTGCCAAATGTTGAGAATAAACCTTGGATAGATCATTGGTCCATCACAGGCATTTCATGCAGGCCACAGTTACAAACTGAAATTGCCTTACAACTCTTTATGTGAGGGCTAAAAAAACACATTTGCTTTGATGAATGGCGCCCTCTTTTGGGTGACTTTTGCTATTTGCTTTTGGCATCCCACTGTAAAATGATCAGCCAAGAACTCAGGTTTCTTCATAGTTCACCTAGTTTAGGTCACAATCTTGACCTCATGTGACTTCATCTGTCCAATCTTTATGACATTTCCATGTAAATTCTACATATATATCTGACTGTCCAAGCAGACAGATATCATTTGTTCAAATTATGAAAATCATAGTTTTCCAGTGTTCTTCACCACTGTCGATGACCTGGCTAAAGAGATGGATCATGTCTGTGCAGAAAGATTGTAGGGATTGACAAAGTCCTTGGATTGTATTTTATTGAAACATGTCTGTCACATACTTTTTGATCAAGGATCTTAAATATATTTGTATTTACATATTCATCCAGGAGAATTTCTTGTAGTCCAGTCATGATGTGCACAAATGTGTCCATCGTGAGCTTAAATGAGTTGCTGCCTCATATTGAAATTTTAAGACTTTCTCTATAGACAAGTTTACACATCTATATGGTTTCCTTTTACACCGATGATGACGTAATCCTAATCTTAAAAATACAAAAAACTGAATTTCCCTATGGGGATTAATAAAGTTGATCTTAATTTTAGTAATCCGGGCTGCACCGTGTGGTTAGCGCTTACACCTCAAAGCAACAGGGCCCCAGTTCAAATCCAAGTTGGGACCTTTCTGTGTGGAGTTTGCATGATGTCCCCATGCATGCATGGGTTTTCTCTGGGCACTCTGGTTTCCTCCCAAAGGCAAAAAATATTCACAAAAGATTGATTGATTGACTAATCTAAATTGTTCCTCGGTGTGTGTGGGTGCGTGATTGTGTTGCCCTAAGGCAGGCTGGAGACCTGTCCAGGGTCTTTACCCAGTTGTTAGGCTTTGGCAGCACAGTGACCCTGAAAGGGATATAGAAGGTTAAGAAAATGGATGGATGGATGGATGGATGGATGGATGGATGGATGGATGGATGGATGGATGGATGGATGGATAATTTACCGTAATCCAAGGTATCCACATGTGTCATCTGAGATTGTAATGAAGACCCTGTTATCCTTAGTGCCCAGTAGATGGCAGCATCCACCAAATTTCCGCACATTGGAATTACAGAGGAACTGGCTCTGATCAGGCAGACACAATGACGCAGCTATCTCTACTTTTGGCTTGGAAACTGACTGTATATTTAGCACCTTGTTATAATTAGAGCTCAGCACATGGGGAATACATTTAGCCAGCAGTTTCAATAGGTATCTGCAGATTCACACAAATTAGAGACAGCATAAATGCTTTCTGGGACTCTGAAGATAACCACTTTATGTGTTTGCAAATCCACAATGGATTTGCAATGATTTTTTTTATTTCTTAAATAGGTAAAATCAAGCTTTTAGTAGAGCTCTGACTGTGACACAGTTCAGTATGGTTGCCACACACACTCTGTTGAGACCTGATGAGATTTAATGTTTTTTTATTTTTTTATTTAGAGGGATTACTAGTAAAAATATAAAAATAGCTCAATAGTATTTAACAAGGTAACACTTGGTGCAAGAAAAGTGAAAAAAAAAACTTATTTCCTTGCTGCATTGCATATAAACTTTTCTTTGACTTACTGTCATGGATAACATTAAAAAAGGAATGCCTCTTTTTTTTAACTTGTCATGTCCAACAGCTGAGCAAACAGATAAGAGCTGATTTTTCTGTTACAGTGGGGGTTCATGAATCTTCTGACACACAAAGTGTATATTTATAGAAACCCTATTTGTATTTGAGGCTAAATTTTGTTTACATTGATTATGTATGTATACCCATTTTGTTGTTGTTGTTGTTGTTGTTGGACCGGATGGAAAAGAAGAAGAAAGTGGGAAGTTAGAGACGGGGGATAAGGGTACAAAAGAAGGGGAATAAAAGAAGAGGAAACAAATGTATCTTTTAATGTGTGTGAGTCTTCAGCAAATGCTATTGATAGTTGTACTTTTGGAAATATTGAAAGTTTAAATCAAAGGGAAAATCCTTAACGATCAGGTAATGCAGAAACAACCTCCTAATGACAGAAAATACTGACATCTTTTATGTAACTTGAGGAACAGGAAACAAAGGATATGTACCAATTCCCTCTCTACTCGTTAACTTATAAAAAAAAAAAAACATATATATCACAGGTACACTGGAATTTAAAAGCAATTTGAACACCAAGTTCACAACTTTTTTCTAAAATAGCAAATATGATGTGAGTGACCGATTACCCAAAGTAAAATTTATAACCTAATAAATGAGAACATTTTACAAAGACTGTTTATAAATCCAGTGTGTTCTGTAGATGGAAAAATGGAAAAAATAAATTAAAATACATAGCTTATCATATGAATAATGGGCAAAAGCAATGCGTTGTGGTCTATATTTGCCAATCTATTAAGCACCAATGCACACTGATTTATTTGCAGAGCCTTCTGGGTAATTTTCTAGGGCACTGGATTTTAGATTTGTGAATTTGGACAGACCCACAAAATAGCGAACAGAATATATAGATCACTGTGTTGTAAGTAGTGAAGGAATTCGGACACAACCAAAGACTATAATTTAAGCAATATCATTTTGTACTGAAAAGGATCCAAATGACAAGCTTGAAACACATGAAATGTCTGTAACTTTATGTGACTGAAGAGTGGATTTATACTTTGAGTCGAAGGGATGGCACATTACTTCCTTGGCCCAAAGCCCAAATTTCATTTTAGTCCCCTCAGCACAAACCAGCACCAGCCTCTCGGGGCTGGGAACAGGGCGAGGATCCGGGTCAAAGCAGCACCTGAGATGGCCATAGACGGTTCTACTATGTAGGCTAGTATTGTCTGTAAATATTTATCAGATTTTTGGAACAGTTATAGTGAAGAACTTTACCCAGACTCAAATTGAATAATGTTTTTCTTTGTAAAATCAGAAGTTTATGTAACCATTTAAATATGTTTTGGCTTTTAAAAAAGTAAAAGGAGAGGCTAAAATGTAAAAGATTACCTGTCAATCCTGCCACTAGTGACAAATGTGGACTTTTTGTGTCATGTTGCAGGAATTTGCGGCTTACTGCGGCACATTGCTCAACTGTCACATAATGTTCTGAGTGTGAACAATCTCTGTTGGGAAAGAACAGTCAACTTAGCCTTTCAGTCTGCTAACGCTGCTATGCTGGTTTCCTTTTTGTGAGTCTTGTAGGGAGAAAAAGGGGAACATTATAGGAAAAAGTATGGCATGGTTTGGTCAGAAGTGCGACAGAAATTACCACATATCATGCTAGGATGCAGTGCACTGAGAATCTATGTTGCATGTATATGCCTGCCTCTTTCTTTGTACATTTAGAGACTACTGGAAGGTACCACCTTACCTTAAGGCAAGACTGGATTCATGAGGTGCTGAAGTATGTGACGTGACGTGACTGTGGCGCTAGCAATGTCATGTTCTGGCACTGACACAGTATCTCCTGAGTCAAATAAACAAAGTATCTATCTGCACTTAACCATTATCTGTGCAGTGCCAACCATTGCTCTTTATTTTAAACGAGTAAAAATGAAAGGGGAATTTTGGGAAAGTTCTTTTTACATTCAGTTTGCATTTAGAAGCAGAGTGGGCCTTCTGATGTTTCAAAACAAATATTAGTTTAATTGTGTAACTTAAAGATTCGACTGTGGTGCATAATTTGATTTTAAGCCAAGTCCAGATGACAAATTTATGATGTTCCTTGAGTTGTATTCTCGCTTTTCTGCTATGCAATCAAACAGCATCTGAAGAGACCAGTAAATCAGTTGGTGGGCACCTGAACACAGCAGGGGTCATCTCTCACTTCCTCTGCAACACACAAGTCTGGTTCAAGCGTAATCCTGTGGCTTTAATATCATCAGAGGACTCCCTTTCTTGTCTTTTCTTCTGTCAGTGTCCGTTGCTTCTTTGCTCAGTGTTCGAAGTAAATGTAGGCAAAGGGGATGACAGACATCTCAGACAATGCGGCAATGAGGACAAGGCCTTGGTCAGCCAGTTTATTCCTGTTCTGCTGGGATTTTTTTCTGTACTGGCTTACATAAGAAAAACAAACCCTGCATAGGCTTTCTCGATACACTCTCTGCTACACACAACATGCGCACAAACGCTCACCCTTGGGTACGTATGCATTTACATCTCTCTTGAGGTGCTAATATATTGTACTGTAGGGAGAACAGAGAAAAGACTTCTCTGAACATTCCTGAAGTTCAACTGTGACATCAATGTATGCGACAGTTGGTCTTCACAAGAAAATATGTCCTTCTCTCAGACTGAAGTGAAGGAGAGAGATGTGTTGTGATAATGATGGCAGAAAGGAAAAGGGGATTGAGTCACATCAATCAAGCCTACCTGGAAAAGTACCAGTATTCTTTTTTGTTTTTGTCAATGGTGTGACTCATTACAGCTCATTGGCCCATTATAGCACGAACCAGTTAGACACCTACAATGCTTAACTAAAGGCAAATCCATTGGCACTGCATAAAGATTTTACTTTTTTAAGGCTAAGGGTCAGAAATCTGAGTGAGCTCAAAGTGTTGTCAAACATCTCACAAGGCAGAACATGACAGAAAAATGTGCAGGTCGAAAATGATAGTTAATAACTTATGATCAATACACTTTATCTTAAGATATGAGAGAAAATGCCATTAATGTTAGATGTCTTACTGGCAAAAACACCGCGCATGTCTCTTAGTTTAAGCATTATTCTGCTAACTTCCATGTGACAGGATGTCTTTTAGCCAAATATCCTTCAAATTGGGCCATGATACTGTGTTTAGACTAACTTCATTTAGACTCAATTTCTGCCACCCACAGCCACAATCAGACCAGCTTCAACATAATAATTTCTCTAGTAGGTAAATTCCATGAGTGGTTTCAGTTATTTTGTCTCATCACTCTTTCGTTTTCCACATTCCCATCCCTTTCCATCCTTCATTTTTTTATTTGGCATCTTTCAAATTATTCAGGCTTTTATCATTCAGATTCACAGTTCCAATGTGTTTGGGTTCTTTAGTGACATCTTGCTAATTTATTGGATTTAGTTGAAATTGTGTTTGGGTAGTTCTTGTAATGACATGGTTTGCTTCATACATTTTAAACTCCAATTCATATATGTTTGACTGCCTTGTTTTCATTTGTAGCGATCACTAGCTGTGTTTCCATTGACTATGAAATTGCAGAAATTGGATTTGCGATGTTGAAAACACGACATTTTCAAAAAAATGTGGAGAAAACAAATTTTTGCAGGTGGTTTTTGAGGAGTATCGAAATGGACATATTTTGTAAAACATTTTTTTCAAACTGGATGAGTCGTGTGACCAACAATCGGATAACAATGCGCTTCTTAGGAAATGGCTGCATTGGGCGCTGCGCAGCGGGCACAACAGGAGTTCCTCCAGCATCACACAGCTCATCAAAATTTGAGCGTGTCATGTGGAATTGATGGATCCACAGTCCTCTGTAAAATCCCCAACCATGATTTCCCTAAATCGCTTCATCAATAGCCACTCCCCCGTGTAAGGAGTTTGTCGCTCTATGGCTTGAATAAGACACCGACGTCTCCTTTGATAGATGATGATGACCGCCAGTGCTAGTGCAAGTGCAAAAATGTGAATGTAACAGCTGTAAATCAAAGTATTGTTCACATCTGTCACCATGATTTTGAATGACTTAGCACCTAAGTTGGTTTATGTTTATTCGCATAATTATGAAGTAACCCTTGTGCGATAGACCCCACTAGACAGAGCTCTGAACCTTTTTTCTTCAATGATTTGTGAACTTCACTGGTGTCCATGGATTACATGAAATCCTCTCCACCTTTATCCACCTTTGTCATGGTAGGGATAACACGTCAATGTAAGGGTGGGGTCATAGGATAGCACAAGGGTTAATGAAAACAGTGTGATTGTGAAATTGTGTTTTTTTGACATTTCTAGAATTTCAATAAAGTCTTGTGCATATCTGTAATGGAAACGCAGTTAGTGATAATAAAAAACCTTGTATGGTGTCTAGCTAACACCAAACAACAGGCCATTTTTAGGACTTGTAGATCAATGTGCATTTTCATTTAATTTTAGGACATATATTATAGAAAAAAAATGTAAGCCAAAACATTCAATTTTTTTATTTCATAAAAAATAAAGTATTCTACGTGACTGCACTTTAATAGTTATGGCATTTGTACAAATAAAAGCTTCTACTCATGCAGGCACCAGCTGTCCCCCAACATGTTTCTATGTGGGTGCAAGTCTGGGCACGCTGAAAAATCCAATGACCCACCATTCTTTGGAGATGACTGCCTACATGACTGCTCTCCTGAAGGGTGAGAGGAAACAGAAGAGAGTTGGGGCAAATGTAGGGAAGAAGAGATGAACGGCAGGAGGGAGGGAGGGGAAAATGTGGGTCAACACAGTCAAAGCCCTTTCACATGTTCCAGTCAGCTGGAATCTCGCCCCCAGTCCAAACCAGAATGTTATGTAAGAGGTTATTGATCTGTGAGAGCGCCTGTCTGAAAGCAGAGTGCCAGTTGGTGCTGAGGCGGCTTTCTGGTCTGCCGCAATAATGTCACATGGTGTCGCAGCGTGGACCTGACAAATCATTCCTGGGGGTGGATAAACGAACTGTTTCTGCGAGTGTGACATTTTGAGTTTAAGTAATCAGAGATTTTTACGGTGCTAATACTTCAGTGGCTCAAGTGAAAACGCGAGCGCTGGCACTTTGATACCGGGGGGGTAGAAAGTGTCTGAGAGCAGCCTGTCAGCTCTAATAGTTACCACTTGTCACAAACAGGTCTCCTCTCCAAGCCTACCCATTGAAGCGGCGTCATCACATTCAGCAGCCTGCGATCAACAGTACCAAGCTGTCTCCATTTATCAGCTTCAACAGTTCTGTCCCTTTTTTCTGTTTCACCAAAAAAAAAAAGCTCTAGTTCACTATCATAATGTGTCATTCCAAGCATAGGCCTAATAAGGCTGTTTGGATCAGACTGTTTGAGGATAATGTGTTCCTTTTCTACCACCAAGGCTAATCATATCAGTGAGCAGGCCTTGGCCGTGGATGTGGCAACCAAGATAAACTTTGTCTAAATGCTTTCCACCTGGAAACCAGGCATAACTACACACTGCTGTGGCATCCTTGTCTTTGTGAGCAAAGGGATCAGAGTTCTCTGTCTGGTGATGGAAACACTGTAATAAGCAAAGGGATTATGTAACCAGTGGCACATTAAAGTGACTTCTTCCAAGTTAGCCAAACTGTTACAAACCGCTGCTAAGAGGCCCAGTTCAGACAACTCTGGGAATGCGTTAGAGAAATTCTTGTCCAAGTCGTTTCCTGCTCATGTATGAATGGACAGGGTGACATCACAGCTATGAAATTCTTATGAAACAGTTGGATGTTGGTCACATGAGGAAATGGCTGACTCCCTTCTCTGGCTTTGCTTGTAAAGTAATAAAGGTTCAGCATCTAGCTGGATGACGACAAAGAGGTCCAATGACCACATGATGAAGGAGGCCCTTTAGACTGTCATTAATATTAGGCAAAAAAGGTAGTCAAACATGTAGCTTTATCTTTAAAAAAAATTCCCACACATATGCTTTAAAAACATGTTATTCATGTTACGGATAGGAAACTGTACATTTGTGTCACAGAGGTGTGCTGTGCAAGACTGACCAGAACAATACGCAGACGCATACTTCTGCTGAGGACTAGTGGAACTTTCCACTGCTGCTCACAGGCCTGACTTCTGCACAGCACAGCCAATATTACAAAACAGACAGGAAGGTGGAACAGCGCCTGACTACATTATAATGTGGGTCATTTAATCTGTTACAGAACTTAAAGAGCCAACTCACTGTCCAATAATTTGAATGTGCCAACATTGTGTCACATATCTATGTTTGGGGAAACCAGCTGTGGATAAATGTTCATAAAACAGATCATTTTTGACAATAAAGTTTTGAGCTTTATTCTTTTGAGAGGAACTAAAATAACAACCAGGCTGGAAGAGTTTTAGATGTGAGTTAAAGTTCTCTCCCAGTTTGATAGGATCTTACACACCTGAAAATTAGATATGCTGCCTGCCAACAGGCATGGCTTGAAAGCCAGCAGCAAGCCCCTAAGACTGACCCAGTTTATGTCACTATAAACTGCTGAACTGCTTTTAAAATGTTTTTATTTGAGTGTTTTTAAAATCCGTCCATCCATTTTCTTAACCCGCTTTATCCCGAGATTGCTGGAGTCTGTCCTAGCTACTGTTAGAGAGAGGGCGGGGTACAACCTTTGACAGGTCGCCACTCTGTCGCAGGGCACAATCACTCCCGCACACACTCACCTGGGGACACTTCAGAGAAACCCTTCAATATATGGAGTCTGTGGGAGAAGGTCAAAGTGTCTGGAGAAAACCTTAGCATGCACAGGCAGAACATGCAAACTCCACACAGACAGATCCAAACCGGGATTCAAACCAGGACCTTCACGCCCTGACGTCGAGAGCACTGACCACTGCGCCAACATGCACCAGTTTTTTAAATATATATGTTTTATTTATTGTTGTTCATATCAATAGTATGCCAAAGTTCAATATTTGTGCTGTTACCACACCTATTTTTTCCATTTTTACTTTTGGGATTTTAATTATGCTACAATTAATTATTCTATGTCTTTATGATAATATTTAAATGTTCTGGTTATTTAAAAAAAAAAGCACAAATCCTATTTTCAATTTGAAAGTGAGTGGGGTTTTTTTTCCATATTACTACTTTGGCAAAAAAGGGCCTTCTATACATGTTTTGCTCAGGCTTGAGGTAATCTAGAAGTACACTCATGATACAATAACCTTTTGTAACAAGTGATATTTGAAATCTATTTCATTATTTGTATTGCTTCAAAAAGTGTGATGCCTTATGTCATATTCCTGGAACTATCATTTAATTCTCATTTTCTTTGTAATCTGTTAATCTTTTACATGTCAAAATCTACCAAATGACAAACACGTATTTTGGAGTAAACATCTTAAACCTGTCCTACTTGGCAAAATTGCTTGGATGTGCTTTTAGATTGGACCTTTTACAATTCTGTTTATTTATCAGCGTCATGTTGCAAATATTTTCCAGAATATTTTCTTAAACATAATTTAGAATTAGTCAAAGACACTATTGTCATTTTTACCTTGTGGACATCTTTAATCTAGAAGTCAAAGAAAAAAAAACTATGTCAAAACAATATAAGGTTGATCCAACATGATTAAAATTCACAAGTTTTAGGTAAGTTGAAACAATAATGGATGCATTTTATTTATATGTTTTATATGTTTACAAATAAAATATGTTGTTTTTGATATAAAGTACATCTCTTGTTCTGTAGTGGGTGGAACGGGGAGGTCTAGTTAGAATAAGTTACTCACGACAGATACCTTCATACAAATGTTACATAACTGCTGAATGTGTTTCAGTTAAGAGTCTGCGTTGCTTCCTCAGGGTGAGTTAGGTAACTAAATAATGTTACAATAAATATTAGATCTTTTTCAATGGCCAGTGTTAGGTCATGGGCTGAAAATAAAGGGTTCAGCCTGCTAATGGACTCATCATTCCTCCACCAGCAACCCTGGAAGAAAACAAGCTGCTCTATGGTGATCAGCCTGAAGCAGAGGGCGTGAACACTTGGCCTTATTGTGAAAGTGCATTTTTTTTATCCTCCCTTGGAATGCTGCAACTTTATGGTCTGGCCCTTTAAGACTATGCAAAATGTCATCTCACACTCACCCAACTTTGCTGAGTCATTGAGTTCAGCTTGCTTTTGTAACCTTCACCCAGCAGAGCTTCTCATTGGCTTCAATCTCCACATAGCAGTCCATGTGGTTGGCTGACAGCACTACTAATCAGTTCCTTCTCAGCAGAAACATTTCTTAAAGCAGCAGAGGCTTGCCCCTGAGTCAGATGTCCAGCTGAAGTCTGTTTAGAATCAGGTAATAGGAAATTTGTTGTAAAGCAGATGAAGTAGGAAAACGTGTATTAAAAAGAACAAAATAGAACAATGAAGATTAAAGTCCCAATAAGATAGAGATATTTTTATTAACATAGGACACCTCCTCTCCCGAAAAAAATTGACCTGTGTCAGACTAACATCTTTTCCAGGGCGTACTCTGCTCCCCCATCCCACCCCTACTCTGAAATCAATAGTAGAAATCTGCCTCTTTCACATTTCTGCCACTCAGCAAAAATGTCAAAAGTTTTATTCAAATGTGCTCACCAGGGATTTGGAGGTAAAGTATTGTACTTTCTACATCTGTGAGTGTGTGACTGTCAGAGGGGTTCTGGGTGATGTAACATGCACAGAGCCTGAGGATGTGCATGAGGCTCTATAGAAATATCCCTGCAGCAGCAGTCTTTCACATATCTACAAGAACAGAAATTATATGAGGCTTTAAAACTAAATGAAAAGAAGATGTGTCAAGATATGCTGTCTGTTTGCCACTGTACAGTTTGTGTTAAAACAAAAAAAACAAACAAAAAAACACCAAGGACAAGTAACCTACAAAAACCTTGTTCAAAACAAAGCCTACTGGCAAACAATTCAGGCAAAAAATATTTACGTAAAACTTTGCTAATATGGCATACAAGCTATATATTACTAAAAGTTGTACACTTGATGTTTTTTCCTTCATCAAATATACTTGAGTTTAAGTAAAAGTAGCGATTACACTATAGACCAAGGGTCTACAACCTGAGGCGGCTCTTTTATTCCTCCATTGTGGCTTTTTATCTTTGAAGAAAATTGCTAACAGTTTGAATAAATAATGGTTTTGTATTTTTTGCTTTATTTCTTTTAGTCAAAAGGCCCATGTTGTGCTATTCTTAAGCCTTTCAGAGTAAACTATATCCATATACTGTATATAATTGTATATTACCTTTGGCACACTAATGAAGGAATTTTATTTGAAATGAAAGTTAATTTCTGCCTCGTCTGCCAAATGCAATACCTGTTTCGTGGGCAATAGTTACACACAATGAATTATAACAGTGCAATTTTGTATGTAAACAATTTCTATTTAATTTACTTTGAAATTTTTTTTAATGTAAAACTATTTTAATTTGCTGCAGTCAAAAATAAAAGACATTTAAATTATTTTCTTCATTCATTCATTCATTTATTCATTCATTTATTCATTCATTCATTTTCTATTTCGTTTATCCCCTTCAGGGTCACGGGGCTGTCGGAGCCTATCCCAGCCACTTGTGGGCGAAGGCAGGGGATGTCCTGGACAGGTCGCTAGTCTGCCGCACCATTCACTCTCACACTCACACCTAGGGACAATTTAGAGTTGCCTATTAACCTATGAAGCATGTTTTTGGACAGTGGGAGAAAACCCACACATACACGGGGAGAACATGCAAACTCCACACAGAAAGGTCCCTCATTTTATTCCTGTCCCCCAGCTGGGACTTGAACCGGGGGCCTTCTTGCTGTGAGGCAACCACTGCGCCACTGTGCAGCCGTAAATTATTTTATATAAAAAAATTACACTGTTATCTATCAATTATTGTGAATATTTAAAAACTACATTTTATGACTAAATGACCACAGAAACATGAATAAAGCATATTTTTTGGGAATTTGGCAGCTCTTTTTGTCGCTGAGAATACGGACACATACAGTACCCAAACAGCGCGGCGACCTAATTGCAATTTTATCAGCAAATCGGAAGGCGGCTGTTGCATTTGTACACGCCAAGTGGTGGCCGCAGAGGTTTAAAGAAAAAGTTCAAATTTCCCATCGACCACAGTTTTTGACGCTGGCCAGTGGCTGCCCGGGCACATTTTTAGGTAGTGCGAGGCCAATCCATTGACAGGCAGGTGGCAGTAAAGGCAGCAGCGCAATAACTGATAACTGACTGATAAAAGGGTCTCTAAGGTCCCCCTAAATCTGGCTAACCGGCTGCCACCACAGTATGGCTGCCCAGCCTGATTTTGTAATGGCGTCATCTCCGCCTGACTGCTGCCATCTACATTCATAACCGCACCAACAATTTATTTTAAAATAGAGCAGTGGCATGAAATCTTAACGATTCTGCCAATGCTTCCCTACTTCGCGATGGCAGTTGTATTTGTGAAAAAAGCATAACAAACTGGACATAATAGTTCCTTTAGTGCTACAGACCCCTGATATAGGCCATGTGCGTGTCGTGCAGGAAGTATACTAACTGAATACTTCTTTAGACTAAATTTGAACTTTTCAAGTTTGCAATATATAGATAGTGTATACAAAGTAAACTTCAAGTATACTGCTTCACTTTTAGCATAGACAAAGTATACTTGTTGTACACTTAAACAGACTACTTTTGGCTAAGGGCAACTATTATGGTTAAGTTGTAAAACTTGTGATCTGAAACAAAATCTGTTTCAGGCGCAAGAAGACCTTAATCCTGCATGACCAAAATGATTTAGGTAATATCCTTTTCAGTCTGGCAGTGGATGAACTGTCTGACTCATAGCCTCGAGCTCTCATATCATCTCTGAAACACATCACTAATATAAATACTTCTACACTTGCTGGATTCTTTGTGTTCTTCTTTGGGGAGTCACCGACATTTAAAGATCTGTAAAAGAAAAATACATATATACTCATAGAAGCTAAGGAGTTCACTCACAAAAGGCAAAAACAAGAGCGTGTGACAAAATTGCTGATAATATACCAAATCTCTATTGTTATTCAGGTGGAATGGTTATGAAAGATACAGGAAGTGGCAGCTTTATGTTTCCACTGATCCTCTTGAACTTATTCAACTGAAGTAAAAGCATGCTGACTTTCTTATAAGAGTTTTTTGAAAGACATGATGATGATGTCATGCAGGGTGCCTTCAATTCATACAAGATTCAGTTACTTGGTAAATTATAGTTCTGAATGATTTTGCAAACAGCAAAAAAATTAAAAAGAATACCTCCTACTTTCTTTTTTAAATCTGTAATTGACTTACTAACTGAGAGTTTTCCCCAAATCCATTGAAGGATTTTTATTTAATTTTATTTTACTGTCATTTTTTGTGCCCTTTGGGACTTGAAATAAAATATTTTTATTGACCTCTTTGTGTGTTATTGTTTTTTAAATACAAGTTCTTACCACATTAATTTGATCATTACAGCAACAGACTGTAAAAAAAATGTTCTAATTGAATTTGAACTGCTGTCAGTTAACTATCACCCAGCTAAAGTAAAGTAATCTGTGTTATTTTAGAAAAGGTTGTCTGAAGTTTGATATAAAAAATAATTAAAGACAAAAACGTTCAAATTGTATTTTGCAAAAACAGTTGCTTTTTTTTGTCATGGTTATATCAAGATATCTAATTTTATTATTCATCAGAATACACAGACGTGCAAACACAGTCACTCCAGGGCAGCAAAAAAGCCACAGTTATGTACGTTGCAGCTAGAAGTCTGTGAGAGCCACTCATGCATAATGCAGCGCTGAGTTTTGTCTTTTTAGGGCATAGTTTAGCTTCTGCTGTAGACTGCACAAAAGCTTGTAGGCATACCAACCTAGCAACACTTCAAGGTCTGAATGTTGCCTTACAATAGCGCAGCATATCCAATCCTCAGTAATTTAACCAAATACAGCACAAGTTTACAGGGATATTATAGATTTTGTAGAAGGTTAATCATATCCAGTTTAAAATAAGAATAAGAGTGAGGGTTTAACCCTTGTGCTATCCTAGGCACTTTACCGTTGGGAGTTGGGTCATCTAGACCCACTAGACAATGCGCTAAACCTTTTTTTTTTCAATGATTTGTGATCTTCACTGGTTTAATGGATTACATGAAATTTGTCCACCTTTATCCACCTTTGTTATGGTAGGGAGAACACGTCAAAGTAAGGGCGGGGTCATCCAAGACAGCACAAGGGTTAAAAGAGTTTAAAAAGTAATTAATTTTAGCTTAACAGAGTACATAACAAAAGTTAAAAAGGGGGCTGAAAAAAATATAAGTGCTCCAACAAAAAGGAATGATAGAAAATTTTAAAATATGACAAGACTAATATCATGGACATATAAATAAATACTGAGGACAATGAGAAGCAAAACAAACAGAGCAATTACAACTAAAAACTGACAGGAAGGGAGCAAAACTTAAGTTAATAAAACAATCTGTTTTCCCATTTAAAGAGGAAATCTTTTTAGAGCAAACGTTAATCTAGGGTTTAATTTGCTACGTCACAAAAGAGAGCTATTTCAGACGGCAGTATTTTTGTCTACACCTGATTCATCCCGATTTGAAAAAAATAATTACTCCATAATGCAATTGTAATCTTAAATTATGAATCCATCACAAGAAAAATCCAACAAAAACATGACAAAAATGCAATTTTCATTGGAGAGGGTCTTTAACTTAAAGATTCAAAACAAACAAACGAGAAACCAAAAAGTTAAATGTAAAGATATATATATATATATATATATATATATATATATATATATATATATATATATATATATATATATATATATATAAAAAACGCCCCTCTCACCCTCCGCGGGTGGTTTCTCCTCCAAGCTCGGGTCCTCTACCAGAGGCCTGGGAGCTTGAGGGTCCTGCGCAGTATCTTAGCTGTTCCTAGCACTGCGCTTTTCTGGACTGAGAGGTCTGAGGTCTTTCCAGGTATCTGTTGTAGCCACTCCTCAAGCTTGGGGGTTACTGCCCCGAGTGCTCCAATTACCACAGGCACCACTGTCACCTTCACTTTCCAGGCTTTCTCCAGTTCTTCTCTGAGTCCCTGGTATTTCTCCAGTTTCTCATGTTCCTTCTTCCTGATGTTCCCATCGCTTGGCACTGCCACATCCACCACAACGGCTTTCCTCTGTTCTTTATCCACCACTACGATGTCTGGTTGGTTCGCTATTACCATCCTATCAGTCTGGATCTGGAAGTCCCACAGGATCTTTGCCCTTTCATTCTCTACCACTTTCGGAGGTGTTTCCCATTTTGACCTTGGGGTTTCCAGTCCATATTCTGCACACATGTTCCTGTATATTATTCCAGCCACTTGATTGTGCCGCTCCATGTATGCTTTACCTGCCAGCATCTTACATCCTGCAGTTATGTGCTGGATTGTTTCAGGCGCCTCTTTGCACAGCCTACACCTTGGGTCTTGTCTGGTGTGGTAGATCTGAGCCTCTATCGCTCTGGTGCTCAGGGCTTGTTCCTGAGCTGCCAGGATGAGCGCTTCAGTGCTGTCTTGTAGGCCAGCCCTTTCTAGCCATTGGTAGGACTTCTTGATATCAGCCACTTCAGTTATGGTCCGGTGGTACATACCATGCAGGGGTTTGTCCTCCCATGAGGATCTGTCCTCCAGCACTGTATCCTCTGCTCTCCATTGCCTGAGACATTCACTGAGCACACTGTCAGTTGGGGCCTTGAGCTTGATGTATTCATGCATCTTGGATGTTTCATCCTGGATAGTGGCTTCTACGCTCACTAGTCCTCGGCCTCCTTCCTTGCGGCTAGCATACAGTCTCAGAGTGCTGGATTTTGGATGGAACCCTCCATGCACGGTGAGGAGCTTCCGTGTTTTAACATCCATGGTCTGTATCTCTTCCTTTGGCCATCTTATTATTCCTGCAGGGTATCTGATAACTGGCAGTGCATAGCTGTTTATTGCCCGGGTCTTGTTCTTGCCATTGAGCTGGCTTTTCAGGACTTGCCTTACTCGTTGAAGGTACTTAGCTGTTGCAGCTTTCCTTGTTGCCTGCTCCAGGTTGCCATTTGCCTGGGGAATTCCAAGGTACTTGTAACTGTCCTCAATGTCTGCTATTGTTCCTTCTGGGAGTGAGACCCCCCCTGTGTGGACTACCTTGCCTCTCTTTGTCACCATCCGGCTGCATTTCTCGAGCCCGAATGACATCCCAATGTCATTACTGTAGATCCTGGTGGTGTGGATCAGGGAGTCAATGTCACGCTCGTTCTTGGCATATAGCTTGATGTCATCCATGTAGAGGAGGTGACTGATGTTGGCCCCATTTCTGAGTCGGTATCCATAGCCAGTCTTGTTGATTATTTGGCTGAGGGGGTTCAGACCTATGCAGAACAGCAGTGGGGACAGAGCATCACCTTGGTATATCCCACATTTGATGGACACTTGTGCAAGTGGTTTCCCATTGGCTTCAAGGGTGGTTTTCCACAGCTTCATTGAGTTTCTTATGAAGGCTCTTAGAGTCCTGTTGATGTTGTACAGCTCCAAGCATTCAGTGATCCATGTGTGTGGCATTGAGTCATAGGCCTTCTTGTAATCAATCCAGGCTGTGCACAGGTTGGTGTGTCGTGACTTGCAGTCTTGGGCGACTGTTCTGTCGACCAGGAGTTGGTGTTTGGCTCCTCTGGAGTCTCTACCAATGCCCTTCTGTGTGTTACTCATGAATTGATCCATGTGCCTATTTATCTTGGTTGCAATGATGCCTGACATGAGCTTCCATGTTGTGGAGAGACAGGTTATTGGCCGGTAGTTGGATGGGACTGCACCCTTTGAGGGATCCTTCTGGATCAGGATCGTTCGCCCTTCCGTTAGCCATTCGGGGTGAGTCCCATCTCTTAGCAGCTGGTTCATTTGTGCTGCCAGGCGTTCGTGGAGTGTGGTAAGCTTCTTTAGCCAGTAGGCATGTATCATGTCAGGGCCCGGTGCTGTCCAGTTTTTCATACCTGAGACTCTTTCTTGGATGTCTGCCACTGTGATGGTTACTGGATTCTGTTCAGGGAGGTTGCTGTGTTCTTTTCTCAGAGAGACCAGCCACTGGGCATTGCTGTTATGTGCTGTCTCTTTCTCCCATATTCTTTTCCAGTACTGTTCAGTTTCTAGCCTTGGTGGGTCTGCTCGGCTGTTTTGACCCTGCCACTGAGCGTACACTTTCGCTGGTTGAGTTGCGAACAGCCTGTTTATTCGTCTGGCTTCATTGTCTCTTGTGTATCTCTTTAGGCGGCTACTCAAGGCTAGGAGCCTTTGTTTGGCAGTTTCCAGGGCTTCAGGTATGGGCATCTGGCTGTACCTCTTAGGTACTTGCTTTCTCATTGTACCTCTTTGAGCCTCTGTCAGCTTACTCACATCCTTCCGAGTTGCCTTGATTTTGGCCTCTAACCGTTGCTTCCATGGTGGGTATTGTTTTCTTCCATGGTTACTCTTATAGCCAAGCATCTCAAGGATCACTGCTGCTGAAGTGTAAACCAGTTCATTGGTTTCTGTGATGGTTGTGGTAGGAATTGCCCTCAATGCTTCATTCACAGTTTCCAGTAGACTTTCAGGCAGTACGTCACTTAACCGTTGTAGCTGGTGTCGGGGTTGCCTAGTGTTCATTGTAGACATTATCTTGTTTTTCAGGTTAGTTGCTGCCTCGCTCAGCGTAACTGTGGTTGTTGGGGCTGTGTACCCAATCTCAGGGTGTGAGTGTGGTATAACCTCCTCTCTGACCTGTTGTTCTGGCTCTCCCGTGGCATTGTATTGTATCAGTTCAATCTCAAGCTGTGATAGGAGTTGGCGTTTGTGGATATTCGAGCATTGGGCTACCAGTTGTTTGGCAGTTAGCCTTGATTGTGGGTTTCGAAGTATCCATTCATTCCACATTCTCTGCATGTACCCCCTCTGGGTTGGATTACTTGAGTAGTAGCATTCCTTGTTCTCGCATCTAGTCCATTTCCGTCTTGTTCCAGTAGCCCACTTTCCATCAGAGTGCTCTGGTCCCCCAGCACCTGACGCAGACCTTGTTTGGCCGGGTGACGTCTGAGCCGGCATGACATGTGGTTCATTGTCTCTCATATATATATATATATATATATATATATAGACGGTAATTTATAACTTGCCTCATTTTGAATTGATTAAAATATTAATATTAATCTGAAACTCTGCAAGCTTATAACATCAGAAATGTCTTTCAAATGTGTCTCTTTTTTTGAAAAGGAAGAAGTTGAATGAAGTTACTTCTGGCCATAATGGCCACAATCACAGAGAACAAAACTTGGCTTTGAACAAGTCAAATTTGTCACTTTTTAAATGTTCAGTTTAGCAATGAGATGATTTCCAAACGTCTTGATTCCCACTTTTTCAGATCTAGGCTGTGAGCCAATTTTTTTTTCTTCATGCTGGTAATGCACAGCCGTAACATCACTGAGCACATCCAAGCTGGCTGATTTGATTCACCTCAGAAATTGTTTCCCCGGATGATTCACTTCATTAAGCTGGTTGATAAAACTCTAATTTTCCGGTCTTTATTAAAATATGGATCTCAGGGCACCTACAAATGAACTTTGGTGCCGTTGTGAGAGCAGAAAGACTTTCCACAGACCAGAGAGCACAATTTAACCTTAAAAAGAACAAAAAACAAAGAATGATGTTTCAGGTAGAAACAGCCCATTCAATGCGGTTTATGGAACCTGTTTATGGTATTTTAAGGGTAACATGGCTTCTCAACGCATAAAATAAATTTCACTAGTTGATTGTTAGTTCTTCGTTCCAATACTCACCTATGGCCATGAGTTCTGGGTCATGACCGAAAGAACGAGATCCCAAAGACAAGCGGCTGAAAGGAGCTTCCTCCGTAGGGTGGCTGGGCGCTCCCTTAGAGTTAGAGTGATAAGCTCGGTCACTCGGAGAGCTCGGAGTAGAACCGCTTCTCCTCCACATCAAAAATAGCCAGTTAAGGTGGCTCGGGCATCTGGTCCGGATGAGAGGGAGGGAGAGATGGATGGATGGATGGATGGATGGATGGATGGATGGATGGATGGATGGATGGATGGATGGATTACCGATACGAAGCCCATCACGACGACTGTTGTAAATTTGGGCTATACAAATAAAATTGAATTGAAATTGAATGGATGGATGGATGGATGGATGGATGGATGGATGGATGGATGGATGGATGGACGGACGGAAATTCCAAATTTTCCCTCAGGAGTGGGTGTGTGTGGTTGTCAGTCTCTGAAAGTGACCCCGTGATAGACTGGCAACTTGGCGAGGGTGTAGCCTTCCCTCCCCCCGTGACAGCTGAGATGGGCTCCAGTGTTTTATGAGCTCCCAGACAGTGTGTTCTAAAAAATCTACAAAATGATCTAAGTGATCAATTTGGACGTCCAAGACAGTTACAAAACTAAAAAACCAAAATGAAATTGTGAGGGAGAATCAGTTTTCTCTCAAATACCTCTATACTGTAGACAGATACAAAAGTGCTGTTAAATCAGAAAAACAAAGTATGAGCTATATACAAAAACATGACACCAGTAATTAAATATGTTGCTGAGATAAGTATTTTAGTGACAGTAGGATATTGAGACAAGAAAGTATCCCTCAGAATGCATAGTTTTACTTTAAAAACATTAAAGTGATCATCAAGGACAAATGAATCTGACCACAGAGAACAAAAGAAAGATTGATTTACCGCACAGAAATATCCCCACGATATTTATGAGTACATGCCCTGAGTTAAATCAAGGGGTTACCACACCATACATGTTCTATAAACAATGCAACACATAGGTAAGGCCAGTAAGTCATGTATAGACTGTTGTGACCAGTGAATGGAGGAGAATACAGGAACAACTATCTTTCCAAAGTCAAAACGTGAGATTCCCAAAAAGGTGCTAGGAATTGTTAAAATCCAGTCAGGCAATCTGAGGAACTACCTACCCAAGGTAAAGGTTGATAAACACTGTTAGAGGGCAAATGTACTCTCAAGGGACAACAACTGAGTTGGAATTACATCAGAAACTTGAAAAATACCCGGGGTGGAAAGAGAAAATATTAAAAAATGTTTGGTTAAAAGAGCAGTGATGCCAGAAGTTTTTAGAGCATCCAGGAGTGTTTTCCTATTCCCAAACAGAGGTAGGTTTCAACAGATTCCAGGGGCAGTTCCAGGAATAGCTGAAGTTACCTTGTGAAACTCTCTGGTTCCTAGTCCTCTGATAAAACACCTTTAAAGTGTAAGCTTGTTCTGCTAGTGGTAAATTATTTAATAGTGAACTCCATTCACACACACACAAAAGAGCACAAAGAGGGAATAAACAACGAGAAAACTGCAGACATTTGACTGAAACCCCATGAGGAGCCAGAGATCACGAAGAATATAGTACCTGATACCAAATTCTTCTACCGGCTTCAACGACTTACCTAAAATTTACAAGAGCAGAAAAAGCTGTGTCACTGTGCATAAGCAAAAATGTGTTACAGCTGACTTACAGTAACACTAATGTGTCGACAGAATGCTGCATTCCCACAGTCTTCTGTGTCTCAGCCAGATAAAAGCTGTGATGGTGCTGGGTACATTTTATTCTTTTAACTCATCTCTTACAAGATTTGAAGCCACATTTTTGAAATTGCAAAGACGTGCGCAATTGAAAGCCAATCTGACTTAACACATTACAGATGAACATGCAATTCTAATTATCCAACTCCGACAATCCACTGTGGTGTGGAAGTATGTGCACGAGTAAGAACTCATCACATTATGAAGTCAAGAAAAAAAAAATCACTCGGGCATGCAATGCAGCAGCTTGACAAGGCTTCAGGTATTTTCAGTTATGTAACACCACACCCTGTATGCTAATTCAAAGACCATCTGTACTCAACAATGAATCTGTTTACAGCTTCATGTCACAGTAATTCTTAACCCTTGTGCTATCCTAGGCACTTCAACATTGGGAGTGGGGTCATCTAGACCCACTATACAGTGCGCTAAACCATTTTTCTTCAATGATTTGTGAACCTCACTGGTGTCCATGGATTACATGAAATCCTCTCCACCTTTGTCATGGTAGGGAGAACACGACAATGCAAGGGTGGGGTCATCTAAGATAGCACAAGGGCTAAATGCTTTTGCTGCTGTTTGGACGGTATTACAGCTGATTCTAACAATAAATACATTTTGGGATTTTTGTGTCACCTTTGGTGCTTAAGGTAGAGCTGCATCCACAGCTGCTAAACAAATGTTTCATTTTTGCTCTAATTTGAAGGGAAAATGTTGCACATTCCATTCTCTTTTCCAAACATGGAATTGTGACTTCAGGCAAACCTCCAATTGAGGTTCTGTCTGCAAAAAGGCCAGTCATTTATGTGGTGGTAAAAAGCCAAATCATAATCCACTCCAAACCACAGGCATTTTGTGTTTGTGTGAAGAGAAAAAAGAGGCAAAACTGAACATTTAAAAAAGTTCTTAACAATGCTTAAAGGACTTCAGCTGTTCTGATGAACGTATTTTTAGACCTTATATTGAGCAGGAACCTCCAAAAAGACTCAAATTCTCTCGACTCTCAGCAAAGATTTACAATGACTATAATCAAAGTAACTTTACTTTTTCATTTCACTTTTGACAATTCTAAAATGTAAAAAAAAAAATTACAAGTCAAAACAATGTTGTGGACAAACGTGTCTGAGAGCATTAACTCAAAAATAAGGCAAGATGGTGCTAGAAAGGTAAAGAGGGACATTGCTGTTTGTAAACAGTGGCCACATGTGAAAAAAATAGAATAATTTCAGGTATGTATATTTTAAATGATAATGGTTGATTCAGAATTCCTTCACTACTCACTACATGGTGTACTATAGCGCTTTGGCCATTTTGTAGTGCTGTCCAAATCAACTGCTATGCCTGAATTCCCTCTCTACTCCCTAACTGCTAACAAACTATATAGTGCAGGACTAACTTGTGCCCTGGATTTTAAAAGAAATGCAGAAACCGTGCTAACTACTTTTTTTTAATGCCAAAAGTATGTTGCTGATTTCCCAAAGTAAAAACCTAATAGACATGAAGACTTTACAAAGGCTATTAAAGGGTCTATGCCATCCTATTCTTAAACCTTTTATAGTGAACAAATATCCATGTATTTGATAATATATTACCTTTGGCACACAAAACAACGCATTTTTTAATTACTATTAGTTATTTTCCTGAGTTTTTTTCCAACCCGGAAGTATGACGACTCGATCTTTGAGGCACCGCCTTTCGCCCCTAGTGGGTGCTGTAAATTTCATGACGTCAACTAGAGCCAGCCTCGACAGCGTGTTTGCGTCTCAACCACGAAAACAAACAACATCCAAACTTTTTGCAAAGATGGATGAACATATTGTGCATATAAAAGGAAAGGGTTTTTGCTCACCACATAGTGCACTGCCATTTTGGTAGTGCTGTCTGTCGCTACTTGATCTGTAACGGCAAAAGCAAATAAACAAAAAATATACAAATCACAGGAGCAAATCTTAGTAAAATTAATTCACTCTTGCACTGTCTGCCACAAAGAGGAAGTGACATAATGTTTGTGAATGTTAGGACTGATAGGGTAGACGTTATACAGATCGGGTAGCCACACTGTTCAAGGTTGTGTCTGAATTTCTTCACTATTTACTATATAATACATTGTATAATGTGTTTGCCATTTTGTAGTGCTGTCCAAATGTACAGTTCTAAAATAAAGTGCCATAGAAATCTCCCAGAAGTCTCTGCAAGATAACAGTGTGTATCGATGCTCACTAGATTGGCAAATATAGACAACAAAGCATTGTGTTTGGACATTTTTTGAGGAAAAAGAGTGTTTTAATTTATCTTTTTACATACTATCTAAGTTTTCCCCATCAAAACACAGTGGATTCATAAAGAGTCTTAGTAAGTTGTTTGTATTTATTAGGGTTTTACTTTGTGAAATCTGTGATGTCATAGTTGCTGTTTAAAGGACCTATATCATGCTATCGCTAAGCTTTCCAGAGTAAACTATATCCGTATATATGATCATATATTTGGCACACTAAAGAACCATTTTTTAAAATGAAATTATTTATTTCCGCAGCTCATTTTCTTGCCCCAAAGTAAGAACACTCGATCACCTTGTGGGTGATGCACATTTTATTACGTCAACTAGAGGCAGCGTGTCTGCATTTCGCCCGCGGAAACAAACAACATCCAAACTTTTGCAAAGATGGATGTGAATGTTGTGATTATAAAAGGAAAACGTTTTGTCAATCACTGCTAGCTCCGCAGAGAAAGTGGGTGTTTGTGTGTTAGCCTGGGGGCGGGGCTGGTACCATAGACTCTTCCTGGAAGGGTGTGTGCCCTACTTTGTGACATCACAATGTGAGGACCGGCTCATTTTCATGGACTGGGAGGGGCTGGTGCCCAGTGCGCAGGTTTTTAGAGGAAATGCATTTATGGAGCAAAATACCACTTTGGGGTTGTTTATAGTGAGAAATTAACATTATGATACACTTAAAAGCTACGTTGAATTTACATGGTATAGACCCTTTTAAAACAGTAGTGAGCATGGTATGCTGATAGATTTATCAATCCATGGCCCTATAGTCCCACACTATAGAGTTTTTTAGTAGTTAGGGAGCAGAGAAGGTTCCTGCTGTTCAGACAAGTTCCCAGCAGTGAGAGTTGCCAACGCATGATAGGTCTGAGCATGAAACACCTTCCATGAGTAGATGCAACCTAATTGGTTTGTATTTCTAAAGCCCACCCCGATTCTCACAGGGATCTGTCCTGCCATTGGCTCATTTATCCGATCGTCATCGTACGTATGTGACGTGGGGAGGAGCGATGTGAGTTTTTGCCACATTGACGCATGATTGGTCGGGCGTGGATGGTTACGTCACGGTCCTGCCAGCTGATCGGAGTGAGAAGCCGGTTTGAAGAGAGGAGTTGGACCGAGGAGGCGAGGACGGAGCCCAGATCCCGGGGTGGGACCGGACCCGCGGATACCCACAGTGACACTGGACCATTTTGTCGGCGTCGTTCTCAGAACCGAACAGCGGGTCGGTGAAAGCTGCTGTGTGTGTTTCGAGTGAAGAACAAACCGCTGGAACTGCCTGGCCGACGGGGGAAAATGATTGAGAGTTAAGGTGTGGCTGCGGCTTTCATAATGTTCCGATGTAACAGCCTGGACTGGACCCGAGAGCGGCCCGACACACACACACGCACACAGGCCCACACACACACACAGCTCGTTCTGGGGCCGCATTCTTTCTCAATGTGCTGCTTGTTGATCTGCGCACCTTTCGAAAGCTCAACTCCCCTTCAGCTGCCGCGATCACCAGAACTGTTGCGCACTTCATGAGTAAGTCGTCAAACGTGCGCAGTTTGCGGGTCAGAAGTGCGTGATAACGGAACGGACGTGGCAACTTTACAGAAGGAGCAGCTGAACTGGGCGTGGGGGGGAGAAAACAGTAGTCCTCAAATCCACACACAAATGTCCTAGAAGAACCACTGCGCTTATATAGAGTCCACTGGTTGGCGTCAGAAAAAGTATGAGGTTGAATATGCAAAACTTTTAGGCGAATGTGACCTTTAAGGACTATAGGAGTGCGCGTTTAGGGCCCGACGTAAAACCGTACATCTGTGCGGGCTGGGCCTACGCGAAATCCTTCTTTTCTGTAGCTGGGATGGAGCGGGAGTGTTCGGAATAAAAATCCCAACCAAACCAGGAGAACTTCTCAGGGGAATATGCAGAAGTGGTGCGTTCGCGTTACGCTAGAGTCGTTCGTAAATTACAGCACCGTTCAGCCTGACCTGGTGTGTGGACGCACCACGACGAGCCTTGAAGTCGTGAAGAGAGCAGAGTAAATTCCTCAAGGCCCCACCCTTTGCAGCGCAACATGGATGTGGAGATCTGCGCCCCCCCCCCCCCATCTCTATCTCCGTCTTCCTTCATTCGTTTCTCCTTTCAGACTCATCTTCTGCTGTTTTGTTCCCCACCATCATCATGTCTTGGTGTCTGTATATCGAATAATCCAACCAGCTTTTGGATCATGGAACCAGGATCTTCCTGCACTCATGAAGGTAAAGCTGGTGTTAACATCTGGACTTAATATTGGTTCTCAACGTTTAAGTTCATTTGTTTCTGTTGCTTGCAAAAGTTTAGTTTGATCATCTGCTATGGCTGACAACTGTATTTTCATTCTTATAGTTTATCTGCTCTTTTTTTCCCAATTTAGCATCAACTTGGGTTGCATGGCTTGTGTGGTTTTCTTTACAGCTTTACAGCTCATCTTATCCAGTATTGGTTAAAAAATGTCTAAATGACACTAAATATTATACGCCTAAAGTGAGATTGAATGGTCTGAATTTATAAATGGACTCCATTTTTTTTCTCCATATTTCCTTCAATGTCAGGATAAAAGACAAGTTTATATTTTCTATTTTTATTCTTCTTTAAAGGTGATTTCATACAAGGAAAAGCCCACTTTTTTTTTTTTTTTTTTTACAGAAATTGCTCATTAGTTGGTGCATATTCCTGTATTGGTTCCTCAAGAGCTTTAATTATCCCCTCTTTAGCCATGAATCACACATGATCCTGTAGCCTTGGGCAAAGTCCAGTACAGCTTGAAACATCTGGATTATCAGCGTCACTGTTTGATTAGCCTGGATACTAACTTATAACTTACAAGAATAGGTTTTAAGTGTTTGGGCACATCCCAAGCCTCATACACGAAACTCAACTTTGAAATTAAGTGTAAGAACATATTAGGAATGGCTTTATTATCCGTCACGCAAGTATCCATCTGAAGAAGTTTTAAATGTTTAATGAAAGGGTTTTCAAAAAACATATATTTTAATTTAGATGTGTCATTTTCTCACCTTGCTGGAATATTGTCTTGGCTTTGAATGGATGGCTTTGCATCAGTTTTGGTTTAGTTCTCTCTTCTGAGTTTGATTTGATCAGTTCAGCCACCCAGCGGAAATGTACAGACACAAGCAAAGATTTTAGAGATAAGTGAAAGGTTGAATGATGATGCTACTGCCACACTATCTAAAATGTCAGGCAAACAGATTTAAAAATAATTGTTTTCATCTCCCATTCTGAAAACAAATGGGTTTTTTTTTACTCAGCAAACAGACATTTTGCTTGTTTTTGCAGAAAGCTTGCAGCCTAGTATCAGTGTTTTTAATAGGAACCTGGAAATTAGGGGAAAAGTGTTTGAATATGTTCACACTGCCATGCTTACACAAGCTGGATAATAAGTCTTCTAGGTGACATGGTGTCACCAAGCAGGAGTAAACGCTAAATGGTTGTGAAGGCCAACCAAAAAGGGGAGGATCTGCGGTGGAAATGCAGTAGCTGCAGTGAGATTGCAAAATTTCAGATGCCACACCCTGACAGTCTCATGGTTAATTCCAGGACATTTTTTCCCCCAAGTTTAAAGATTTAAGTTTGGTCTCTTATCTACATTTATTGGAACCAATTCCATGTATAACATTTAGAGTTGAAAGGAGCATAAAATAAGGTCTTAAATTCAACAATGTGTGTGTAAATGTTATCTTTATGGCACTGCAGATTTATAGAGCTAGGTTGAATTTCTCCACGGCATTAATGGAAAGACAGGATTTTCACCTTGAGGTTAGAGCCTTGCACTACAAATTTTGCTGCTATAAACATGCTTGCCTACCAGAACTGCTTTTTAAAAATGAAATAATAGCAATTATACATATTTTCACCTTAAGTATCATGATCGTTTTGCTGAAAAATC
Source organism: Oryzias curvinotus (assembly GCA_023969325.1). Lineage (NCBI taxonomy): Eukaryota > Metazoa > Chordata > Actinopteri > Beloniformes > Adrianichthyidae > Oryzias > Oryzias curvinotus. The sequence goes on along the minus strand of CM043718.1, from coordinate 21,257,885 downwards.
GTGGCAATAACCTGAAGATTAGTTGAATTGATAAGGCACAACGTTTCCAGAATTTTTCTATGTAGGGCAATAAATGCAGTGTTCAGTTTATTTTTTATTTTTTATAAAACAATGTTTGCACTGACGGTTAATAATTTTTACATGAAGTTCCAGTTTTTTAAGGAAACAAAAACAGAAAAGAGATTCTTTGACATGAAAAACAAGATGTTGTATGGTTGTGCGTCTTTAAATTTTTATAGGTTGACCTTAAGGGTCACATCCATATATTCTCACTGGCTAACGTAAACCTAAAAATGCCTTCGGATTACTTGATTCTGTAGCAACGTAGAAGTCCGCTCAGCTCTTGGCTGGTCTTTGCAGGCCCGGCAGCGAGGAGCGATGGGCCTCACAGCAGACCGACTGGAATGTGGACCATATGCAAGAGGCATCCCAGGAATGTACCTCGGCCTCGCTGAACTGACCAACCTAAAGACAGTGAGGGCGGAAGAGGATAAGGAGGAGACAATTTAGGTGGTGCAGCGAAGGTGATATAAAGCGGTGTAACTGGTCATGGAGGGTAACAAAAGCGTGTCATGAAAAGATGACATAAAGAAGTGCAAAGAAAAGGTTGGTGCAAGCTGTAAAAATTCCAGAAAGAATTTGCAATAACTCCATAATAAGTTACACTGAATAAATCTGAGATTTTTATTAATAGTTGAGCAAAAGTAATTGGTACATTTGACATAGAGACTTTTCTCAGTTGATTTCCCACATTGGTCTACTTCAGTGAATGTCGAATTCATTCTGTGAAATCGGTGGACTGACTTCTCTGCAGTATTTCACCACGCCCCAGTGGATGACGGTCTTACCATGCTATTGGTCTCCTTAAAAAAAGCAAAAATGTACTTGGACTCTGTAGTTATTTTACTCATGTTGTGGATTTAAGACCTAACCAGGAAGATATAAAGCAAAAAAGCTGGCAAGAAACTTTTACTTTCAAGCTGTTTAAACGATGAGTTCATTCTCGCCCCCATCCGCACAGGCGGTATTTAACGGTGACGACCATTAAATGCCAAAAAATGACTGTACCAGTCTCCTGCCATGTCAACTCTGCTGATGGAATGCGGATTCAAAATGCATTTTGAGTGGAGCGGAGTTGGGAAGTTGTGGCAGGTCAGATCAGTGTTCTTCCATCTCCTTAGGTCAGGGTGAAGATGTTTGTCAGCTTAGCTCTCGGTGCTCTCAGGCCATCTGGGTGCAGCTGGAGCCAGAGCAGCAGGAAACGGCCTCGTACATAGAGACACATTCACTTTCATTTGTTTTGGGGTCTTTTTTTCATTTAACATCCTGATGTTACAACCATTGAAATCTCTTTTTTGTAACCCCCCACTTGTCCGCAAAAAGTAATTTTCACACATACAGAAAGTAAGACACTTTGAGAAGCTTGTAACCTTTCGTGTTGTCCTGTCTGCTGAGTTAAAAATACAAATGATGAACTTTCTGTTTTGTTTTGTTTTTTACAGATTGGTTAATTTGGGGTCTATTTAACATGCAACTAAACTTAAAAGCATGAAAACAATGTTATGAATGTTCCCTGATGACTCTATAACCCATAGTTTGCAGCCATGCCACATTTTTTAAAGCACATTTTACTGAAACAGTGTTTTAGCAAAGCATTCTTCAGTTTTTTTGGTGGCTGACCTAAAGCTTGGTGTGGTGCAGTCGTGCCCTAGACATTTTGAATTTTTGAGAATTGTTACCCTTCCCTGATAAATATTTGAGACTAAACAGTTTGCTTTTCCACACATTTTAATGGCTTTTATCAGAAGTTAAGTTGGTTGAAGGGAAAAAAAAATGCCTCTGACTCTCACGATGACACCATTCTTCAGGAATGAGGCCCAGAAGTAGCGTGCTCAACACAACTGGAAAATGAATACTCTTTAGTACTTATGACCCTTTCTTCTTCAAAAAGTCTGGACAGCAGAGGGGCTCACCGTGTAAGTCAGGTTAACCCCTCTGTCCTTTAAATAGGAGGCCTTTGAAGTGGAAAGGGAAAAAAAGAGGTATCAATGGAGTCTGTACCTGTTTCCACGTGATTTTTTTTTCTTCATTTAAACTGAGGATAATGGTGCTACATCACATGGAGTGTTCTCACAGTAGAAAAACGAGAATAAAGTTTAATGTTTCATGTAAAAGCAACAATACTTGTTATCAGAAATTTTGCAGAATGACTTGAGCACATGCAAGTGGTAATATGTCGTTTGTATTTTCCTATTACATTATTACGAAAAGGCATTTTGATGTAAAATTCCATGTGGAGAAAAATTTCAATTTGAAGTAAATCCCATCGCAAAGAAATCTTTATACACATATTTGGGAAATGCGGTGGGTGGGGGTGGGGGGATCTGCCCCATTCCGACAACATTCTCTTGCGGCAAGGTTTATACACACACACACACACATATATATATATATATATATATATATATATATATTTATTATATTATATTATTTATTTTATGTTCTGTTCTTTGCATGCCTCTCCTCTAAAGGAATATTTGGGATCAAGGGATGATAGTGAGGCGCTCCTCTGAATTTGTACCATGCATGGGCAGCTGGCTCTTCTTATTCATTTGCCCAACAGGCATTTCCTGTCTCTCAGCTCACAAACTAAACTGCTAGTTGAAGGGAAAGGGCGTACATATAGACACACAGAGAGCGGAAGGATGTATTCATAGGGACTACAGAGGCATTTAACTGGAGCAAGGGATAGGCACAAACATACATGGGGAGAAACAATGTTCTCTTTGACTCACTTCTTCCCAGTGGTAGGAAGGGAGATGACAGCCAGAGGAAGCACACAAATCTTTTCTTTATTCAGCATACACACCCCTAGTTTCACTCTATTTGTCTCTCAGGACCTTCGGCTCCCTGCCCTGATCAGTTTGATTGCATTTTCTGTGACTCTTTGTGGATATAGAATGTCCTAAATTAATATTTGACATTAACATGCACAGATTTGTTTAGCATCATTGTCTCACTTTTGCCCCCCCTCCCCCCCTTTTTTTGAGGGGGGGAGGGGGGGCAAGTGTTATGTTTTTAAGGCTATTGCTTCAGGATTTATTTTTTCTAATTTTTCACAGAGAAATGTTGGATTTATTTGGAAATGTACTACTAACTTTCCAAACTGATAGGATGATGAACTGTTGCCTCTTTTAAGATTTATTTTTTATTATTTTTTTTTGCTTGGTTGAACTTGATAAAGATACCAAATTTTCTCCTTTAACAAAAAATCTTTAACGTAAAAAAGAAAAAGAAAAACCTAACCATGCATGACTGAATCTCTCTTGTCCAGCATTTACACATGACCAAGTGTTCCCATACATCCCTGTTAACACGTGCTCTGCATTAGAACCTGGTAAAGTCTCTGCAGTAGTTCTCTGGAAGGGCCGTTTCTTCTTCCTCTTCCCACCTGCTGACTTTCTGACGTCACCATCTTTCTAAAGAAAAAACAGCTTGTGAAGCAGATCTGTACTTTGGCATGCCTTGTGCTCTGAAAAGTTGTGTCTCAGACAAAAACTAGTGTCATTTCTGTCTGGTTGTTTTGTTTAGGTGTGCATTTGGCTTGTGTTGTGAAGGTTGCTTCTTTGATGGGCTCGGTCAGTATGCAGTTGTCGAGTTTCCTTCTAACGTTTGTCCCTAAACAAAAAGAAAACAATTGCGCGGCTGCTTATGGCTCTAACCCAACAGAGCCTTGAATGAAGAACACTTTTGTTTTTAGATTTTATTGGTAGCTTAAAAATGTTACTGTAGTCAGTTTTCTACTACCGCTTGTTTTAGTATGAATAATAAGATCACAATAATTCTTTTAAAAAAACAGCCAAAAATACATTGTATGCAGATAGATGAGAATGCATACGATGCAAATTCCTTCATTGCCACAAAGCGTTCTGTAATTGTTCATTTGGCGAACAAGCTGGTTGTGTCTCTAAAACTTAGCGACCCAACCCTACTTGTTAAATAGACATCCTGAAAATATCAGGTTCTGCTCCCTCTTTCCTGATTAATTAAAGAAGTAAAAAGCATGAATGATTCAACCTGCTAATTTTTGCATGCCTCTATACTAGAGTTACAGCTCAGGTCTATGCGTGGTTCATTCTCTCCTTATTTTATTTTTTACTTTAGGTCATGCATTTCTACTTTTGGAGGGAGGAACAGGCTAAATAGTGTCATCTTTCTTGGAAAGCATTAATTTTACACTGTTTTACAGCTATCCAGGTGTGTTATTGCAGAGAAAAGAAATACTGTTTTAAAAATGTTTTTTTTTTCTTTTGGTCTCTTATAAAACAAAACTTAATACATTTGATTGAACCAAAAAATTTACTGGAACTGTAGAGTTTGGCCATGATACACAGCTTCACATTTAGTCTGGGTCAAGCATGTTGGCAGAGTTCTTTGTAACCTGTAGGGGTCCTATCCACACTGTCACCTATAGAAAACCATACCATACAGGTGTAAATCTCCAGTGTTGATTTTTAAGCCAATCTGACGGTTCTGTTCTGTGGCAGTATACCCACCCTTATGGTTTGGTACAGATTTTCTGGCGTTAGTAGATCTTTAATTGACCACCCCCTTATAAACATCTATTGGATTTAGTTGTGAGATTGTTTAGCAATTAAAATGAGACCGGAAATGAAGGTTTGAACATCCAAGCATAGCAGTAGCAAACAGTATTATAACGAAAACCATGAACGTTTTGGAATGGCATGGTCAAAATTCCACCCGCAAACGTATTGTAAAACTGTGACAGGACCTAAGAAGGCCCATTCCTAAATGAAAGCCACAAACTCCAATAAAGGGAATAAACATTGTAAACAAGGAAAGGACACTTTTCTCTACAGCTCTAGAGGCAGTTGAATAATTTACAACTTTTATTTGCTGACACTGCTGTGAAAGAGTTTCCAAAAGCTGTAGAATTCAGCTGCTTTTGTGTATTGCATGTCCATTACACCCGCTTGTTGACTTTTACAAGTGAAGTGTTCTGCTTGCGTCACTCTGTGATTACTAGCAAATGTGAATTGGCAGTAGAGGTATAATCAGAAACGGTGTAGTTTGTAGTAAAGACCTGCCGTCTGATTATGAACCACATTTCCCCTCTGTTTTAGCGACATGGCAGTATAGCCTTTCAAGTGGAATAGGGAAATGCAGTGCTAACAAACAGGACGATTCAAAGTGGTTGTCTTCATGGATGCAGCAGAGTTGTATTCCACTGGACATGAAGGTCATGCTACAGAGCAGAAACCAGACATCTCAGTCGCTGGCACACCGTCACCACAAATTGTGTACCAGCATTGCCTCATTCCGATCAACACTAATCTTTTGCTTTGTTGACCTATTTAACGCTACATGCCCAACATTTCATTTTTCTTTTTTTAAGATTCTCTTCGGTTTGATCAGTTAACAAATTACATGACTAATTTAAATTAACTGTAGTTTATCATTATATTTCATATAAAAGCAGTCTAGATGATTGTGAAAGACTTCTTTCCCAGTTTTGTTAATACTTGTTAAAAAAATGTTTTTTAATAAAAGACTACTTTATATTGCTTTTAGATGCCTTAGGTTGCCTTACCTTGGTTGTTAACAAAAGTTTTTTTTTTGACCAATTCTGATATTAAAAACATGTAGACTTAGTAGTAAATAGATTATTTTATGACATAAATTGCATTATTTCCATAGATTAAATTGACTTTTACTTGAAAAAAAAAAAAGGTAACGGATAAAGGAATGTTTCCTGGTATTAAAAAAAAGTGTCCTCATACTGTGTTGCTTTAGAGAATGTTTCACATGGGACAAACTAGAATTTAAAGATGTTTTGCTGGCTGTAAATGGATTAATCTGGGGTGTGCCGTTATGTGGCTGTCATAAAGTTTTTTATTTTGCTCTTTTGCCAAGCTTGTGGGTTTCAGTCACAAAGCATTTTGCGACTTGTAAAAACTGATCAGGTTCTAAAATATTGATGCATGGATTTGTTTTTTAAGTCATGGCAGAAATCTCAGCCATTCAAATACAAACTAATGCATCATAACGTTAACTTTGTGCTGATCACAGCTCTTCTGCTACTGGCTTTCATTCTGTCATAGGGAGGAGAAACTTGTTTTTCTCACTGTGATGTGTCAATGTCAATATGTAGACTTGGTGAATTGTATTTCTTGTTTCTAAAATGGTATCTTAGAATTCCGTTTTTTTTTTTTTTTTTATTTATTTCTGAAGGGCCAGGTCATTCCCCACATGAGCTTTTGCAAAACGCTGTACAAGCATCCAGATTTGGTCCATTCCTCCTTATTCTCTTTGGGTTTGTGTTAAATCAACTACCAACATTAAACCTAAGGCCAAAGCCTCATGTGGTTGACCCCCCCCCCCCACCCCCCCCCCCCCCACCCCCAGCTAGTTATACAGCAAATAATTTATCTAGGTGTTTCACTCTGAGGCTTTCTTATGATGCAAACCTTACATGGTTGTCATCCCAGCCGAAAGATAATCCGACTTTTATTTTCATTCTTGTTTACATTGGTTCTATTCCTAGCTTTACATTACCTTTTCTTAATTTTTTTAGATAAAGATTCTAGAAAAAAGAAAAAAAAACACCACCTCCTTTTAAATGATAAACAAGGTCCCTCCGGGTCTCCTCACCTACACAACTACACCTGAATCTTTCTCAAACGCTGCAGCGCTCGTGTTTGTACGCACATACTGTAAGAAGGCATTTCCAGCCTGTTGCTTAGGTCTGTCTGTAATTGTCCTGGGATTCGTCAGCTCTGTGTAATAAATCAGTCCTCTGGTACACGGTGTTCTCTGTTCTGCGATGGCCTCAGTGTTCCTGTCGTGTGCATGCTTAACATAATGTGAGAAGGGAGAGAACATAGCTAAGAAGTAATAGGTATGGCAAATGACACTGATTATGGGTAAACCTGCTTCTCTGTCACAACAGACTTTTTTCTATTTTTATTTGCCTTACGCTCAGTGTTACCTGGAAAACTAGTAAAATAAAAACGGAAACTATTATTGCACACATGATGATGTTTGCTGGACTTTTATCTGAACTGAAAGGTAGTTGTGTTTATCACCAATGAGATTCTTATTTAGCACGTTTCTGATTATTGCATGATTGTGTAAAAATTTATTTTTATCAACCTGTTTTTTTTTACATTGCAGTAACTTTAGTTACTTTAAATGTAATCTGTGGCCGTCAGAAGGAAACATTGGAATAATTCCACTCATAGCAAAGGCTAGTGGTGTGATCAGGTACCTCTTTGTGAATTTACTCAGTGAGCACAAAAGAGCAGTCTTTGCCCTGGATCTCATCTCTAATATTACACACTCACAATGGATTGCTCCAGATTCAGAAGATCAAGGCCATCGGCCCTTTTAGGATTCCTTCTCAAACTGGTTTCTGTTGAAGAGGACCATGTGGCCACACGGAGCATGTGTCTTTGCAGTCCAGAGCTTTCCAGCGTTGCTCAGAGCAGCGTGGAGTTCGCTGAGTTTCTAGGGGTTGCTGGGTTCGCTGGGCTGCTTGGAGCAAGTTCGCCTAAAGTCCTGTCCTTGAACTGGGAAAGAATATGCTGGTAGGGAACGGCTTTTCAGACAGACTGACTGCAATAGTTGAAGTCAGGCCAGTTGAAAGGAAGCCAGGCAAGACAAATCCTGGGCTTATCATAAGTATCGCATAGTGGCCAGCTGAAGGCTGATGTTAAAGGGGCGCATCACAAAGAGGGTTTTCTTGTCACTTTTAATTGCAAACACCTCAGGAGATCATGTCTGGTTTCAGTATTTCAAAGTAGTCAGATGCCATTATTGGTAAAACATTAATTTTTCCACCTTTTTTTTATTACATTAATACATGCAAAACTGCGGAGTTTCCCCATATTAACATAAAATGGCCAAAGAAGTGTAAGTGTCTAAAGTAGTAAAAAATTCCTTCATTGTCAGCCTTTGTGAATCCTGTAAACTGAACTGCCTCAGAGGAGCACGTACCAGTTCCAGGTTGTCCTTTTATTTAGCTATTCTAATGTATTAATTTATGTCAAAACGATACAGATTTAGACACTCTGCTGGTAGAGTTTGTGCCATTGCACAAGAAAATTGGCTGTTTGTGTCTGTGCGAGCTGGAGCTAAGTGTAAACCGAAGCTTTTGCTAATAAAAATAAAAAGAATTGATTTATTTAAAAACTTTTGTCTTGTTTTTTTCTCCCCACCTCCTCTCAGAGAGTTTGCCTTGAAGCCAGCTCATAGCAGTCTGTGGGTGTCCCTGTGCCAAGCAATAACCACTGAGGCCAAAAGCTGAAGCCAACACGGAAGAAACCTAAACATGTTTTGACAAAGTGAGTTTTTCTGCAACTCTTACACAAAAAAAAACCTCAAATGCTGTTGTATCTTTGGAGTTTATTGAGGATCTTTGCTCTAATTGAAACATACTATTTCTAGGTAGCGAACAGCTGACCTGTATCCAAAAGCTTTAAGCAGCACTCTTTAGTCTTCCCAGACCTAAAGATTAAATGAAACACTTCTGTTGATTTTTATTTATTTTTAATTTTTTATCTTTAGTTGTTTTTCCACACTGTGTGGATTCAGAAAGACTTATATCCATTAAAAAAAAAAAGTAAAAATAATTTACTGCCTTTAATTTTTTTCATTGCCTTAACATTTCATTATTGACATATTGTTTAAAGATTGCTCCATTTGGACCGTTCAACTAAACAACATTGCAGATCTTCCATATGCCTCTGCCCAGCCCTGATTTCAGTTTGTATATCTGTATAACAAACCAGGCTGAGAACACGATGCATGTAGATCCTCAATCAGCTCTCTCTAAAATGTATTGACTTTCTTTTCAATGATAATAAATAATAATTTGAGAGATTTATTTTAAAGCATGTTACAACATTTTTACTTGACATGTGATTGTTACAAATTAAGTATGATAAAGTGAATTTCTAAGTATCTCTAAAAATTAAAGACCCACTCCATTGAATCCTGTTTTTGGTGTTTTTAACACGTTCTCGTAGCATTTTTCTGATGAAGGAAATTTATTGATAAAATTGGGCTTAAAATTGCATTTCTAAGTATTTCCTTTTTCAAATCATTGTGAATTAGGAGCAAACAAAAAAATGGAAAAAGCTTGTCGCTGTAATGGAGGTGCTACAGTTGGTGGGCCACAAGCTCCCATCTCTGCTCCACTTGTAGACGACTGAATCCATGTTCGTCTTTGTTTTCCTTGTCCGAACTAGTATCTTGCTCAAAGCTGTACAGCTCCAACATTCCTCGACATTTTGTGAGGGACTGTAAACTAACAGGAGAGAGTGTCAACAAAGTGATGATGGTAAGTCTGGGCAGGCATACCATACCAACAGTTCCATCCACAACTTGGAGGCAAATTTTTAATATACTCCCAGTGTTCTGCAGAACTATTTCCTAGAAAACAGCACAGGTATGTTTTTTTTTAGTTTACTTATTATTTATTTATTTTTTTGGCTAAAAATGGATAATCACAATTAAAAGACCACTGGGAACGCTTTAACAACAAATGAAAAGATGATTGGAGTGGGCCTTTGAAAGAATAATTGTATTTAGATTAAATTACAGACCGTATATTTAGACTTTATAAGGAGTACAAAAAAGGTTTTAATTTTTTCTGATTATAAATTACAACCCTGCAGCCATAAGGAGCTCAGTAGCACCTGATTGATTTGTCATTGAACAGAGGATTTGCTGTATTCAATCCTAGGTTGAGAGGTAGCAAGATTATTAATCTTCTAAGAATAATAAATCCTGAGAGTTGGCACTGAAAAAGATGTCACGTCATCAACATAATTCAGGTTATCCTTGCAACAAATGAAATTATGTTTTTTCCTACCAAACATGGATATTTGATTACTTAGTTTAAGACAACTTAAACAAAAACAACAGCTGCTTTTTTTTCTTGGTGACCTCAAATACTAACATATTTATACAAATTATACCCATATTTGTATCATTTTTCAGCTGTTTAATTATTTTTCTTCTCACATTTACCTCAAAATTATAGAGGTTTTAAGTTACAAAATGGTCTGAAAAAGTAACAAAATGTCACTAATTTATTATTATTTTCATATTTTCATTAATCTTCCTTACATTTTTGTCTCTGTAGGAGAATGTGCCTTTATTTTTTTTCTTTTTGATTGACAGATGTCGCATCTCATTCATCTCCCTCTCTTTCGTGGAAGGCAGAATATTGCTTTAAGAGAAAAAGCAGCTGACTTCACCAGGGCTGTGCAAACACATTTCCTCCAGTTGTGACATGTTTAACATCATGTTGGGAGTCTGTGCTCTCACTGGCTGACCCACAGCAGTTCTTCACTGGCAAGCTTTATGTTCTCGTGCACCAGCTAAAGCTGCCAGCTGAAGAACTGTTGTGGTCGGCTCTTTCCTGCCTGGAAGCTCTGCCCGTTCCCGGGAGTGACACTCGGGACAACACTTCATCATCATATGAAATAATGAGACCACCCTTGCCGAGATTGAAATCATGTCACTTATACAGCATATTCATGTGTTCAAATTTACACCATGACTGTTGCTGTATCATGTAACAACTGTACTGCATCACGAAGGGCATTGGTCATTCTGGAATATTTTTCTATGTGCTCTGCATTTCAGTTTTTTTGTTGTTGTTTTATTCATGGGTTTTTGCATCTTTGTTGCTTTAGTATTGACACAGTTGGAAGTTTCATCTCCCTTACATCATCCCATAGTTCAGTTTTTTTAAGGCAAAAATAAGTTTCTTCTTATACATTCACTTTTTTTGTAAAATCATGTTTTGCTATGACTGTTGTATTTTCTTTGATTTTAGTTTAGAAAAATACATTTTTGATAAGTTAATGCATATCTGTCAGCTGAAAACTATAGTGATAACTATCTGAAGATGAACATTCTTTGTTTTGGATTTTTTTTAAGTGTTTCACTGCTGACACTATTATGGGAAGAAAAACAAACTTTCTTGATTGGTTTTTGGAAAAAGCTGCAATCTGTTAAAGGAAAAATGCAGAGAAGTCCAAAGCCGGCTGTCATCAACGGTTCTCTGTAATTGCCATGAGTGTCATGTTAAGGAACTCATAAACGGTCAGACAGGCACCTTGCTTTCGACTTTCAGCAGCCATAAATTGAACTTCAAGAGCTATGGTGATGCCCAGAGCAGGATGTTATAGCAAACATGTCCTTTTAAAAGCTGCCAGAGAGCGTTGAACAGAGGGAAGGAATGTTCTGAGGCTTTAACAAAACCAGATGTCCAGACTCATTCTCTGATGCGCACATGCTCTGTGCTGCCTTCTCTCACTCCTCAAGCTTGTGGTTAACACCACAGATGGAACCAAAATCTGGGCGGACTCCTTGCTCGGTGAGATGTACGACGTCCTCTTCGTCAACAATCCTGCATTCTATCTGGTTCCTAACTAGGCCTGTGTGCCCAAAACGTCTCATCTTCAAGTCCTCTTTACCATCTTCCCCCCACAGTCCTCATTTTCCTCAGCTGCAGACTTTCACATGCACACACAAATACTGCTCCGACGCAGGATTATTCCAGTCTGTCTTCTGTACATCCTCTTTAAGGCAGCACTGCCAGTACCCTGCATTAATGCGTCATAGCCCTCCATACAAGGGTCACGCTGCGACCTTGTGTGTTCTGAAGGTTTGTTTCAAGTCGGTAGCTCTGCTCCCTGAGCCGCTCCCAGGGAATTGGGCTGTGAGTGCATTAAGAGATTGCAAAAGGAAGGATGAGGTGAAAGAGCTTCACAGATGGACAACAAGATGCATGGATGTATTCCTAACAATGTAGGTGCTTCCAGTATGTAGAGTATTAAAGCCTTGTAAATTGTCTTGTTCCTAAATAAAAAATAGATTTACTGCGAATCTCATCTGGTGTACATTCAGCTATTTAATTATCAGTCTCCTTTTAACGTTGCATTCACTTCTTTAAAAAAAAAAAAAAAAAAACTTTGACTGAGGGACTGCTGCACATTTGTTTTCACTTCATCTCAAATTTTTCCTATTGAACTTGGTGTAGTACTACAGTGGAATGAACCTCTCATTCATAATTTAAATCAAGTAAATTCTGGTGGATGTGTCCGCACCACCATGTAAGATGAGAACAATCTTTTAACAGGAAAAGCTGTGCATTCACACTATATTTAAGTTGCTGGGTAACATAATTTTATTAAAACCAATCATATCACAGGGGTGTAGGCATGATGGAGATACACACGTCTTTGCTAATTTCCCACTGGTGCAGTGATTGTTTTCCCATGACTAACACTCTGCCTCCATGATTCAAAGAGGTAATCTGCTGACCTTTCACTACCAAGTGAGTCCAGATGACACAAAGGCGTGTCCAGGTTTGTGGCTGTGCTAAACTACAGCAGTAATATGTAATTGGCAAACATGATAAGCATGTGGCCCATAGTCAAACATCAGATCATTACTGCACTTCTATTGGCAGGTCTTGTGTAGTTTATGAACAAAAATCAATATTTGATCCAATGTATTTGTAAAATATTGGGACATGTTTTGAAAAATGCAAAATAAAAGTTATGCTTAAAAACAAAAAGGACAACAGTCTGATCATTGCAGAGACACCCCTACACACTGAACAAATAAGCAGTTGCTTGGTTGCAACACATTTTGAATCTTTTGTCCTTTATCTCCTTAACACACATAAATATGTATTTTAAATTGCTGTGGCCTACAAGATTTCTAGATTCTTACAAATGCTCACAAACTTTGCTCTACCTAAATTAAAATTGAGTCAGAGAAAATTGATCTCATGTTTGCACAACAGTACTGGCTCAACTTAAGGATCTGGGGAAGAATGCACATTTCTGCAAGGATACATTTAAAATGTATTTGAAATATAAACAAGGCTCTGACTGGTTACCAAAGCTGCCCAAATGAAAACTGCAAGTCAGCATTCATCATTTATGTGATATAGTTTCTTGAAAGTGTTGAGAGATCTTTGCACAACTGCATGTCACTATCAGAGGTTTATGATAATTTGGCAAGGTGTAGATGGTTCCTTATTACAAACATTACATCTCACAGGGAATTACACCTAAATGTTTCTGAACACTGAGAAACAAAATCCATAATCTCAGTAATGATATTTTGGACATTTTGTGTTTGCTCATTGCTACAAGAGTACCACAGTCCAATTTTATAATAGCAACATGTTTCAGGAAAAAAATTTGTTTTTGGCAGGGACTGCAAAATCAGGGTCCGGCTACAGTTTCTAGCTGTATACAAACATTCGCAGTGCTGTTCTCCAAGTAAAATTTAACACCTTCTTTAAAAAAAACTGACTTTAGAAAAAATACACACTAATATCATTTCAGTCAGACAACTCTTGCAGTAAGAAATATTTATTTGACATTTTCCACATACTTTAGTTGGCATTCACATCTTTTGGTTTGGCATAAGGCTCCGTTCAATTCCATGAGAGATTTCCATAAAACTTTCGGGTAACAAAACCCCCCCTTTACGGAGCCCACAGGTGGAAGCCGGGGAGGAGGGTGGGGCGAAGAATGAGCGCTGAAGGTAAGAAAGAGAATGAACGCCTGCGCACCTGGCTTAAATAGGACGCTGAGCAGGTGAGTTAATTGACTGAACCGCCCTAGGGTATTAGCTGTACACTGCTACGAGTATCTGCCCGAAACACGATTGAAAATCGTCATTTCAGTCAGATAACTCTTGCAGTAAGAAATATTTATTTGACATTTTCCACATACTTTAGTTGGCATTCACATCTTTTGGTTTGGCATAAGGCTCCGTTCAATTCCATGAGAGATTTCCATAAAACTTTCGGGTAACAAAACCCCCAACACTTAATTATCCAGAAGAAGAAAAAATGTATATGTATAATCAGTGTGTAATAAAATGGGGTGTGTTTTCGGCAACATTCCATTTCCATTTCATTTCCCAGTATGACTGCTATGTGTGACCCGGCACCATTGACCGTTTGGGCCGCCCCCGTTTGAGTACAGCGCCACGAAGGGAACATGCTATCTAGTGGATCTGCTATGTGTGACCCGGCACCATTGACCGTTTGGGCCGCCCCCGTTCGAGTACAGCGCCACGAAGGGAACATGCTATCTGTTGGATCTGCTATGTGTGACCCGGCACCATTGACCGTTTGGGCCGCCCCCGTTCGAGTACAGCGCCACGAAGGGAACATGCTAACTAGTGGATCTGCTATGTGTGACCCGGCACCATTGACCGTTTGGGCCGCCCCCGTTCGAGTACAGCGCCAAGAAGGGAACAGGCTATCTAGTGGATTTGCTATGTGTGACCCGGCACCATTGACCGTTGGGCCGCCCCCGTTCGAGTACAGCGCCTCGAAGGGAACATGCTATCTAGTGGATTTGCTATGTGTGACCCGGCACCATTGACCGTTTGGGCCGCCCCCGTTCGAGTACAGCGCCTCGAAGGGAACATGCTATCTAGTGGATCTGCTATGTGTGACCCGGCACCATTGACCGTAGGGTCGCTCCCGTTCGTGGAAACCACTAGAGGAACATACTATCTGAAAGAGAGAGGGAAAGAAATAAAGGGGGAGCCAACATAAATTTACTCATACCTGAACTTAGAACGTAAGCTCACTTCCCCAAAACAAAACGCTGTGCAGAACTATAATTTAAACCGCCAAATAACCCGTATGATACACTAACTTAACATCCAAACCAAAGCTTCCGATGGCGCAGTATTACATGCTGAACAGCCATTATTCGAACTCCTATTAAGCTAAGAACAAGCTTTATGGCCATAACTTCTTCCATTGAGGCAACTAGATATACACGAGCTTAAATCCATCCATTATTTCGAAGCTCCCAATGACAGTACAACGAACGAGCTTAATAGCCATAATTTTCTCCATTTGGCATAACAACTATAAGCGCTCAAGGAACATCATTTAATTGAGAGCCCATCCAATAGTAAGAACGAGTTCAACGCCCATAATTACTAAGCTTCAACGCCCATAATTACCATGCTTCATTGGCATACTACAAAATTGGCTTAAGAACCAAGCTCCAGCGCATACAATGATACAGCTTAGAACATCCTAAATTTTGAGGCTTCCACCTGGCTATAATTTTTTCCGTAACAGCCATAATTGAAGAATTTACATTCATTCTGCTGTTGACATTGATTGATTAATTCAGTCAGAAGTGTCATTGGAATGCAGAGGAGGTCCACCGCCCCGTCACTTTCAGTGCAGCAATAGATACGTCGAGCAGTCATCGTTGCAGCACCCGATCAAGGAATGCAGGGGAGACACCACTTCCTGGAAACGGAGAAGCTGATCGGGGCGTAGGGGTTTGCAGGCTCAGGATGTGGTGCATAGATAAAACAAAGCAGTATTAGTTTTGACAAGAATATATAAAAATCCCAGATACCGATCAGTTTCAAAATGCTTGAGATAAATAAAATAACAGTGCTTTTAAAGAACAAATCTGAGAAGTGAAATTTAGTAGATAGTTAAGGTAAAGACCCATTGTGGATTTATCGCACCCTAGAAACCATCATAATTACAAATTCCAACAGTGAAATGATAGTGAACTATATAACCTGCACAAAGTCTTAACACCAATTTTTTATATATTCCAAAGATAAGAAAAGTAACCTTTGACAGTTTCAGAGGGACGCACCTTCAGGAGGCCATCGAGGAGTAGGTGATGGGAAGAGCAGCCAAGGAGATTTGTAGATGAGGAAGGTCAACATCCCACGTAGCAAAGGATTACAGCTTGGCTGGATTTGATGCTTTGTACTTGATATTAGTGGTCCTCAAATTGGTGGACAACAAAGTACAGGCTACTGAAATTGTAATTAGCCAAGGGCGTCTGGATACTGAAAAAGAGAACTTGAGAGCCATGAGGGATCATAGGTTTTGATAGTATTTTTTTTTTTTTCTAGACTGAACCTTAAGCATTTAGAGGCGGAGTATAACAAGCCACTAATGGGGAAGCATCTAGCAGACTGTCATCTGCTTAAGCAAGGCAGATAGAAGACTGACTTGTGAACACAAGATTTAACTCTTGAACTAAGCTTGAGAGCACAAGTGATATATTTCCTACGGTCAGGGTAGAAATTGCTCAAGGTGGTATTTAGACATTAACCAAGTCAACCGATGACACAATACTATCATTCACTATTGAAACAGCCTTAATATAATCTCCAAGGATGAAATAACTGGACGACTCCTTATAAATCATCAGAGCTGTAGATTCTGGCGGCCGGACAAACACAAACCACTCTTAAATCCTTTCCCCCAAACCAGAAGGCACAGCCTCAGAAGAACAAGTGGAGGGAGCCTGAAGACACGACAGTCATCATAACATAACCATGTCAAGCATAGAGAGGGAAGGAACAAACGCAAGACACGAAATCCAGAACAGGAACACAGGGCCCAGGACGGAACTACCCAGAACAAGAACACAAGATGAACGGATGACCATAGGACCAAAGCCACCGCAAATGTCAGGTGGCCCAATCATTGACAAATCATATTCAAACCAAACAATGAATAAACAACACGCTGCACAAAAGCCAAAGATGACATAATGGGGAGAGACAAGCAGCAATGAACCATCCGATCCATCGAAGAAAAATAAATCCGGAAGGGTGGAGGACCATACAGTATAGACAACGTGGAACCCAGATTCGAAAATAAATCCCAAAATAACAGGGATACAGAGGAAATTCAGCCACCGAGAAACCATCAATAACTCGCAAAGCGAAGGGGACCCATCGCCTACAAATATACATTACAGAGCCTCCGCTAAGAAAGTTGAAAGTATGAGGACCGCCACGGCAGCTGAAAGGTAAACCGACAAACGTGTCGAGCGCCAACTGAATGCCAAGAGACGCCGAGAGGCATAGAGGCAGAACAGGGAGAACTTCAGCGATAAGACATCCTCAGCCTTATATCGTGCTCGGAAGAAAATCGCGGAGACAGCATGGGCAGCTGAAGAATATATATACTAATCCTGAAGGCGCATGAGGAACTAGGCCACTGATGCCCAGAAAGATGAACTGTGAGGCGCCAACGGGTCCAGATTACGTCACGTGAACCTGAACACTTCGTAGGGGCCACCCTCAGTGGTGGCTTTGAAAACACCTCTCCAACGTGCCAGATGCCATCGCATGTGAGCATTTGCCCACTCAAGTCGGTTACGACGACGAACTGGAGTGAGGTCGAGACCTCGATGAGGACGACGAGCATGCAGATGAGCTTCCCTTAGACGGTTTCTGACAGTTTGTGCAGAAATTCTGTGGTTATGCAAAGCGATTGTTTCAGCAGCTGTCCGAGTGGCTGGTCTCAGACGATCTTGGAGGTGGACATGCTGGATGTGGAGGTCTTGGGCTGGTGTGATTACACGTGGTCTGCGGTTGTGAGGCCGGTTGGATGCGTTGCCAAATTCTTGGAAAAGCCTTTGGAGACGGCTTATGGTGGAGAAATGGACATTCAATTCCCTAGCAACAGCCCCGGTTGGACATTCCTGCTATCAGCATGCCAATTGCACGCTCCAAAACTTGCGACATCTGTGGCATTGTGCTGTGTGATACAACTGAAGATTTCAGAGTGGCCTTTTCTTGTGACCAGTCTAAGGCACACCTATGCAATAATCATGCTGTCTAATCAGCATCTTGATATGGCACACCTGTGAGGTGGGATGGATTGTCTTGGCAAAGGAGAAGTGCTCACTATCACAGATTTAGACAGATTTGTGAACAATATTTCAGAGAACTGGTTATTTTGTGTATGTGGAAAATGTTTCACGTCCTTGAGTTCATACCATAAAAAATGAGAGCAATAACAAAAGTGTTGCGTTTTATATTTTTGGTCAGTGTATTTGGCGTTCTTTATTTTACTTACTGTACTTATGCAGCATTTTGGTTGCTTTGGCTTTTTACAAGTGCTCTAAAAATAAAACGGATGGATGGATGGATGGATGGAGAATTTAAAAAGCACTGTTATATTATGTCTTTGTGCTTTAGAGCAAATTCTAACTGTAGAATAAGACAAACACACAGCTGCTGAAAACAGAAATGGCGGAACATTTATACACTCCATTAGTCATCCTTTAATTTTGTCAACAGTGTTTAGAAAGAAACCATTAATGCTTTGGGTTGATCGATAGTCTGGACACCTTGATTTTACATGACATGCTTCATGATAGATTATTGTTCTATCAGTTAAACTAAAGTATGCTTCTTTTGTAGTAAGGCCATTGTCAAAGATTTAAATTTTAAAAGGCTGTAGTTGCACGAGTGATTTGTCACTGGTTTCTCTCTTGCTTTCACCTGGAGACGTCAGGCGTTCAGTTAAAAGCAGCGTGGCAGAGTGTGGACTTAGCAAACACACTTCCTGCTGCAGACGTACATTACACTAACAGGGGGAACATAAATAATAATCTTCTTATGTTGTGAGCTGCTCCACAAACCCTTACACAAGCAATTTACTGTATCAGTAGATAGTGATAAGCACTGTAACATGGGCTACTGCTGCATAAGAGTGGAGTCAATGATGCAGGTGTCTAATAGCACAGAAAATGGTATGATCAATTTCATGCTAAGGTGGTAAACGTAAATTACTTCTTAGGTCTACACAGCAAAGATCACTTATTTGGTTCAATTCATTCAATCCAGGCACTTCACACAGCACATTACAAAAAATAATGAAGCAATATCTTTTATGCTGTCACAATAAGTATTAGCATTTGTGCGGCACAAACCTGAGTAGTTTTAAAAAGATAATCCTGATGACTGCTGCCATGCCTGATGTGACATAAGCTACTTTGTTTGCCTTTAATTTTCAAATCGTTTCGGCAAACTTTCCGCTTTCCCTGTTTTTAATCAAGCAGGTATCTTAGACCCACAAACAACTCTGTAAGCTGTTAACTGTTTTCACTTTTAAGGAGCAACACTCAGTATGCAGAACTAGGGAAGACAAAGAATGTATCTAAAGGAATAGCTAAACCCCTATTCACAATTCCAAAAACGTAAGTGTTAATAGAAAGGATTTTTTTCAAATAACATTTTTATAATGAAATTATAGAATTTTTATTCCTAGTGCTTTTATTTCTTTCTTAAAACAATTTTCTTTCAGTTATCACTATTTCTGTAATTTGCAAGGAACTTTGAAGTTGGATTTGGCAAAATAAATTGTATGTGTGCCCCCTTTCAGCGTATCCCCTCAAAGTGAAACAGCTTTCACTGTTTTGGGTATTTGGTTTGGCAGTTTCACGCCAGCTGCCCTTCTTGAAATTAACCGTTAATTTATCCGGGCTAGAGACCAGAACAGGGAGACCCAGACTCGATCCCCAATGTGGCTACATACTTAGGCAGTAGTGTGAAGGCTGTGTCTAGGGGCCCACACTAAAACAAGGTCATTGCACCCCCTGTTAAATGAAACCTGGTTTCCTATGTGCAGGTCCTGCATGCTGTCAACTAAGGTATCCAAGTGCTAGCTAAATAAATTGTATGCCTTGGTGAATCCTGTTTCTTTTTTTCCTTTTTTTTTTTTTTTTTGCAAATGGTTCCAGATTTGTGTGTCTGCTGTGTAGCATTTGGTACCTTAAAAGGTTCAAAAAGGT
Source organism: Oryzias curvinotus (assembly GCA_023969325.1). NCBI lineage: Eukaryota > Metazoa > Chordata > Actinopteri > Beloniformes > Adrianichthyidae > Oryzias > Oryzias curvinotus. The sequence goes on along the minus strand of CM043718.1, from coordinate 21,238,230 downwards.
TCAAAAATATGGACTCAATGATCAGTACTTGTGTGCTCGTTACTCTGCAATTCCAATGCAGAGTCATAAGGTTGAGATTCTGCAGCACAGTGACAATCTTTTGTCCACCCATTTTCCTAATCTTCTAATTCTTGCAGCCTGACTATTAGAAATGAGGAATTTAGACAGTCAGTGTAGTTGTGTAGTTAATGTGGGCATTCAGAGGGTACTTAACCCTTGTGCTATCCTAGGCACTTAAACATTGGGAGTTGGGTCATCTAGACCCCACAAGAGTGCACTGAACCTTTTTTCTTCAATGATGTGTGATGAAATCCTCTCCACCTTTATCCACCTTTGTCATGGTAGGGATAACACGTCAATGTGAGGGTGGGGTCATAGGATAGCACAAGGGTTAACGCATAACCTGCACACCCTGTGCTTGCAGCATTTACTTACAGTCATTAAGAAGCCAGTGGGCGCACCTCAATAATGACTAGAGTGAACCATAAGGACACCATACAACAGCATCATCTGTCTGTCATAAGTGCTTGTAATTTACATTATCCTAACTCTTACCACATGCATGACAATCAATTTACTTATAGCCCAAATTCACAACAACAGTCGTCTCGATGGGCTTCGTATCTGTAATTATAAAAGTTAAACATAAATTCAAAAGAATCATGAATACATAGAATTCAATAGGAAAATACTAAATTGAACTAACAAACAGACTAAACTAAACTAAACTGGACATCCCTGCCCTTAGACCCCCTAACTCCTAAAAAAAACAGATTCCGGAAAAAACGAAGAAACCTCAGGGGTGCCCACATGAAGGAGGGATCCTACCCCAGGACGGACAGGCGATTTACCAGAACTCTTAGAGAAGAATTAACTTATCTAACTCTACAACTACATATTTAAAGTCCAGCAGACGAGCTTCATTCAGCCAAAGTTGGGGGGACAGTCGAGCCAGAGGCAGGATCCACAGCCACGTGCAGGAGCGGTGGTAGAGGCGAGCCAGAGACAAGGTACACGGTCAGGTACAGGAGCACGGATGAGCCAACTGGAATCTGGAAGCACTCCCACTCCCCAGGAGAGGGTATGTTTCATTTCCATATGGTACCTTAAGGTTGCTGCACTAGCCTGCATCTCCCCTTAAAGATTGAGTTTCTCTACAGACCTGGACAACCCAGAAAACCCACGGAAGCCACATGGCTCAACCCTCGTATGGGTGCATGTGACTAAGGCATAAACTGTGACCTATAGAATTTAGGAGCAGAGAAAATAGAGACCAACACAACTACAGATAACAAACACAAAATAACAAATAGCAAATTTTCTTCAAGAAGCTTAATCTGCCAAAAAATAAAATTGCTACTACACTAAGTTTACAAAAGTTGATTTCTTTCATAGAGCAAAGTCAACCACCAGGAGGACCACCAAAGTTCAAGAAAAAACATCCATGAAATTACCTTTTTCTCATGCACAGAATTCCCAGTGCACTTTGGGATATGTGTTACAAGTCACCTCTTTGCACAGCATGTATAGACTTCAGGCCAGTGACTTTGACTTCTAACTGTTAATAGATTAAGTTGGGTTCATATGTCTTTTGCTGAGAAGGTCACATAAACTTCTTATAATCTCTCCTGGCACTAAAATCCAACTCAGCCTTGGGTCTGCCGTACAAAATCTTATCTCTCTGAGAATCTGTTCATTTAATTTATTTAAGGTTGGACCTTTGTTCTTTTTTATTTCTTATCTTGCAGTCCTTTTAGTATAATGGCCGTTGGAGTGATAGGTGATGGGTTTTAGCTGACTTAAATAATGAAAGAAACCCAGGAAGGAAGGCTCTAATGGAGAGGTACATCAAAAAGATAAGCCCTCTCAAGTTTGTTATGCTGTCATGCACAACCTCCAAACTAAAAAAGTATATATGTATATAAATATATCTCTATATATGTATCTGTCCAACATTCTTATTCTTGTGGTGTCTGCCATGTATTCCTTATTCACCTCTTAAGTCAAAGCAGGTCTGAGACCCAAGGCTAGGTCTGAAGAGGTTTACAAACCTCTCATAAATTCTTCACTGTGGGTGAAATCATGTGAAAGCTGCTTATGCAGATTATCCTTGCCTCGACGGCAGCTGGCAGTGAGATCCTTGGGAGTGCACCTGACTCAATACTCATGGTGACGCAAACACAGCCTGTGGCGCTGCATGCTTCCACAATCCTTCATGACCTTTAGCCTGGAGACGGAGAAGTGAATCTTGCAGCCAAAAGCACGGAGGAACTGAACCAAAGCTGCACACGAGTGATCTGATTACACACATCTTAATCATTTGTAATCTGCTAACAAATGAGGCATGAGATGAGTGTATAACTATAAGTAAAAATGAAGAAAAAACACATTGTAAAATAAATGTTGCTATCCTAATAATAAATAATCAGACTTTATGTTCATACAGTACGTTTTACCCAAAGAAAATGTTTATTTGATTGGAATAACATAAGACTTTATATTTAAAGGAGATATTTTTTCAGTTTTATTCTGTACATTCTGATTAAAACACACATGTAACTGAGTTAAACCACAAGTAGGGTAAAAAAGTTTACTCAGGTATATCCAGATTTCTCAGAAACCTCTGCCTTGACCCCTGTTTTTACAGATTGTTACATAAAATTTTTAACATTGATGAACTTTTCTTCTATGATGGGTGGTTTATGTGTTTTTTGAGATCTTGCTCACAATTCATCAAGTGGTAAAACTATAGAAGCTTCATAAGTACAATGCAGTGTATTAATAGTGCTAGTTTTTGCAAAGTGTTATTTATTTTTAATCTAACTAATACACATCCAATTGGCAGACAAATAATGTGATGTACTTTGATGATTGCACTTATATGTTTAAAAACACCTATAGTAATCAATAAGAACAAATTCAGAATTTAAAATAAAAAAAGTTGCCCTTCTCCTTTAAATTTACAGATGAAAAAAATAACAACAAAAAAGTGTCTACGTTTAAAGTTAATATTGAGTTTTTAATGGAGTAGAACACAAAATTGTTGAACATTAAATAAATCTAAATGGCATGACTGTTAATGAAGTCCCATGTGAATGGTCACATCCCACAACACAGTTGGATGCAGGGGACTCAGACAGAAGGTATATGCTGGTGAAACAGTCCTGAAAATCTGAAACTTAATTGTACATACTTAAGTTAAAAATACCAGCATTCTGATTGGACAGCTGGTGTCCTTTGATTAAAGAGAGAGGCAAAGATAAATAAATTCACCTCAATCCTGTTCAGAGACACAAGACATGAAGTGGCACTTCGTCTTATTTTTTAGTTTATGGTGGTCCAAAAGAATTGTTATGCATTTTTGTGGGTATTTCAGTTCATTATTGTTGATTTTGTTGGAAGTATATTATGGATTATGGAAGTATAATATAGAGTGGTTTGTCATTTTGTTCAATCCCAACACATTGTTTTTTCTAAGTAATCATTTCTTGCATGTCATTTTGTGTTATGTTTGGTGAAAAAGCTGGAGTGAAAGTTTAGGACAAGCTGGTATTCCACTTGAGAACAGTATGTAAGATGCCATCCAAAGAAAAGAAAAAAATTGATGACATTTTTTTTGTCAAAAGTTTCTCTTTTTCAGCAAATCCTCTGCTGTTGTGGTTTTGGAAACAAAACAAAAAAAAATGTTTGTGTTTCATGCAGACAATTTCTGCCTTAAGTCTGCCTTTTCTGTGAAATGTTCATAAAACTGCTCACTTTCAGTATCTCTTGTTAAAAACACAGAAATGTTGGCAATGTGATTATGAAAGCTGTGAAGTGCAAACTCAGTGGCAGATGATGTAGTGAGAGATCAAGTGTTTCACATGCTGTCTTTCCTCCTTCTTCCAGTCTTATTATATATATATATATAAATTTCTTATCAGCCAATCTCATGACAGCAACTCAATGCATTTATGCATGTAGAGATGGTCAAGACAATCTGCTGCAGTTCAAACAGAGCATGGAGAATGGAGAAGGAAGGAGATTGAAGTGACTTTGAACGTGGTATGAATATTGGTGCCAAAGAGACTGGTCTGAGTATTTCAGAAACTGCTGATCTGCTGATTTTCACGCACAACCATTCCTAGGGTTTACAGAGAATGGTCAGAAAAAGAGAAACTATCCAGTTAGCAGAAGTTTTGTGGACGAAAATGCCTTGATGCCAGATATCAAAGGAGAATGGCCAGACTGGTTCCAGCTGATAGAAAGACAACAGGAACTGAAATAGTCACTGATTACAACCAAGGTCTGCAGAAGAGCATCTCTGAACGCACAATACATCCAACCTTGAGGCACATGGGCTACAGCAGCAACAGAAGACCACGTCAGGTGCCACCCCTGTCAGCTGAGAACAAGAAACTGAGGGTTTTTGGACATCCCTGCCCTTAGACCCCCCTTCGCAGTAAGGAAAAACTCCTAAAAAAAAAACGTATTCCGGAAAAAAAGAAGAAACCTCAGGGGTGCCAACATGAAGGATGGATCCTCCACCAGGACAGACAGGCGATTAACCAGAAATCATAGAGAAGAACTAACTTATCTAACCCCACAACTGCATATTTAAAGTCCAGCAGACGAGCTTCATCCAGCTGGAGTTGGGGGGACAGTCGGGGGCGCAAGTCAGGAGATAGGATCCACAGGCAAGTGTAGGAGCAGGAGCATATATATATGTATATATATATATATATATATATATATATATATATATATATATATATATATATACATATATATATATATATATATGTATATATATATGTATATATATATATATATACACAACGAGACCATCAATACCTGTAGAACAGTAAAAAAAAAAATACTGTAGCTTTGGTAACCGCTTTTTACCCCACGTAAAGATAAAAATGGATTAAATCCTTCACCAAAGAATTTAGAGTTGGAACAGAATCCGGTGTAAAGTCAAGTATGGAGAGATTCGAGAAAGTCGCCCACTCAACACACCACCTAAACCAGAACACATCCTGCCTCTAAGGGGCCTCCTCTTGTGATTTTTTTCTACACACTGCTACAGATACTTGGACGGTACTGAGCTCCTAAAATAGATGTCAGTTTCAGATAGATGGATGGGTTGTGAGGAGAAAGAGAAAAAAAAGAGAGAAGGTTCTTCAAAACACAGAGAAAGACCAGTATTGTGTGTCTGCGAAGGGCCAGCTACGCTCTACTTGCAATTCACTTTGTATATACAAATGTGTGTCTGCACAAGTGTGACATCAGAAATGGCCTGTTACGTAATTCTCTGGAAAGTCTGTCTAAAGTGCAGTGCCCTGATAATCTTAGAACTGAGCCTAAAGCTTGCTGCTTGTTGTGCTAAACATTTTTTCTGTCATTTTTTTTTCGTGGTTCAAAGAACTGCTGAGATATCTTCTTTTTTTAACACATCTTCTATGACAGGACACAGTGGCCAATTCATTGTGTGAGTGTGTGCCAGCGATTCTAAGCTTACCCAGCTAGGTTATAAATAAATGGATGGAGCACACCTTAAGTCGGTTTGTCTGGGTGCAGGGCAGTCAGAGTTCATAGTAGGGCAGAAAGAGAGAGAGGAAGACTCAACATGTAGCTTTCTTTGATTTCTAAGCTACTTTGCTCATTGGGCGTTAAAAAGGAACAGCAAACACTGACTCTTGTCTAGAAACAGATCACCTTCAGACGCACACGTGCATGCCATGGATGAACCTTGTCTGACAAGAAAAACATGACTGTGCACGTGTCAGAGCCAACATACAAACAAACATGGACATTGTGTACTATATTAAATTTAGTTTAATGATTTCATGTAACCATTAAGTCAAAAAACATTGTTCTATCAATTATTTACTTGGGCCAGCGCTTTTTAAGACCATTCCAAAGATTTTGGATTGACATGTTCATGTTTATTCCCAACACCGCTGATTATGAACATAGTTGTGTGACATCACATTGCCCACATAAACGTGTTAAAGTTTGCAAAACAAGAAGGTATTTCCCATAATTTCTACTGTCTTCCTTCATTGCAGAACTGTCATAGTGTCAAACTGGAGCTTTATTGTGAACAGTTTGCACATACCTCTTGCTTGAAACTAGTAGGTTTTCTTCTTTGATCTGATATTTTGTAGAAATCATTGCTATCATATAATTTGGTTTTAATCTACAACATTTTTTTCCAGATAACAAATTTGAATAGGAATTATAGTTGAAAAAATTTTAAGACCCGTTCCAATGAAAATTGTGTTTTTGTGTTGTTAGCAAATTCTTGTAGTTATATAGTTATAGTTTATTAATTTATATGGCACCTTAAAATGACCTCAGTCAATCAAGGCCCTGTACATTAAAAGCTCAAATAACAATTAAAACGACTAAACAATTAAACATGATGTATGTTTTTTATTATATAGGATTATAAATATAAATTATAAACAAGTGACATGAAAATGTAAAAACACCAAATAAAAATAAAGCAAAACAATAAATCATTTAAACACACCAGCAGAGCAGAGTCTCATGCTGCGTCAAAACTCAATAAAAACGAGTTTTGAGAAGTTTTTTAAAAATGGAAAGTAAAGATGTGTGCCGAATGCTCCATGGCAGTGTGTTCCACAGCTTAGATGCACAGACTGAAAACCCTCTTTCCCCTCTGAGCTTCCTCTTGGACGTCTAACCTCCAGGAGAAGCTGATCGGCAGACCTGAGACACCGGGTTGGGGGGTCAGGACAGCGAAGCTCAGGGAGGTACAGCGGTGCACATTTGTTTTAAGGCTTTAAGAAATAATAGAAGTATCTTAAAGGGAACTCCAAAATTCACAGGCAGTCAGTGAAGGGTAGCAATGATGGGTGTGGTCCCTCTCATGCAGCTTCAACCGTTTTGGACCAGCTGGAGATGTATGGGGGACGACTGGCTAACTCCAAATAAAGAGAGTTACAGTAATCCAGCCGAGATGTAATGAAAGCATTGCTGTCTCAAAATGTTGTTTAGATAAAAATGGGTTCACCTTCACCAACTATCTCAGAAAAAAGAAGCTGGATTTTACCACTGAGCTGATTTGACGGTCAATTTTAAAACGGCTCTCCAGTTAAAAACCCAGGTTTGACATAGATTGTCTTGAATGTAGAGCTAAGGGACCCAACTCCACTGAGGAGGGGGTCACAGGAGGTACACCTTGGATAGGTCACCATTCTGTCACAGGGCAGCCTGTTCCATTTTCTCTTACTGAATGTTGTATTTCTGAAATCACTCTTGAGCAAAATAGACAAAGCTCAAACCAGGAGTCTCATGTGTCCCTCTTGCTGGTTACAGAGGCAGCTTCTTGATGTTTGAGGTGAGATGGGAACAAAGAAATAATGTAGGTAGGTGGGTAGATGTGCACATGCAGCGGACACGTGAGGGCTGGCTTAGTTTTGACTCTAACTACGTGCGACAACTTTCCCAAGAAGAAAAGCATTGTGAGCACTTGTTTGTGTATCTAGGAGTGTCCCTCTCTGTGTGCACTTCACACATACTTGAGGAAATTGTCAGTAGTGGTTCGTGAGGACCAGGATGGGATCAGGCCTCTCAGAGCACATGGTCCACATTAAAAGTGGTCAGAGGTTTCTGTGTCACACACGGACGCACTCAATTTACCCTCTCCTGGTAAATGTCTGCCTGTTTCAGTGATCTTCCTTTGTCCGGAAATAATATTTGGTTTGAAACGGGGCTTCTGAGGGGATAATCTCTCCCGGGGTGCGTTAGTCGAGCCCTCCAAGTTCACTGGGTTTGTGCTCAGTCATGCAGACAGTACCAGCAGACTGCGGTACTGTAAGGCTGGTACTGATGCATTATTCACATAACTTGGATTAGCTCCACAGAGCAGTACAGTTGGTCTAGTTTTCTTTTCAGGACATGCAGAGCGCCTCAAAGTGGTGGAATTGAGATGAAAATTGCAGTCAGTGTACAGGTTCCTTACTTTTAATTCTCTGTCTTTGACAATAAAATGTGTAATTTGTTTGATTTAAATCACACCTTTGGGAACTTTTAAGCTTTTAAGTGTCTGTTTGAAAAGCAGGTAGATGATTTCTTTTAAAGATTCGGCCAGATTGTGTGCACTAAGGTCAGACAGGATGGACACTGACTAGCACCCATTTAATCCCTTGACCTGGTCCAACCAGGAGATTAGAGCAGCTCATTGGAGGAAATGCTCAGGTAGATCCTGTCGCTCTCTGTTGGCTGCACTACAGTCACATTCAGTATCCCACAGTGCTCTCTCTCACACCCTCGCTGGCCCAGCCAAAAAGGTCAAAATGTCTCATCGCATAGTTGATAACACCCCAGGATGACTTTTATGTAATGACAGCAGAACAGACAGGATTTTATAATAGAATAACTCTATGGCTTTCATTATTGGACAGAGAAGACAGTCAAGAAAAATAAAAAATATCAGCCAGAACAGCTTTATTTGTCTGTAATTTTACCACCTCTGTAGTTACTTAGTACATGTGCAAACCTTTATTTTGATCTATTCCTTTTTAACATTCATGAGCTGCTATTTGCTGTAAAGGTAAATAAAAATATGTTTTATTTAAATGTACAAATTTATTGAGTTGGAATATATATCTATGAAAGCAAAATAAATAATATGCATCGATATTTTTTTTGGAAAAGAGTTTCAGCTTTTCCAATCTAATAAAAATGGTTAGGCTTGCTGATTTCTAAACAAAACAATTTTGTTGGTTGTTTCTTCTGAATTTTTGGTTTTCCAAATAAAAGAGTTTAATTTTTTCGAGAAGGCAGTGATGCTTTTCAGGGCAGTAATTTATTATTTTACTACATTACATTGTTGAAAGTTCTCATTATGCAGATAATACTTACTTGGTGGATAATCTTTTCTTAGTCAGAACAGGCAGACAGTCGACTGCCCTTTTGTCCCATTTTTAAACTTCTTCAGCAGCTGAGTGTTGAAGGGATTTCTGTGTCTTAGTGGATTTGTTTGTGCTGGTTCGAGCTTCCCCTTAGACAGAAAAAGTAGGATTAGTTCTTATTAGACGTGTTGAGTCAATTGTCTCCATGAGCTTTAAGACACAAGAGGATTTAACTTTGTCTTTCAAAACTGTCAATCATTACTGACCCAACTGTGATTTAAGCTGACCCTGTAAGAAGTCTACACAGACTTAACCAATGAAGTATCCGCTTAGACAACAAGTATATCCTAAAGTTAGAATTTTGATTTGATCTTGACTTTTTAAATAGTCATTAAAGCTTTAACTATATAAATTCTGCTTTTAAAGCCGGGATCATCATTAGCCTATTGTGTCAAGACACAAATACCTGCCTTTCACAGACTTTACCAAAGTCACTGCAACTTCAGGAAAGGATTGGATAAATATAAAGTCAAGTTTCTCAGCAGCTGAATGGCACAGCTGGCTGTGTGCAGGACTGGTGCAAAGAAAATCAGGATTTGTTTCCCAGGGGGTGCGATGAGCTTCATCCAGTGTGAGTCCTTAGGTAAGACCCTTCATGCTGCTGCCTAACAATGTGGCCACAAGGGGGCCCAAGTCCAGATCCCCATGTGCCGGTCCCCAGCCTGGATGAAATACAGGGCTGTGTCAGGAAGGGCATCCAGTGTAAAAATCTCTGCCCAAACCACCTGTGCGAATCAGTGAAAGTGATTTGTGAAGGGATATCCAGAAAGGTGAACAGCAACAACATAAAATCAAGTTTCTGGAGCACACCTTCTCCCCTCACACAAACACAGAAAATCCTCAGGTCAGTACAATAATTAATTCTATTTATTTTTTCTATGGAGGGTTAGGGTTTTACCTAAATTTTAATACCAATTCCAGCTTGTGAAGAAGCTTCAATGTTGTGTCCCAAAGCTTTACTATGCACACCTGAATTTATTTTTGACTTCCGTTGGCAATTATGCAGTTGGACAAGTTTGTTTGACAATTTGTTTGTTTGTTTGTTTTTTGTGATGCTGAAGATAAAATTTATATAATTTTTCTCCCATGATTAGTAGTTGCAGTACTGCCACAAAATGTAATCACTCCAATTTGCTGTTATAAGCTCAGAATTTATTATTTTTTCTTTAATCATAAATCCATTAAATATATTGTTTTAGCAAAGTTTGTTTTCCAAATTACCGTACGTCATATAAGGCAGCATGGTGGCGTCGTGGTTGTGCACTCGCTTCACAGTAAGAGGGCTCTGGTTTGAATCCCAGGTGAGACCTCTCTGTGTAGACGTTGCATGTTTTCCTCGTGCATGTGTGGGGTTTTTCTCCAGGCACTCCTGCTTCCTCCCACAGTTCAAAAACATTCTTCATGTGTTAAATAAAGGATTCTGAATTGTCACTGAGCTCTCCTGGGTGTACCCTGCCTTTGCCTCGTAAGTAGCTGGGACAACCTCCAGCAACCCTACAACTGCAAAAAGGATTCAGAAGATGGACAGATGAACTTCATGTCTGAGAACTGCTGCTCTCACTTTTTTTTTAGAGCTTAAGGAAAGTAAACTGTAAAAAAGTTGTCTACATCTCTGCTAACATCAGACAAAGTACAGTAGAATCCATTTTGTATGTTGTTGTTTAAAGTGTGGTGTGTAAGGTCCAAAGTTTTGAAACATCCTTAACCCTTGTGCTATCCTAGGCACTTTGACATTGGGAGTTGGGTCATCTAGACCCACAAGACAGTGCGCTGAACCTTTTTTCCTCAATGATTTGTGATCTTCACTGGTTTCCATGGATTACATGAAATCCTCTTCACCTTTATCCACCTTTGTCATGGTAGGGAGAACACGTCAATGGTCATCTTGACCCCATAGGATAGCACAAGGGAGAAAAGAAGTAAAGCTTTATATTTATTTTTTTCAAACTGCTGTAATAAACAAAAGTTACTTGAAATGACTCAAATAAGATAATGATACACTTATCTTTAATGTCAATGTAATTTTTAATGTAGATTTTCTTAAATTCAACTTTTTCTGTACCAGAGTCAGGGGGCCTCAAAGTATTTTCTTATCTTAACCCAGTTTTTTATGGTGACCTCAAAAACCAGCACCGTTTTTCCTCAGCCACAAGTGTGTGACTATCCGATCATAGGAAACATAGCACTTGCATGAGTATCTGCATGTGCTGATTCCATTTTGCCCTTTGTCCTTGCTGCTATGTGTACTGGCATGTAGCTAAAGGTCGAGGCCGGGCGGTGAGCAGGGTGGCGGGGCCCGGTTGGGGGAGCTGACTCTTCCCACCCTTAAACTCTGACGGTGGAGACAGCTACAGTCCAACAACTTAAATTAGAGTGAAACCAAGCAGCAATAGCAAGCAATAAAGGACAGACGAACAAAACAAAACTTCATCCAAAAATAGGAGTTGAAAGCACTTATTTATTTCTTCGAAAGACATTTTGTTAAGTTAATCATGGCTTTAATCTACAGTAATTGCAGGAAATGAGGTATTGACCTTACAAACGTGAGATTGAGTTTCAAAACAGTAAACTCACTTGTTGATTTGGATGCCCACTGCATGAGTTTACCAGACCAAAAACCTTTGTATGTTGGGACAGCTACAGTGTACTAATGAACACAAGCTCAAATTTTACCAAGCTTTAAGGTTTTATAGCTCATATCTTCTACCCTCTCAAATGGACTCCATGAACATGTTCAATAGTATTCTTCACTACATAGAATTGGACATTAAATTTGAGGAAAAAACAATACAAGAGGTTTCCCCTGAACTACGAATGAAGATATACTCATCTTGCACATATAAGGTGAATATATACTATAATCTTTTTCTTTGGCCTCAAAAGCTCTCTTTCTTTCTTATTTCCTGTCTTAATCCAACAATTGAAAAAAGACTTACTCACAATTTCACAACATGTAGTTGTAAAGCCGGTCCCCAGCCCAGATAAAATACAGGGTTGGGTCAAGAAGGGCATCTGTTGTAAAAATCTCTGCCAAACTAAATGTGCAGATAAGTGAAAGCTGATTCGCTATGGCGACCCTTTAAGGGACATGCTAAAAAAGGTAAACAAAGGATATTTACACCAGTCAGCAGCATGTACAGTTTGCTTATCTATAGTCAAAAAAGATATCCTTTTTTTTCACTGCTTCATGAAGGACTTATTAGTGAAGAAAATTCAATATGATACTGAACCTGCCACAAACAAGTGCAAGAAATACAAGAAATACATCTATAAAGCAAGCTGCATCTCTGCTTTTGCAGATCACATTCACACATTGGCGGAAACACATGTGTCCTCACTTCTACTCTGGCTTCTTTTTTTCCAAAGCAGATTTGTCCCTTAAGATCCACCCTTACAAAATAATCAATTAGTGCCAGGTTCACTCCTCAGCTTTACCTGAGATAAACTCACATCTCAAAAATAGCTGTGGATTAAGCTTCAGGTGCAACTGTCCCTCTGGTTTTTAAATTAAATTTGAGTGACCGAGCTTGCCATCATGGATTGAAGATTTCTTACAGACTCTCAAAACAGTCATCTAAGAGCCAGTCATATCCTTTCATATACATTCTACACTAGACTGTGAATTGTTGTGTGGCAGTGTGACTTCCTGCCTCCTAAAAGTCCTGAACTTTGCGAACTTCTTATATAAACAAGTGGGTTGCACTTGTCTCTTTCTATACAATAGAGTATCGAGCTGTTGTTGAGCCTGCTAATGTTTTTTTTCCAGACATGCATTTTAGCCATTTATTAATCTGGAAGACAAAAAAGTCAAAGGTTTTTCATATTTACCTAATAAAATCATAGGAGCTTTAATCTCCTTTTTTATTCTGTCTCACTGCTTGATTTTCAGGTAAAGTAGTGGGCGGTGCACCGTCCTGCCGTTTCTCACCTATTGTGCTCCTGTTGTGTTTTTGTGTTTGTATGCATGCAAGGAAGGACGTCAGAGGAGGTGATTCACTATGTAAATTTCCAACCTGTTGCCTTTTCTCCAGCCTATTAGGGGCAAAGTTTTTATAAACAAACACAGCCTTGTTTTTTGTCAACAGAAGACCCATTTAGATTATGTTCTAAAAAAGTCCCAAAGATTGTTAGCACTATAGACGCTTTTGCTCAATGCTAATTCCGTGTTTATGTTAAGCAACCCACAATTTATATTGCAGCATAACCAGCCATGACCCATAACAAAAGATTCTTGGGTCTTGTTTAAAGCATATTCTGAGATTTGCATGAAAGCACCAGATTTGCATCCAAATACCTCCCTTCTGTTCTGTTCTGTTCTGTTCTAAGCTCAGATCCGTCAGGTTCATGGCAGTTAATTTCCTGCTCATATAAGATTTGGAAAACACATGTTTCCATCCTTGTCAGCAGTTTACTGAATTTGCTCAACAGTTTCATCAAAGGTTTGAGAAACTGAGCTACACTTCAGCTAAATTTGTCTATTGAATAATAACTTTTTTTTAATGATCATTTACTGGTTTGAATGCCTGATTTGTTCCTCGGAACCCAATCATCATTCATCCCCGGCTGTTCCTTTTGCGTGTGCCTGCACAGCCCTGCATGTCAGTCTGACTGGTAAAAGCTGCCTTCTATGTCAATCCAGCTTCCTTGTTAATTTTGTCAGTGGCTTGCTCCCACACAGAAGCACAAAAGGTTTACACATCCATAAACATTATTTTGTGTTGTGTGTGTTTGTGCGTCACGGAAGCAGTCCTCCCTGTGTGTGTGTTATGTATATATGAATGAATGACTTTTACATTGGGAACGTCTCCTTGCTTCGCAGGAACAACATGACTCTACTTCCCAGAAATAGACTGTTACTTGCTTAAAGTGGAACTTTTCCAGTAGGTTTACATGTTAGCGCCACCAGTTTGTAACTCCTTTCTCACACAACTGGTTGTTGCAGATCCTGTTCTCAGAAATTTGTTTGTAAAAAAAATTAAAAAAAAAACCGAACACATGCACACTGTAAATGCAGAAGTCAGGCAAGATATATATTTACACACACACACATGTATAGGCAGAGCAAAAGCGAAATGTGTGGGTGGTGTGACGCAAGCACTGTGAGTCACTCAGATACAGAGCAGCGACACCGCACACCACTCTCAAAGTGCAGCCTCTCCAACAGGTCGGATGGATTACTGTTTCCCCCTCCCCTCACTCCACACAGATAGCTCAAAGTCACCTGTTAAATCTCCCATGTTGCTTTTCTATCAGAAAAATAATTACAGATATAATCTTTTTTTTTTACAACTTTTCAAGAAATGGTAACATAGAAAGAGGGAGCTATGGCAACACAAAACTGTTGTTTTAGAGTAAGATCATTAAAATTTGCATTTGTTTTTTTTTTTTTTTTTGCATTTTACAAACCCCATAAAAAAGTGAGATAAAAACTTGTGAAGCAGGAGAATTTTGTATGACTTAAACTTATTGATTGATTGATTGATCAATTGGTTGATTTTGATCAAGGAATAATTTAGAATGAGAATAACTACCAAAAATTAATGAAAATTTAAAACATATATATATATATATATATATATATATATATATATATATATATATATATATATATATATATATATATATATGTATATATAAAAACGCCCCTCTCGCCCTCCGCGGGTGGTTTCTCCTCCAAGCTCGGGTCCTCTACCAGAGGCCTGGGAGCTTGAGGGTCCTGCGCAGTATCTTAGCTGTTCCTAGCACTGCGCTTTTCTGGACTGAGAGGTCTGAGGTCTTTCCAGGTATCTGTTGTAGCCACTCCTCCAGCTTGGGGGTTACTGCCCCGAGTGCTCCAGTTACCACAGGCACCACTGTCACCTTCACTTTCCAGGCTTTCTCCAGTTCCTCTGAGTCCCTGGTATTTCTCCAGTTTCTCATGTTCCTTCTTCCTGATGTTCCCATCGCTTGGCACTGCCACATCCACCACAACGGCTTTCCTCTGTTCTTTATCCACCACTACGATGTCTGGTTGGTTCGCCATTATCATCCTATCAGTCTGGATCTGGAAGTCCCACAGGATTTTTGCCTTCTCATTCTCTACCACCTTCGGAGGTGTTTCCCATTTTGACCTTGGGGTTTCCAGTCCATATTCTGCACACATGTTTCTGTATATTATTCCAGCCACTTGATTGTGCCGCTCCATGTATGCTTTCCCTGCCAGCATCTTACACCCTGAAGTTATGTGCTGGATTGTTTCAGGCGCCTCTTTGCACAGCCTACACCTTGGGTCTTGTCTGGTGTGGTAGATCTGAGCCTCTATCGCTCTGGTGCTCAGGGCTTGTTCCTGAGGGCTGCCAGGATGAGTGCTTCAGTGCTGTCTTGTAGGCCAGCCCTTTCTAGCCATTGGTAGGACTTCTTGATATCAGCCACTTCAGTTATGGTCCAGTGTTACATCCCATGCAGGGGTTTGTCCTCCCATGAGGATCTGTCTTCCAGCACTGTATCCTCTGCTCTCCATTGCCTGAGACATTCACTGAGCACACTGTCAGTTGGGGCCTTGAGCTTGATGTATTCATGCATCTTGGATGTTTCATCCTGGATAGTGGCTTCTACGCTCACTAGTCCTCGGCCTCCTTCCTTGCGGCTAGCATACAGTCTCAGAGTGCTGGATTTGGGATGGAACCCTCCATGCATGGTGAGGAGCTTCCGTGTTTTAACATCCATGGTCTGTATCTCTTCCTTTGGCCATCTTATTATTCCTGCAGGGTATCTGATAACTGGCAGTGCATAGCTGTTTATTGCCCGGGTCTTGTTCTTGCCATTGAGCTGGCTTTTCAGGACTTGCCTTACTCGTTGAAGGTACTTAGCTGTTGCAGCTTTCCTTGTTGCCTGCTCCAGGTTGCCATTTGCCTGGGGAATTCCAAGGTACTTGTAACTGTCCTCAATGTCTGCTATTGTTCCTTCTGGGAGTGAGACCCCTCCTGTTTGGACTACCTTGCCTCTCTTTGTCACCATCCGGCTGCATTTCTCGAGCCCGAATGACATCCCAATGTCATATATATATATATATATATATATATATATTGTGCTTCATTTGAACCTGTAGGATCAAATACATTTTTGTTAATTTAAAATGAATCCACAAGAGGGTGTACATGCTGCTAAAATTCTGGCAAACTTCCAACAGCACACTGAAGAGCACAATTCACCATGATACATAAATGAAAGGTGGTCATGGTTTAATGGTGAATTCCAGCATTTTATTTAGGTAGTAGCAAGTAGAAAGCTGCTTTCTTCTGATAAACTAAGATGAGATTCTAAACACTGCCAAAAAAGGAAACTCAATTGTGAGCTCTGCCAAGGTGCCGTTTTTAGGTTTTCTTTTCGTACAATTATAAGGCATTAAGGCATTAATGCTGGTCATTTTTTTTTAGCATAATTGCCTCCTAAAACTGCTTGCAGACTTAGTCAGCAACCTATAGGGGAGCCTTGGAAAACACACTGGTGTTCACAAACACACACAGCCCAGATGGGAGACAGATGTTTAACAGACAAGGTCAAGGAGTCCAAACAATAATGGTGTGCTCCACCATCTCTTAGTAGTCTCTGTATTGTTCAGATCACCCCATCCACTTAAATCTGGAAATTTCCTGTGGAATGGAAACCACGTCCTAGTCTTGCAGATTGTTTTGTGTTTCTCTTTTTCTCTCTGGAACACACCTATGCTCTTGTGGTATTCCAACGCATATGGACCCCAATTCTAGCACATTGACCTTAGATAAGAATAACTGTAATAATAATAATAATAATAATAATAATAATAATAATAATAATAATAATAATAATAATAATAATAATAATAATAATAATAATAATGAACTTTTTGAAAGCAGTCCAAAAAATGTTCCTGTTTATTTGTTGTCAAATCAGATTCTCTCTCCTTCTGGAAGTTTCTTGGTTGTTCAAAGAAACTTCTGGTGATGAGTGCTGCCTCCTCAGACCTGCAAAGACTAATGCAATGAGCAATATTATGAAACATAGGGAGAGGAGGAGATGTGTCTAATCCCATTATCTCAGTCCAAACTAATCCATTAGAGAAAAAAAAATCTTTAAATCATCCACACACACGCTTTACCCTACATATCACTGGGACCATATCTATTCTACATATTACAAAGTAATTCCAAGATGTCAGACCTACAGGACACTTTTTTGACTGGATTGGAAGGTATCAAGAAAACCATTCTTCATGGGGGATCAGGGAACATCCCCAAATTCATCACAGGAACAAAGGTACGGTGAATTTAGAGCTATAGCCAAATTCTTCTACAGGTAATCTCAGACGTTTGCCTCAATATGTGAGCTAACATCAATTCAGGTTTTAAGCAATTTAGCTTAATGTGAAACAAATGAGGATTGAATGCAACTGTGCATTTGAGTAATGAAGTAGAACAAATTAAAACATAAAGAGGAAAGAGAAAGCTTGGCATTTTTCAGCTATAAAGTGGGAAACAACACTGTCATAACAATTAGGAAATGAAGCCATTCACCACTACATTAATCTTAAACTGGGTAGATTTGTTCTATTTTCCTTCATGCTGGACTGGATCAGCTGCTTTGGTGTTAGGGTTGGGTTTAACAGAGGATAACATTTTTTAAAGCTTTCCTTTGAGATAATAAACATGTTCACAATTTGAACTTCGGAACTTAAGAGCTTTTCAAATGATTTAGAACTTTATTTCTTTTTAAAGTTAGAAGGAAGTAACCATGTAACCATACAGTAGATAATGATGGAAGACCTTCACTAAAAAAACAATGTTTCCTGATTTCACTCTTTGGACAACAAAGATCCACTCCAACAAAAATTGTGTTTTTTATGTTTTTTTTTTTACATGTTTTTGTTGCATTTTCTTACAATGGAGGACATATTTAGAAAAATGTAGGATTAAAATGGCATTTCTGAGTTTTTCTTTTTGGAAATCATGATGGATCAGGAGTAGATAAAGATGTGATGTTTGATAAAGCTCCCAGTTGTGAAGCAACAATTGATATATGCAGGCCAAACTCTCCCTGCTCCGCTCCATTCTGATGCATTCACTTGCAGGAAAATAGATCCATTATGGTCCTAATTTTCCTCACCTGGCTCAAAGTTGTCAGGGTAGCTCTGATATTGCTCGCCATTGTAGTTGCACCTCTAATGTTAACTTGTAAGCTAGCGGGAAAAAGTGTAAACAAAGGGATGATGGGATATCAGCGGAAGCTTACTTCCACAGCAACAGTCTTACCCACAACTCAGATGCGAATTTCTAATGGACTGAAACTGTCTTAAAAAACGATGCAGGGCTTTGGATTTTGGCTAAAAATGACATATTCATAATTAAAAAAAAAAAAACACTGGGAGCAATTTTACAAAAATCTAAACATGATTTTTGTAACCCTGCCAAACACATAAAAATGTTTGTCTGTTTTTATAAAAGGTGAATTTTTCATAAATTAATGCAGATGTTCCACTTTTCCAGAAATGTTCATTTTTGTCATTGGATCATTATGAGTTTTATTTTAAATGTGGGTATAAT
This sequence comes from Oryzias curvinotus, assembly GCA_023969325.1. Lineage (NCBI taxonomy): Eukaryota > Metazoa > Chordata > Actinopteri > Beloniformes > Adrianichthyidae > Oryzias > Oryzias curvinotus. The sequence goes on along the minus strand of CM043718.1, from coordinate 21,219,749 downwards.
AAAGTCGTCCTGAAAAAACAGCAATGCCTACATAAACATTTCAAATCTTCCAGAGTCAAAACAAAGCAAGCGTGGTCTATCACTGTATTTCACGGTTTCTTCTGGCACCAGCTATCTGGTACTATTGGCTGGTATTTTAGGACTAAAGAGTAAACGACCTATGAAGGATCGTGTAGATAAACCTTTTTTTCTTCACTTTAGTACCACAACTTAGAAAAATGATTCTTCTGTTAGCATAGTTGATCTTGTCTGTGGTTCCAGGTGACATTCCACTTCCGCACTCAGCTGTGTGATGATGAACGGACAGTAGTAGATGACAGCAAAGTGGTGGGGACGCCTATGGAGATCGTCATAGGCAACATGTTTAAATTAGACATCTGGGAGACACTGTTGTCCTCCATGAGAATTGGTGAGGTGGCAGAGTTCTGGTGTGACACAATTGTAAGTACTTACACATAAAAAAACAGTAAAAAAATGTTTCAAAACATATATCTTATTCTGTGTGTTTTTTGTATATTATTATTTAAGCAAAGTAAAGTCATTTAATCATGTAGAAGTGTCATCACAATCTAAGAAAAAGTTCCCTTATGGTGTCTATGCAAAAAAATTAGGGAAATAAAACAACAAACTCCAATGAATAAAATAGGCATGCACATGAATGGATTGCCACTTAATAGAAATACATGCACCTGTATGTAATGCCAATAAATGCTTAAGTATTTAGTATGGATTTTGCTTTTTTAATTTACAGTTAGGAACTGAGAAAAAAAACATAATATTCAGTGCAAACATGAGACCTAAAGCAGCACTGACTCAACCTTATGTCCTCCAGATCTGTTCTAGATTTCCTTTGGATGTTTGATTGACATCAGGTCCTGACAGAATTCTCTGTATACATCAGTAATGAATTTTGACCTTTGCAACATTCACCGTGCATGCCTATACAAATGGCAAAGCCTCATACTGGTTATTCATAACTTATTGCATGTGTGCTTTGCTCCATCCACTAGCATGTGTGTTGGACACTGTCAGAGACAGATTGATTCAGGTAGCCTGTCATTAATCCACAGCAGCCTCATTCTCCCCTAATCGGCTCTGACTCCTGCTGAATCAGCATCGCTGACTCTGATCAGATTTGATGGGGCTTAGAGTGTTTATGTATTTTGAAAAACATGGCTGCTTTGCACACATCTCCAATCAAACACTGTTTCACCCACAAAGAAAGAAAAACTCCCCTATTTGATCCCCTATTTTTATTTTTTTTTTGTACATTTAAATAAATACAAATAAATAAGAGAAAGTATTTTGTCATCATTGTCAGCTCAGATAAATTCAGTAAACACAACATGAAGTCAAAAGGATAAAAACCATATATCTCTTCAGTCCTCCCGGCTCCATGCGGTTTGAGTCCAACAAAATATTGTTACTAAATTTCTTCTTTCGTTGAAATAATAAAAGGATGATTTTTTTTAATCTTTATTCCATTTAGGACAGTGATTCATGTTTTTCTCTCGGTAAAAAAAAGGAATAAATAATTGCAAGATAATCCTCCTGTGAATAAAAATGTCGTTTTATAATATTATTATATGTAATATTATATATAAGGTAAAGATAAAAAAATATATTAAAAACCAAACAAAAAAATGAGCAAATTTTGTGCAGTGATGAGCCAACACGGTTGCTTTGAAAAACAAATTAACTGGTTTTATCAGGTTTTTCAACATTTCAGTTTTAATCTGAATTAAGTTTCCGGGTTAAAGATGTTGGGGCTTTTATCTTGGTGTGTCATACTAGTAATTATTATTACTTTATTCTGTCTTTCTTTTTTTCTTCTGTAAATGAGTGTATGCCCATCCCTTATGGGCTCATTATCCATTCAGGGTGACATGGACCAAGATATGACTTGTTGTAAAACTTGTCATAGTGAATGACTGTAGGTACAAAACAGGTTGAACGCGTGGTCACTGACCTGACCATATAAAGTCTTTTTTATTCTAAGTTTTTACATCACTGACCTAAAAAGACTGATCAGTCAATCTGGATCTAAAAACTTCTCTGTTGCGAAATTATTTTTAGCAGCAGAGCTAAACACAAAAACTAACTTTAATATTTTCCACTTTCAAAGCACTAAACACATACTTTCCTGACATATAAGCAATAAAGTCATCTTTCTCAGCTGCATTCTTGTTTTCACCTCCTTATGCCTAAATTAAGATCTAAAGGTTTCTCACGTCTGGCCAGAAGTTTGTGTCGGCAACAATAAATGTGTCGATTCATGCAATAAATACCGAAAGGAATAGAAATTGGAGTGCCTGATGAGTTTGAATACACAGTAAGTGTTTCTATTAGGTAGAATTTTACAGTTTTTAATTTAACACTCTAAGATTAGCATTTTATTAATAAGTGTGTATGATAAGAAATAAAGTCTTAAGATAAGTCCTTGTTTTCAGCACACTGGAATCTATCCACTTGTCTCTAAAAGTATGCGACGTATAGCTGAGGGGAAAGACCCAGTGGACTGGCAGCTCCACACATGTGGCATGGCCAACATGATGGCATACCACAGCCTTGGATATGATGACTTGGATGAGCTGATGAAGGAACCGAGACCCCTGTTTTTTGTTCTGGAGCTGATCAGGGTGAGAGATCTTCACTCAGAGGTTTAACAAGTTAAGCAAAATGTGTTCAAAAGCTGATTAAAAGGCTCTCATGCATGTGCAGGTGCAGCAGCCCACTGAATACAATAGGGAATCCTGGGCTCTGAATGATGAGGAGAGACTGAAGGCAGTTCCAGTGCTGCATGGTCAGGGGAATAAACTCTATAAACAGGGACGCTACCAAGAGGCCACACAGAAGTACAAGGAGGCCATCATCTGCATTAAGAATGTTCAGACAAAGGTGATACCTTTCGGCCTATTTTTCCAGTTGTCTGTGACCAACCATAAATTCCAAGTGCTTTCTTTTCAGGAAAAGGCATGGGATGTCCCATGGCTAAAGCTGGAAAAAATGGCAAACACTTTGACTCTTAACTACTGCCAGTGTCTGCTCCGCATGGAGGAATACTACGAGGTTATTGAACACACCACGGATATTATCAACCAACATCCAGGTTTGCATAAAGTCTAAATGTAACGCATTTTGAGGCTTTCTGAAGAAAAAGTTCATTGTTTTTTAAATCTCAGAGAGTGTGAAACAATTTTTAGTGCTAATACTTCATCTTCATTTCATGGGATTTTTTAAATGGCAGCTGCCTTCGATTTAAAACAACTTGCAAATACAGATGTGACAAACAGAATTGTAAAAGCTGCTTTAGACAAGGTTAGCTTTATAATATGACTTCAAATTTTGCCTAATAATTATATTTATCCCAGGTCAAGCAAAGGCGTTCTACTTGCGAGGGAAGGCCCACAGCGAGGTGTGGAATGAGGCGGAGGCTCGGCAGGACTTCAGCAGAGTGTTAGACCTTAACCCTGGAATGAAAAAGGCGGTCAAGAAAGAGCTGGCAGTGCTCAGCATGCGCATGGAAGAGAAGAACCAGGAGGACAAGAACAAATACAAGGGCATGTTTTGACACACTTACTCTAAATTGACTACAAAGAAGCAGATTGGACATTTGCCTCTTGTCTGTGGGGGACCTGCCTGCAGACAAGATGGCGCCCAGACATCATTAGCCGTAAGCAGAAATTCCACTAGATTATGAAATTATAGCACCTTCTATTAAACTTTTAATGTAAATAACATTGATTGTTTTATTTCCTTTCAAAATTGATTTTAAAAATGATGTTGAGATTGGTAAAAATGTTAAACATTTTATACTAGACCTTTGGCACCAGGGTTTAAATTCCTTCAGTAACTTTTTAACCCTTAATGCAATCGATGTGGATCAGCTTATTCTGTCACGAGGAAAAGTGGCTTTGCACAAATATGCAATACTTTATATTAGTAAAGTGTTGCATACTTACGCAAGCCGCCTTTTCTCTGCAAATCAGCTGGAGGGAGAGACCGCAACATGAACTTCCAGTACTGCTGGAGGACTTTTGGTTCCAGCTTAGGATATCTGGGTGCCATCTTGTTGTCTGCAGCCAGCCAGGTCCCCTTGTCTTTTCCTGAGCTGCACCCTCTGAGATTTGCCTAAATAAATGTCACCAGAAAACCTGAAATAAACACTTCCCTTTCTGAGTTGTATTTGTTTTTTGTCAATTCAGACAGTTCTAGTTCAATTTGATTTACAGTTAAAGAGGGTATTTGAATGCATAAATTGCTGTTTTTCTTTAATGTGATTGCAAAACATAAAAAATGTTTCAAAAATGGAGTTGGATGTATGCTACATGAATGAACTAAATAATGGCATATCCAGACAGTAAGGTTTTCATGAGACCATGTTCTTATTTTCAGGATGCTGTTATTGAAATTTGAGGTCAGCGTGGTGACGTGTTACTGTTTAACCCTTGTGCTATCCTAGGCACTTTAACATTGGAGTTGGGTCATCTAGACCAGTGTTTTTCACCTTTTTGAGCCAACGCACACTTAAACCCTTGACAAAAATCCCGCGGCAAACCAGCAGAAAAAACAATAAAAAAAACAGAAACTCAAGTCTGTTTGATGTACAGCCCCTCCCCCCCCCCCCCCCCGCGCTTGCCCCCGCCCGCAATCTGACGCGCATTTTTTGTGATAATTGTGCCAGAAAAAGCTGGAAGTTGCCACAGCTGTGTTTTTTTTTTCTAAAACAGGTAGAAGGTTACGTTAGAAATTACAACTGTTGTTCGTTTGTGGTTTAGACGTTTAACAGGACGACTCATTGTACGCGCGATGCGCTGTCCCACTGACCGAATGCATCATGGGGAGATGAATGTGAAACTGCCGCAAAAGGTCAGAAAAGACTAGCGTATCTGAGCTTCATTGTTTTGTTCTCTTGTTCCACGGTTTGATCCCGGATTCTGTGGAAAGCTACACCGTTAAAGACGAGCTTTAGCTGGTATTTTGTTAGAACTGAGCGACTTTTTGAGCTAAATTGGGACAAGGAAGTTAAGACTTTAAGCACTTCTGATTGGTCAGACTGATGACATGTGATTAAACCTTCAAGAATGATTGGAGACAGTTAAAGGGGCGGGACTTCAGGAAACAGGTATAGCTGCAGCTAAATCGCGGTGGTACCGTCATTCTTATCAAAATGTCTTTAATAGAATCAAAATAACACAAAGAAAAAGTAATTTTCTGATCTTTTATATTCCTAACTACTCAGTGTTTTATCAGGGCCTGTTTGGATGAACACAGAGCTGATTTCCTGGAGATGGGAAATGGTTTTAGATCAGTTAATGAGTGCAATTTGCCACGGCACACTTGACCATCTCCCACGGCACACTAGTGTGCCGCGGCACACTGGTTGAAAAACACTGATCTAGACCCACTAGACAGTGCGCTGAACCTTTTTTCTTCAATGATTTGTGATCTTCACTGGTTTCCATGGATTACATGAAATCCTCTCCACCTTTATCCACCTTTGTCATGGTAGGGAGAACACGTCAATGTAAGGGTGGGGTCATAGGATAGCACAAGGGTTAACCCAGTTTTTTGTTACTAAACTAAATGTGAAATAGAATGTCAGGCTTTGAAGGTCTCTGCTGCTGTTTAGCGTCTCAAGAAGTTGCAGACGAAAAAACTGTAAAGCATCAGGACTTAACTTAAAGACATAGAAAACCTGGAGCTACAAGAGCTCTGAGAGAAGAAAGAATCGTAAAAGAAGTAGCAGGAAAGGAGAAGGCCAAACAAATAATATAGGACAACAAAAGAATGGAGGTGAAAACAAAAAGGTTGAAAGTTGAAATAAAACCCAAATACTAGAAACTAGACAAAAGAAGAAGGATGAAAAGTCCGCAGAAAAGCAGGCAAGGCAGGCTAAAATTGATTCTGACAAACTGTACAACATGACCAAATGGAAAAGGCTCAACTTAAAAGAAAAAAGTAGACTCCTTATCTTCTGCCAGATACACTGTAATGGAGAAAAAGCATAAAGAGAAAAAAAAGTACATGTTTTTGTAAAATGTTGTCTGGTAGTCACTAGTACCCATGTTCTGACATCATCTAGCTGGCATCACTTCAAAAAACAAACACAGCTTCTATGGTTAGAGTTCATCACAGATGACAACCCAAAGTCTCTGATATCTCGGACACAAAGGTCAAGAACTGGTTGGTCCAGGGTTAGGGAAAACACACATTTTATCTCAGTTTTATGTCTTTCCTCAAAGTATTAGTCTGGATACTCTAGTTCCAACAAAAAAATATTATTTAGAGCACGAGCATGTATTTTTCCAATGTTCACATTGAAAATTAGGGCATTACTAAATAAGGAGATCCTGAAGTGTTGTCATTCCGTACCCCTACAGCTAATCATTCAACTTTAATCCACCCTTTCCTCTGCAGCCTCCTTCCTTCCTAACACCAACCACCCTCATATGCTTTCAGTTCTGGTTCTGCCTTACACTATTGCATTTCCTTTTCCCTTTTTGTCATCAAACACACCTTCCTCCTCACCTTCTTTTAACAAATAGTTGTCCACTATTAAATGAGTAAAAATGCACACAGGAAATGACTTACATAAATAAATAACATAATAATTCTGGAAAAAAATGCTTGTTTTCATCACATATTGAATGACTTTAACATTCATTTTAAAATACCATAGTTATTACTATTCCTTAAGCTCATATTTAAGTTAGTCAGTGAGTATTTTTGTTTTTATTTATGCCTATGATTTTATTTGTGCTTTTTAATGCTGCTCACTAAAAAGAGACTTTAGCATTTATATTAAATAAACTTAGTAATAGTTATTTCTTACTCTCTGTTAACTAGTAGAACATTATGAAATGAGGAAAAACTAAACATAATTCATTCTATAAATTTCTGTTTTCTTTTTTAGCTTAAAAAGAGGTAAAGTTGTAGAACGAGGCTGCAGGTGAAGCTTTCATCAACATTGAGAACAATGAAAACTCTTCTGCCAACTCATTTCCCTAGATCTCAGGAGATATAAAAATAGATTCTAAATCATTTTAACCCTTGTGCTATCCTAGGACCCCACCCTTACATTGACGTGTTCTCCCTACCATGACAAAGGTGGATAAAGGAGAAGAGGATTTCATGTAATCCATGGACACCAGTGAAATCACAAATCATTAAAGAAAAAAGGTTCAGCGCTCTGTCTAGTGGGGTCTAGATGACCCAACTCCCAATGTTAAAGTGCTTAGGATGGCACAAGGGCTAATTAGCATCAAGCTGATGTCTCATATATTTGTGTTTTGAATGCAGGAGAATATAAAGTATGTAGAGCTCCAAGCATTCAGTGGCATTCAGAGTCTGATAATCAGAGCACATGTTGATGCATCGTGACCTGTAGTCTTGAACGACTTTTCTGTCAGCAGGAAGTTCTCTGTCTGCCCTTCCAGGAGCTCAAAATAAATCATTGTACTAGCATTTGACCACCAGGTGGCACTGTTTCCATACATTGGATGCCATGCCCTTTAAGGCCATTGTTGCACAACAAAGATTGGGATGCTCTCCAGCTGTTTAAAGATTGTGTAACAGTCAGGGTTGGAATAAAATTAATTTAAATATAAAATTAAAAATAGAAAAAAAGAACTGAAATATGTTGTCATATAGTCAGATAAACAGATTTGCACTAATTTAAGTAGAAATTAAATTTAATCTACACAGAGACCATCAAATTAAAATTGTGCTTTTAGTGTTTTAAATATGTTTTTGTAGCATTTTTTTCATGATGGAGGACATATACAAAGAAGAAAAAGGATTTAAACAGCATTTCTTTATTCAAATTTTAATAAATAAGGAGCTTTGAAAAAGCTTATAGTTGTTATGTGCAAACTACATCTGGAGGGCCATGAGCTCACTGCTCTGCTCCATTCTGATGCATGATTTGTGATCTTCACTGGTTTCCATGGATTACATTAAATCCTCCACCTTTATCCACCTTTGTCATGATAGGGAGAAAACGTCAATGTAAGGGTGGGGTCGTAGGATAGCACAAGGGTTAAAATAACCCAGTCTCATTCTAAAATTGTCCATAGGTGTGAATGTAAATGTGAGTGTGCATGGGTGTGTGGTTGTGGCCCTGCGACAGATTGATGACCTGTACAGGTTGTCCCCAGCCTTCATCCCCATGTGGCCCATGTTAGCTCCAGCAGACCCATGACCTTGAAAGGGAACAAACAGATTAGAAGATGGTTGGATGGATGGATGGATGGATGGATGGATGGATGGATGGATGGTTTTCTAAGCATAGGTTTTCTGTGATGTGGTTTGATCAGTACATATCATCCCAGTGGAATGTGCTGAGAATGAAAGTTTCAGACAAGAGCATATCTGTTTTCTGTTCAAATGAATATGACAAAGGAAATAAACCATATGAACTAATGCAAAAATGAAGAGCTTTGTATTATTTCTGCAAACATTTCAGCCAATTTGATGAAGCACATGAAGACTAATGCAGATAAATAAATTTTCTTTTCAAAGGATTACAAACAAACATCTCTACTGTGAAAAGATGCATCAGTCCCATTCACCCCTTCTATCATTAAAACCATTCTGAGGTTGGGAGATCAAAGCTTCATTGTTCTGTTCCCTGCATCCATCCCATGCATTTACACTTTAGGTTATTATCCAGCAGTAAATTCTGCCTGTGAGCAAGGCAGTGAACATTTCAGACTCTCTTAGATGCTTTTAAAAATCAATATCCCAAACCTTTCCCCTGCAGGGGATAATGGCTTATGAAGTTTGTGTTCCTGGTGGACAGGAGTTCATTCAATTCAAAATGAGTCTGGTGGTTGAAAGTATAGGAAGTTTAGCACTCAGTGTTTCCTGACTTGCGGGCTCTCTCTTGGGCCAGATAGGCCGCCAGCTTCTGCATTAGGTTGCTTGTCACATGCTAGTGGATCTCTGTCAGGTCATTTAGCTGGCAGTACTTCAGGCACTTGCACCTTGCAGAATGACACCCACAAAGTGTGGTTGACAGTGAAATGATGAGGGTGTAGATGCATAATTGTATGAAGATGCATAATTGACATGAACATAAATGTTATGTTCAGAACAAAAGCCTGTGGCGAGGCCACATTTCAGCGCTCTGGGCCTAGCCTGCTGAACAGCCTGCCTGAGGATGTCAGGGCTTCATTAACTGTCAAGGTTTTGAAGAAAAACTGATAACTCTACATGTTGTTATTTGATTTTACAGACTAATGGTTTGTAGAGTAAGTCTGTGTGGGTTTTTTTTTTTATTATGATTGATATTTTTACCAACTATTTTTCACTATTTATTTATGTAAAGCACTTTGAGGTGCTCTTTAGCAGGAAAGTGCCATATAAATGAAGTGGAATTTGAACCAACAAATTGTCTAATTAATTTGAATAAAAGCGATAATTATGCCGTCCTAAAGAGCATTAACCAAAAATCTGACAATAAACGAGTTGTGCTGAATTCTAGCTTACGCAAGGGTCACTGTGACTGACCCAGATGTTCTGAGAGTATAGAAAAGAACTTTCCTGTATAATTATTGATCACTAAACTAAAAAAATTGTTTGTTACTCTTAATAAATTATACTAAGATTTTAAATTTAATATTACAGAACATGGCTTCACACAGTGAACCAATAAAATCATCCAGTAACTGCAATTAAAAAAAATACAGAACAACAATGGCAAGACAAAACAAACACAATTTTGTAACGCAAGAGTCATTTTTGTTTTTTCTTTTTTAGGTTAAATCAGGTAGAATTTTATCTTAAATATTTTTCATTTATATTGTTAAAAGGAGAACAAAACATAGTAAAATAGGAATCAAAGACAATTAAACTAAAACAAATATTGTTATGGTGTGCTTAAGTCATATACATTTATGGGAAATTATATTAGCATAAAGTGTAAGTCTTCACGCATGTGTAGTTTGATATATTTTAAAGGGTTTTATGTACATTTCCAATTTAACTAAAAACAACTTGGAAAAACACGAAGAACCTTGTCTTTACATGTTTCCCACGTTCACTGGTTTTCCACCAGGGGGAGCTCTAATCCCACTCAAAAGCATCTGCTGGAACAACGGAGCTGCGCAGCCGCATTTAAGTCGTGAAACAGGTAGAGAAGATAGAGGTGTTTTCCCCATTCTCAAGTAGTGCATGGCTTTGACTTTGTGCACCACCTTTGAAAGACTAAAAGGGGAAATACTGCTATTTGTTCTGCTAAGATAGCTTTACGAGGTCTGGAACATTTAAAAAAACAACATTTATGCTTTCAAGTGCCACTGATCAATGGTGAGATATCCCCTTTAGAGCAGTTTCATTCAGGGGTTTCCCTGCCATGCCTCCATCTTACCTTCTTCCTGTCAGAGGAGTGCAACCGCCGCGGGATATAAAGCTCCTGCTTTCATCCTCTGATGAAGGAGAAATCAACTAAAGAAGGCACACTAACGATATTAATCAAACAATAATGTTTACTTAATTCGCATGTTTTTTTTTTAGATTAAAGGCTTTGTGTGTTACAAGCTATAGTTTTCACATTAAATGAATTTATTTCATTAAAGCCGTTGGGTTTTTCTTTGTCGTGTCCAGAAAAGCCTGATTTATGGCGCTGTGACTGCGGATATCTCAGACATTGAGCTACTGGGAATTCTGCATAGCAGCACTTTTGGCTGCTGGCTTCCCTCCATGAAGCACTGGTGCTGATGTGGAAAGAGGAGGGGGGGGGGGGGTAGAAAGGAGTCTAGGAAGGGAGCAGGGGGGAGAGCTAGACTCCGCTTCACCCTGCTACGAACGGAGTCAATCTACGAGGAGGAAGACGCCGGAAAACACTTTTTGTCCCTTCAAAATAAAACCATGATGCGACGAAACCATCCACTGATTAGAGAACTGGACTGAGTGATCGCTCCAAAGAGGAAGTACCCGGGGGTTCCAAAAAACCAAAATCCCCTAGACTTCTATTGAGAAATAATCAGTTATTACTCAGTTATTCTATTTGTCAGAATAACCCTTGTGCCATTCTATGACCCCCCCCCCTTACACTGTCGTGTTATCCCTACCATGACAAAGGTGGATAGAGAGAGGATTTCATGTTATCCATGGACACCAGTGAAGATCACAAATCATTGAGGAAAAAAGTTTAGCGCACTGTCTATGACCCCACTCCCATATTAAAGTGCCTAGGATAGCACAAGGGTTAAGCATGATACCTTTTTTTTTACATCTTTTTGCTAACTATATATATTTTTTTTCATGATCACAAGTTATTCAAGTTATGAAGTGGCCAAACAGGCGCCTCAATAAAAGCATGTGATGCCCGCTAGCCCCCAGCTTGAACATTTGATTGACAGATTTTCCTGAGCCCGCTTTCAGAGGAAGGGGTGTGGACTTCCAACAAGCTCACTCCTGAATGACGACAGTGGCTGCCATAGAATCATTGACTCCAACAGACTCTGACCAATGGCTGCTCACTGAAATCGTTCCGGCTCCAAATGGGAGTGTCTGTATTGCGTAAAAATTGCAACTGAATTGACTTCGTTTAGAAGTTAAGACATTTTCTATGGGTGACGTCACTGTGGGTGACACTCTCCTAATCCAATTCTTTTATTCAGTCAGTGAACAAAACAAGAAGGGTGAAAGTATTTGCTTTTTTACTATAATTTTGTTTGCAAGATAGTAATTAAATTGTGAAACATGTTTTTTTTTGTCTTTCCTTTTGCTGTTTTTTTTTTAGATTGTTTTATTTGTTGTAGTAAGGCAGTTGTGTAACTCTCTGATAGAGATGTAGCTCTCACATGCAAGGGTCAGTCAACAAATTACTGTAGCTTTTTAAGCCTAAAACTAAAGTCCCACTCCGATCATCTTTTGATCTATAGTAAAAGCGTTCCCAGTTGACTTTTAATTATGATTACGTCATTTTCTGTCCTAGTCAAAAAACGTGTTGTTTGCCTCTGAGTTGTGGGGAGGACTGTTGGCACAGAAGTAAGCCTCTGCTTTTTCCCCCCATCATCCCTTTCTTTACACTCACTCCCACTAGCTTACAGCCAACCTGATGTTACCGATGCAACAAAAATGGCGAGCAATATCGAAGCTATCCAGACAGATGCCAGCTCATGCAGACGAGGAAAATGGAGACGTACATGGATCTGTCATCAAGTTGATGCATCAGAATGGAGTTTCTACGCCAAAACAGAGAGCTTTTTAAAATGGCATTTTTTCGTCCACTCCTGATTCATCCCAATTTGAATAAAGAAATACTTAGAAATGCATTTTAAGCTTGACTTCTTTTGTGTTTTCCATAATGAAAAAAATGTTACAAGAAAATGTTAAAAATGCAAGAGTTTTCTTTGGAGTGGGTCTTAAGAATAATATTTCTGTGTTTCTTTCTCTAGAAAGATGATAAAAATGTGGTTGTTTATGCCACGCTGACTGCTTTTATTTTGTATTTTTTTTTCACCGGAAGTGCTGTCTCTGCATTAAGAAGCTTGACACTGGTCCCAACTTGAGTATAGAGCGTTTGTGCCTCTGCGGCGTGCAATCATCGGGGGGAGAGGGACTCGTGTGGGACTGAGCTGCTTCAGGACAGACGCTGCCGTCCATCCATCCTGATTTATTAGGAAATTTCTCCACTTTTCAGCAAACAGACAGACTTTCGGGGATGAGACTGGCTGGATTTATCAGAGGCACTTGGAGGTTTTCTGGTCTGGAAATGTCTGTGGATGTGAGAGAAGATAGACATTGATTGAAACCATTGTTTTATAAGCTCATCACATCTCCGATGATCTGATTTTTGACCATAATTTAGGTTCAAGTGGATTCCAGAGTGAAGCATTAAACTTTAGATCTCCTATCTAGTGGAATGTGTGAGAAACCTATGCTCATTTTAAGCAACCCATTCATAATTTTAGATCAACATTCCTGTTAGAAGTGAAAGTCTACGATCATGGCCATCAACACTGACGCCGACTTCCAGAAGTCCGCCCTGGGTGAGGGTGGAGGAGGCGCCCCCCCTGCGGACTTCCAGGAGACGGAGAAACTCCTGGCGGTGACCAGCGAGCCCGGAAGAACCGGGACGAGAGGATCCAGCTCATTCACCGTCAACACGGGCGACGACAAGGACCTAGAGGCCGATCAGAACGGCCACGGCGTCGCTCTGAGGTCGGGCTCCGCGGGGCATCTGGCCGCCGCCGCCCCCCTCTCGCCGTCCAAGGTGAGCCTGAGTCGCTCCTCCACCGGGAACGCCACCGTGCCGGAGACCCCCGAACCCAAGGATTACCTCATCCTAGTCATCTTGTCCTGCTTCTGCCCAGTTTGGCCCGTCAGCATCGTGGCTCTGGTTTACTCCATTATGGTGAGCATCACTTTCCCATCAAAGTACATTGAAATTCAGGTAAACTTCAGAGGAAGAAGGAGGTGACAGAAAACAGACACAATTCTTAAAGTTAATGCGTTTATTTTAGAGTCATTATAGAAAATATAACTCCAGAAAAAAATATAATGATTATAATAATAATAAAATATATCTTACTGTTCTTCGTATCAATATATCATTTTTATAAGCACAATAGTTTGATGACAACTAAACTATCACATTTAAGAGCAGGTCTTAAAAAACACAGATCTTCCTTCCTTCCTTCATTTATCTATTCCGTATTTATTTAAACAGAAACTGTGCACGTTAATTAACATTTCTGTAAATGTGCCAGTGTTAGCTAATTTTCTACTGTAGTTCCAGTGGGCAACGTGTAGGTTTGCCAACAGCAAACACCAAAAACATATCAAATGGACAGTAAAAACGACAAATAATCCGAAAAGTCAGTTTACACATTAAATAGAGTTTCGGCTGTTGATCAAAAAGTTAAATGTTAAGCGAAAATAATATGTATATAATATGTTTATAATATATAATGATAAAAAAACAAAATCAGTCAAAATGTGATATGCACCCAACACTGACATGGAATATCTACATTACATGTTCATGGAATGTAGAAAATGGGACATGGGCTCTTCAAGAGTTTGTGCATTGTTTGTCTGGATTTGAGTGCTGTTTGCATAATCAATGTTCCAATTGCACTCTGTTGACATTTCATTGCTGTTTGAGTGGCCAACACAACCACATTGACTGAATTGTGACAAATAGAGGTGGAAGAACAGGATAACATCCCACAGCAATGTGTGACTACACTGATCACTGTCACGATGATGTGTTTTCAAAGTTGGACTTGGACTGCCAAGCCACCCTGCAGAGGAAACTAATTCGGGGCTTTTCAATTTGAGATCTTATCCTGTCTGTCAGGATCTAAAGCTAATGTCCATATGTGACGGTCGGAACACCTTACCTGGCTCAAACATCATGTTTGTTGAAGAAAAATTGTCTCTAAGGCAGAAGTAAAATGGCAAAGCACATCTTGGGTTCAGCCATTCCTTTTCGACCACACCCTTCCAGGTATCAATACCCATGGGCATTGAAGTTTCCAGTAGAACAAAGGAGTCCCCAGTTCAAACAATTTCTATCAGCTCTCTTAATGACTCCATGATGGTCACACTGTTGTTCAGCAAAAACCACAGTAGGAGACAGGTCCCTGAACCAAAGATGCAGGGATGTGACCTTTTCGGTCACCGGGGTAAACCTCAACACATGAAGGCTGAGCTAGGGGGCTATGACAAAGTCCACCACCTCTCACCATGGGTAACTCTGGAGTCGCAAAGTCCAACCCCTCTCAAGGAGTATCAGAGCCCAAACCGTAGGTGGAGGTGAATCCAACCGTCTCTAGCCAACTCCTCTCATCCTCCCACTCAAGCTCATGCTACTTCCGGCTAAATGAGTTGATATTCCATGTCCCAGTGGTTAAAGTCCATTACTGAAGAAAAGGGCCAAGAAGGCACTCGCCCTTGACCGCTGCCCACATCACAAGGCAACCGGCCCGTTGTGGTCCTTCTAACAGGAAGACAATCTCACATATTGTTTTTGGGCTAAGCAGAGCCAGACCTGTGGTTAACTCCCCTAAAATCGGCTGCAAGTGTTACATGTGTTACATGGATGTGGTGGAAAGGATTTTGAGACAGTTTCCAATTGTTTTTGTCTAAATTTGTTTTTGGTATTTCATTAAAACTTTAAGAAGTTTTGCCAGTATGTGAAAAAAAATAGTCATTATTGTCAGACCTTTCTATTTTATTTCCTTGGCATTTAAATATAATTATTTTTTCTTTAACAGAAATAGGCAAAAACCGAGTTTTTAAAACTTATTCACAATTTTTTTAAATGTGGGAAACCTTACATGAAACCTGCAGTAATTTAACAGCAACCTTTTAGGTTTTTTCATGTCAGAGTCAGAAGTTATAATTGCGTCTAACCTTTTACATCTGACTCTGAACAGGAACCACAGAGAAAGAAGGGGAACACAGTGCAGTAAACCCAGTGTCTCAGTAACAGTCCTCCTGTAGCACTCCACACCAAAGGGAATATACTCTGTATCCACAGGAAAGCCTGCTCTTTCCTGTGCCCAACGTCAGACACACTGACATTCACAATTCAGCTTTGCATTGACAGGGAAAGGCTTTGACAGAGGGCACACGAAAGAAAAGTGAAGGGGAAGAAACTGGAGCCGGCCACTAATTCAATAGAAGGCGAGAGAAGTCAATTTAGTTTCTCCGTGGAGGGCAGATTGCAGTAGTTAGCCAACTATGTGGCAGAGATCAGCATTCTCCCTTCTTTCCTGGGGGCATGGAAAGGAGATATGGGCATCTCAAAGAAGATCAAAACATCGTTCACAAGGGCAGATGGGTAGAAAGAGACAGTAAATGGCCGTAAGGTAATTCCTACTGCCCGGTTCTAGAGAACTGAATCAGATAACCATAGAGATGTCAGATAAGTGTGAGTGAACCAAAGCAGGAAAACAGCAGAATCTCTGTGAACAAATGAATCAAAAGTAATGTGGTTGATGCCACATTATACAGCTTAAGAGTGCAAGAGCACCATTAAGTGCTAATACTCCCACAGCCCAAGTGAAATAGATCCTTCTGAAGAGCTGAGCAGAGAAACAGGGAAATTATATCACTGAAGGGAAGAGAATGCGAAACTTTCTAGACTTCGAAAAAACTTTGCAAGATGAAGGAAAGAGGAAAAAGTTAGGACATTTTGTGTGGTGTGTTTTCCTTTTCTGTGATTTAAGTCATCAATGTCATTTAGAAATCCGGGACCCACCCAAAACATTTTAAATTATTATGAATAAAATGTGGTTTTTATGAGGATCAGGGATTTTCCCAACTTTCTTGGTTGTAATTTTTTAGTGCTAACTATAAATGAAGTTTCAATGACTTGTAAGTCGGTCAGAAGATCAATTAGTACTAAAGTAAAAAAAAAAAAAAAGATTCCCTTCCAAAACAGATTACGTTTTTTTATGGATTAAGGGTGAGAAGGTTTCTACTTACACCTATTGTCTATTTGACAAACAGGTACTTAATGATTATTTTTTCAGTCATTTATCTTCTTAACCTGTTTTGTCCCTTCCGGGGTCACGGAAGGGAATCAAACCTGCCTGAGCCTATCTCGGCCGCTAGTGGGCAAAGGTAGGGGACATCCTGGAAAGGTAACCTGTCTGTTGCAGGGGCTGATGGGGCTAATGGGGTAAATGGCGTGTACTTATATAGCGCTTTTCTACCTAAAAGGCCCAAAGCACTTTACAGTCTCAGTCCCATTCACCCATGCACACACACATTCACACACTGGTGGCAGCTCCGCTGCTGAACGCTGGTGCCAAAGTTCCACCAGAAGCAAGGTAGGTTCAGTGTCTTGCCCAAGGACACTTTGACACATGGGTGTGCAAGGCGGGAATCAAACCTGCAATTTTAAGATCAGAGTTCAACTGCCCTGTACGATCATGGGTCGACCGCCCTACCAAGGCCGCCAATTTAGTATTGTCAAAAATTGTAAAAGATATAATTCGTCAGCCTAATAGCATTTCTGCCTAACTCATTTTTTTGCCAAATTGAGATATTGGCCTAACTTGACTGTGAGTGTTGAAAAAAAGGTGTTTTTTCGTCTTTTAAAAAAAACTGAAAAAATGAGTTAGGCAGATATGCAGTCTCTACTGCTGAGCCTGTGGCTGTCGGATATTCATTTTTGCCTCAAGTTTTCTTTTTGAGGCAATATGCAGTTCATCTGACGATATGCAGTTCATCTTGCAGACAGGTTTCTTAATTGCTGTTTTGTAATTTTTAAAGAGTTCTGGTATTCCATTCTTTGGGCCAGACTTTAATACTACCACCATATACGATGGTGAGGACAACTGATCTTTCCCCAGGAAATGATCTATTACAGGTAGACAAACATTTAATTGGAATCTTAGTTGTCCTTGTGTATGTCTAATGGTCCTCTGGAATTAGTGAGTCAACATTTTTAGTTTCACTCGCTTTTATTGCTACCTCTGGCACAATGTTTCTTCTTGGAGGAGTCTTTTTTTTGGTAAAATGTTACGGACTGCAAAAAATGTTGTTTCAATTTCCCATATATGGGTAAAGTCCAAAACTAATTATTTGGGTTTTCATAAAAAGAGAATCTTTGCTCTTTTCTTCCATGATTCCAAAAAGGAAAGTTCAATATCATCTTCAGTTAACTTGTAAGCAGTTTAGATACAACAATATTAATCTGAGAGAGATGAGCAGGTGGCTTGCAAGAAATATCAAAGTTATAGACTCTATGAGCCCATGGAGTGCTTTTCTATGGGAATGCTTTGGGAGACATGCCATTAAGAACACTTAAACAACACATAAGGGTAAGGAAGGGGTAAGGTAGGTGAGACTCAGGTCTGTTTATACAGATTTTTCATCAAGGTGTGCACTCCTTGTGTACAACCTGGCTGTGCGAAATGAGGATATTAGACAGTCAGAGCGTAGTTTGTGTGGGCATCCTATGGTTATCTTACAGGCACTTCCGCGGTCAGGCAGGAACCAGTACTAATGACCGTTGTGCTGTGAAAAAGGGCACCGTATGACAGCATCACCCATGCATCATAAGTGCGTTTAACTTATGTTATCCTTAAAAATACTTTACTATACACTTATCACGTGTACGACAATGGTACATTCCATTTTCTTGACGTCTCTTAAGATGCAGCCCCTCCTGTCCGCAACCTTTTGCTGGCGCAGACAACCTAAAAACATGCAGCACTCGTCCAGGTCAACCCCATACAAGTCCATAGGACCAGGGCATAAGGTGTGTGCTCCAATCAGCATCACAGATGTTTTCAAAGGTTGACAATAGTCTTAAGGCCCGTACACACCGGGACGAATATTCGCCAGGCATTATTCGCCAGCGTTTTTCGCCGCGTCTTTTGTGTTCACACCTAGGCGATTTTCACTGACGATCAGCCGAGCCAACATGCAATTTCATTCCCTGACATTAGATGGCGCTTAATGTAAAACAGAAAGACTCCTGTACACAAGGTGATCGCTTTTCACTCAGAAGAAGAGAGCAAGTATTTACGCGCTTGTCAGAATCAAACAAAGAAAACATGAATATTTCCAGCACCAGTAGCTCCAGCTCCAGTTCCAGCGATGAAAAAATTATTGTTCTGTTGAATGATGAAAGACGCCGGAAAAGACGCCGATTTTGGGTACATCCCATAGTTACGAGAAGAGAAGAACATGGTGAGTTTTATCGACTGGTACAAGAGCTGAAAATGTATCATGAGCGTTTTCGGGGATATTTTAGAATATCTGTCATTATTTCTTTGCAGCAGTGTAGACGCTACTTGGCGTCTATCTTCTTCGCTGGTATGTGTGCTCAGAAAGGCAGTGTTGTGTTTGAGCGCCCCCAAGTTGTTTTTTACTGTAACTTCAGAAGCTCCAGACACGTGAGCAAAAGCGCCATTCTCATTGGTCGTATAGTTTTTGACGCAATGCGTCAAACCAAAAAAATGAACCCGAGGCGTTTTTTGAAAAGTGACGCTTTGACGCGTGCCGTTTTTTCGCGTCGGTGTGCACACTCACATTGGTGCCCTTTGTTTAGTCACGAGGCGTTAAACGTCGGCGAATATCGCGTGCGAAATTCGTCCCGGTGTGTACGGACGTTTAGTCCTGCTTGGTAGCATGGTGTGTGCCATCACACAACACACATGGTAGAAGCAGTGAGCTGTTTTGGGAGATCACAAAGAAAATCGCAGATAGATGTGTGGAAAAAAAAGGCTTGAACATCTTCAAGCAGCTTTATGTTCCTGTGACTACAGCTGCATGTAATATTCCGAAGTTTAAGATCCAGTGGACTGTAGCCAAGTATCGGCAATGTGGCTGCAAAAAGAAAGATCGATAACAAATTTGATCATATAAATGGTAACCATTGGAACCCAGAACAACCTCCAAAGACTTCAAAAATAAAGTTAGATTGCTAATGTCCGAAAACCTGCTTGCAGTCACAAGTCAAAACACACACAGCTAAAACACTCCAAGAGCAAAACCCTGCTCTGAAGTGGCTTTTTATGAGATCTCAATTTTCTAAAGATCTAAAAGCCCTGATCTACATCCCATTAAATATAAGTGAAAGAAGCTGAAGTGTGCCACTGGAGAAGACACCCTGCAAACCCAAACAGTTAGCGTATGAGGACTGCCTTGTAGACGCAGAAGTCTCATTTAAAGCTATTTTTAAGTGCCTTCAAAGATTGTGCAACAAAAATTAAGGTAATGGTACATACTTTTTGTCCAGCAGTGTTTCGTCTGTTTTTCTTTTTAAAGAGGATGTTGAACAGAAATATTAAACATCAGTTTCTTACTGGTAGATTTAAGAATAAAGGTTTCCCGACTATTTTGCAAGATATCTCTCCTGTGACCTCAGTTACCTTAAAAATAATACACAAAGCAGTTTTAAGTATATTAACGATGGTGATCTTTGCATTTGCTTTAGGCTGGTGTAGACAAAATTAGACATTTTCTATGTTTTCTATTCACACCAGTTAAAATATAATCTTTGAGAAAAAACGTGCAGCTTGAACATGAAAAATCTAACACTAACAAATTCAGTTTTCAACCATTTAGTTGTGTCTGAAATTGAAAAAAATTACATGTTTGGGTTTTTATTTGAACTCTGGTGTTTAACTATGCAGGAGTCTGCATGTGCCGGCAGATTGCACATCGCTAACGTAAAAAAAATAAACATTGGTCATTATTTACTAACTCTCTGGGACCACCTAAATGACGATTCTGCGGGAAAGGCTTGTGGTGTGCATACAAATGTCGCAGTCAGTTTTTTAGTACTGTAGAGTACTTACAGCCCATAGTTGCCTTTTTACAATTTTAGGAATGCCTAGACTGCATTTCACATGCTCAAATTTGCGTGTAAAATATTGATTCTTGATGCTGCAATGGAGAAAAGAGTATATCTGTCATGGATTTGAGTTCATATTTGGAGAAATTGCTTTTTTTTTTTTTTTTTAAATAGCAATTCTGAAGGGGAAACCACATGTTGCAGGTAATAAATGTAAGATTTATGCAATATTAAAAAGATTAAAAAGCCCCCTCCTTTTTCGTTTTTTGAAGGGGGGTTAGTTTTAAGTTAAATTAAATCCTTCATTATTGTGCTTTTTACTTGCTTTATGTTTCTAATAATCAGAATTAGGCCTGCACAATATACCGCAAATTTATCGTTATCGCAATATCAAGCAGTGCAATATCCATATAGCAAAAGTCAGCAAAAATTCCAATAAATAGTTACCTTAAATGTGCTAAAACAATCTTATGGCAGCTTGATGTATTTAACTAATCAAATAAATCCATGTATGCATTTGACCAATTGGATGGACCCTTTCAAATTGTTGACCAATCAGATGGAGCTCTTTTATGTTAAATGTTTGCCTCCTACGTCAACAAAGGTCATTTAGAGTATAATTTTTAAATTGTTGCAATGAAACGGTAATTATGTTTTTGGTTGTTTTACTATTTGTGTATATACCGCAAATTATATCGTTATCGCAACATTGATCACTCATATCGCATATCGCAAGTTTTGCTCATATCGTGCAGCCCTAATCAGAATGTTTTGTTTCATCAACTGCAAATGTTCTGCCATCCACTTACCTTCAAGTGTTCATGTTGTATTTCTTTTTTTTTTGTCAACATGTTTTTCCAATCCAAATGGGTAACAACCCACTCTAAAAATATACATTTTTGAAATTCTGTGAACTTAAACATGAGTCTTGACCAGCTAAATAAGCCTGTCTGCCAGGGTCCACTGCTGCACTAATGCAACAAGACATATAACTGCACACCCCTTTAATTTTGGGTTTCAAGTTGCGGCTCTGCTCCGTTGTCTTTTCACTTCAGATCTGAACACAGTAAAACCAAAGAGTTGCAGGGACATGTAGAATGCACTTTTTAGTTCCAAGAACAAGAGAAGTGCTCTGTTGGCCGAGACATGTCTTAAATTTATCATTTCTAAAAGCCTGAAATATTAATGGCGTGTCTGGTATAAAAAGATAGAATCTAAAAGCCATGTTACCAGAGACTGTAGCCCTTCAAACAAAGAAAAGCAATTTGGACTTAAGGCCTGATAAATTTACCAAATAGTCTTTTGCTGTTTCCTCTGAAGATGAAAATAGTTTTATTAAGTTTTTAAGTTTTTACCTTGAATTTTAAGTTTAAGTTTTTACCTTGAATTTTAAAATCTGGAATTTATAGCGTCTTTCAGAATATGCTCTTTGACTTTAATCACTTTTCTTTGAAGGTATTGGTGATTTAAGCCTGATTAGTGTCAGTTTAGTGAGCATGTTTCATTTGTCTCCATGTGGGCTGGTGCTGAGCGCTTTCACCCAAAGACAATTGCATCTGTTCAGAAAAAGATACTTGGGTGGTAGATACATGGAGTTCAAACTTAAGTTCCCCCTCACTGGAAAATTCCGTCCATCATTTTCTTAACCTGCTTTATCCCTTTTGGGGTCACGGGGTTGCCAGAGCCTGTTCCGACTACTGCTAACAGGTCGCCAGTCTGTCGCAGGCCCACATTATCACACACACTCACACATGCTAACCTAGGGAGAATTTAGAGTGACCAAGTAACCTATGAAGCATGATTTTTACATGAAAATTTCTTTATACAAAGCATGTCCTTTTAGGATGATGCTATCATCCTTCCCTCACAGTGAGAAGGCCCCGGTTCAAATGCCAGGTGGGTGGGGGATTCTGTATGGGATTGGCATCTTCTCACTGTATGGTTTCTTTGCGCATTTTCTCTAGTCTTCTTGTCACAGATCAAAAACATGCTTTACAGACTCAAAATTGTCCCTTTGGTCTGAGTGTTTTTGTGTGTGGCCCTGCGATAGACTCGCAACCGCGCTATTTCCCTGCACAGGATAAAGCAAATGTGGAAGATGTAATCAATTCTTAATACAAATTGTTAATTCTAATGCAATTAAAACATTTCAGCTCATCACCCTGACCCAAAGGACGCGTTGTTTATGTTTAATGTTATTCCTTGTAATGAGGCTGCTGGTGGTTTTCCATTATTCATGACAGGAGAGAGGCCAGAGCATTTATTTCCTCATCAGCCTCAACCTGCTTTTACTGAACAGAGAAGACATGACTGAGTAAGGAGGTAGGTGTGCCACCTTCGAGAATGAACAGCTGCTGTGTTCAGTCAATCGACACTTATGAGGAGAGAATTTTTCATTCCAACACACAAATATGTCATGGTGTACTCTAATTTCAATCCATGCAAACATTTATCTGTCAAATAGAGGGTGATTCCCACCAATACACACACATGCAGACACACAAACCCCTTGACAGTTGAGAGCCCAACAAACCACATGACTAAGTTTTATTTAAAAAAGAAAAAAAGATAGCTGAAGGTGTCTTACAGCTCACAGTTTTTCTTTTCTGGGGGGAAATATGTTAGCTTCTTATCAAACTCCCTCATTTCATTGGTCTTTTCTGTCCAAGCAGGCTGCTTAGGCCTGTTTTCTAAAAGGAACTTGCATTGATTTAAGGTGCTGATGCAGCTATCCTCTGCGATGTGAGCCCAGATCAATGCAGGCTCCCAGGGGATTCAGCTTCCCTTTGCAGCAGACCTGAGGAAGGTACAACCACCATGTCACTGCTCACCAACACAAGGGATAAAATATTGTCGCTCTTTATTGGCTGTGTTGGACTAAAATATGCAGTTATTTCTAACCTACGACACAACATCTTTATTACTTTAGCCTGGTTTCCAAGAATTGCAATTTCATTGTTGTTTGTTTTTTACATTAAATGATAGTCAATTGGGAACCTTTAACATTTACACCTCATTTTGTAAGTGATTTTAAGATTAAATGAATCTAAAAGTAGATTCTTTTAAGATTAAATACATCTAAAAGAAGATTTTTTGAGGATTTATGACTGATTTAACCAAAAGTACTTGAGTGAACTGCCTATGATGTGCACTGTGGGATTAGACTGCTTGAAAATTCACACAAGACCAAAAAGCGGTGCTGCCTTTTCAGGTGACTTTGTTGTCTTTTCTTCTAAAATGCAACTTTGACATGTTTGATAAAAGTATTCCCTGTTCTTTAGCTTGCCAGCTTAGTTTACAAGCCTTCGTTCTATGTAAGGAGATAAACCATCAGTAGCAAAGAAAGATTTTGCCTTAAAATTTAATTTACTCATTTATTTGTATAGCACACACAACAATGTCTCAAAGCTTCGCTCATGTTTAAACAAGCAGAGTGTAAAAAGTTTACATCTGTGAAGACTCACATTTAGCCAGGATGGTTCCATAGCAGATTTTTTTAAAGGGTCTTATTCAAGGGGCTTTCTAAATTCTGAATTTAGAAATCTTCTTGGATAAGAGGCGACACATCTTCAACATAAAAAATAGTCCAGATGAACAATGAAACTTGCCGTTAAAAAAAAAAAAACTAGAAAAAAAGATTGTTGACGAGTTGGACAGCTGGAGCCAAATCGATAGATTTTTAAAGAACAAATAGAAACCATGTCTTTCATGTTTTCAAAATTCTTTAACATGGAAATTAAAATAAAAAACATTTAATTTTAATCATTTAATTTGTGTTAATTCTGTATATGTCCTTTAGGTTTAAAAATGCTATACTCCTAAACTCCTGTAAAATCAACAACAACCGAAAAACAATGTATTAAAAACTAAAATATAATCATAATTAATGGAAACAGTTGGATTTGTTAACTTCATGATATTTTGCAAAGGTTCGGAAGATAAAAGTTTTAAACAAATGAATGGCAAAAAGAGTTAATCAGCTTCAAGCAACAAAGAGAAGAGGAGGAGGAGGATGCCAGGACCTCTGTGTCTTCTCATTGGCCTGGGTCGCATTTGAAAGGAGATCAAAAAAGTTTGCATTTAATTGGAAATGGGAACAACCTTGCAAAAAAATCAGACTTAAAAAAAAAACGGAATTAAGCAGTAAGCCATGCAGTGTGAACGTAGTCTAAGATCCCATGTACTAACTGAACATAGAGACCTTCCAAAAATAGTAACCAATCTTCTATTTATTCTCATATTAAAATCAAATAAGCATTATATGAATGTTGTTCAATCTGTCTACACAGCTATTTGCATTCCAAAAATGGATCCATAATCAATAATGAATTCATTTTGGTATGAGCTACATTTTTTAGATTTAAGGGCCAAGCACATACAGGCACAATAATCAATCCAAAACACATGGACCCAGACTGTGGCAAGATGCCGGCAGCCCTAAGAAAGTTAAATAAAGCTTTAGAAATGTTTAAATAAATAAATAAAGCTAAAACCTCCAAGATATGTTTGTCCATCCATCCATCTTCTTCCGCTCATCCAGGACCGGGTCGCAGGGGTAGCAGTCTGAGCAAAAATGCCCAAACTTTCCTTGCCCTGGCAACTTCCTTCAGCTCCTCTGGGGGCACCCAGAGACGTTCCCAGGCCAGCTAAGAGACGTAGCCTCTCCAGCGTGTCCTGAGAATTTCACAGGGCCTGTCCCCCATTGGGACATGTCAGATGTGTCAGCCAAGACATTCCAACAGCATCCAGAGACTTGAGGTACTCAGGGCAGACTTTGTCCACTCCCGGGGCCTTGCCACCGAGGAGCTCATTGCCCACCTCAACTGGCTCATCTCGACGGGGAGGAGAAACGGTTCTACTCCGAGCCCCCGCCGGTGACCGAGCTTATCACCGTATCTCTGAGGGAGTCCAGCCACCCTATGGAGAAAGTTCATTTCAGCCGCTTGTAGCCGGGACCTCGTTCTTTTGGTCATGCCCCAGAGCTCATGACCATAGGACCATACATAAGTATTGGAACGAAGATCGACCGGTAAATTGAGAGCTTTGCTTTCAAGCTCAACTCTCTCTTTACCACAATGGACCAGTACAGTGACCGCATAAGTACGGCAGCTGCTCCGATCCACCTGTCAATCTCTCTTTACTCTCACAAACCCTCCAGCACCCTAAAGAGGATGTAGAGCTGGTCCACTGTTCCACGACCAGGATGGAAACCACACTGTTGTTCCTAGATCTGAGGTTCGACTATCTAGCACAGTGGTCCCCAACCTTTTTCATGCCACAGACCGGTATGACGTCACATAAACTTTCACGGACCGGTCTTTCAAATTAAGACGGATGATTATTGTAGCAATACTAGGATGATGGAGGATCAAATACGTGACAAGACGAACCCTGTGCTTTTATTTTGATACGCTTAACAGTTGACATTTCACAGGTGTCATCATCCTCCCTCCTTCCCACACTCATGGTGCAAAAAAGAAGTAGTCTATTAATGTAGCTTTCTATTTTTTTGGAAGTGGAAGGCTCCTGGCTGGGCCATTTCCCCTCGGCAGAGAAACTTTCCAAAGACGTTTTGTTTTTTACTCATTTTGGTAGTTCCTGGGTTTTATTTTAGCTGTAACTTATCACGTGACCGAGAAGAGCGCCTTGGAATGACATAGATATTTAAATACTATTAGTAAATGTTTGTTGTTAAATGTTTGTTTATCAGTGACATGTTTATTTGGACATTGTTGTTTATATACTGATGATTAAAAACTACACAGTAAGATTACACAAAGATACTTTTGTATTAACATATGAGGCGTTTTATTACTAGGACAAAAAGCAGCGACTATCGTATGTCAGGCTCTGTATGGCATTTCAAAGGCGCTGCTGGCTCCGTACGAAGGGCGTGCTACGGAAAAACACAGCTTTCTTATTGAGCTCGTATTTATCGGGCAAGAACCGCAAAGCTGATAGCAGGAGGACACACGCGGGGCGGCTTCAATGAACACTCCAGATTGGTTTTCTCCCGGGGAATTGACGCGCTGCAGGCAGAAAACCATTTTCTGATGACAAACAGAATTGCGCTCTGTGTATTGTAGTTTCTCAGTGCAGTGACGTATGTATTAGAAGATGTCTGATTGACCGTTCTGCATGTCAATCAAGTCCCATACTTCTCGGTAAGGATTTTGATTGGCTGGTGGATTGTTAAGAAGTACTTTTTTTTTTCCATTTATCTATGCCGCCTGCGATTTACCGTCATGTCCTTGAAGATCTACCGGTCGATCGCGATCGACGTAATGAGCACCCCTGACATAGACTGATGTAACAGAGAATTGGGCATTTTTTCAAAATAAAACATCTTTCAGATTCCGAAATAAATAAAACGGAAGTAATGCAAGTTATTTATTCTTTCTGTGTGGCCCAGTACCAAATGACCCATGGACTGATACCGGTCCGCGGCCCGGGGGTTGGGGACCACTGATCTTGCAGACTGTCCTCTCCTGTACCCTGACATAGACTATCCCAGGGAGGCTGAGGAGTGTAGTTGAAACAAGGGGAAACACCACCCCTGTCTGCCAGTCCAGTGATACAGTTGACTACCACTCAGTGCTTCTGAGACATGTCAGTCAAGACACTCCAAAAGCATCAAGAGACTTAAGGTACTCGGGGCAGACTTTGTCCACTCCCAGGGGCCTGGCCATTGAGGAGCTCATTGACTACCTCAATGACTTCAGCCCGGGGAATGGACAGCCTCACTCCAAAGTCCTCATCCTCTGCTTCCTTAAAAGAAAAGCAAGTTCTTTCCACTGCTTGACAATATCCCCAGTCAAAGTCACACAGCTCCGAACAGCAGCAGAGACAATGGAGGTGGAAAACATGGTCCACTCGGACGCCGTGTCCCCAGCCTCCCTCAGTATCTGTTTGAAGCTCTCCCGGATGTAGGAATTAAAGACTTCCCCGGGCTCAGCCAGATGCTCTCAGCAGACCTTCACATTGCGTTTGCGCCTCCAAAGTCTTTCCGGCCTCCTTCCCCGCCAGCGAATCCAGCTCACCACTAGTTAGTGATTGGTGGACAGCTCTGCCCCTCTCTTTTCTTGAGTGTCCAAGGTACAATGCCGAGGGTCGCCTGAAAAACCTACTTTATCACTGACCTACTGCCTAGGGTGTCTTGATGCCATATGTATTGATGGACACCCTTGTGCTCGAACATGGAGCTTGTTATGGACAAACTATAAAGGGCGCAGAAGTACAACAACAAAACACCGTTCGGGTACTCCAAGCTGCTGTTCGGCCTGTAAGCCGTAACCACAGTATGAGACCTGTCCTCCACCAAAAGACGGAGGGACATGACCCTCTTGTCCAGCGGGGTGAACTCCAATGCTTAGCAGCTGAGATGGGGGCTCAGGAGTAAGCCCACACCAGCCCACCGCCTCTCACCATGAGCAACTCCACAATGGTAGAGTCCAACCCTTCTCGAAGGACTAAGTTTCAGAGCGCAGGCTATGTGTGGAGGTGAGCCCAACAGTGTCCAGCCGGTACCACTCAACCTCTCACACAAGCTCAGGCTCCTTCCCTCCCAGATAGGTGACATTCCATATCCTAATAGCCAAGTTCCATGACTGGGATTTGGGCTTCTGAGGCACCCGTCTTTGACTGCCACCCAGACCACTTTGCACCGGCCCCTTTTGGCGTCTCCTAAAGGTGGTGGGGCCATGGGAGAGTGGTCCCAGTTATTCCTTCAGGCACTCGTGGGAAGAGCTCAGGTCACCAGGTGCTCACCTGCAAGCCCCAACCCCAGGCCTGGCTCCAGAGTGAGGACACGGTGATGCCACTCTAGGCTACGTAACTGGGTCCTTGTTTTTTAATCTCATGAGGGGTTTCTGAACCGCTCTTTGTCTGACTCGTCATCCAGGACCTGTCTGCCCTGGGAGACCCTACCAGGGGCTTAAACCCCAGACATTTTGCTCCTGGGATCACTCAAGCTCTCAAACTCCTCCCCTATGCTAAGGTGGTGGTTCACAGAGGAACAGATATGTTTATTCTTTTGTAAATGTATTTTTGTGTTAAACTGGCCATGGATCTTTGAATGGAGCGACTCAAACATGTTTGGCCAAAATAAAAAAAGACAATTGACTGACACAAAAATGTCACGAATTTTTATTTTGAAATGAGGCAGTTTGAGAGAATCTGCAGGGTAAAAGTTTGAGGGTGAGTGTTTAACAGAGCCTTTTATAAGGGTTACCACTTAAAGATACAGTCAATCAAACATTTACTCAAAAGAATTGAATGAAGGGTGTATAAAATTAAATGTTTACTGTATAATAACCCATATTAGCTATTTGAAATCAGAAAAAGTCCAGCATTTGCTTTTTGAAAGGCAGTTTTGCTACTGATGACATTACCTTCATGATTGTCTTTGAATAAGCTTGTATTGATTATGGTTTTTTAATTTTATAGCACTTTTATTATTATATTTTTTGATTTTTTGATTTGATTTGAAATGGTTTATTTCAAGCAATCAAGTAGGAACAATACACAAAAGCAATACAATCGCGTTTACATATACAAAATAATCAAATTGGATAATTAGCATAATAATTGGAAAGGGGTGGAAGACGATTATAAAATCCCCCCGTACTATAACCATTTTATTACTGTATCAAAATCGGTTCCCGTTTTATCAGACGAATAAGAATCATAAGGTTGATAAGCACATGACAAAGATGAATACTGAATTATTATGTTAAAAATAACTATTAGAAAGTCAACATGGCAAATGCAATCAGTTATCTAAAATAATATGTTCTCATAAAGTCATTCATATATTAGAACATAATACTATATCAGTAAAATAGACAACACTGTTTTCAGAGATTTTCATAGTAAACTTTCATCAAGTATCAAAAGTTAAAAACATGTGCAAAATTATGCTACATTAGGAAAGATTTTTGAATCAATTTATCAATTTTTGGAGCAAGTGAAGTAATATCATTAACTTATTATTATTATTATTAATCTTCATTTTTTTCTTTTTTTATTTTTCTTTTTTTTTCTTTTTTCTTTTATATTTAATAAGGTAATGCTGTAAGGGAGAGAAAAGAACAAACAAAAACAAAAAAACAAAAAACAAAAACAAAAATAAAAGGGGTCCATATTCTGTCAATTATCCAAGGTTGGCATTTCTTCTTCTGCTGAAAAAACAGCTGCTCTCCTGGGTTCAAAACAGTTTGTAGTCTCTTCCATGTTATGTCTGCAGACATTAGATTCAGGTCCATATCCTTCTTCAGCTGATATCAGCTCGGTGAAAGTTGAGGTCAAGTTGTCTGCAGGTCAGAACTCTCTGCTGTTGATTCAGGTGACGTCAGACGTATGGAGAAAGTGATGAATACAGGTGTCATATTTCTTGAAATTATTTGACTCTTTGGTTTATTACTCCATGTTGTTTTAGACAATTGTAAACAAGCACTTCTCAAAATCCTTCATGGTGTTCACAACCAGAACCTTGGACCGGTCCGGTGGACCGAGTGGTTTGACGTAATCCTGCAGCCTTTAACCCAAGTGTTCTCAATCTTCTTCTGCTTCCTGAGAAGCCGTGCATGTTTGGAGATTTCAGCATTCCTCCTGGTCAGGTGGTCGTTTAGATAAACATTGGATCCTTTGAGGTTTTTACGTTGCTTCATCAGAGCTAGCTTGTGTTTGTGATTCACAAACCTGATGAGGATCGCTGGTTTATCCGTCTCCTTTCTCCTGGGAAGCAGGTGACAGGTCTCGATGGTATTGAGATCCAGGGAAATCCCTTTAGATGTGAGAAATGATTGTATTTGCTGATCAAGAGACCCTGCGCCACGCTCCGTATTAGCACTGCTAGCTACGCTAGCGCTAGCATTAGCATTATCAGTGCTAGCTCCTGCGCTCAGCTTCGCTCCAGGCTTGATTGGTAATCCAGTGAGAATGACATTGTTCATCCTTACTTGCTGTTCCACATCGTCCAGTCTTTTCTCCAGAATGTCGACCCGGTTTTCTCGTTGCTCGTCTTGAGCCCGAAATCTTCGGAACTCTTCCAACATCTCCATTAGCGGCGTTAGCTTAGCCGACACCTGATCCATAAAAGATTTAAGCGTTTCTTGAATGCTGCTATCGATAGCTTTTTTGAGCTCTTCATATTCCTGGGATTTCTTGGGGGGCATGGTCAGCTCTCTTTTTGGGGAAAATCAACTTTTTAAGTAATTTAAGATAGTTGTATCCGCAGAGAGCCACTCCACGCGCCCTGCCTGTAACCCGGAAACCGGAAGTTTTCGGGTTACAGTTTTTTTATATAATTTCATGAAATGTAATTATTTGATTCATATGGGCTGCACGGTGGCGCAGTGGTTTGTGCTCTTGCCTCACAGCAAGAAGGCCCCTGGTTCAAGTCCCCCAGGCTGGGGGACATGAAAAACAGCATCAATTGTGGACCTTTCTGTGTGGAGTTTGCATATTCTCCCCGTGTATGCGTGGGTTTTCTCCGGGATCTCCGGCTTCCTCCCACCGTCCAAAAACCTGCTTCATAGGTTGATTGGCAACTCTAAATTGACCATAGGTATGACTGTGAGAGTGAATGGATGTGTAATTGAGGACATTCTACCCTGCAACAGACTGGCGACCTGTCCAGGGCATCCCCTGCCTTTGCCCACAAGTGGCCGGGATAGGCTCTGGCAGCCCCGTGACCCTGAAAGGGAAAGACGGTACAGACCTTTGAAGTGAATGGGAAAAAAAGGAATGAATGATTCATATTAAATACATTTTTGTAATTTTTCAAATAATTTATTTATCATTTTAATTTTTTTAGTAGAGGATTTTTCTACCTTTGTCAAGAATTATACCAATATTTTTTAAAAAAAAATGGGGGTTGAGCTACAGCTGTAGTTTTTCTGCATTTTTTCATTTTCATTCTGACCTATCTGAACAGTTTGGTTTTAGGAGCGTGATGAATCTGAAAGTTGAAGAGTCTGTTGTCTTCTTCACAACATTTGAAAGCATATTGGCAGCAAAAGTTTAAAAAACAGTCTTCTGGCTGTAATGTTCAAGACATAATCAGGACAAATTATTTATGATCCTTCTGGGTGAGGCGTGGGGATTCCCATTTATCATGGCTCCATCAAATCATCCTGTCTTTGAATGCACAGCTTGCTTAAAACGAAAAAACATTAAAGAAAAATGATACACCACCCTTTCACAATGTTGTGTTCTTAGCTGCTTCAATCATTTAGAAGTACCAATCCTCCATCAATCCCAAACTGCGAGTCTGAAACTAACAGTATCTCTTGTGACAGCAGGCAATAAATTATTGTTGATTTTATCTTCTACAAAATGAGAAACATCATAGAATTCTATTTTGTGTTTAACTGAAACTATCCACATCCTCTTCTCCTTGCGACTGTCAAACATTTTGTGTCAGTAAAACGATTCATTTTGAGTTGGTACTGCTCTTCACAAATGTTTTAGTTTTGTTCCTTACTTAGAGAAAATATTTAGTCTTTAGTCATTTAAAGTCTATGAATGTGATTTGAAACTGGAAATAGACTCAAACTAGCGTATACTGTATATGTAGCAGGTATTTACTTTATTGCAAATTTTCAAAATTGTATCTGTTTTATGTCCTCAGTCCAGAAACAGTCTGCAGTCCGGTGATGTAGATGGCGCTCGGAGGCTGGGAAGACTAGCTCGACTTCTCAGCATTGTCTCTATTGCACTGGGAGTGATCATCATCGTTGTCTTCGCCTCCGTAAGCATGACAGGTACAGAAACAAAGCTGCAGCCTGACAGCGTGCCACATTCTTTGTCATTCTTTGAATGTATTTTTTTTTTGGCCTCACCAAACTCTATAAGCACAGACGTTGTAGCTAAGGCCCCACTACACTTGATTAGTCCTCCCAAGTCCAGCAGAACTACAAGGCATTTTTCTTCATCCTGAAGAAATCTTGAATTCCCACTACAACAGATTCCAAAATCTCATTACCACAGCGGAGGTTGGCCACCTCTACAATAAAAGGGCAGAACAAATCCAAGTCAGACTGAATTCCCTTTGAAATGCACTGGATGCTCTCTAAAAGATGAGTTTTGATAATCTATCTGAAACCTTTCAATAAAGATCTGGTTCTACAGCCTCAACATAAGACTGTAGAGTTACTGTCAATGGAGCAATAAATACAAATCTACCATTATGTTCCACCATGATGGTCATTCTTAATATAATGACAAGCACAGAAATTCCAAACATAATTTTGAGTTTTTCGGTTGAATTCAGATCAAGGGAACCATTCCTTCCAGTAACCCCTCTACAGGCTTTACTGCCCTCTTAGGGAGCTATATCTACACTGACTACAAGAAGGCAGCAGATGTTGAACTGACTTTAAGATGCCTCAGTGCTAATTTATTTTTACCAAGACTTGCACAACCCAACAGACTCATCCACGGCGGCAGGGGGGGGGGGGGGGGGGGGGGGGGGGGGGGGTGTCATCTTCTGTGTTCTAAGTTGAGGGGCTACACGTAGTCCTATAGCTGCCTGTCAATTTCTAAATCTGAGCAACTTCAGAAAAGACCCGTCTTCCTTTGAAAAGATTAGATCTAGAGTCCAAAGCAGTGAGCCAATGTGAGCCCAACAACACTTAAATGGTACCTCTAAACCTTGGGTCAGATCTCTCCCCGAGGACCAAGGCGGCCCAGGTTGGTCGCCAAGGTTGCTTTTGGAACTCCTGCCTAATCATTTATGAAGTAGAAATATAATGGCTTTACCCCTTCAACTGCACATGTCTAAATTCTACATGTAATGATGGGGTTCTAATACTTCTTTCTTTCTTCCTCTTAGCAGGCAACTGAAGCACTGACCTGGAGGGAACCGAGACATGAAACTAGGAGACATGCAATGCAAGTGAAAGATGCTGAACAGAAAAGAAAGAACTATGTAAAAAATAAGGTGTACATGGTGCATTGTGACCAACTTCAGACATCAAAGATAGGCAAGATCATAGATGGTCTAAAAAGACATCCGAAAATGAGTGAAGATGCATGCATTAGATTTCAGCAGCATTTGCTTGACAGAATCCCCTGATCAAAACTGTTCAGGTTAAAAAAAAAAAGAAGAATGCCAATAGGTGTGCGTGTTAATGTGTGAGGAGGGGGGCTCTAATGTGTTTTTTTTTATTTCTTCAAATGAAGAGGTTGTTTGGTGTATGCAAAGGGAGAGAGTGTGGAAAGTGAAATGTTTACATCTGTGAAGGGCTCCCCTCCAACAAAACTGGCAAAGATGTATTAAAGCATAAATTACTGAACCTCTTGCATTCAAAGTGTACAAGGCAGCAAATAGATTTGAAAAATGGATATATGAATATACACACTGTATAGGAACTTTTTAAAATAAATGTTTGTATGCCAGTTTTTGGTGAGAGAAAGAATGCATTATCAGTGCTTGAATTACCAGGACAGATTTAAGGACTTGTGGGGGAAAAGGAGCAGGCAACAGAACTTTCAGCTTTATTTATTTAATGATTTTATTTTTGTGTGTGTAAAATTTTGGTTTTCTAGCTATAAGAATTGATACCAACTGCATGTCTGAATGTAAATTACCGACGTTATGCCTTCTTTTGGAACGTACATTCTTCTTGCCTGTTAAGGGGATCACAGGTTTGTACACAATACAGTAATTAGTGTAAAGTTAGCAGAGTCACACCTAGCGCACGAGGGCTGTCATCAGTCCCCAACAGCCTCCGTGCATCCCCACAACCTTGCTTAAAGCATGACTAAGCCTTGCACCAAACCAAATAACCCTCATTCTGACGCATTGACTGCTGCCTGCCTCCCAGCTCCTCTACATTTACATTGATTTTTACTATTTTACAGCCAGTGACCATTTTCATCTCCACACAGTGACTGTTAAAAGGCATTGTTCTCTGTACTTGTATAAGAAGTATTCATATGGAATTATATATGCAATATGTACGCATGCTGCTGGGCAAACAGGCTGACTCTTATTTTTGTAAATGAGCAGGTCTATGAGCTTGACTTAAAACAAAAAGCATTTAACAAAGCCATCCCAAATATCCAAGTATGCAACACTTTTAAAAAGACCTCTGTATTACGTTATTCCTGCACATACATGTGACTGTTATGATGATATTTTTACATGCTAATCCTGCAAACACACATAAAGTTTCCGCTCCATTATTAAAATGACGTGTTCTTCCTTTCTTGTGTTTACTTTTTTCCACTAAAAATGACAAAAAATCTCAAAATGGTTCGAGTTTCATTGGTTTAAGGGCTCCAACAGTTAAAGCTCTGCTTTTGGGAGCTGGTCTAAGTCATGATGTTATGAAATAAGCGTTTTTCACATAAAAAGATCCAAAAACTAAAGTTTCCTTATGTTTACTGACTCAAAGATTCACCCACATTGTTCATCTATGGAACTGGCACTGAGGAGATCCCAGAAGCACTGCTTTGTCATTAAATCTCTTAAATATTCTTTTTTACTACATTTTTATATTCCTGTTTCTTTTCAGGGTAAGTGTATGTAGTAGTGTGTCATCCTTGTCATGTACATTTTGCATGTAAGGAATAAATGTTACCATGCATGGTCTGTGAGTTTTGTCTTTGATAAATGGTAACTTTTGGGGGAGAAAAAGGAGAATTCTTACATGATGTTTCATTCCTAGTACACCCAGTGTAAACTACTTTTTGCTAATTTGTTTGCTGTTCCTGTAGAATCTTTTTTAATAGAACAATTGAGGCATCAGTTGTTGAAAAAACACAAGATTTCCTGTTTATTCTTTTAAATAGAAAATCAAAATCTCTATTAATTAATTAGTTGTCAGGGCTGATGAACTCAAATGCAATGTGGATCAGTTAGGCAGGCTAACTCAATTATGCACAATTCAATTGCTTCAAGAGTGAGAGTCAAGATGCTTAAGCAAATCCATAAACCAGTTCCAACCTTTAAATTGTTAAGGCAAACAAATTTGTTCTACGTGTCTTACCCACAACAGAACAGGGGTCTACAAGCACAGTGCAGCTCAGTAAAGCGTGACACGTGTGACGGCAATATTTGTACAACTCAGTTTTTACTCAGACCGACTCAACAAGATTGATTCAGTTCTCCATTATGTCACACTGCAGTGCTGCTAAATTGGATTGAGGTATATTGCACATCTATTGCTTTTATTATACCTACACCCTGTACATGCTGCAGTTCTTGATATACAATCCAGCTGCAGTGCACACAAACGCAATTTATCATTGCAACTACTGGTGCAGAGCTCTGACGGCTGAAGAGAAAGGAAGGAAAATGAACAGTTCTTGGCAGGGCAGCTGCTTTTAAAATGAGCACTTTACAGCAGCACAGACGGGGTAGTAGGAGCATAAAACATCCAGAATGAAACCCACTCCAAACACATGAAGCCACAGGATGGTTACAGATAAGCAATCTCAGGAAAAAAGAGAAGGAAGCATTGACTCTTTTAACATGTGGCAATGAGTTATGACATTTGAATACAGTCTAGTAAATAAAAAAAAATGAATACATTCTGGTGACACAAGGTTACAGAGCAAGATTTTTAAATTGACCTGTCCAGGGTGTACCCCATCTTTGCCCAGCAGTAGACAGGACAGGCCCCAGCAACCCCATGATGCAGAAGGAGATAAAATGGGTCAAGAAAATGGATAATTGGATAGATGGAAATTTTCAAAGTTCATTAAAAAGGATGACAGTTTATCAATAGTTAGGAAAAGTAGAGGGGATTGGCAGCATGAGCCAAAAGTCATTAAAACTTTGATTGACTGAACCACTGGAGACTTCCTGCCTGTAGAGCTGAAAAAGTGTCAGGTGACAACAATTTGCTTGTTAGTTAACATACTGATCAGGATGTGAGCTTCAGCGACAAATACCCCTTTACATTTCTAAGATGACAGTGTAAAAAAAACATTAACTCAGTATGACCATTGTGAACATCCAAAATGACTTTAGAAATACCACAAGTGTGGGAAAGTAAATAAAAGGGCTAAATGCAGGGCTGGAGCTATGAGGGGGTCAATTCCCCCCCACCACCACTACCACTAGACCACCAATTTTTTAATCAATATTAGCATATTGATTGAAAAAGATTAAGAAATCCTCAATAAAAGCTTCTATAAGCGCTGCAAAAAAAAAAAAACAAAAGCCATATTTTTTACATAATGAGCCTATATCAGCAATCATAAGAAAACCTGTATTTTAGGTTCTTTTCATTTGTAATTGCCTTCCACCCTGCTATTCTCATTTTGTCACCCTTTTTTTAACCAGAGAATCCATAGTCTGTATCACTGATGTTAACACTGAGATGGTAGTAGCCAGTTAGTGTGATGGGATCAGCGCTTTCAGTTTATTTCCTCCTTTGAACACCTCTCCTCATATGCAGCCATCACTTGTTATTCCCTCCCTTTCACTGTACTGTGCATTGTTTCCTGTCTGTCATGTAACTTGGCAGCATTTTCGGCAGACCCATATTTTTACAGTACAAAGAGAAGTCCCATGTGGACACACACTCACTGGCCACTTTATCGGGCACACCTGTCCAACTGCTTGCTAACACATATTTCTAATCAGCCAATCAGACTGCAGTAACTCAATGCATTTAGACATGTAGACATGGTCAAGACGATCTGCTGCAGTTCAAACCGAGCATCAGAACAAGGAAAAGGGTGATTGAAGAGATTTTAACGGGGTATGGTTGTTGGTGCCAGAGAGACTGGTCTGAGGATTACAGAAACTGCTGATATTTTCACCCACAACCATCTACAAGGAGTGCAGAATTATTAGGTAAATGAGTATTTTGACCACATCATCTTCTTCATGCATGTTGTCTAACTCCAAGCTGTATAGGCTCAAAAGCCTACTACCAATTAAGCATATAAGGTGATGTGCATCTCAGTAATGAGAAGGGGTGTGGTTTAATGACATCAACACCCTATATCAGGTGTGCATAATTATTAGGCAACTTCCTTTCCTTGGGCAAAATGGGTCAAAAGAAAAACTTGACAGGCTCCGAAAAGTCAAAAATAGTGAGATATCTTACAGAGGGATGCAGCACTCTTAAAACTGCCAAGCTTCTGAAGCGTGATCAATAGTGACAGTGTCATGATCATTCAAAATAGTCAACAGGGTGGTGGGGGTGTAATTGTGTGGGGGACATATTCTTGGAACACTTTGAGCCCCTTAGTAATGCCACAGCCCACCTGAGTCTTGTTGCTGAACATCTCCATCCCTTTATGACCTCAGTGTACCATTTTCTGATGGCTACTTCCAGCAGGATAAGGCACCATGTCATAAAGCTGGAATCATCTAAGACTGGTTTCTTGAACATGATAATGAGTTCACTGCACTCAAACGGCCTCCATAGTCACCAGATCTCAACCCAATAGATCATCTTTTGGATGTGGTGGAATGAGAGATTGACATCCTGGACGTGCAGCCGACAAATCTGCAGCAACTGTGTAGTTCTGTCATGTCATTATGGACCA
Source organism: Oryzias curvinotus (assembly GCA_023969325.1). Classification (NCBI taxonomy): domain Eukaryota; kingdom Metazoa; phylum Chordata; class Actinopteri; order Beloniformes; family Adrianichthyidae; genus Oryzias; species Oryzias curvinotus. Next base: position 21,181,960 of record CM043718.1, on the reverse strand, counting down.
AACTTTCTGAGGAATGTTTCCAGTACCTTGTTGAATCAATGCCATAGCCTTACAATTTCTATTAGTTGAATTACAATAAGATAGGTTTTCTTAAAATAAATCTGTGTTTGAACGAGGTCATGCAAGCAACTGCACTCTTCCATTTCTTGTACCATGTACTGCTACTGAATATTTTAGTGTTACAGGCACATACTGGCCTACTTTCATGAGGTAATGGGGGATTTTTGAAAGTGGAAAGCTGAAAAATCCCTAAATCAGTCTGTGATCACTACAACCTGCTCAAAAAATACACTGTTTTTACTGTTTCTAAGCCACCATTTGAAGAAAATAGTTTAGCTACAACTAATCAGCACAGCCCTAAACATGTGAAATATAGAAGAATGTTTAATGAAAGTGCATTTATTAAAAAAAAATACAAAGAAATTATTGGACCAAGCTTATATGGCAATAAAACTAAATATATGAATTTAAAAAACACTATGATGACTAATGAGCAAAGACTAAGCACACAAAAAATATAGTAACATCAGGATTAGTTTCTTTCAATAAACCTACTTCTGTTTGAATTATAATATTCTATCAATGAACATATAGAATCTATCGCCTGCTTACTAGGATTTGTCACTTTAGATTGGATTAGTTAATACAATGTTTTGTTACCTTCTGCCTTCTGCATTGAATTTAATTTTTAATAGCTTTCACCTGAAACAATGGCGTCCCCTTTGTTTCTGTCTCAAGTAAATCAATGTCTTGAAGTCCAAATATCAACTATATAAAGAGGAAAACACCAAAAGTGCAAAGAGCTGTCATGAATTTTATGTCTCAGTAGTTTTACATTTTGTGTTATAACTTAGTAACATGCAAAAAATGTTAGGGTATAGTTCATTTTTTTCCAATTATAGTTCTTCTTTAATCTTTCCTTATACAGCATTAATGCTTAGATTCAAATGAGTGCACACCTGAACAACTTATGATTAAGATGACTAATAATGTTAACAGTAAATAAGAAAAAGCCCCTTCAGAGCAGAATAATCTTCCACTCCACATGCCATGAGGCCTGGTGAAGGTTTGCTGCCTCAGCCGGATAAACAGACCCTTTGGTTACTTATGTGTGTCGCAATTGAACAAAAAAACAACTTCAACATCTGCGATGACCTGGTGACTTATGGATGTGGGATAAATTAGATGAACGCAAGCAGATGAAGCGCGAAGAAAAGAAATATCGAATGAATGGATGGCGCTTTCAAGATCCCTGTAGGCTGGTGAATATCTCTGAATAGGTTGTGTTGAGACAGAGAAGTCAAATAAATCAGTTTCAGATTGATGTTTTTCCACACATCTGCGTTGAATTTTCAAGGAACACAGTTTAATTAAACACCTGAAGGTTTAAATCCCATCTGAGCTGAACACAAGACTTCAAAGTGGCCAAAACTGGGTACTTCATACATAAACACGTTGAAAAACATGGTAAACTCCTTGTGCTCCTTTTGTTTTTCCTGTTGAGATCCTAAAGTGGTTTGTGACAGAAAACTGCACCACACTACAGACAAAAGTTTATTACCGCTGTCAATCAGACTGATGTCTGAGATTATCCTAGGATAACCTCAGGCTTGCAAAAAAAAAAAGAAAGAATTTTTAAAATCTTGTAACAGAAGAACCCCCAAAAAAGAAATCAAGCACATCAAACAACAATATACGTTGCATTACTTGACATTTCCATCCTACAATCTTCTATTCCAGCTTTGCAGCGTCATGTGGGGCTATTGGAGTCCTAATCAAATTTCCAAAAGTGGGATAAATTGGTCATTGTACCCAAACTGCAGCAATTTCAGTTGTATGATCCCATGCATCCCATCCCATCCCATCCCATCCATCCATCCATAAAAATACTTTCAAAATACTTTGTTCCCTCCAACTAAAGGATTTGAGAGCAAATTGTTGAGTCAACCATGCCACTGCTACCAGAAACTGACTGGTTGCCAGGGGGTGAAATTTGGAAGAAAAAAAGAGCAGCTAAAACATGTAACCCGGGTTAAAAAAAAACATTTTTTTTCTTTTTCTGACGATAGAGAATTTTAAACAGAGCTTCAATGAGTCAGCATTAGCAGACCACAAGCTCAAACTTCTTCTGTTGTTTGTAAGTTAGAAGTTGTAATAATGGCAGTGAGTGCCGTACAAGCAAATACTGTTTAAAACCTTTGTTTTGCCTATTCATGTTACTTTGTGTCGCAAACTTAAGTTCATCAATATTGGCTAAAACAATGAAACAAACATTTGTGCAGATTGACCTTCATGAACCCTTCAAAATAAATAGTGTTTTTGGTGTTTTTAGCATGTTCTTTTAGCATGCTTCTCATGATTGATTGAGGACATCTGTAAAGAAAATTAAGATTAAAAATGTTGTCTCTGGTCATTGTTTTTTTTGGAATCTGACTGAAAACTGTACGGCTGGATAGCTTCCATATTGCTCGCCGTTTTTGTTGCTCCGCTAATATTAGGTTGGGGTTATGAGGGGCTGTAAGCTAGCATGAGACAGCGTAAACACAGGGCATCATGGGAAATGAGTGGAGGGTTACCATGTCAACGTTCCTGCCCACAACTCAGAGGCAAATTTCTGAGGAACTCCTGCTGCTCTGTCCTAGAAAATGACTCGGGTTTCTTATTTTTTCTAAAAATGGCATAATCAGGTGAGCCTTAAAAAAAATTCTGAAAACCAGATTTATTTTTTATGAATGGCCACCCTTAAACATCTAACAAAATGATTTTACCATGTTTCTGAGTGTAGCATTAACTAAATATTTTTGAAAAACTTCACGGCTCATTTGTTTCACAAGAAATCAACCTTATAGTATTAAAAAAGAATGTACAAAATGCTAACATTCAAAGTTACTAAAACAGCAAAGGAAACACGGCTTTCACAGAACACTTTCATATTGTTTTTATTAAAATAGCTTTTATTCATAATCAAAAATGTCTGGATCAATGTGGGGAAAATGTGTTGAAATTATTTCAAGCATATCTAAGGAGGCTTCCAGCTGCTGAAGTGGAGGCTGAGGATTCAGCAGCTTGAATCCATCTCCACCTTCTTCCTCTGAAACCTCCTCAGAAATGACATGGCTCTGAAGATGGCGCTCAGTTTATCAGTTATTGTACATTAAACAATAACAGAGTTATACACTTTTTTGTTACTTATGATGAGAAGATTTGTTCATTTACATTTTACAGTTGACATACCATCATCCTTCTCCATCAGTAAGAACCATAAAAAGAAGAAACACTTTATATCATAGTTACTCCAGAAACCATTTTTCTCCAAGTAAATTATTCATGTATCCCTCTTCTTTTCTGTTTTTACATTTATCTTATTAGGAGACCAAAGCCGAAGAATTCCAAGCCCTTCATCTGTCCCGCTGCTACAAGTTCTACAGCAGCTCTTTAGCACGGTTAATTTCTGTCCCAGGACTGGACTGTTCAAGAGTCCTTCTGCCTCACAACCTCTGTAGTCCTTCAACGATTGAGCTCAGCCTATGAAAAGGGTCCTTGGCTTAGTCCTCCGTCTCTACTGAATGCATCCGCCCAGGTTTTTTAGTGAAATGCATAAAGGAGAAGGAGAATGGTGCAGACGCCAATCACAGTGCCAAGGATGAGAGAGTCTCTTCTCTTCCGCAGGTTGATTCGCTGGATGAGACTGTTGATAGCTGGAAAACGATCTGAAGGAGTCAAATGTGAAGGAAGGTAATTCTGTGGAACTGCTCAGTCACAGCCATCACTCCAGTAGAAATCCTGATAGAGGCATTTTTCCAGAAAAAAAAACCAAAAAGCTTTTTCATGAGCATTGATTTGTGAAGAAACAGCAGTTGTTGTTTTTTAAACCAATAACTCCTCCGTGTGGTTCCCTGTACACAACCCTGCAAACATGCAGCACAAAGGATACTGGCCAGTGTGTTGACCCTGCTCTGTATGGATTTCAGCATGCTCCTTTGAGAAGTCATGTTCTCCTTGGTCGCCATGGCAATGCTAAAGAAAGAAATATGGTAAATAGGCAATTCCATAAGACACAACCTCAGATAAATATTTTCCTGGTCAACGTATGACTGATAATTCAACTGTGAAGTGGACCTATAGAGAGGAAGTAGAGCTGTCTTTTTTGTGCTCTGTTGTAGAAAAATTGAGAAACTTTACTCTGGAATGTGGATTGTGGGAAATCATTTAGTAAATTCAGTCATTAGATGATACTTTAACTAAAGTCCCTTTAGACTGTTATTGCAATCATGTACAAAAAAAAAAGTTGGTGTTTCAGTTTCCCAAAAAGCAAACAGAAGTGACTTCTCTCTACATCTGTGATGGTGTGTTGCACTACATGAGACAACTGCTGACCAGTTCTGCGAGTCCCCAGACCCCCCAATAAAACAAAAGCATGTTTCAGAGAGGCACTTTATTGTGGTCAGTCTAAGGCACACCTGTGGAATAATCGTGCTGTCCAATCAGCATCTTGCTATGGCACACCTGGGCCATAGCATGGATTATCTCAGCTAAGGCATGCCCACTGTTACAGATAAAGGCAGATTTGTGAAAAATGTTTTAGAAAAAAAAACGTGTTTGTAGAAAATGTTTCAGATCTTTGAGCTCATCTCATGACAAGCGGGAGTAAAACAAGTGTTTTTTATTCCGTGTATGTCTATTTGTTAGCATTCTTTACTTTTGTGAAGCATTGAAGTGACTAATCTCCATCACTACTATAGTGAATTACTTAGGCTCAATGAATCTGCGTTGGTCAATGAAAATATGCCTTTTTCAAGGTAAAAATCACATCTACAAATCTGCAATAACCGTGAGTGGATGAAAAAGCCTTAGCACAGGTGGGTGAAGGCGGTTTGGGGTTTCTGAGGGGACACTGCAGTCTTGGCCTGAAGCTGTGTTTGGAGGATCATGTTCTCCTCAGTCAGGACGCAACACTGCTGAGGGCAGCAACATCTGCAAGCCCTTGTGTCCGTGAACACCTACTCCTCAAGAGTTGATCGAAGGAAACTACTTTTTAAGACACGGTACGTGCATGACAGCACACCTCGTTATTGACAAAACATTTCTCTTGAACACGTGCAGGAAAAAAGATTTTATACATTAAGTGTGTTTTAGCAAATAAAAAAAAAAGTGGAACTTCTGCATTTAAAACAGACAGAAAAGTTCTAAAGTCATCATCAACGACAACTTGAAACGAAAAAGTCACAAAAGTGTGGTGTACGACACAAATGAATGAAAGAAGTTGTATTAATTATTGTTGGCCATCAAATTTATCAGCAATGCACACACAAACAAGCAAACAAATAAAAGGACATTAAAAAGTAACAGCTATCAATGTAGAATAGTGAAAGCTGGCAGATTCTTTGGCAACTTTGCTTTCTGTTTTTATAAATATAAAAGCTGGTCTCAATAATGAATGGGTTGTGTTAAATAAATGAGATTTCACACAGCCACGCATCACTGCAGACACTGAAGTTTTGAAACATCTCCACATGGACGACATGTTGGAGTCTGTTGCAAATGCGTTGACGTGTTTCTGTGAGAACTTTTGTTAACATTAGGGTAAAAAAGACCTTTTGATGCTGCTACTGATCTTAAGCTGATAAACAGTGAATCCCTTGTCAAACTATTAGTAATAAAAGCGAATAAAAACAGGAAAATTGGATGCAAATAATAAATAAATAAACAAATAAAAATTACTGAAACAAAACCATTAGCACATCTTTAATTGGTCAGAAGAACTACCATACTTAGATGTATACAAGTGTTCTAACTCTAGTCCTTACACATTTAAAAAATCTTTTTTTTTTTTCAGCGATGACAATGTAAACATGAACCCAGGTTCCTGTACATCTACAAGCAACATTTGAAACAAGGTTTTTATTCCATAGCCTTCTTTCCTCTGCGGGCAGATGTGCAAACATCAAAGGACCTAGGCCTTAAGTCGTGTGACGCTAAAACCTTGTTTGCAGAGTGGTACAGTCCGATCTGGTCTGGTCCACACCAACATTTTCAATTCAAAGTCGGACCGTCACAGCGCGTGAGGGGGTGAAGCTAACAACAATGGAGGTCATCCATTTCCACTTGGCTATTGGTACTTCATATAAACAAAGAATTTAATGTTGTTTGAGAGAAGATTGCGGGCGGCGAAGGGGAATACAGCCGCTTTCTTTTGTCATAATGACCTTCAGCCAATCGACAGGTTTCAACAGAAGCTCCGCCCTAACCGGTCCGTTCCATTTTTCTATGGGCCAACAACTAACGGGGGCCCAAAAATTGGTACAGTTCGGTCCGGCTAAATGGGTTCATTTTACAATGGAAATGCTCAAAATCCCAGACCGTACTGTACCGCTCAGTGGAAACGATGGTTTACAATGTTCACAAAGAAATCAGAAAATGTGACACACATGAACCCAAATGTATGAGGAAATAGAGGATTTACCTTATAGTGTCGTCCATAAGTCGGTCTGAGCTACAGGTTGGGGAGGAGAGGAAAAAAAAGTCTGGATTACACAAGAATACATGCAGTGAAATACATAACAATTAGAAACATTTACAGGTTATGCCTAACCCTTCCTTTCCTCCTGAACTGTCCCTTACTTTATGACTGACCATAAAAGGAAGTGCAGTTTTGTTTCCTGGCAGAACTGAGATTGTTAGAAAATTCAAAGTTGATCTGGGGCGGAGCCAGAGAGAAACCTGGTTATACAGTACTTTCTTCTCTTCAGAGTCCACAGCACAGACATAAGTGGCTGGTTTTCCCATTAGTCATCTCAGTCAGATGCTGGGTTTTGTGGCTTCAGCTCTGAAGGGACTCTTTCCGTTCCCTCTCTGAAGTTGTGTTTCCTGCAGTCATTAAATCGCTCATTAGCTCCCAGCTAATTGCTTTCCTTTCTAGTTGTGATGAATGAACCCATACAGACCACATGCTCTCTCTTCCCATTCACAGGCAAATGCACTAAAATGACAGACAGTCCACTGCAATGCGCACTTCAGCTATGTAGCATCAGTGCCATAACTTCACTGTGCCCCAAGGACGTGCATTTTTTAAGACATTTCCCTTAATTTGGGGTGGGGGGGCTTAAATATCCACAACTTAACATTCCGTTACAGCCCACAGTTATGCCCAAAATGCTGACATCAGCTGATTTAATCGATGAATATGCTTAAAGTTGAGGAAAACTAATCTTAAAAAGATGATGTTAGTAGAATTTAATGCAACATTGACTGAGGAGAAGCGATAGAAGCCTCAGAGTAGGGTTGCTCTGAAGTGAAGCCAGTGCATTAGAACTGATAAACACATTAAAGCAGAATTAATGAGAAAACAGAAGGGTTTCTAATATCACAGCAGTCATTGGAAAACAATCTAAAGTTTTAAAATGGCTTAACGGGAAAATGCATATTGAATGAGTGAACTAATAAGTGATGGTTTTAGAGCTATTAAAGAGGCCCTAGAGGTGTTAAAGCAGCTTGCATGGGGGCATTTCTGGTGCTGGTTAAAGCGCCATGTGATGAACAACAAGCCTGAATTTCATGAACAGTATCAGAGAAACTCTGATGCTGCTTTTGAAAGACAGTTTGTTAAAACACAAGAGGCCTTTGGAGATCTTTCTATATTATTGTCACTTACTAGGTCTTAAAAAGCTTAACATTTAAGCTACAACTAAGCTTGCAAACGTTCATGAATATTCTGTAAACCAAACAAGGCTTCATTATGTGTTTGAATTTGTTCCGTACAAACAAATTTTACTTTGCACATATTCCAAACATTTAAAAATAACAATGAGTATAGAATAGGCTATTGAGCCGATGGCACAGACAGGGATAAACAATATAAATAATTGCAAACTTTTTTTAAATAAAATTTTGACATAAGATAAGTAAGGATATTATGGATCATTGCGTCAAAAATTATAAAGTTGTTGACATCTAAGAAAGGAAAAATAAATCAATAAATAAAAATACAGTCCATATATTACTCCAAGACATTTGTGCTCCAACTAAAAATAAGGACATGGTTAACGTGATTCATTTGCACCAAGGTGACCCTTTGTTTATGGTTTTTATCTACGCACTATATTCCTATTTCAGCTGGTCACAGCAAACCACATTTGCTCTTTTTTTTTTTTTTACATCTTTTTTATATGTCTTTCTCCAAACTACTGGAGCATTTTTCTCATGCATGCTCTGATTTAACTAGATAAATGATCCCAGTTCCCGATCATAAATAAGTGAATATCAGTATGCTGAACCTATGGAGTTGCAGTTGTGCATTCAGCAACAGACATGCTTTGCCCTCTGCTGGTCATTACAGGTAATGCTGATTCACGCCGCACTAAATAAAACTCAACACTTTATCACAGGAGCAAAAACCTGTTCTGTGATCGAGAGACTACAGTCTACTGTCTGTGTTGAAACATAACGGTGAGGGGCCATCACACATCCTAGTTTCTTCGTTGGCCACTCACAAACAAAAGGATGAGATTAGAACTTCGGGAATAAATCCTCATTCTGAAGCGTGAGGCAGGTTTGTTGGTAGATTTGCATTTTGTTTTATCCTGCGCTTGTGGTCCTTGCTGACATTCAAATGTGTGTACCACCGAGGGTGCACCAAACACCTCACTCGCACACACATACACACAAACACACACAGGTTTCACAAACTGCATGCTGTTCTGTAGCTTTGCTGACTCAGCCGAATGATTGGAGGATAAGAAAGCTGGAGATCACGGTTCCTCACACTGTTTTGTAATTCCATTCTTTTTTCTTTTTTCTTTAAACCTTTAAACTGTAGAGTTCTGCTGCACGAAACGCTGTGGTTATAAAGCGAAATAAGATCATTTCTTTTGGAAAAAAAAAAAACAGAAAAACTGTTGCAGTCCAGATTTCGCTCATCCTGGCTTGCAAAGCATGTATTCTTAACTTGAAAAAAACATGACTTTATTGGTAAATAGGTCGATAATCTTGGTGTAAACTTACTTTCTTAGATGTTCATGCTCCTTTAGAAACAGCTCGGTTCTTCTGTTGTTGACCCCAGAGCCACTCTTGTATGTCCTGACAGAGGAACAAACACAAGTCAATCAGAACGAAGAGCACATCCATTTAAACAGCTCTTTCATTTATAAAAGACCTTCAAACAGAAAGCAATCCTTGATCTTTTAAACTTTGTTTCACCTAAGTCAAGGTAAGGTGCAGCTAAATCAGACAAAAGTTGTTTAAATCCTGGTTTGGTACATTAATTTTTTGTTTGTTTGTTTTTAATGAGCTTGTTGGGAATTTAGTCATTTTCCTGCTCGTCTATTTTTAACAAAAATGTGTATTTTTCTGACGTGATTTGCAAAGTAAACTAGCTTTCATAAACATGACTTGATTCCAGTATGAGCCACTGGTTTGTGAACCCAGACAACATGGAATTATTACTAGAGACCTCGTTAAATGAATACAATAGTAAAATAAAAAGTAAAATCCATCCAAGCTGGTGAAGATGCAAATATGAAAATGTTTTTTCTACTAATAGGCTTTATAGCAGCAAAGAGCTCAAAGTTAATGGCTGGGCTGTCTGCACAGACTCTCATTCATTCAGATTGATTTTCCTTCAAGTAAAAGGTAAAAAGCAGTCAGCTGGGCTTGAAAAGGGAGTTAAACCAAATCCATATGACTTTTTTTTTACCTGCTACTTCAAATAATGTAAGGCCTTGTTACACCACTCACGTAACAAAAGAATCACACCCGTTCTGATGCACTTGATGCAACTATAAAGTATCAGGTTCTCTGAACAGCTGACTAACATCCTGGGTTTGTAGTCATTAAGCACAGCCCCACCTTCCTGGTGAGCAAAAAAAAAAAGCTTGGAGGCATGGAGACACACATATGCCATTAACGCCTACCCCACCCAACTAAAAGCAGAGTGTGCATGAGAACAAACAAATGGGTGCACGGTGCACGCACAGTCCATGGCTGCCCTGAGCCCAGCATGGCTCCCACAGCAGCAGTGCTGATGCATACTTAGGGCTGGAACTGCGTGTACCAACATCCAGCTCCCTCACTTCAGCAGGGCTTTCTAAAAAGGGCACGGGTGTAAATCACGGCCAAGCTGTCACTTTTGCTGCTGACATTTAGATTCAAAGCGGGAGCAGAGGGAGAATTATGTCTCCATTTTGCTGTTATGAACGCTTCAGCTGCTCACTGTGTGTGCTTGCTTGTGTGTGTGTGTGTGTGTGTGTGTGCACTCCTGTCAGAATACGGTTAGCCACGTCTTCCAGACATTGATTAAGAACGAGATAAAATATCAAACTGGTTATTTGGATGTTCACATAAATGTGCCTGGATTCTTTGAAAGCAAATGGATATGTGAGTTTGTGAAGCGTAACCAGCCTTCATTCTAAACATTTTCATACTATACTGCCCCCTACCTGACAGCAAACGTCCAACAAGGGAGAGGCCTAAATTTCAGCAGTTTTCACAGTCCGTGTTAGTGAATATTGCAGGAGAAAAACCCTTTTGTTGTTTTTAAAAACCTCTAAGGGTAAATTATAGTCCATGAACACCAAACAATAGAACTACAGGCTTAGAATTTCATGCCTTTTTCTGCAGATTGTTTTTCAAAATACATACATTTCTTACCATAACAAGTCTTAGTTGCTGACAGGGACACTTTAGTTGACCATGAGTTATTACCCTGTTATTACACCGCTGCTGTTTTCTCAGGTTCAACATATGATGTGACATTGTTTTTATGATTAAGGGGCCTTCTCTTTTAGGGATGGGCCAATAACATTTTTTCCGACCGATACCGACCGATTTTTAGCATACAGCAAAGGATCTCATTGGAACAAGTATCACATTAGGACTTTCATATGAATATATCTGTAAGACCATTGGACATAACTATAAACCATAAGCTCCCCTTAAATCTACTAAATCTACCTGCCTTAAATCTGATAAAGCACACTTCAAAGGCCATTATCCCACTTATACCATGGTCACTTACAAAAGAAATAAATATCCAATCAGCTTTTATCACTTTATTCTTGTTATTTGTTTGGTTTACATCGCTTTTTTACAAAAAGCAGACTATTTGTTACGTGATGCAGCGCGTTGTCATGGTAGCATGATAACATGTCACCCGTCACTGACCTTGACTGCAACGGCAAAGGAAAGCCACATATAGGCTGATTGTCACGATGGGTTAATTAAAGCATCAATTTAGAGAGAAACCCCTTATGTCCAGATGATGAAGCAAAGGTCTGCTTTAAAGAAGCCAGCGCATTTAAGATTTAAGATTTGTAACCAGAACTTCTTTTTTAGGCGTGCATTATCACTGTGGATTATTACTTTTTAATCCACACCCAGCAGCCAATCAGAATCGAGTATCCACCCGGACCATGGTATAAAGGTAACTGACCACTGGCGTTGAATGGTTTCTATCAGCAGCTATGATCTCGTTTTTACAGTTGTGACACAACTGATGTCTCAGCTATTTTAATACTCACTCAATGTCTTTTCTTACAGAACCTAGGAGGTCTTCTCTTTCTCGAATGGCCAGAAAGTTGCCCTTGGTTTTGTGGAATTCGTGAGTGTAATCCTGAGAAGACAGCAAAAAAGGACACACACAAAAAAAACATATGCATGTGTGGCGTCAAGAAACAGGTAATCTATGATTCTGTTTTTGTTTTTTCTATGTAGCATATTGAAATTAAAGAGATAATAATGAATGACACACCTGCAGAATGTCTCTGTGTCTCTGGAGGGTGTGCATGAGGGCAGCATTCAGAGAAGCGGTGCCCGGTGTGTTAGTGTACTCTGCCATCTTATCGTTGACGGCAGTCAGCTGACAGACGTAAAGAAGCTCAGTCAGAAAGACTTACAAGCTCACACAGGTTAGGCTCACATATCATGCTAGAATTTAATCATAAAATCACCACTGAAGTAAGTTATATGGTTTCCATGCAAACGCTGTGCTCATAATGCAGTGACTTTTCCTAATGTTTCCTTTTTTTTCCTACTAAACCTAATCACACATTTACTTTTGGGATGTTTGCAGAGTTAATATCGACACTCAAAGTTGGAATAATTTCTGGTTGAATTCCAAACTTTGTTAGGAAAACAATGGCTTTAAAGTTTTCTCAATGCTTTTACATTTCATCTGGCTAAAACGACTTACTTTGGCTAAAAGCTGCTCGATCTCCACGGACATGGTGTCAAACATCCTGTCCTGAGTGGAGTTGTTGAGAAGTGGGGTGGTATCCGAGCTGCAGAGAGGCAAGTGGGAACAGTGGGCAGTTACAGAGAAAACCCAAGTCCAAATGAAGTTTTTGAAAAGGTTTTCTGTTATGGAACCATCCTGAATAATGAGAATTCTAAAAGACTTTCATGTAAAAATAAAGAACTTTAGTTGGTATGAACTAGGGCTGGGAATCACTGGGTACCTCACGATACGATACGATACACGATACTTTGCTCACGATAACGATACTATCACGATATGGCGATAATGCGATAATCGATATATCTCGTCTCTAACAACTCATGATATATCAAACTTTAAGAAAGAAGAAATTGTAAAAACAGCTTTTTGGAAAATATTTCCCCATTTATTTTTTAAACACCATGATAATAAACAACTTGTGTCCTATTTGGTGTAATGAATAACAGACTTTTGTGTAACATTGCTGAAATCAGTGATACTCTGTCTTTGACAAATAATGACAATTTTCATTTGGAAATATCTGTAAAATTCAGTTTAAACAATAATGAACATGAACAGCAGTGCCATTATTTAGTACAAAACTGCTGTAAAAAGGATAAAAAATGAATGAGTCAAGTAGCTGCCAGACACATTGGTATTAACTTTTGAAAAACAAAACCATAGCCATCGCTTAATTGAAAAAATAGCTGTAAATCAGATATTAATTCGGTGAACAAATTATATTGTCTACTTGATTTAAAAATCAAGTAGCTAGGAATTTTCCTTTAAGTTATTTAAGACATAAACTGCTTTCAAAACAAATAACCAGGGATAAAATACATAAAAAACTTGAAGTGCATCTAAAAGTTAACGTCTTTGTGAACAACACGTTTGGGTAAAGCTGCATGTGATGTATGTTTATGTTCATGTTTTTCTGGAGAACCACAGGCTTTTTAGCGTCAGAGGAGAAGGGGGGTCTGAGGGCAGGGATGCCTCTCTTTTGTTCCGTTTCCATTTCAGCCATAGCTCTGGTCTGGCCGTACAGTATACTACAGGGATCCTTTTTTCAGTATTTCCGAGAGGGAATGTCAAAGCCTGGCTCTACTGCATTCAATAAAAACCCAAATCCCTCGTTCTCCACCGCGCTGCCAGAGACCGTTTTCCGTTTGTTATTGCCGCTGCTCTGTCTCTCTCAGAAGACGGCGGTAGCTTCGTCTGGAAAAAAGTATCTGCGCCGGTCTGTGTCGGCTTCAGGCAGCAGCAGCCACAGCTTTCTCACACAACTCCGGGTGATGCAGCTTCAATGCTTCGTCTTTTAACTTACTGCCGTCGCCTCTCATTGTTTCCGCTCCGCCATCTTTGTTGAATGTGGGTTCTTTCTTCGTCCGCCCGCAACAGCCAATCTCGCAACGAGCGCCCCCTATCGACCCCTCCAAGGAATGTCTTACCAAAGGATGGTTAATATACGTTTTACAGGGTTTTTAAACGTAAATAAAAGGTCGATACTTGATGAAGACGTATCGATAATCGATCGCGGGACTAAATATCGCGATATATCACCATATCGATATTTTGGCACACCCCTAGTATGAACCATCTTCTCTTTTTCTACTTTTCAAGCTTACAAGATCAGTCATGTTTCATGGTTAAATTGAATCAAAGTTCACCAGAGCAATTGCATGAGGTTCATTAATGGATAAAGGCCTCTCTTCGAGTACATTTTTTACTCACAGTACAGGGGCAAATTTGTTGTCGTAGCTGTGTTTCTGCCAGGTCAGACCCCTGAATGCAACTCCAAACAGCAATCACATTTGCATGCAGAGATCTTTTTTTTAATCACTTTTTATTTTTACTTTAAAAAATACACAGTCTAAAACACGGATCTGCAATCAATCTAAGGTTCTGGAATCACATGTAGCCCTTTTATCCCTTCATAATGAAGAAAAATAAGTAGCCGCAACTTTGTAAAATGATTAGTTAGCATTGATTTAATTTAGATCAGTTAGATTTATAGATTTATGGCCAAGGTGATTCTAGAACAGCAACGTTTTTGTACCTTTTGTCACTGCACTAAATCAAGCGGCACTGTAAGCTTTCCAATCCTCCAGAACACACAGATTTGAAAAACTATCAAAACATTAGTCAAAAGTTTCATCTTTGATCGCTCTATTTACTTAATAAAGCACATACTATTTTATACTAAACAACATTGTTTATTAGCTATACAGAAGGGGGTTGCTAAGAAAATCCAGCTGAATGTTTTTATACAGTGGGGCAAAAAGTATTTAGTCAGCCAACAATTGTGCAAGTTCTCCCACTAAAAAAGATGAGAGAGTTCTGTCATTTCCATCATAGGTAAACCTCAACTATGAGAGACAAAATGAGAAGAAAAAATCCAGAAAATCCCATCGTCGGATTTTTAAAGAATTTATTTGTAAATTACCTACAAGCAAGATGTCTGGCTCTCACAGACCTGTAACTTCTTCTGTAAGAGGATCCTCTGTCCGCTTCTCGTTACATGTATTAATGTCACCTGTTTGAACTAGTTATGAATATTAAAGACACCTGTCCATAACCTCAACCAGTCACACTCCAAACTCCACTATGGTCAAGACCAAAGAGCTGTCTAAGGACACCAGAAATAAAATTCTTGACATTTTTCTCAGTAAATGTCCTTTTTTGTCATTTAAAATGATCAATGTTGATTTCTAAAATAGTTATTTTTACATAATAATTAAGTAATTCATCTTTGTCATGTGCTTTATTGATACTTTATGATACTTAATTCTGTCTGATAAAAGCTTGGAACCGGATATTGATAAATCATGTAATAAAATGGTTACAGTATAACGGGGTGGGATTATATAAGTTCGCTTCCTTCCACTCCCTTTCAAGCAATATTTATTAATATGTCTAACTATCCTAAGTTTGATTAGTTACTGTATGAATGTATAACTGATGATTATATTGCTTTTGTGTATTGTCTCTACTTGATTGCTTGAAATAAACCATTTCAAATCAAAATCAAAAAATCAAATCAAATCAAATCAAAAATCAATGATTTGAATGCAAAGCAGTATCAACATTTTTGAAAACCTTTGTTGTTCCTACTACATTTTGATCAGTGAGAAACTGCCCTAAATGGCTCTTTCCATATTAAAAGTTGCCGTTTGCAGCAGAGGCTCCTCTGCTAAAAGGCCAACAAAATCTTTGCATTTGGCCTCACCATTTTTGGAGTTAATTATATCTGATGCAAATGCGTCCTCACTAGAGTCAATATGCATTTGTTAAAAAGCAAATATCAAAGAGGTTGGTACAACAGCTCAGTCAAAGAAACGTGGACCTTTACCAAAAGGCACAGTTGTGTTTAGAACAAATTATGTTATTGGTAAACTGACTTTGTTACTAAGTAAAGCTTGCACTGTATCTAAAGTACAAATGCATAAAACAAAAATGGGCAATTCATGTTAAATAAATAATTCCAGAAAATCATGGGCATTTGCTTTAGAGATGAGAGTCATTTGCAAAGTGCAGAGATCTTACGTGTCTCCTCGACGTCCATCCCTGGAGCTGCTGTAGCTGGTGCACAGTTTACTGAATGAGACCAGCTTCAGGTCCAGTTCATTCTCCAACTGCCTGGCCTGCTTCCTCAAATCTGCAACAGAAGCAGCATGAAGGACTAAAAGCCAACATGTTCGAGGCCGGATATAGGTGAGGCCAAGAGGGATATGAAACCCCAAACTGTCATCACACCCAGACTTACCCCTCCTGATCATCTTCTACCTGCAGCTTATAGTCAGTGGGGCTGGCTAAATCCTGCCCCAAATATGTTAACTAAAACAGAGATATGTACGTTCCACTCTATAGAAAAAATTGGTACACCTGCATATTTGATTTAAAGTGCTGATTAGAGGTAGAGCATAACATCAGAACCTTTTAAAGTTTTTCTATATTGCTGATTTTTTTTATATACATGTATAACTCATTATACGACTTCTGTAAAGCTAAAGAAAGTTGGGTACATTTTATTTGAACTCAGTTGATGGCTAGCATCAACAGAAGGGGAGTTCATCATAGAGACGTCTTTACGCCGGGTTACTGATCCCTTCATTTACGACTCGTATTTTTTAAGACCGACACAAAAAGATATATTATTTAATTTAGGTATTATTTTGAATCTATCGAAAGACAAACGAGGAACGCTCGGTTGATAATCAGTTTAAAGTTGGACGGTGAGGCTTTGGCAGCTTAGTTCAGTTCGGCGATGCGTTAGTTACTTAGCATATCGGCTAACTTGTTGTTGCTTAAATCACAGAGTAATGGCAAAGACGCTGACACAATTCCTAACGGCACCAGGTACACGAGACCTAACGGTGTCGTTCCCTAACACTTTAACGTGACGGATCAAATTGTTGATGGATTACCTTCCCAGTAGTTGCTGCTTCCTAGTCCTGCCATTTTTGTTGTTCTGCGACGTCACCAACTTTAGGAGGCAGTCACGTGACAAAAAGAAGAAGCGTCTGTGTGCCCTCAGCTGAGGCTGATAGGCAACGACTTCTCAATCCACTCAACTTTAGCTGCGGGAATTTTTTTTTAAAGCACGTTGGTTTTAATGGAGCATTTTACTATCGTAAACCCAATACCTCGTGCCAACGAATCCTTTACTTTTTTATTTTGTTTTATTTTACCTTTTCCCTCCTTTTTTTTTAACAGAACCACATCAAGGTCAAGGTCAAGGTTTGCACTATTTTCTTTTCCAACCTTTTGTCAGTCTAGCTTAGCACAGAAATATCTAATCTTTAAAACTGCTGAGATAATAGTGGACTTCAGAAGAAACCCCCCCCCTACCCCTACCCCATCCCCTCCACTCACAATTCTCAACAGCACTGTCCACTCAACAGACTCACACAGCTTCCTAGGGTCCACCATCTCTTGGGACCTTAAGTGAACCTCTCACATTGACGGACTCCAGAAAAAGGCTCAGCAGAGGTTGTACGTCCTGCGACAACTTAAGAAGTTCAACCTGCCTCAGGAGCTCCTGTGGAAAACTGGTTGGTGTTTTAACTGACACTATAGTTGCTAAGTGACTGAAGAAAGTGACAGAAGAATTCTGTCTGAAGAATTATGCAATAATCCAATCTGTCCTGACCACATCCATGACGGTCTGGTTGGGATCTGGGAATAGGCATGATAGGGACTGCAGGGAATCATCAGATCTGCTGAGAGGATTATTGGTTCCAGCCTTCCCTCCATTCAGGATCTGTAATGGTCCAGGGCTGGTAGAATCATAAAGGACCCCTCTCATCCTGGACTCTACCTTTTCAGCCTCTTCCCGTCAGGGCGGCGTTTCAGAACAATGTGCAGCAAAACCACTCGCCACAAGGTCCACTTCTTCCCCGAGCTGTCACTCTGATGAACTCCTGACCAGTCACAGAGTACGGAACAGAAAAAGAAAACTACTGTTGTATTTTAATTTATTTTTTTCTTCATATTTTTATATTTTCTTTTGTCTTTACCTTTTCACCATTCTATACCTTGTTGGGTTTGCACGAGAGCACAGAGGCTAAATTCCTTATATGCACTGTACTTGGCGAATAAAGCTGATTCTGAAGAGAATTTATTTGCATTATTCTTAATATAAGATCCATGAAGAAAAGGAAAATCAACAATAGCAAAGCTGCTCCATGAAAACTGAAGACAAGAAAGAAAGATGCGCAGTGAATTATTTTATTTCCTTGTTTTGTGAGGTCTTGTGAATATTAGCCTGTCATGGTATAACAGCTTTGAGATGTTATATTGTGGATTTATGGTCAACACAAAGTGCACTTTTTCATTCCCAATCACAATTGATAAACACTATTTACATTTCATTCCAGTTTATATAAAATCTTTACACCAACACTGTGCAACAATAACACACAAAAATGGTATTCCAAAGTTCATATACAGATCTTATGCACAGTATAGGAAAAATAACTTACAAAAGTGTCTCTCCACAATAATTACTCAACAAAACAGCTGTAGGAATTACAGCAAACCTGTCACTGCAACATTTGTATTGCTTCAAAGCCATGCAGAGAAATGAAACATTTGGAGACATCCCATAGTTTGGAGATCAGCAAATTAGTCCAAACAGAGGAAAATCTCATCTGTCATTCTATAATTTCCTTTTTGTCATGTACGGAAAAACAATTTCATGGTAAAACTTTCAAATTGTGATGAACTTCTTTCAAACTTGTTCACAATGTTCTAACACATCCCCAGAGACTAATGCTGCCTTACATCTAAAGTGATTTGTGAAAATTGTCACACTGTCATAAACCGTGATCCATTTTCTGCATAACATGCCCTTTGGTTCTTAGAACAAACAAAAACATTTCATTTTACTTAGTCATTTGTTGTTCATTCCAAATTTAAGTCAACATAGTGAAAAAGAAACTCAGAAGATTTCAAATATTTCTGTTAAAAAAAATGTGGGCACAGATGTCATGTGACATTAGTGAAAGTCAGCAGGGTTTTTTGTTTTTTACAGATTTCAACAGACTCGAAGATAATAGAATACATTCTTTGCACAATTACCTGTAGGTTTCTGTCTTGGCCAATGCTGGATCACAACAGGAAAACACTCCATTAACAAGGGAGAGTTTGAATGCAGCTTTTTAACAAATTCTCCTTGACGCTTTTAAGCTTCCTCCCAAACATACAAACATAAATCTGCTGAGCACAGATAAGCCGATTTGAACTGCAACACTTTGGATCTCAGATATATTTCCCACAAAACCACCTGAGTTTTGGATCAAATCCCGGCATGAACAGAGTACTATAAACTTTAGAGAAGACAAGGCACCGTGTTGGATTCAGTCACCCAAAGGCTTGGACATTGCTGTGCCACTATTTTATCTTGGACAACTAAATAAAAACTATTTCTATAAATAGTTGGAAAATAAAAACATAGCAAAAAGACATGGAGGAGACTTGTCTATTATCAAACTGGTTGTTTTGGACTTGATGTGCTGGACGGATTTTGACCTAAGGGAATAAATAGTCTTAAATGGCTCAGAGGAAAAGAAAAAATTAATTTAGCAAAACTGAAAACCAAGTAATCATGGCTGAGACTAACGATGTGAAGTTTAAAAAAAGAATGATCTTAGTTTGAATACACTGACACAGAGAGGCAGCTCAGTCTTGAGTTCTGCATGCTCCTTTGCTGATCTGTAGTTTGACAGTGGTGGGAGTTCTGCACTGGACTAAAGTGGTTCAACATTTCTCAGATTTTGTTCGCATACAATGTCTCCTCTTCGCTTTCACTCTCATCCTGAAACTCATTGGCAAGCAGAGATTTCTTGGAGCCCATGGAGGCGAGACGTATCTCGTCGTCGTAATCTTCGCGGTGCTGTCGCAGGCGATGGAAGCCGTCTTTTTGACGACCGGACTTGGCTGCGCACACGCACCAGATGATGAATGCCGTCACCACCAACGCAGTCATGGAGGCTGCTGCAGGAAGAAAGAGATACAAAACACAAAGAGTGCCTGCATTAATACACAATATATGCATTCAAATAGGACAAACTACTCACACTCCTCACAATCACACAACAAGCCTGTATTCAAGATTATCCAGCCGGTGTGAAGATTTCCTAACAGTTTTAACTTGGTACAGAAAAAAGCTAGATTAAGAAGAATTAAATTAAACAAATGCTGAAAACAGTGGAACAAGTAGTCTTTGTGACAGGATTTCAGGTATATATAAAACATGACGGAATTCCTAATTTGTATCAATTTTTTAGAAAAAGATCAGGTGATTTTCTATGAACAAAACCGCACACAGTGGAACATAAAACCTAGGTGTTTTAGATTTAAAAAAAAAAAAAAAAGACATTTTTCAAAATTACCTGCACTGGCCACAACAAACTCCCTTTCCAAGCCAAAGATGGTGTTGTCCGCATCAAACTCGAAGAGGATGAATCTGGCAGCTTCATAGGAAGACACCACGACCTAAAAAGGCAGTTAAGACGCATGTTTTAGGTATATGAGCAAAATCTAAAAACATGAATCATCTGTAACAATTAGAAGTCTTTGATCTAAAGGGAAAACTTCTATGGATTTATGTGGAATTTTAAGAAACAAGAGCTTTCAAGGTTACATTTATCATTAACAATTGTATGTTCTAGTCTTGCACAAAGCTATGATATGATTAAAGCTTCCTCTGTCATTCATTTCTTAAGGTGTCTGCTTCTGCCTTTTAACTTCTTTAAAACACGGGCTGGTAATTATCTAATCAAGAAGTCACATTTGCAGGTGTGACTCACCTGCAAATGTGCGTCATCAAAAAAAAAAATCAAATTTTCTTCACAGCAAGTTTGTTTTGTCCCATATTTCTGTCATTTAGGTGTTTTTTTTGGAAAGTTGGCAATACACAGCTCTATCCTCCAATCCTCTGAAGAAGAGGGTTTGTTAATGCTGGTTAAAAAAATGGTAAGTGTTGCTCAGTGGGAATCCTGTCTGGTTGTCTGAAATAAACGTCACCTTCATTTTCAGAAGTATGACATCCCACCGTATCAACTACGACAAAGTATTCGATGTCCCCAAAAGTACGGGAGGACCATCATAAAGAGGAACCACACGATGGCTCAAGCTTCTGATCTGGACCTCATGTTTGAACCGAGGGAAACAGATCCCAACAAGCCGATAGATGAGAGGTACGTCAAAAATGCTGCTTTAATTCCTGATCACTCAGATCTGCCACCCAGCGGGGAAACGGTCAGGAAAGAGGAGAAGACGCCCAGTGGCCATCTGATAATTCATGGCTTTACAGCACCAGACTACCAGCAGATGTATCACGCAGTGGTGGATCCCCTGCTTCTTAGACCAAATGGAAAACTCGCACCCTATAGTCTGGAACTAGGACTTACCATTAAGGAACATCTTTTTCAAGAACTGGCTTATCCCAGCCTTCAAACATCACATAGTCCAGATGGAAAGATGGAGGTGACAGAGAGCTTTTGTTTGCTCCGCCCTACACCTCACATTGATCTGGACAGTATTGGGGAGCCATGCTAAAATTCTTACCAAGACTTTTTTTGTTCGTTTTTTTACAGCATAACTGCACTTCTTCCAAGTGTTCTCTTTAGTACTGCTTGTATTTCATATGCTTTTCTATTTTCTTTCTTTTTTTTTTTTACCTATATGTGTCAAGAGTGAAATCTTGAAGTTGAGGAAGCGATTTCCTTTTTAATGACCAACAAAAAAAGTGGAAGCTCCACAAACCAAAGTGCTTTATTCATTTGTAAGTGAGCTTCAACTTTAGGAATGTTCTGGGCTGTATACTTGATAGCAGAACCCTGCTTCATCAAGAGTAAATGCTGTTATGGACAAACCACACCTTTGTTTTTTGTCTCCAAAATGAACATATTTCACTCAATACTTTTGTTCTGCATGTATTTTTCATTCTATAAATGCAAAATTTCAGGCCGTTCAATTCAGATTTCCAAAAGAAATTAGGTTAAAGTTCTATGTACGTTTCCTTTTAAACCAGCCTTTTGTCTTCTTGCGACTCCTTTGAATTGAAACTTCACTTGGAAATGAAGTTCTGGTTTTACTTAAGTTTACATAAAAAACCTAGTATCAAGCAGATTTCGTTGACTGCGCCATTCCAAAGAATGGTGAGGGTCACTGGTGCAATCAAAAGAAACTAAACGACCATGCCCACTTAGTGCACAAAGACCACCAGGGTAAATTTCAAATACAAGCTTGTTTAAATATGCTCTGCCTACAATGCATAGAAGGCAAGCTACCTTTGAGAAACCTGACTCTAAAATCATTCATTGTACAGCTTTTCTTCTTCAATTTTTTTGTTTTGCTTTTTATCAAATTGTGGAGGAAAGAAAAAAAAAAAAGGAGTGGGGGCCTTTTTAACCCACTGAACCTTTAAAGTGGAGGCATGACTCCAGTTAAGCAACTTCAGGTTGTTGTTAATTCCATTTTTTCATTTCCTGGCATCATTATATTGACATAATATTGAATTTTAGCATAGAAGAAGGAGTGACTGACACTCCCCTTTTACTTACTAAAAATGTTACGCAGGTTTGTCTGCAATCCAAAACATATTTGACGAAGTGTGTACCTTCTGATGTTTTTGTTGGTAGCCATCAGCAACGGCTTCAACATTGTGGCTGCCAGGAGCAAGAAGAGCGTGGAAGTAGCCTCCTTCTGTTGAATACACTCTCATTCCACCGTTTATGACAATGATGGCTCCAACTATTGGTTTTCCTTTCTTGTCTCTTACAACGCCTCTCACTCCTTTATGGACCTGCATAGAGCGACAGTTGAAAGAAAAGTTGGTGTCATAGCCTCTTTTAAAATTTCAAATCACTCATTTACTGAAATTAACATGTTTTTTTGGTCTTATTTACTGGAAGTCACATTTACTTGTTTTAAATGCATTTCTGGGAGATTCTGAAGGGCCACAAGGAACATTTATATTTAAATGGCCCTTTCAGACTAAGAACAGTGTAACAAAAAGGGAGATCATCATCAAACGTGACTGCTTCACTACCCGCTTCAAAACAGTAAATGGCGTATACTTATATAGTGCTTTTCTACCTAGCTTTAAGGCCAAAAGTGCTTTACAGTCACAGTACCATTCACCATGCACACACACATTCACACACTGATGGCAGCTCCACCCTCCACCACCAGGAGCAATATGAGGTCATATTGTCTTGCTCAAGGACACATGGGCGGGCAAGGCAAGAACTTCCAATCAGAAGTCGACCGCTCTACCTCTGCACATTAACCGCCCCCGCAACCCTTCAAGTATTTAATTGTCAAATGCATTGTGTTTTTTTTTTCTTACATCAGAAACTCTGTACATTAAAAAAAATAAAAAAGTCCATGTTATGCTGATAAAATATTGCGTCATACCTCCACCAACATGCCCAGCAGGGCTTTCTTGTTCTCAGCCCAAAGTGTGGCCAGCTGATCAGCCGGAGGGAAAAAACAGCAGCCGGTGTACACAGTGATTTCAGGACAGTTGCCAAAGTCCATACTGAAGTCCTGGAAGGACAGGTTAACACAAACTGACTACTTTTGCACGTAATATTCCAGGCACTCAGGTTGCAAAAGTCTTCCATAAATACACAGCAGGTGGATCAATCAAAGGAGCACCATACTGCTGCCACAGACTAACCTTCATGCTCCCCATGTGACTTTGTCTCTCTGCTGCTCGCATTACTCCATCTGGAACTCTGCCCCCTGAGCACCGGAAAAAGCATCCGATACCACTTTACGTCTTAAAAACTGACATTCATAACCAACATGATAAGTTTGAAATAGGATTCAAATTGCATACCTTGCACATTATTGGAACACCCAGTGTCCCCGAGGTGCATCTTGGGGTGGTTATTGGCATAAACGCTTGCCAAATACTTCAGTGTGCCCTCATTTTCCACTGGAAAAAACAAAAAAGGATTGAATAAAAACCCAACAACACCCACAGGAGCAGTGCGCAGACTACCAAATCATTTGGACTCATCTATGCTTATTGGAACATTTTCAAACAAGTACAGCACTTCCTTCTCCTGCAAAAAGTAATTCTTAGCTTCAAGCTTTTTCTAAAGTTTGACACATAAATGAAAATACAAATGTATAATCAGCAGCTTTTTGTATAATGCCTTTACCGGTTTGGACAGGCTTGTCATAAGGGTACGTCACCACAAGGGAGCCTCCATCAAGAGCTACAGACAGAGTGAACTTGTTGTTCATGATAAAGTTCATCATGCTTTTGGTCTCAGGCTGGGGCTCAACCACACGTTGGGAGGCATTGCCTGTTCAAGAAGAAAACATAGAAAAATGCTGTCTCTATTTCAAATGTAAAATGATTAACTCTGTTTTGAGGTCATTTCCAGAGTTTTTCTGATTACTGACCAAAGAAGTCTGTGTCTAAATCTTTGCCATTGGCATTGGTCTTGCCCTGTGCCGACGTGCACTGCTTCTCAACTGCTTGTTCTCGTCCATCAGGGTTGACAGAGGGAACAATGAAAATCCGGGTTGAGTTGATAAGCTGGAGAAGAGATCAATAAAATATATTAACAATCTTGCTACAAATTATTTAACTTGTTTAGGACAAATTAGTTGAAGAACTCCAATGTGTTTTAGGAATTCAACACTGTATTAACTCCCACCTTGGTGATAGCTGGGTTCTTGCCATAGTGAATACACAGGAAGGCGGCAAACTCCAGCAGCATCTCTGTGCCCACCGGGGCATTCCCGTGGATTCCTGCTACAAAGCGAATATTTGGTTCTGATGGTTCTGCTTCTGTAGGCTTATTAGATATTTCCAGGGCAAAAATATTTCGGAACTCCACACTCTGACCCAAACTGGACACAAAAAAACAGGAATAATCCAGACAGATCAAACCTCCAAACATTCATCGACACAAGAATAAATGGAAAACAACCTCCTTCCAGCTCAAACTGTAATGGACATTCAGTTATTACATCCATCAAACCAGCGTGTGGGGGGAACAGAACCTACCCACCTGTGTAGAAAGGTAATTTTCGGAAAGTTAAGTGTCAGGCCTCTCAGGAAGGCAGACAGGTCTCTAAAGCTTCTGTAGCGAAAGCTGCCGTCTG
This sequence comes from Oryzias curvinotus, assembly GCA_023969325.1. Taxonomy (NCBI): domain Eukaryota; kingdom Metazoa; phylum Chordata; class Actinopteri; order Beloniformes; family Adrianichthyidae; genus Oryzias; species Oryzias curvinotus. The sequence continues at coordinate 21,157,119 of CM043718.1, read as the reverse complement.
TGGCTGAACTGCTAACCAGCTCCTCCAAGCCCTGACCCAAGGACAGCTCCTTGATCAAGCTCTGCAGCTCCTTCTCAGATGGGTTCTGCGTGGGATAGGGACCGCTGGGAGTCTGCCCGTTACCATCCTGGTACAAACGCGTCAGTCGGAAGTCAACTATTTCTGCTCGATCCTTTGAAACCGTCGCCAAAATAGTCACAGGCTTATAACTGTGTAAACAAAAGTGAAGATAATTGAAAGTAAGAAGAGTTGGAAACTTCTCGGTACATTCACAGTGATCTCCTTTTAAAGCACAAACATTACCCATGGGCAGAGGCAGTGACAGAGTAGGTCCCTGGGACCAACAGTCTCCAGTAGTCTCCACCATGAGCTGTGGTGATGTTGTGCTTGATCCCCTCCACACTGATGGTGGCATTTGGAATTCCTGAGCCATCTCCAATGTCAGAAACGGTGCCCTTAACACCAATGTGAACCTACAGAGACCAAAAAGAACAGAGTCCAACACAAAACTGAGATACATTCAAGTAAAGGATCAACAGTAGTTTGAGCGTTTTGAACAACCTGGTGTATGAACTGAAGCAAGGCTCGATGGTTTTGCTCCCAATGCTGTGGCAGTTCTCCGGCCATTGGGTACTTGACACAGCTCAGTTCAATGGTCACCTCAAAACAGTTTGTATTGACGTAATTCCAATCCTGCATGCCACCTGTAGTGTAAGGAAAAATAGTCAAAGCATCGTTTAACCAATCATCTCCTCCTTCGCTAGTAACCTTTGGTTTAGCTTAAAGTCCCACTCCAATCATCTTTTGGTCTGTTGTAAAAGCATTCCCAGAGGTCTTTTAATTAGTGGGCGAGATAGGCTCTGGCAGCCCTGTCACCCCCGAAAGGGACAAAAATGGGTGGAAAAAAAAAAAAAAAGGGAGGTTTTGAAAATGGTCCTTAAGCGCCCTTCCCTTGTTCCAATGTGACAAAAAAATTTGCCTAGCAACAGCATCTAAAAGTCAGCTGTAATTTTTTTTGCCAGTTTTCTGTTTTCGCCTGCTTGGTCCACTTATAACAAACACACTGAAAAGGTAAAGAGACACTGGATGAATAAATGTTAGTTTACCAGGAACAGAGTACCACTGAGCACCGTTGGTGATCCCGTCCTGAAAGAAGTCCTTAGAGTACAGGTCCTTACAAGGGTGCCCATTGTGCATCAGAGTATTCTCCTGCACACAAACCACAAGCAAGAAGGAACCAAACAATGAGTGCCATTGTGGCCATGATAAAAAAGATTTTCCCTCCACAGATTTGTTTTCAAACACATTACCGATGTATGATCAAACTTGTGTCTAACAAACAGAGCCCGTTGTAACACGGTCTGGCTACCTGCGAATAGGCTCTCGACAACTGCTGAAAGACTGCGTCATCAGGTGACTTGCTGTAACGACTGTTCCCATCTGCGTCATCGTCAAAGGGGTAGTTGACCACCAAAGAACCTGAATTCCGCAAAAACAAGGACGAGACAGAGAAACGCCCTGATTCACTCTTAACCATAAAAGTGCCAATACTCAACACTGCGCATACAGTACATCGAGAAATTAGGGTTTCAAAATGATGCTGTACCTCCATGGAGGTTGGCTGAAAGGACAAATGGGACTGTCTTCAGCCAGTTCATGACAGCTGTGGTCTCTGGCTGTCTGGGTTCAGTGATGTTGACAAACTGATCAGGGAAGTTGCGGTTCAGGTCAAAGTTGTTGCTGTTGTTGCGTCCTTTGTAGCCCTGATCATCACCTGTAAAGAAGCAAACCTAAAGGATCAGCCATCTTTTCAGAAATGCAGTCTTCTTTAAAATGGGAAACATAGCTACTTGTCCTCTAAACCCCATTCCCCACGCACAGCAGCAGCAGTCACTGACCAAAGGTTGGCTAATCTACCATCTTGCATCTTTTTCTGTTGGAATTTTTTGGCATATTATAGGTTATTTTGATGCATAAATAACATCTTGAAAAGGTTTCCAAAATGTGAGCCTTCAGTGCCTGAAAAAGATCTAGGTAATCTGCATCAGTTTTATATATTAAATACAAATAAATGGGACAGCTGTGGCAGGGTACACCCTCGGGTGGTAATCATTAAGTTGCTCGTGTTTTACAAAAGCAAGCCACATCCTACATCAACAGAAGTGTTTCCTAAATGCTACCCTTCATTGCAGGTCAGCTCTGAATCATCAGTGCATGGACGAGTCCCTCACCTTCCCGGGCCACCTCATAACCGTCAGGGTTCATGGACGGCATGATGTGAATTCGAGTGTTGTTAACCAATTCAGTGACCTCTGGGTCAGTGCCGTAGTTAAGACAGAGGTATTCAATGAGATTGAGTAACAGCTCTCGCCCAACCACTTCATTGCCATGCATGTTGCCCACATACTTGAATTCTGGTTCACCTGGAAAAGAGAGAAATAGAGACCATCAGCATACCAGAAAACAAAAACAGAGTCTGAACGAAAGTATGCTGTTCTGATTCCGGTCCTATCCTCCGTCCTAATACTTACCGTGCTCATGAACATTTGGGTTGTCTGAGATGACCATCACAAAGAGCTCACGATTTTCCACCGATCGACCGATAGAATGGAGGTGGGTGATGGAGGGAAACTTGCTGCTGTACTTTCGCAAAAACAAATCCATGTCTGCATAGTTGTGGTGGCGGAATTCCTGGGGCTGGATAGGCTTATGCAATGATGGAAGGATAGGGGGGCGACTGGTGTTTTCTTCAGGAAGAGTAGGTTCAGTTGGTGATAAGTTAGAGGGACTGTTGGTGATGTTTTGTTGATGAACATGAGGTGGCATGGAAGTTGTATCCAGAGAGACATTTATCATGGTCTTATCAACCAAAGGAGCCAAAGTAAAGTTAAGCTTAGTGGCTTCGCCTTCAATGACTTGGACATTTCTGACCGTCTTGGACAAGTGCCTGTAGACAAAATAAATAAGTAAATAAAGAGATGGTTAAAGACTTCTGCATAAAAGAGAGAGTAAAACCTTACATCAAAACATCCATGAGAGGCTTTACTGTAATTTTCTTTAAAGTTTTAACCAAGAGTGAAACAGCTGATGTATACTTTGGTAACAAGGTTTACTTTGCAACTGGGAGAGAAAAAAAACAACATAATTCACTTTAGTGAAGCCGGTCTGTCCCTGACAGCTTCTTTATTCAAGAGTTTGTAAGATCTAAATGTAAACATTTGTGAAACTTACCTGGAAACGAAACTGGAAAAAAAATTCAATAAAACTCGGGGCATTGTCAGCAGTATTTAATGTTAAACTTTAGCTGCCGTAAAGACTGAGATAGTGTTTTGTTTGACTCACCCAGCAGCCACAGCTGTGATGTTGTAGGTTCCTGGCAGAAGCAGCCGATAGTAATCTCCATATTTGGCTGTGGTCAGGTTGTGACGAATGCCTGCTACGACAATGCTGACATCGCTGAGGGGAGCTCCACTTACAGCATCCGTAACAAAACCTTGAACACCCATGTGCACCTAGAAAACAGCAAAATTGGATCTTTTTGACTAAGTTTGCAAACTTGGAAGAAATGTAGAAATGCTCAAATAAGGAAAACAGGGTTGTTTTATTTCTATTAAAAACATAAAAAACCATGAAGAAGTTTGATTTAAAAACAGAAAGTTGTACTTTCTGTTTGTGGGGTAAAACTGTACCTTTTCCATGTAAGCTAGAAGAGATTCCCTGTTTAGATCCCATTCCTTGCGGAGCTCATTAGTGGGGGGATGCTTGCAGCAGCTGAGCTCCATTGTGATTTCCAAGCAGTTTCCATGGATATAGTTATAGTCCTGCATTCCTCCTGGAGGACAGGCAACAAATGTCAACAACAAAGCATGTTAGAACAAACAAAGGCCGTACTTTTTGAATTCACCCATTTAGAAATGTGCAAATAGACTTAAGGCAGTGATAACTCCGCCGCTCCTGTAAACTGACCCCGATGCCGCACGGCCGTGTCTCACTAATACAATCATTCAAAGAGTGCTCAGCTTGGCAGCGAGCTGCGACATTTGCAGTTTGCCTGTCACCTAGACCTCTTGTTGAGCAAACAGAAACACACTGGAGTTTGGGTGGTTTAGCTGACCCTCCCCATTGACCCCCCCCATTTAACATTAGCCATTAGTTAAAGAGGGTTGCCATGACAGCATGTTGGGTGGTTTTTTTTTTTTTTTTTTTTTTAAATCAGATTCTGCTGTTTTCCTCAATTTAAACAAAGTTAGTCTAAGAAAAAATAAATAAACTGGTCCATTAACCACAATAAACAATATGACTCAAAGCAAGTCATGAATCTTGACCAACTGACAACCATGAAACCATCATTTTTCCTTAAACTGCAAATTTTCACTTTTCAGAATCAAATATTTTTGTTGCATTTGTTTAATATTGTGAATGTGTAGAATTTCTATGAATGTAATACAACCAATGACAAACATGTATTTTGAAAGGGAAACTTTTTCAAAATACAAAAAATATGATTACCTTTTTCCCCCTTTGTTTCTATGAAATATTAAAACTTTCTTTTTATGTTTACTCTGCCCCCCTTTACATTCTTCAATGGCTGCAAAATAGTGCAGTGGTCAGCACTGTCCCCTTTGTAATGCAGTGGAGATCTGTTCAAAGCTCCAGACACCCCCATTAGAGATTTGACGGATGCTGCTAAGGTCACATGTTTAAAAAGTTCTGATCTCCCTGTTGAGAAACCAGCTTTAGGAAGTTCAACATCATTTCCTTTTAGTTCAAATGTGTGAATGGTTGCTCACAACTACATCCTTTTTTAAACTCTGTAGTTACATACGTAGACTCTTATTATCGTTACTGACTTTTCGTTCATTTGATCTCTTCTTGTTCTACAAAAATAAATAAATAAATAAAACAGCTTTTTCTTTCTATACGGCCCAAATGCATAACTCACATGTGTTAACCTGGTTTTATTTTATTAGTTCAGTGTTATTTGGTCCACAGATTGATGCATAAAAGATTCAACTAAACTTTGTGGCCATACAATATAGTCCAATTCTATTACCAAAATAGATCAAGTTAGTCTCGATATTTATTACTCATTTGCCGTTTAAAACCATAGATGAAAATGGATTTTTACCGGGTAAAACTGTATTTCTCCTATTGGAACTTTTTTTTACAGGGGGCGGCTGTGGTGCAGCGGTAAGGCAGTCGACCTATGACCAGAAAATTGCAGGTTTGATTCCCTTGCTTCCTCCTATGCATCGGAGTCTCCTTGGGCAAGACGCTGAACCCCACCTTGCCTCTGGTGGGAGGTTGGCGCCAGTGTTCTGCAGTGGCGCCGCCACCAGTGTGTGAACGTGGGTGTGACTGGGTTTGTGACTGTAAAGCGCTTTGGGCCTTCGAGGAAGGTAGAAAAGTGCTATACAAGTATACGCCATTTACCATTGACACAACAGCTTCAAATGTCAAAACCTGGCATTTAGGGGCTTTTAGCCTGTTCTGTTACTTGTGGTTAAAGAAAGTGTGTCATATTTATTTAGGCATTGTTGAAGTGTTGTGAATAAAAAAATGGTAAGTTAATGTTTAGCGCAAATAACACACATCCTTCTCTGTGGCATTTCCAATGATAATTCACCTGACTTGGTAGAAGCCAGCTTGTGATTGGACGTCTTTCTGTTTGCATCACATGTACAGAAAAGAAAAAGATTCCATAGCTTTGACAACACAATTTCGTTTGTATCTGTTGTTTTCAACCAATACTGCCGTTACTCTCAGAGCTAGATAGATTCTTCTCTTACATTTACCCAATAATGCTTAAACATTGATTCCACATGTATTTGTGTGACGGCCAATAACATTATCAGCACAGCAGGTTGCAAGCTCCAACTCTCAAGTATGAGTGTTGTTTTCTAAATATCTTGGCAAAATTTCCCTTTAAGACTCTTGAAGTTTTGCCGCTATAAACCTAATTCTTTAGGAATTTTTCCATGAGCAAATCTGTAATAAATAAAGATCCTAACTTGAAAAACATGACAAATAAGAAAAACAATTTGTTGCTACAATGTACAGGAATCCTATTTATGTCAATAGTTTTGGTAGTAACAAAGTAAAACTCTCCAAAATGAAAATCCGGGTTGCACAGTATGACAAAAAGGAAGATGCAATAAAGTAAATCCAACTTTTAAAACTCTGTTCATGCACCACTGACACAGATCCAACAGTAGAGTGTGAACACACCCAGCAGCAAACACTGAATTCTTTAGTGTACGATGGCTTCAGGCGTCGAATGACGCAGTGGAAAAAACAGAATCCGTTGTTTAACCAAACACCCAGGACCTCAAACAACTTCAGGAGGTAAAACAGTCATATGACTATCTGCTGTTCAGTATGACCCAACTAATTTCAACTACGGTACTCAAGCAAACTGCAGAACTTCCAGAGAACAACATCAATTATGATCCTGCAGCAGAACTCCATTTTCATACAGGAAAATGTCCTCCTCTCATGAACCTTTGCTGAAATGTCTAATCATCCAAATTTTGATTAGTTATTGTACGAATGTATAACTGATGATTGTATTGTTTTTTGTGTATTCTTATTTGATTGCTTGAAATAAAACACATCAAATCAAATCAAAAGACCTCCAGCTTTTAAAAAATGATTGATAAAAGGTTAAACCAAAACGAACCCTTAAATTAGAAATGGTAAATGGGGTATACTTATTTTGGTGCTTTTCTACCTACATTGAAGGCCCGAAGTGCTTGGCAGTCAGTCACTGTCCCACTTACACACACACACACACACACATTCATAGGGTGGCTCTGCTGCCAAAAGCTGGCGCAAACCTACAACCAGAAGTGGCAATGTGAGGTTCAGCGTCTTGCCCAAGGACACATTGAGACATTGGCGGGCAAGAGAACCGAGCCTGCAGTCTTCCGATCAGAGCCCAAGTGCTCTACCTCTGCACTCCGGCCGCCCGTTACAGATCAGAACAAAGTGGACTTTTGGGCTGTTAATAAATGCATACATTTTCTAACAGCACTCCCAATGCTGGAGAACTAGAACAGAAAAAGGTAAGAGCCCATTGATCAGTGTGTAGACGATTGTGGATCAAGATGATATGATACGTTCAGTCATTATTTCAAACAGATGACTCACAACAAAGCAGTCTTTTGTTTCGGACTCCATTTCCTGGCACTTCGCCTGGAAGTTTCGTTATGTCAGCTAACATCCAAACAATGAGTCCATCACCTGTGGCCAGTTGAGCTTTAGCAGCTACAGTCCAATCACAGGGACAACACATCTTTGAAACAAATATGCTTGTATAGTAAATTTGCACAGATTAGCGACACTGCATTCTCTCCATGCTTGCCAAGCATGGAGAGAATGCAGTTTCTCTTCTCGTAGACGGCGTTCAATCATAGAGCGGCAATGCTGCTAATGAAAACCTGAAAACTGTTGGTATGACCCAACACAAGAGATGCATTACGTTTTGTTACAGTATATCATATTTAGGGTGGCCTGCAACTTCAGCCTATACTGTAACTTTTTCAGGTAACCTGAAATCTTCAGTCAATTTCCCTTCATGGTTAATAAGATCTCTTCATTAGACTGGAACTTTTACGTTTTTTGTTTCTCCTCAACAACTGCTCCCTTAAGGAAAGGCGTGTCAAAAGCATTTGTTAAATCCTTGTCTATTTATAGGCAGAAGCATTTCAGCCGTAAGTGTCAGAAGTCAATTACGGTAAAAGTTCTGAAAAGTTGAGATGTGTGTTTTTTTGCAGCTTGAGAAGTCTTACATAACATAACGTAACGTAACCTGACATTTACAGGAAAGTTGCCATTCTAATGAGGAAAAAAAACACTGCAGATACCTCACACACAAAAACACTCAGAGAAACCGACAACACTAAGTTAGAACGCCTGCTGATCAAGTGTCTACCCTGTGGCCATAATCACACAAAGGGCTGAGGAACAACAACAACACAACAATCAGATCAGCTGACCAAACCAGAGTTACATCACAGTATAACTTTAATTCAGTCTGTGAGCTCCTGTGAGTTTATTAATGTGAGGCAGTGTTTTTTGTGTTTAAAGACCCACTCCAATGAAAGTGGTGTTTCTGGTGTTTTTAACGTGTAGCAGTTCTCTCATGACCGAGAACACATGTAAAGAAATTTAAGATTAAAACTGGGTTTTGGAGTAGTACTTAATTCAAATTGGCAAATTGGGAGAAAATAAAACAATATTTAAAAAAGCTTTTCATTGTTAGGTATAAAATACAATCAGCGGGCCACGAGCTCCCTGCTCTGCTTCATTCTGATGCATCCATTTGAAGACAAAAAGATCCATGTACGTCTTCTTTTTCCTCGGCTGAGCTCACATCCCCCTCAAAACTACACAGCTGGATAGTTCCAATACTACTCGCCATTTTTGTTGTACCGTCAATGTTAGCTTGGGCTAGTGAGGGGCTGTAAGCTAGCAGGAGAGCATGTAAACAAAGGGATGATGGGATATCAGTGCAGGGTTACCCCCCACAACTCAGAGGCAAGTTTTTAAAAGAACTCTTGTCGCTCTGCAGAAACTACAACACAGGTTTTTATTTTTATTTAGGCTACAAATATATAGGAATGCTTCTACAATTAAAAAAAATGATTGGAGTGGGAGTTTAAAGCTTGCATCTGTCTAGCCTTCAGGTACAGTAGCTAGCTAACTCAAAACAAGACTGTCATTTTAGCAGAGGGGAATAATTTGACATGTTTTGATATTAGACACGTTGGACCGTTGAGCATCTGTGAGATAGAAAAGCACTGCTATGAAAGCAGTAGCCGTCACGCCAGGTGAAAGGTAAACCCAAGTCATCTGCATCTTGATTCTAGGGCTGTGACAATAACCGCATCACCGCAGGTCACCACCGCACTTTTTTTTTTTTTTTTCAGTTCAGCATATGGTCCGTGATTGGAACTATAATAAACATATTAAATGCATTCATCTTTGCTGATAATTTACTCCTTCTGCTAGTCCTGTGTTCAGACTTTCCTTCTTTCTATCAGAATATTCTCTCCTTCTCTCCCACCGCGCCTGTCAGTGTCTCTAGTAGGCGCGCTCTCGCTGTCTGCCTCTGCGCTGTACGTGGCTCCTTTTACTCTCACACACAGAGGAGCGCGCTTTCAGAAGCACATCCTCATTCTACAACTGAAGTTTCCGTCTCACGAGGAAATACGACAAATTAACTGCATTCTAATTATTCATTTCCATTGCATTCATTTCCATTACAAGCTGCGTGCGTTCTTAAGTGCGCGACACGGCCGCCACCCGGAGGATTTTGTGTGTGTGTGTGGGGGGGGGGGGGTATATTACTGTTCTCAGTCACTCTGTAACACCAAACATGAACGCGTTGTTAAAGTGCGATGAAAATCACTAAATGTTGCCTCGCATGCAGCTAGAGAGCTGTCCGCTGCAGAAGGATCAACACCCACCCCCAACACACATGTGTGCGCTCCTCCTCCTAGTTCTACACACGACGCAGCACGCTCACACACAGTCATTCTACAACACCTACATAGTTAGATAGGTAGTAGTTAGTTGTTACTGCTTTTTGTTTATAAAGAAAAGTACGTTGTAATTGTATTTATTTCTGATGCGGCCGCCGGGGAATGGTGGTTCATCACCGCGGTGATCAAAAATCCAACACCGTCACAGCTCTACTTGATTCTGTCAAAAAAATCGTACCCAGTGACTCAAGCCTTCACGAGATCCTGACAAACATCCTTGACTTTCATGACAGAGAGAGGTCAAACACTGAAACCTGTTCAACTCTATGCAAACACTCCAAGAAGGAGTGCTGATTGACTGCTGTTGCTGTGAAACCTTTGAGAGCCATGAGGTTCTGTCCCATACCTGTACTATCCCAAAAAGTAAAATCCATGGAAGTGATTAAAAAAACAAACAAACAAACAGGTAAGTAAAAAAGCTTTGTCCCCACAAATCATCTAAAGAACAGAAAAATATTCCAGGATTCTGCATATTTTAATGCATCATCACACTGGGGAAATATTTCAGCCATAACCATAACCAATGAACCACGATTGGCTCACCTGGCACGTCGTACCACTGTGCCCCATTGGTAATGCCATCTTCAAAGGTTTCTGAGGTGTCTTCGGGGCAGTTGGGCTTGCCGGTCTTCATCACGGGATGTTTCTGCGAGTACACCAGGGCCAAGTAGCGAAACAGAGCATCGTCCGCTGACTGGCTGTAGAAACCTTCGCGTTGATGCTTGGCAGAATCATCAAATGGGTAACTGGCAACAACTGTGCCTCCGTGCAGGTTCCCCGACAGCACAAACCTGGAGAAACCACAGCATTGTGAAGCTTTAGCTTCAAGATGGTTAACTTTATGAAAATGGAGATTAGTGTCAAAGAGGGAATAAAGCTAAATGTTTATCCAGGACATCTGTCTTTCTAGATCCATCCTAGCTTTTTTATTTTAATATATATAAAAAAAGGAAAGGGATGGCATTTCAAATTAAAGCATGTTAAAAAAGAATGCATGCAAATTTAGCCATACCAACAATCATAAGGTGATTTAAGACACATACTTTTTTTCAGGATTTTTTTTGTCTTTCTTTTCTTTATTTCTTTGCATTAAAAGGCATGGGCTGTTTCTTCTAAGATGTTTCTTTTCTAATTTCTATATTCACTGATTCGGAGCATGATCCAGGTGATAAAAAAAAAACAAACAAAAACATAGGAGATGAGATGACAGTATAGTTGAAAGGATTTGGCATTTAAAGATGAATTAATTTATCCAGCTCTGACAACAGTTGTTAAATTGATTTTTATTGCTTAGTGTTCTCGTGTTGACCTGACACCGTCTCAAGGAAACGAATGAACCCCACCGATGCATTTGCACATTCCTTCTGGGACTGTTCTGTTATCGGAAATTGTTGGATTAATGCTAAGGAGGAAATGGAAAAAGATGTTTAAGAAAAAATACCTTCAGATACATCACTGTTTTTACTTGGCAAGCTATTTAATGAAATGTTCAAAAGGAAGGAAGGCATATTATATATGTACTATTAGTTACTGCTAAATGATTACCTGTAAAATAATAAATCACCAACAATAAATGAATAGAAAAATAAACTCAAACAAGTTTTTCTTTACATGAAAATTGAGGTTTTTAAGTACCAGAATATTCAAGTGGAAGGTTTCTTGGTTGCTATTTTGATATGCTAGTTATAATCTAGCTCTTTTTGACTATATTTATTCAGTGTTTTTGTTTGGGATTTTTGGTTTGTACTGCCAAAGTCCGGATCCCCCTGTGCCGGTCCCTAGCCTGGATAAAATACATAGTTGTGTCAGGAAGGGCATCCGGCTTAAAAATCTCTGCCAAACCACCGGTGTTAGTCAGTGAAAGCTGATTTGCTGTAGCAAACCCTGAAGGGACATGCAGAAAGGTAAACAACAAACCTGTGAAAACAATAACAAATGAATACAAAATCCCAGGTTGGAGATTGTCACCTCAGTGTGTGTGTAAACACAGAAAGAGAATTTTAGTTTTACAAAAAAAACCTCTAATCACCATTACACAAACGTATTTCCTTGTGTAACAACATGAGGAAATAGTTATTGCACTTTCAGCTGTGAAACTGGCAGAGCTTTGACTAGATGTGTGTGTGGCATAAAATACGTTGCTTCCATCTGACGAGGTTTACTAAGTCATCTAATAAAAGGAAACATCTGTATTTCAGAAACAGCGGAAACACCCGATTAGCTGTTGATTAACACCCCAAGACCACCAGAATCCCCTCTGTGGGCTTAAAACATTCACCTGATGAGCCTAAAAACATAACGAGAAACTAGAACAGACTCACTTTTTCTCCTGGATCCATCTGATCACAGCCATGACCTCGGGGACGGTCTCCGCGTCCGTGCTGGTCCCGTCATACTGGTCAGGAAAGCTCCTGTTCAGGTCCTTGTTCCTGGCGTTGTTTCGGCCTCCGTTTTCCCCGGCGCAGTCCCCCTCTCTGGACTTCTCAAAGCCGTCGGGGTTCATGCTCGGCATGATGTAAATATCCGTGCTGTTCACCAGCGCCGTCACGCGCGGGTCCTCCCCGTACCGAGCCAGCAGGTGCTCCACCAGGTAGACCAGCACCTGGCGGGACACGGTCTCATCGCCGTGCATGTTACCCACGTACTTAAACTTCGGTTTCCCGGGAGTGTCTCTGTCGGGGTCCACGGTGACCCGCATCACCCACAGCTCCCTGCCCTCCACGGACTGGCCGATGCTCGACAGATTAGCGATGGAGGGGTACCTCCGGGCCAGCTGCTGTAAACGCTCGGTTAACTCAATATAGTTGTAGTATTTGTCGTAGGTTTCCGACATTTCCTCCGTCGACTGACCGGCCCTGCGGGTCCTCTGTAGCCTGGCGTCACCCAGAAAAACAACGAGGGGGAGAAGAAAGACGACAAGTGACCCTCGCAGTTTAAACGAGGTTTTCCCAAAGAACTGCAGCATTTTGGCGGCCTTCTGCTAATAGACCATCTGGACTTTAGAAAGGTAACACAGCGTCGAGTATATTAAACACACCGACTCATCGACAAGGAAGTTTTCCTTTTTCTTTTTATAATCTGTCAGACTCCCTGGCCTGCCTGTTTTCGCTTGGCTTCCGCTGACGTCATGGAGGCGGAGCAATACGTCTATTTAAGGTGGACCGCTGGAGTTGGACAAAGAATTCAAGACCGTTGTTGTGTTTCGGTATTAACAGGATAAAACAATAAAACTCAAAAGCACCTATTTCATGATTGCAATTTAGTTCCAATTTTCTGGAAGGATAGGTAGATTATGTAGGTGGTTTTCAACAACAAAAACATACTCCCAACAATTACATACCTTAACATTGAATTTGGTTGTGTCCAAAAAGAAAAAGAAAATTTTTTTTAAACAAATTTGTTATTTTATTCATAAATCTGGTTTTCTGAAGGAGAAGCCTAATAATTCGTATTATATACATTTATATTGTATATTGTATTATATTAAAAAAAAAAAAAAAAAAATAGCCCCTCTCACCCTTCCGTGGGTGGTTTCTCACCCAAACTCGGGTCCTCTACCAGAGGCCTGGGAGAGTGAGGGTGCTGCGCAGTATCTTAGCTGTTCTTAGCACTGCGCTTTTCTGGATTGAGAGGTCTGAGGTCTTTCCAGGGATCTGTTGTAGCCACTCCTCCAGCTTGGGGGTTACTGCCCGAGTGCTCCAATTACCACAGGCACCACTGTCACCTTCACGTTCCCTGCTTTCTCCAGTTCTTCTCTGAGTCCCTGGTTTTTCTCCAGTTTCTCATGTTCCTTCTTCCTGATGTTTCCATCCCTTGGCACTGCCACATCCAACACAACAGCTTTCCTCTGTTCTTTATCCACCACTACAATGTCTGGTTGGTTCGCCTTTACCATCCACAGGATCTTTGCCCTTTCATTCTCTACGACCTTCGGAGGTGTTTCCCATTTTGACCTTGGGGTTTCCAGTCCATATTCTGCACACATGATCCTGTATATTATTCCAGCCACTTGATTGTGGGGCTCCATGTATGCTTTCCCTGCCAGGATCTTACACCCTGCAGTTATGTGCTGGATTGCTTCAGGTGCACAGCCTACACCTTGGGTCTTGTCTGTTGTGGTAGATCTGAGCCTCTATTGCGCTGGTGCTCAGGGCGTGTTCCTGAGCTGCCAGGATGAGTGCTTCAGTGCTGTCCTGTAGGCCAGCCCTTTCTAGCCATTGGTAGGACTTCTTGATATCAGCCTCTTCAGTTATGGTCCGGTGGTACATCCCATGCAGGGTTGTCCTCCCATGAGGATCTGTCCTCCAGCACTGCATCCTCTGCTCTCCATTGCCTGAGACATTCACTGAGCACACTGTCAGTTGGGGCCTTGAGCTTGATGTATTCATGCATCTTGGATGTTTCATCCTGGATAGTGGATTCCACGTTCACTAGTCCTCAGCCTCCTTCCTTGCGGTTAACATACAGTCTCAGGGTGCTGGATTTGGGATGGAACCCTCCATGCATGGTGAGGAGCTTTCGTGTCTTAACATCCGTGGTCTGTATCTCTTCCTTTCGCCATCTTATTATTTCTGCGGGGTATCTGTAACTGGCATTGCGCATCTGTTTATTGCCCGGGTCTTGTTCCTGCCATTAAGCTGGCTTCTCAGGACTTGCCTTACCCATTGGAGGTATTTAGCTGTTGCAGCTTTCCTTTTTGCCCGCTCCAGGTTGCCATTTGCCTGTGGAATTCCAAGGTACTTGTAACTGTCCTCAATGTCTGCCATTGTTCCTTCTGGGAGTGAGACCCCTCCTGTTTGGACTACCTTGCCTCTCTTTGTCACCATCCGGCTACATTTCTCGAGCCCGAATGACATCCCAATGTCAGTACTGTAGATCCTGGTGGTGTGGTTTAGGGAGTCAATATCATGCTCGCTCTTAGCATAGAGCTTGATGTCATCCATGTAGAGGAGGTGACTAATGTTGGCCCCATTTCTGAGTTAGTATCCATAGCCAGTTTTGTTGATTATTTGGCTGAGGGGGTTCAGACCTATGCAGAACAGCAGTGGGGACAGAGCTTCACCTTGGTATATCCCACATTTGATGGACACTTGTGCAAGTGGCTTGCCATTGGCTTCAAGGGTGGTTTTCCACAGCTTCATCGAATTTCCTATGAAGGCTCTTAGAGTCCTGTTGATGTTGTACAGCTCCAAGCATTCAGTGATCCACATGTGTGGCATTGAGTCATAGGCTTTCTCGTTATCAATCCAGGCTGTGCACAGGTTGGTGTGTTGTGACCTGCAGTCTTCAGCGACTGTTCTGTCAACCAGTAGTTGGTGTTTGGCTCCTCTGGAGTCTCTACCAACGCCCTTCTGTGTGTTGCTCATGTACTGATCCATGTGCCTATTTATCTTGGTTGTAATGATGCCTGACACGAGCTTCCATGTTGTGGAGAGACAGGTTATTGTCCGGTAGTTGGATGGGTCTTCACCCTTTGAGGGATCCTTCTGGATCAGGATTATTTGCCCTTCCGTTAGCCATTCGGGGTGAGTCCCATCTCTTCGCAGCTGGTCCATTTGTGCTGCCAGGCGCTCGTGGAGTGCAGTGAGCTTCTTTAGCCAGTAGGCATGTATCATGTCAGGGCCCGGTGCTGTTCAGTTTTTCATACCTGAGACTCTTTCTTGGATGTCTGCCAATATACACTGACCAAAAATATAAACGCAACACTTTTGCTATTGCTCCCATTTTTTATGGTATGAACTCAAAGATGATTTCAGAGTGGCCTTTTCTTGTGGCCAGTCTAAGGCACACCTGTGCAATAATCATGCTGTCTAATCAGCATCTTAATATGGCACACCTGTGAGGTGGGATGGATTGTCTTGGCAAAGGAGAAGTGCTCACTATCACAGATTTAGACAGATTTGTGAACAATATTTCAGAGAACTGGTTATTTTGTGTATGTGGAAAATGTTTCACATCTTTGAGTTCATACCATTAAAAATGGGAGCAATAGCAAAAGTGTTGCGTTTATATTTTTGGTCAGTTTATATATGTATAGGAAAGTGTTCTCTGCAAATGTATGTCTTTTGCACAGTTTGAATGAGCCCTTCCATCAAGCATTGACAGATGAAGATTCTGCCTTTAGGTGCCTATTAATTTGTCCAAGAATATGGGCACAAGAAAGGTTATATGTTACAGTCCTGGAATCCAACGGAGATCAGGACAGTAAAACCCTTAATTACATGGCCTGGGTGTAAATGTTTGATTTAAGGAACTTAGAAATTAATAAATGTGGTGCAGGTTGAACTTCACAAAAATAAGGACTCAAAAATAAATCACAAGTTAGACATAATGTTAGCAGCAGACTCTTGTATTTGTTTTTGTTCAAAGTTGTCCATTCATTTTTAAAAGTTTCCGTGATAGGGTCATTTTCCTCCATGAATAAGAGCAGCAACAACTTTGAGTGACACGGCTATGCTTCGTCAGGACTTTTAACCCCCCCAACTCTTTATTCCTTAGTGGGGCTACAGTCAGGAACTTCTCTTCACTTCACTCTTTTTCTTTCCCTTTTCAATTCTTTACTCAACTTTTTCTTTGTTCCCATCTTGATAAAACAAAATTTCTGTAAACATCTGAAGGGTTAAGCACCAGGGAGTGCTGGAATGACTGGGTGAAGGAAGGAAGAGGAGGAGGATGTGGAGGAGGTACAGAGAGAGAGGCTGGGAGATCTGGCTGCAGGTCTCACTGCTGGATGCGACGCAGTGACTGCACCTGGAAGGACTGAGCGTGGGAGCCCCACTCTCTGTAATGTTTGTACTCGCCACCGTGGCGATCACATTCCATGATGTACTGGTAACCACGGTAACCTGGAAACTGGTAGCATACCCAGCTGGAGAAGGAAGAGAGACATCACTAGTTAGAAAAAAAAGTGGAGGTGTTCCCAGTAAGATATGATTCACATTCAGATCAAAAGTCTTGACAATTTAAGAAAAAAGCAGCAATGAGACAAACCTGGCTACAAAACATTTTGCACCTGCAGCTCTTGGAATTTTTGAGTTATTTTTGCATATTTAGATGGCTTATCTCAGATTTTTTTTATTTTCTTGTGAAGGTATGTCCTTTGGGTTTTTTTTTTATTTGAGCGACATTTTCATTCTGTAAAGCACTTTGGGTTGTTGAGCTGTGACAAGTGCTTTTTAAATAAAGTTTGATTTGATTTAATTTGATATTTGAATACATTTTAGCATGCAACAGTATGTCGTGCGAAATGTACTGGATCTGTATTCATGGCAGTTCACTCACGCGCCACTCTGAACTTGCATGGACCCGATCTCATTGTTACTCCAGCCCATGGCCTGGAGAGAGGGGTAGTCATCGTTTATTTCCCATTGTCGTCCCATGAAGTTCTCGCTCTCAAACACCACCATCTTGGACTCCTTGTGGTTCTGTGTGGTCAAAAGACAGCCTGTTTTAAATGTTGGAAATACAAAGGTAGTTTTGTGCACATAAGTAAAAGGGAAATAAAACAAGTGTGGTTTGTTTACACAGAGTGAGAGTGATTGCACCTCTTTCTCTTGTTTGATAAAAAGTTTGCATAAGAACCCGCACAGCTGGAAATTCTATAACTCAGTATTTGATCAAAAGTAACCTATTCTAATCCACTCACAGCGCTCTTACAGATGAAATAGATATTTTCTTGTTACAAAAATTATTTTTAGGTGCAAACATGAAAATGAGAGTTTAGAAATGCACCGCAGAGCAGATGGGGCGGAAGGACATCATCCTCTCAATGTGGTAGGCGTTGCTGCCACTCCATGACTCCCAGTGAGGATACTCCCCCCTCTCCAACACAAACTGCTGTCCACAGAAGCTGGAGTGCTCATATCCTGCCCAGCTGTCAAAGAAAAGCACACATTCACATGCACAGAACTAGGGTTTTCATTTTTTAAGCACTAAAAAAAACTTTTTTTTTCAAGCTGCATGACTTAACTGGTGAGTGACATGCAGATTCCAAGTACATACCAACATTCTTTCTAGTCCATATATTCTTTAAAACATTTTTAAAAATACATTGAGTTTGACACAAGGGTGGTGTTTTCTGACTTACGCGCCGCACTCCACCTTGAGAGAGCGGATGTTGTTGACACCACACTCCATAATGTTCTGGCAGGCAGAGGTAAACTCCAGACGTTTGCCCTGGAAGTTCTCCTGATCATAAACTGTGATCTGCGAGGAGCATAGAGCAAAAAAATCCATATGTGAGGCAGACATATTTCAGTCACACGTGGATTCAAAGTGCAGGTCTGGTGACAAATCAGACCAGGCATGAAATTAAAAAAAACAGTCTGCCTTTGTTTATGGTCCATGACTCGACATGAATCTTACCTTCCATGGTCCAAGTGGGTTTGGGTTGTTTAGAGCCATGCTACTGTGAGTCCCAGTATTGATTTACCTTCAAAACAAACAGTAGATGTATAAAAAAAATGCAAGCTGCAAGAAAAAAGCTAAATGAAACCACTTTCTTCAGTGGAGAAAATACTATTCGTCTTAATAAATCTTGAACTCATGCTGATCTTGAGACATTTTAACTCTATCTTTGTCCGTTTTCCATGCATCTTTGTTTTGAATAGCTTCCAAAGTTTCATCACCCAGTAAAATTATACAACTTGGTTTACAGAACAGACATTCACTTGTATTGGAGCAAATCTTCAAAGCTTGATTCCGTGCATTCCAGCTCGGTCAGTATGTCAGCTCATATGCATCTCTGAGCTCAGCGTATACATTGTGACTCAGCAGAATGACAAAAGGTAGGGAAGTGAAAAAAAAATGACAATGGTCTGAACTCTGAGGATTGAGATAGAGGGCTTACCTGACCGGCCCCAAGGAAAATTGTTGTTCAGTGCTCACAGGGGGCTCCACTAAAAGATGTCCAGATCCGGAGAAAACTGACCTATTTATACATGCTGGTGCTGAAAAGCAGCTGGGCCTGAGGGTTCGAGGTGAGAGTCAGCACATTGCTGTCCCAGTTATTGTCCAAAGCTGAGCTGCTGGGCTTTAGTGACCCACAGCAGGACTGGACAGAGGGCACGGTGCCCAGTGCAAATAGGCAGAAGCTCCAAAGGATCCATCTCCAGTGGGCTGCACCAAGTCTCAGCACAATATGGCCAACAAGAGCAGGTTTCCACAGTTTTACAGACCCCATTTGTAGAAGTCAGAGAGAAAATATCCAGATGTATTTCTTCAACTTAAATGTGTAAATATTGTATACTAAAAATATTTACTTAGCATGTACATTTGGTTTAAAAAGATCTCTAATAAACAAGCAGGTCAGAGTATTTTTTCCATTCAGAGTAATGTGTCTGCCATGCATCAGGTCCACCTGTCTGTTCCCAAGTCAGTGGTACCTCGCCGTCTCACTCACATATGCATCCATGCACAGTCATGCACTCGCATTGTCATAGACAGAGGCAGAAAGGAAACGTCCTGTTCATGCAATGGCACAAAGCACGTAAAGGAATTCACACACAAGCATGGCAACACTTGCCATGTTGTGGAGAAAATTCAAACCAGGAGGATTTGTTTTAAGTGGTGCCTTTCAATTCCAAAATAATAATTTTCATTTTCTCTGTCACAAATGGTTTTAATTACTCAGTATCAAGTTTTTATAGCAAAACCCAGTGAGTAAACCGTCCTCTGAATCTTCAAAAAATTGAAGTGAATCGATGAAAAATCTAAAATGAGACAACATTTATAGAACCATTACATTCTATATATTTATAAATACACTTTTAATTTCTGCTGAAAAATTGCAAGAATTTACAATTTAGAATTTTCAAAAATAAATACAACACAAGTGCTCTCTTTAGGATTTTAGTTTTCTGGTTACTGTAGAAAACTGTCTTGTACAATAATGCCCTGATCATTTTTTGTCTCCTTTAAAATACAGTGTGGCATTCCCCATTTGGTCATGAGGTTTATAGAGTTACACTTTAAAACTCAAAGAGTTACTTAGGGAAGGTTATAGCCCAACGTCACCACAACAAAAAGGCTTAGAGTTCTAATTCACACTGGAAGGGACTGTGAAGGTGCTGAATTTAATGCTGGATGTAACATTGTTGTTGGTTTTTCAAGATACTGTGATCAAATGTGACCAAACTCTTATGGCACAAAATCTGATTACATCCCTTCTCTTTAGATTTACCAATTTGATGCCAGAAAGCATACATCACCGAGATTTGAATTAGCTGAACCAAAACCCTCAATTGTAGGGAGACTAGCCCAAGAAAAGCAACAAGTACTGAAACAGGGGGGTATTCCAGAAAGCAGGTTATGCTAGCTCCCACGGTAAGTTTGACGCTAAGGAAGTTGATAACCTCAGCTTTCGGTTCCAGAAATGGAGGTATGTTTCAGGGTATGTCAAGTTGCCATAGCAACTCATGCTCTGAACATAACCTGGTCTGGAGCAGGTTTAGTTGAAGGTTAGTTTGTTTTCAGAGAGGTGAAGCAGCATGGCGTGTCCATTTAAAGATAATTTAGTGGATGAAGAAGCTCAGATAGTACTTTCTTCACCGTGAGAGGATGATAAGACCACGTTTGGATGTTGGAAAAATAAACCTTTTTACATTGTTGATCTAACTTAATTATTTGCTTCAGTTAAGATAAACCATTTTTTTTGTTAAGTCATCTTAAAAATAACACGTAGTTTTCAGACAGTTATTTTACTTTCATTCAAATTAATTCAATGAAGTAGGTGTTACCTTGGTGCTGCTGTCAGATCGGCACCACAAGGGATTGTGGGATACCATTCCCTTTAACTGTCTTGACAGATTTGGCTTTAAGTGTGGGCTTTTGGTCAAATGTGTTTAGTCGTTTGGCTGTTTTATTGTGTTTAGCCGTGTTTTGCTGAGTTATTTTGTCCTAATATGCTTAAGTCTCTGCATCACGAGCGAGAAGGAGGGAGAGGATGATGAGTTTATATAGCACCCCTACTCTTTACATCCATAATGGTGATGTTGGAATATTCCTAAATGAGTTCATGAACCCTGTGCGTACTAAGCCTCTGGTTTTTTTTGCTAAAAAAAGAATATATCTGGCGGCTCAAACTTAGACATATGAGAGCTCAAGAATTATAATGAATTAAGATGGAAAAAATATTAATTAAATTGGAGTAATATGACATTTAGTTAGATATGTAATTTTGGGTTGTATAAATAATTATTGAGTTTTATAGACGTAAGAAATTAGGTTAAATAAATTTAACTCAATTACTTGTTACCAATAGAAGTAATTCATTTAAGTTGGCAAAATGTGATAAGTTATATATATATATGCGTCACAAGCCGTGTTACTTTTTTGATGAACGTATAATCTTCATACGCCGTCTCACTGAAGTGTAGCGCTCTCTTTTTTTCTCCACGCGTTTCCATCGTGACTCCAGAAATCGGTGATCCATTGAAAATGTCTTCAATTTAAAATGTGTGCACGTCCATTTACCCAGGGTTACCAAGTCGTGCGTAATTACGCCAACTCATATCCGGTCTTCTGGAACCGACATACCCAGAGTAAGCAAGTTCAGGCGGATTTCAGAGTTCAAGGTTAAAGTCAGGGTAGTTTAAACATGCTTCCTGGAATACCCCCCAGATCACCTGGTCTTGGTGTAAATAAACACTATAGGTTGAAGCTTTTCTTTTTACAAACCACAGAAAAAGAGTTTTAGGAAGAATATGAATAAAAACTTGATTGATAAAATGTTAACACACTCTAAAAAAAAAGAAGTTGATCCAACTTAATTGAATTACTTCAATTGGTAAAACCTAATTAAATTAAGTTTATTCAACTGAATTTTTTATGGCTATCCAACTCAATTCAATTTGATAAGTTGATCTAACTTAAAAATGTTTTTGCATTTTGTTTCTATAATTTAAATTGACACATTTTCCTAAAGTTTCAACCATTGGGCCTTGTAATTTTCATAACAAAAACATGAATGACCCAGCAATGTTTTACATTACAGGTTAGGAACTCACATGTCGAGATCTCTGTCTTTAGTATTAGAATCTACAAGTTTTTTCGCACAAGGGGGTTGCTCATCATCCTCTCCTCTCCCAAACTCTAACTCATGGTGCAGACAGAAATAAACATAACAGTTTAAGTTACTAGTTAAAACAGAGTAAAACAGCTAGACAAAAAAACCCATGGATAAAAACTCACACTTAAACCCCAATCTGCCCAGATAGGCAAAGAAAATGGTATCCCATAATTCCTCGTGCTGCTTACGGTATGACGTCATGACACATTGATAGCTATACACCAACTTAATTGACTTAAGTTGATTTTAAAGTAAAATAAGTATGTCAGACAACTGCATGTTACTTTTAGGTTGATTGAACTTTAAAAAAGGATTTATTTTCACCAAACCAAATAATTAAGTTAGAACAATGTAAAAAAAGTTCATCTTTCCAACTACAGCCCAAATACATTTTAGAGTGCAGTAAAGTGGAAAAGAAGCACTGTTGCATGTAAAGGTCAGTTGCACATCCTCATATGAAGTGTGAGCTTCATGCATCTACAGTTCGAGGCTGTCTAGCACCATGGTGATCCGTCCAATGCTTCCCTGTAGGAACAAAAGAGATTTAAAGTGTTTGTACAGTCAGCACATTACATACCCATGGCTCAACGGCTTACTGTGTGCACCAAGAGTAAGAGGAGAAAAAAATACACAGAAGCAAAAGACAAAAGTAACATAACAGAAGAATTTAGGGTTTGAAATAGACCAAAAGAATTTAAATTCAGGAAAATGGAAGCCCACACAGTGCGAGATGCGCACAACAGTAACCGTGCTTTGGTGTGTCTACATGTGTGTGTGTTAGTCTGTTAGGGTGGCAGCAAGCAAACTTTCTGCTGATTGCAGTCACTATTCAGCCACAACGGTGGGGGACAATGCAGCATTCAGCTTCGTCAGCACAACTCTCCAACAGACAAGCAGAGTGACCTTTGACCCATCACTGGGCTCCAAACAGCCCACAGCCAATGAGATGTGATCATTTTACACCTATAGAGCCAGTCTCGATGTGAATGTATATATATATGTCCACAGACGAGGCCTGCGTCCATCCCTCTCTCCAGAGATCCGCTTGTTTCAGCCTTCAGTTGTAACTGTAAGTGGCCTCCTAAATCTGCTAGACTCTGGACTTTCAGGGGATTATCGTGGCTGCAAATCTGCTCATTTCTGGACCCAGGAGAGGACTCCATTCTCTCTTTAATCCCAATTTTGGATTTATCACTTGGATTATTGGCATAAAATTCAGCAAGATTTGATTCGATGTTTCAGATTTCTTTGCATGTTACCCAGAGGTAAACTCAGTGAGGATAATGAAGGTTTTCATTTATTTTGCTTTTTCTGTAGAAAAAAGATTAGTTTAGGATTGATTTGGCAGGTCAGTGACCTTTTTAAATATCGCTATTCCTACATGTAGCCAAACATGTAGGATGTAGCCAAACTTTGGGAGTCTTCATTTGTTTTTCAAATTGAAAGTAGTGCTCAAAAATGGTGGAGATAATGAGGATGAGCAGGGAATCATGTAAAGAATTAATTCTCCTTTTTTGTGGGAAATAATATGTATATATTTAAATAGCGGGCCTTCATATCTTCTATTTGACTAAATGCGCTAAAGGGAGAAATGGAAGTAGGAACAAAGTTGTGTGCCAGTTTTCTCATGTATTCAGGAACATACATTAGCTTTTTATTGAGTTTTATAACCTTTACCTTTCTCTCTTTATATAATTACTTTGTTCCCAAGATAAAATCTGAAGTAATCTGAAAAGGAGTCTACCCAGACACTGTGTGAAGAGTATCCTGCATTAACAAAGTGATGAACTTCTCATTTTTTAAACAGTTGTAGTAGTTTTTTCTGATTTTGTAACCTTTTGATCTTTCCAGATCTTATCATGTCTCACTCAGGTGCTCAAGGTAGTATTGGCAGCCACCCTGCCATAGGGCTGCACAACTATAAGGTACCTCAATGTTCATTTTCCACCTTGAAAAGGTAGATAAATGTATACAAAAAATGTGTTGAAACATAAATTTTCTACTGATTCCTTTGTCATATTCTGTTTGCCAGATATACCTCTATGAATATGAGAACTTTCAGGGCCGTAGGATGGACCTGTTTGGAGAGTGTCGTAACCTCTGTGAGAAGGGTTTTGATAGAATTGGCTCCATTAGAGTCGAGTGCGGACCGTAAGTCCCCCAATTGCTACATACATACTAAGGCAAAAACATTGCAAAAACTACTTTCCAAGTGAATTAAAATGCATCTCATTCCAACTTTGTAGCTGGGTGGGCTATGAGCAGCAAAACATGACAGGTGAGATGTTCATGTTGGAGAAGGGAGAGTACCCACGCTGGGACACCTGGTCCAACAGCTACAGGTGTGACCGTATGATGTCACTCAGGCCTGTGCAGATGGTAGGTTGTCTTTAGCCTGTGAGGTTTCAATGTTTTGCAGCTCCACACATTTTAGCGCTACTGTTCCCCTAGTTATGATCTGATGTTACATGGATTCAGGGCAAATTAGAGTCATAAGTGCTGATTTCTATTTATGAGGTAATTTTATCCTTACTCTGACAATTTTTTTATTGTTTAAAAGACCTAAGTCTTTTAGACATCACAGTAGCAATGTTTAGCTATGACTTTTGATTCCATGTTTGTTGTTTTAAACAGCATATTCTCATATTGCATTTTTTTCCAGGACCCACAGGATCACAAGATTTGCTTGTATGAGTGTGCAAACTTTGATGGTCGCAAGATGGAAGTGTGTGATGAGGATATTCCGAGCCTGTGGTCTTACGGCTTCCAGGATCGAGTTGGCAGCATTCAGGTCACAGGAGGAACGTGAGTGATTTCTGTGTGTCTCCTGGTTTAGACCATAAAGGTCAAAGAATTGACAGAAACAGCTGTGTGACATGAATACCTTTGGATTTCTAACACTAAAAAATTAGAAAATAGTCATTTGAAACTTATAATTGCATTCAAAAAATAAAAAAATAAAAAATGTGAATTAAAACAATAAAAAAAGAATGATGGCTACTTTCCTGCATAACCAAGTTGTGTGTGGACTCAGTCCAAATTAAAATGGCTTTGGGTCAGGGCAAGTTAAATTCTAACTTTCTTTGTTTTTCTCCCCTTCCTCTTGCAGCTGGGTTGGCTACCAGTATCCTGGCTACCGTGGCTATCAGTATATATTTGAAATGGGTTCTTACAAGCACTGGAATGACTGGGGAGCCCACCACCCCCAGATCCAGTCCATCCGCAGGGTCAGAGACATGCAGACACACCGCCGGGGGTGCTTTGAGATGACCATGTAGACGAGCCCAGAGACAGGAAGCAGCAGCTTCTTCATGAAATTGATCGTCGCTTTTCTCAGCAGCCAATCAACAAACGGGTGTTACTGGCTTCACTGGTCAAGTTCTTAAGTATGTGGATTTGTGCTATTTGTATACAAGCCTCATAAAAGATTATTATATTATATTTATGAAAGGGAGGGTTATGGGGATAAACACACTAAGTAGTTTTTCTTTAGCTTAGTTTGTTTCTATTTGCAAATAAATTATTACATTTTAATTTGTATCGACCTGCTCATGTTTTTGACACTAAAATGATTCCACAAATCAGATGCTTCTCCCCTGTGATCAACAATTTTGAACAAATTGACTCAATCTTTCATCTGCTGGATACCATGGACAGCTCTCGGCACTTGCAGTAAGTTTGTAATGCAGGAGGAGGCGCTATATCCTTATCACAAAGCACCACTGATTTATAGATGAACTGGGATTAGGCAACTAACCAAAATCTTCATGGCCTTGTGATGTGGGGATATCAGTATTATCCTAACAGCAGGTTTCAGCTCAGTGACAGAGCTGTTCACAAGCATTTTACTTTTTCTCAGGGATGCTGGCATCTGGAAATCCCTCCAATGGAAATAAATACAAATAATACACCTGAAAATTTGGCTTCATGTTTTCTTTGAAAGGGTTAATGTGCTCTTAAAGGAGTTATTCTAAATATTCAAATAATTTAAGTTTAAATTTTTGCATTCAAAATCCTTTACAGCTTTAAACACGTGAATGTTGGTGAGAATGATTCTTCCTCATGGAACTTCCATTACTTAGTTTTTAAGGCATCATGTTTTTGTTGTTTACTTGTTTGATAAAAAGTTTCACCTTTTCTGCTTAGCATAGCAACCATAGCAAGAGAAAATGCCTTTTTGTCTTGTGTTGCTTGAAACCTTTCAAAAGAGCACATTAGCTGCAATAATATGATTCTGTCTGGCACAGGAAGACTTTTATTTTGAAAGGAAGTCATACAGCTTCTTTCAAAAGTAAAAAACAAATCCACTTTTTGAGAAAATGCTAGTTTCTCTTTATATTTATGTTTTTAATTTTGCCAAAAAATAAGCATACTTCATGCAAATTATTAAAACAATAATAATAAATGCATAGAAGTATCAAATTTTCCTAAAGAGTTGAATAGTACTGTGCACCTCCTAATAGGTTTTGATGAGTAGAAAACAAGCCCAAATAGCTCTTTTACTGTTAAAGGTTGCAGACACCTTAAGATAACCTACATTATGAAGCCATGTTCTCTGCCTTAAGAAAAACTTGAAGAAGAACCCAGAACACATTTGGTTTGCTGCAGCAGGGCAGAAAAACAACGTTCAAGATTCCAATCATTTTGTGGCAACGTACGCTTGTCGGCCACTTTATTATGTACGCCTTGCCAGTACTGACATATTGACATGACAACATCTCACAGTTGCTGCAGATTTGTCGGCTGCACATCCATGATGCCAACATCTATTGTTCCACCACATTCCAAAGGTGATCTATTGGGTTGAGATCTGGTGACTGAGTGCAGTGAACTCAAAAAATCCAGTTTGTGATCCAGATTGAGATGATATCCTGCTGGAGGTAGCTATCAGAAGATGGTATACTGTAGTCATAAAGGGATGGACATGGTCAGTAACGAGACTCAGGTAGGCTGTTGCATTGTAACCATGCTCAATCTACATCCAAAGGGCCCAAAGTGTCCCAAGAAAATATCCCCCACACCATTACACCACCACCACCACCAGCCTGAACGACTGATACAAGGCAGGATGGATCCTTGCTTTCATGTTGTTGACGCCAAATTCTAATCCTACCATCTGAATGTGGCAGCAGAAATCCAGATTCATCAGAACAGGTGTCTGTCCAATTTTGGTGAGTCTGTGTGATTTGTAGCCTCAGTTTCCTGTTCTTAGCCAACAGCAGTGGCCCCCGGTCTGGTGTTCTGCTGCTGTAGCCCATCTGCCTCAAGGTTGGACATGTTGTGTGTTCAGAGATGCTCTTCTTTTGAGCTAGGCTGTAACCAGTGGTTATTTGAGTTACTGTTGTCTTTGGATCAGCTGGAACCAGTCTGGTCATTCTCCTCTTACCCCCTGCATTTCTGCCCACAGAACTGCCCTCCACTGGATATTTTCTGTCGTTTGGGCCATTCTCTGTAAACCATAGAGATGGTTCTTTGGTGAAAATCCCAGTAGATCAGCATTTTCTGAAATACTCAGATCAGCCCATCTGGCACCATCAAAGTCTCTTAAGTCACCTTTCTTACCTATTCTGATGCTTCGTTTGAACTGGGACAGATCGTCTTCACTGGATTGGCTGATTTGACATTTGCGTTAAGGAGCAGTTGGACAGGTGTGCATGATAGTGAGAGTAGTCATGACTTTTTTTAAATTCCTCGTTATTTATTTCCCTAGTAGAGAAGGCCATCCTGAGTTTAACACATTGCACTCTGTGTGCGCACTCAGCCGTGTGTGTGAGTGGCCGGTTTAAAGCCACGGGATTTGGATTAGAGTCTGCGACAGAACCGACGAGCCTTTAAGCGAGAGGAAGGGGAGGGAGGGAGCTACGGGCTGATTCTGATCTTTTACCAGATCGATAAGAGGAGGAGGCGCGGAGAATGAGGTATTCTTGTAGCAGCGCACAGCCCGCTTGCTGGCTCCGACGCACGTAAATCTGCAGCGACGCGACGCGGAGATCACCGAGAGAGAAAAGCTCCACTTCCTTCCCGCACCGCGCGCAGTCACAGTCTGTCCTCCTGGACATGAAAGTACAGCAGGACTGCAACTCAGCGGACATGGGGATCCCGGTGAAAACCGAAGAAGAACTGCGCAAAAACACCGTAATTACACCCGAGGATGTGCTTGGGCTACAGAAGATCACCAAGAGTAAGTAAATCTGGTACGACTGGTTAACACGCTGTCATGTGCCGTGGCTCTCCTTCTGCCTGTGTCTACCATGGACAGCGCCACTTTAAACCAGCCTGCTCCAGTCACTGAGTAGCTTTCTGTTATCACCAGCAAAGCCACTATTCATTGAGAATATTTAAGTCTCCATAATGTGTTTCAGAATTATTTACTATTTTATTTCAAAATCTCCTTGGATTTGATCATATGAAATAAAAGAGGGGGTAGATGGAAATAGCTCTGGCTTTACTACTTGAGTTCAAGACACCTGCAGCTCTGAGGTAACAGGTGGCCAGAGATGTGATCAAGTGATTACAGCTCATTGAATTAGGGAGGGGGGAAGAGGAGAGTCCTGTCTCTGTTCTTTATCGTGTGACTGAAGCATTTGTGAGGAATCTGGTCCAGGAGAGCTGTTCTCACACTTTAAACTTTGGAAAATGACTTTTTCTGCTGTCAAAAGTGTTTCTCCTCAGACCATCAAAACAAGGAAATACCGGCAGTAATATGACAGTGTCTTGATGTCAAGTATCAAAATCTACTATAGTTTACCCATGTGTTAAATGATATACTTGTTACAAATTTAGCCATGAGGCCCAAGCCACAGTCTCATTGTGCCGGTCCCAAGCCTGGCAAAATACAGAGATTTGTTTCAAGGGCATCAACGTAAAATCTTTGTCAAATCAAATATGCGAATCAAACCTATGACATCCATAGCAGATTGGTCGAGGCGCGGGTTAACAACCATTGGTGCTGTTCACCAACAGGGTGGGAATTGGACTACTGTTGGTTGAAGATGGAGAGGAGGAACGGAGCCATGAAGATAGCTAGAGTAGAGGATGGAAAAGACAGGGTTAGATGGAGGAAGCTGATTCTCTGTGGCGACTTCTGAACGGAAAAGCAAAAAGGAAAAGAAGAGGAAGAAGACGACAAACGAATTCCCTTCCTATTAAAAAGTAAAACTGCCAAACTTTACCAGAAAAATGAACTTACAGTCTGTTTTCCAAACCACTCTTAATTTCTGTGAGAAATTAACTGGGAGGAGATTTCTGTGAATCTCATCATTGTATAGTATGGTCAAAATCTATATTGTACTCAGTTTATTAAATGATGTAGTTGGACCTGCATGTCGAGCTGGACCTTATGCTTTGTTTGACCCACCTGTTTGCCCATTTTGAGAAGGTTTTTTGTTTAATTTATGGCCTAGAGGACAAGAACCTGCCATAAAAGAGTCTATAAATTGTCCCAAAACCAACGATTTGACAACACACTGTACTGTAATTGTTGACAGTAAAAAGGAGTTAGGTGGACTGGAGTTTAAACTGAACCTTCTTGTGTTCAGTAATGAAATCGCACACCTTCCCTTTTGAGCCATAACTGCAAAAGTAAATTGCACAAAATTCCATTGCCATTAAAAGAAAATACAACGTTAATCAATTTTTGTTTCATTGTAATAAAAAAAAAAGTACAACTTGTATTTGTAGATAGTTCATGTACAGTTTGATGAGACCCTGTCGGCATGTTAAAATTCATTTAATTACATTTAGTTCAGATTTATTCCTGCTTCTTCTATCAATGCCACCTGACATTGAAATAGAAGAAACACACATTTAATAAATTCGAACTGTTTTCTTTTTTGTATTTATTAACTTGTGTTAAAATAGTACATGATCTAAAGTCAAGTTCAAAACTCAAAAAATGTTTTTCCGTACACTAACAGAACAAAGAATATTTCATAATGTTGCATAAAGTTCAGTAAAAAAGAGTCACTAAGGGAGGTCCTTTCCTGCTTTTTGTTTTGTTTTAGCTGTTCTGTCTGCAGTCTTTATTTTCTGACAGAACCAGGGCCTCATGTCTGACTGACTTATACCACCAGCTAATGACAGAAATGTATTTTTGCATTTTGCAAGTTCAAGGGGATACCTGAATGTTTATTGGGAACAACTAAAACGACAAACAATTTAATGCAAAAGGGTTGTTTTAACCAAGGTAAGCCTTTTTGATTAATTATGTTCTGAGTATGACTTAACCCTTGTGCTATCCTAGGTACTTTAACATTGGGAGTTGGGTCATCTACACCCACTAGACAGTGCGCTGAACCTTTTTCCTCAATGATTGATGATCTTCACTGGTTTCCATGGATTACATGAACTCTTCTTCACCTTTATCCACCTTTGTCATGGTAGGGATAACACATCAATGGTCATCTTGATAGCACAAGGGTTACAGACAAAAAAACTGTTTGTTTTCTTTTACAAAAAAGAACAACTCACTCTGACACCAAGATCCCAAGAGTCATACTTTCTTCAGATTTAGTTTAATTTAAAATATGGAAAAAAACGTCAGCACAAACATGGTGAAAGGAACAGATCCTGAAGGCACCTCTGTGATGTCACCCTCTCCCATCTGTTTTCATTGAGTAATGTCTGAGCTGTGAACCAAAAGCAAATCTGCATCAGTTGAAAACAATCCCTAAATCACTCATGATGGTGCGGTAATCCCCGCCCTCCTCTGACATGTAATCGGGATTATGTCGGGATGGTTGTAACGCAGAATTCTGCAATGAAATGATACATGACAGGTAATTAATAACTCCATAGTGTAAAGCACAAAATATTTCTGACAGTGGTCTTGGTTTACTGAAAAGAATTTAAGAGGCTGTCTGTGAATGGTGGCTGAGCAGTCTTTGTTAAACACTTTAATCGATTACTTCTGAGCAAGGATGATCCAAACTACAGCCAAAATAAATGACATAATGGCAAGTTATTTCTGTATACCACTGAGATCATTGATGTGTTGCACAATACAGAATATCGTTCTCTCTGACACAAAAAAAAAGAATTGCAGCAAGAGAAAAGAAGAGTTGCTTGAAAAGCCTCCTTTCTTGTGCTGGTGACATTGGATTCGATTGAGCCATGTTCTACCCAGATTTGGGTAAAGTTTACCATTTCTGGGAGCCATTTTGGTCATAGATGCTCCAAATACATATTTTCCTGTTTGAATTTTAAGGTATTTGAACTATATTTTTTAGCTTTAGGTCTAAACCTAAATTAGTAATGTACTCCCTGTTTTCTAAACTTTATAAATATAAAATATCGAGAAGAATCTTAAACCCAATATTTACAGTCTTTTAATGAGACTGTGAGTGGACTGCTTTTCCAAAAAAGCACCTTCTAATCAAGGTCAACAAAAATTAAAAGTGATGGGTAGTCTTGTTTCTCACAAATGTCTCTTGAATCAAGTTAATCGTCCAGTAGCATTATTAATAGTCATCAAGCCACCTGAGATTAAATGTGCAATCGAATCAAACTTTATTTGTAGAGTACTTTTATTACTAATCTACCTTAAAGCGGTTACATAAAAACATTTTTTAATTTTAAAAAGCAAAAGCAAGACCAAAAAAAAAAAAAAAGAAAGGGCTCAAACTATAAAATCATATCTGACAGACATGACAGCCCGAGACCATGAAAACATTAATAAACCACAAAAAAAACCCTCCTAAACTGCCCAGGGAGCCAATGTGCTGATTTTAAAATTGCTGTTATGTGTTCTCGCCCCCTGGTCCTCATCAGCATGTGTGTGGTTGAATTCTGGAGTTGAAGGTTTGTTATCCTTCTTTTGGGATGACTAGAGAGCAGAGTGTTCCAATAATCTAATCTGCTAGAAATAAAAGCATGCCATTAGCACCCTCTGTGCTCTGGCAAGAGAGAAAAACAGCAATGTCTTTTAAGATGAAAAAAATTCTGTTTTTGTTATATCTTTAATCTGAGGAATGAAAGTTGTCTCAGAGTCAAAAGGCTTCTTCACACACTGAGAAGTTTTATTATTTCTTAGTTTTGATCAAATAATTTGTCTTCAGAACCGACCAATAAAAGCTGTTTTGTCCTGGTGGAGCTTTAAGAAATTTTCTGCTATCCATGACTTTATGTCAAAAATGCAGTTTAAAAGGACTGTATGTTCACACAGAAAACCACTCCAATATTCACCCCAAAGTTGCAAGGCATGATAGTTGGATATTATACCAACCTCAAGGTTGGTATAAAGAATAATTCAAAGTTCTGAATCATTATCTTAAAATGGTTGATGTTGGTCTTTTAGAGTCTATCTTCACTGCCATAGTTGGAGTTCAACTTCTGCAGTGTCACAAAGGTTAAATGATTTTCACGGCATCCTCTGATGCAACAATCTCTCACATGGCGGTTGTATCTCACACCCCAAATTATATGCATTAGCACAATCAGACGGGGTGTGCTTTATGCATGACTGTTTTCTGTTTCCAAATGTAGAATAACCAACACCCAGTAGCTTAAACTACAAGATAATTCTGATTTCATATTTAACTGGAAGGAGTTATAATCAAAGTTACTAAAGATGCTTTTGATCAATTAAAAGTGAAAGGAAGGAGAGGGCTCTGTGTGAAGACTGGGCTCTCCCGGTGTCATTTATACTGTAACTGATACAGAATAAAAAGTGCATTTTCAAACAAAGGGGTAAACAAATATATATATTTATATATAGGCCATAAATATGCTTTCTTACTTCATCAAAAAGGATCATTTGTGGGAGGCAGTTGTCTGCTTCAGGGCTTGTGGAAAGAGCAAGAAAAATCAGTTGCTCTGCTTGGAAAGCTTTAAGGGCTCCATGCTGCTGTGCTTATTAAAGATGTAACTGATTTTGTCAAAGTCATAGCCCTTCTCAAGATTTCTTTAATGTGTCTAATTAAGAAAAAACAGGGATGGTCTCTGAGTCTGACATTTGGAAAAAGCAAGCGGTCTCAGATGAGTGTTTTTAAATAAGGATTTCTTTTTTTCAAAGTCCTTCAAATATTTGTGCTGCTTTGGTGCATCTAAGAGACATTTAGATTCAGGGGAAAATGATGTCAGTTTAAACTAGATTTGATGACTGTAGTGAAATTTTTTTGCATTGAAAGCCTTTTTCTTTGCACTTTAAATGCTTTCTTAATGTGAAAAGAAGAAAAAAACAGATATGCAATTGCTAAAAGGGGATGTAAAGGAGTCAGCAAAGATTCTTCAGACCCGCAGATGCTTGACATCACCCTCACCCAAGTGACAAGAGAGCACAGGGCGGAAAAATCGGTTGTATCATTTAAAAAAAGAGAGCCACTTGTCTGTTGTCTCAGATTTGTAAGAAACACCCCTTGGATATCTCACAGACACTTTGAAAGACTCATAATGGCCCCGAGGACACAGAATGAGCTGCAGTCTTTCATAGTTTATCCTGTGTCATTGACTGTTGTTGGGTGCCAGCATTCAGAAATATTATTAGAAATGTAAAAAAAATCTCTCTACCAGTAACAAACCTCAAGTTCCATCAATTTTTATTTTTGTTCTGGTGTTTTAACAAACTCAGTAAACTCATTTCACACCCGTCTACTGCAGAAGAGCCTAAACTCTTAACAAGCATAAACCCAGAGTCATTGGAGGACACCTTCACATTATAAAAATCTAGTTAAGAACATTAGATCTTAGGATTAGGAGAGGCTTGACCACACATGGATGCTTCAATGTACTGTGGGTATTTTGAGCACAAATGATCTCTGGTGTGCAATTTCCCTCATGCAGGTGATTCCTGTTTCTTCCATGTGTACGATTATTTGACTTTAATAAGTGAGCGACACAAAGCAGTTCTTTATCTGCTTCAGGCGGGTATTCTGACAGCCAGAGCAGTGAATACAACTTTAATTAAAATTGATTGGCGCAGTCGATTCCCATAATCTCCCATTCACAGCTGCCTGGGCTTCTGTCTCACAAGAAGAGAAGGAAGTTATTATGACTCTCACTTGTGTTTGTGAATCAGAAAGCTGCTGGTGTAAAACTGTGGCGGTGTTGCCATCCAGTTGCAGGTCAACGCGGGTCAGTTATTAATGTTGGATTATTCATGAAAAAAAAAAACGGCTGTCCTATTAATGATACTATTGCTGCTGTTTGCACTTTGAGGTCTGCTCAGTCATCTGGATTTTAATATAATTAAGGCTAAACACAGAAAGTTTGTACAGCTCATCAAGCCAGCGTAAGTTGAGAAATTCCTGGTGTAATGTGACAGCGGAGGTGTGGTTGCACGTGCACAGCATTTATCTAATAGCTTCTTATGTAGGATACAGATTATTTTTCTCACATATACATGGTTAGTAGTTAAACCAGACCAACTAAATCTGGATTTCTCAGCATCACTGTTTTGCATCTGTCTGTCCCAACAGCCTGACAAACACGGTTATTTAAATAATTGTGGATTTTGTGGTACTGGCACTAAATTTGGCATGGATGTACTTAAGAATCCCCTCTTTCAGAAAAGCATGTTAGCCACGAGAAAGTCCAAGATTTTAGTAGTATATGAATAATATATAATGATAGTCTGTTGGTACCCCTCATGTTTAAATACTGCATTTTGTGCATGAATAGCTCTCATTGTTGAGACTTGGGCAAAAAGATATTTTTATGATATTTTAAATATTTTTGTAACCGTTCAGTATATATATTTTATGAACGGTCACTATTTTAGATTTTTTGCATGGCAAACGTGCTTTTCTGAAAGAGGGGATCCTATGGTACATCCGTGCCAAATTTGGTGCTTGTACCACAAAATGCACGATTTGCTCCGCTAATGAGAAAACGGGGCTTACCTTGCTCACAGCTTTAATGGGAGAAGCACACAAAGAAACGTATTTATCTATTATTTAATTAAAACTGCTGCACGGTGGAGCAGTGGTTAGCGCTCTTGCCTCACAGCAAGAAGGCCCCAGTTCAAGTCCCGGCTGGGGGACCTGAACTAGAACATCAATTGGGGACCTTTCTGGAGTATGCATGTTCTCCCCGTGCATGTGTGGGTTTTCTCTGGGGAATCCAGCTTCCTCCCACCGTCTAAAAACATGCTTCATAGGTTAATTGGTCAATTTAAATTGTCCCTAGGTGTGAGTGTGCATGGGTGTGTGATTGTGAACACTCTACCCTGTGACAGACTGGCGACCTGTCCAGGGTGTCCCCTGCCTTCGCCCACAAGTGGCCAGGATAGGCTCTGGCAGCCCTGTGACCCCAAAAGGGAAAAACGGACAAGAAGATGAATGAAGAATGAATAATTAAAACTGTGCTAAAAAGTTTATTACTTTCAATTTTTGTCTTATAAGTGCACAGACGATTAAATGCATCTTATTTCTAAACTTTATTTGTAGTTGATTAGGAGAAATTCTAGTCTACAAGATTGCAAAACTATTTTTTTTTTCATAAACGTCCATCTGAAAGATGTACTTTTTTTACTTGTTTTTTTATCCATCTTTAATAAAGCAACACTTTTCTTAAAGACATATATGATTTGTAAGGACGTCCCTTTTTTTCTGAGTGCAACTGGCTGGGATTTATATTTATGCTCGGTATTGACTGCAAACTTGCTCTAAGACTGGCAGAAAAGTCCAAGAGTTTCCTCAACAAAAAATGTTTTAGTTGAATTATATCATTCTTGCTTGTTTTATTTGTGGAGAGGAAATTGTCCTAATTATTATTTTCTGCGTGTGTTTTTTTACACAAAAAGAAAACAAATATGATATTAAACGTACGGAAATGTCTTTGTTTTTAAGAAAGACTGGACATGTGGCGACTGCCAAGGTTTCTTGTTGAACTTACTAGGATTTTGCAGAACCTTCATTCCTAACACACACAAACACAAACTAGTTAAGGTTTCTACCACACAGATCTGCCAGAGCTTCTTTTCCAGTGGGATGGTTCAACTTTGTTGTATTTGTCCTCAAAGAACATCTTCCCCTCTTTAGCACCGGATGGAGAACCATGGGGAGGGAGGTGGAAAAGAGAAAAAAAAGAGATCTCATCTGCATTCAGCTGCTCAAAGTATGACCCCTCCTTGAACCTCACCATTTGTCAGTTTGCCTGCAGGCGCTGTTAACTGAGAGACGTGAAACAGCCTGCCATATGCAGGTGCGCTGTAATGCATGTAATGGTTATGTCCCCTGCTGCCCTCAGCAACAGATCATTTAAACCAGAGCACAAGCTCCAACACATTTGCATTGTTCTTTCTGGTGTTTTTGGGGTGAATTCAGCACAAGTCAGATGGAAAGAATAAGGCATGTGAAGTCAATCCCTGCGGCTTGGACTGTAACTCTGGTCTAATCTTGAGGATTAAGGAACTAAAAGTGGCTTGCTCTTTGTGAACGCTACTTTGGTGTCAGACAGACTGTATGTTTTAACACAGCATGACCTGAGACATGGTGCTAATTTTACTCTCTGGAGGGATTCAGCTGCCAGCAGCTTGCTTTCAAGACTTTGCTGAATTTCTTTTCCATTTGGTGAAAGTCCTAATGGCTGACAAAAACTGGTCTTTTGATTGATGCATTTTTGCATATATGTATGAGTGAGATTTATTGAAACGGTACTAAAGTCCTGCTTTCCGGCAATAAAAAGATCTTGATACAAGTAAAATCTGCAAATCAAATGCAGGATTGCAGGGTACTGTAATTATGGCAGACCACCTGTGCTGGCAGTAAGTGATAAAATTCCCCACAGAGACAAAAAAGTCTAAAGTCTTCATGTTTTGGAGTAGCTTGTGTTCCCCTTTCACTCAAGGGAGGAGAGATAAAACAAAAAGGACTCCCCCAGGTCCTCCTAAAGGTGGAACATTAATTTGCATGCTGCTCGTGCTTAACCTAAGATTCTGTTTTTTGATTTGCTGCTGCATCTCGATGTTGTGCAGTAGGCTGGTGGATGGGGAGAAGGGGAAGAGACGAGCTGATGGAGCTGGCACTTTATCAGAAGAAGCGTTGCTAGGTTACAGTGTTGAAGGAAGTGAAGTGGACCACTTTGAGAGAGTGTTTCACGTTTTCTTTGATTTTGTTCCATGAAAACAAAATTTTGTTTTTGGATTAGCAGTCTTGGTGGGAACAGTTTCTTTATACTTTATTTCTTACAGAAATATTTTTAATCTTTTTCATTAGGGTTTGCCTATTTAAAGTCCCACTCTGATCATCTTTTGATCTATTGGAAAAGCATCCTTTGGTCTTTTATTTATGATTATGCCATCTTTAGCCAGAATGGAAAAAATCTGCGTCATTTTCTAGGACATAGTTTCTGCAGAGCAGCAGGAGTTCATTAAAAACTCAGCACTGATTTGTGAGCCTGACAGTTGGTACGTAGTAGGTCTGCCCCCATTTCCCATCATCCCTTTATTTACACTCTCTGCCGCTCATTTACAGCCACTCACAATCCCAACCTAATGTTAGCGATGCAACAAAAATGGCAAGAAATATTGGAGCTATCCAGCCATACAGTCTTGAGCCAGCTCAGAAGAAAAAAACAAAGCCAAACATGGATCTATTTGTCTGCAAGTGGATGCACCAGAATGGAGCAGAGCAGGGAACTGTGGCTTGCCATTGTAGGTCCTATGTCACACCTACAAGCTTTTTCCAACAGAATTGTTTCATCTGCTCCTGATTCACAACTATTTGAATAAATAGAATACTCAGAAATGCTATTTTAAGCTTAATTTTCTAAATATATGACTTCCATTTTCAGAAAAATGCTAAAAGAACATGTTAAAAACTCTAAAAACACAAATTTCAACAGGATGGGTCTTCGAAACTTTATTAAAGTAGCAGGGACATGTTATTGACTTAATATGTTATCAAGCGTCTATATTGTAATGCCCACAAATAATTACCGGTAATATAAAGTCAACAACTCCCAAGTACTTGGAGTTATTTAGAACCAAGTCTTTAAGTTCAGTTTCATTTTTATATTTTTTATTATTTAACATGAAAGATCTGCAAAATAATTTACAGCACATCATTTTAAAGCTTTGTGAAATCTCTCAAAATGAAAGTAAAAATCGTGAATTAATCCTGTTACCCCTAAAGATACGCAATATCAGCTGTTGTGGAATAAAATAGATCATTCCTATTATTGGAAGTAATTTATAAACATACATTTTTTACAAGACAAAAACCATAGGGCAAAAAATGTCAGTGATTCCTTTTCAATAGCTACCACACATGTAAGGAACATGCACACGTGGGATGAGAAACTCAGGTACAAATTTGGTGGGCTGCATTCAAATCTTCTCTGCCAAATACATGTTCCTGATACTGACTCCTGTTTTGATCTTGTTTAGGGGTTGGAGTTTAAAGAAACACGTCTGGCAGCATTACATGTATGGATGTTCATTTTAAAAAATTGCTCATGCTCAACAGGAAAAATTCCATGTAGCAGATTTCATCTGTAGGGAAGCGTAGATTCCACAGGGCTCGGGGGAAAAAAACAAAGCAAATTCTGTTTCTTATGTGAGGAAGCTCTTATAACTTCATTGATAGGATTGTCTTGCAGTTTCATATCATCAGAATCTGTTACTTTACTTTTACTTATATAGCGCTTTACTACCTTCTTAGAAGGCCCAAAACGGTTTACAGTTACAGTTCCATTCACCCCTGCACACACACTCTGGCGCCAACCGATAAGCAACAGGAGCAATCTGGGGTTTGGTGTGATGTTGATTTGTCGTTGCATGAATGTATAACTGATGATTGTATTGTTTTTGTGTATTATTCTTATTTGATTGCTTGAAATAAACCATTTCAAATCAAATCAAATCGAATCAAAATGTTAAGTAAATAGTTATATTGGTTTTTGTTATTAAAGTCTAGTCAGACTTTTAAGTACATTTTACAAAGACTTTGACTAATGCAGTCTCCATATAGACAAAGGTTGTCTCTTATTTTTCACAAATGTACATCTTCACCTTTTTTCTTTGTGCTCCCTCTGTACTTCCTTGTCTCTCATTATGTTCATTTTTAACCCCAGTGAGTTTTTGCTGTTACTGAACTTTAAACTTGTATGATTTTTATCACAGCTGCAAATCTCAGGGAGTCAGCACTGTGGCCTGTCCTCAGTCTGGCTTCTCCATGGGCCCAGACTGTGAAATCAAAGTGGACCTGAGCGGTTCGTTGTGAGCCTCTCACCACGGTGGGAGGACCTTGATGGCATGCACATTTGCAAACTGTGCTGTCAGATGAAATGCTCCATCTGTTTTCCTCAGCAGCTCAGCCGAGCAGCAAAGTCTGTTTGAGAAAACACATACATGATCGGGGGGAGGTAAAGGACGTCAGATGTCTTGGGGGTGCCATTTAAAGGAAAAATATGCATTCGCTGCACGACTTCAAGTGTCTCACTGCTATTGCGCATCCTTGCTGAATTCCACAGCCTGACACGTTGCTGAACATCAGTGCTTCCACATGATTTCTGCACCTAATTGGAAAGTTTTGCATTTGATTGGGATAAAAATACAACCTTTTCTGAACTGTTTTGATAAAGCATTTCCCTTAAATTCGTCTAAATGTATGATTTGAATTGTCATTGGTGGGCAATGAATCACACAGTGGATCATGTCAGGTTTCTCTGCTCACACAACTAAATCCCAAAATAACCTCAGACTGACATTTGTTGGTATTACAATACAGGTTAATACAGTGCGAAAGTTGTACCTCGCTGTTACATTAGAGAAAACACTATAAGCTTATATTTAGGATTCTATTTGGTAATGTCCTTAGAGAAGATAAGTTCCTCACGTGTAATGCACTGGCACCAGAAGGCAATGCATCAAACCACAGCTTTCTAACCCTCTTACTAGTTCAGCAGGCAAAATAAAGACATCTGTCTTTGCTCAGATTCAGATTCACATGAAACTTTGGATGCTGGTCAGTTTAGGAACACGTGTCTGCGTTTGCTGACTTCCACAGCTGAGCAAGGACCAATATGTTGCAGGAAGAGCTATGTTTGGGTTCAGTGAAAAAAATTGAAAAGTTTTACACAAATTGGTGGTTCAAACGTTCAATTCAAGGGTGTTCAAACTTTTTCCAAAGAGGGCCAGATTTGGTGAGGTGAAAATGTGCTAGGACCAACCATTCTTTGAACCTTGATATTACATGCAAATTAAATAATTGATGCAAACATTTTGGAGTGGGATACAATACATTATTCACACAAAACAGAAATGCATTTTTACCCAAATGACTGTGAATTTCTGATTTGTAGACCAGAAATACACTTTAAAATAAAGGGTCTTTAAAAAATACATTTGTCAACATTAAATTTGGGTTTATACAAAATCTTAGATATAATTTACGACTAAATGCTCACTGTAAACTTCTAAATGTAGATCATGTGAGCAGGAAAATGACATTTATTCAGAAGTACAAACCTCTATGGTTTAATCACAGAAACAAATAAATCAGTTTTTCTAGTTTGGAGCTTGAGGCTCTGGAGGTCAAGTAGCTAAAGGTTTACAGCAGCCTACAACATCATTTAGCCAATCACAGTCAAGAAATCGTATTTCTTAGAAAGTGCTGGGGGCTACATATTATTGATTTTAATTTTTAAATGTTTGTCCTGTCTAGCAAATTAACACTGATTTTATGATAGGAGCCTGCAGGCTGGTGGGCCGCATTTGGGCCATGGGCCGGACTTTGGACATGCCTTGCTTAGGTTATTTTTGTTTTTTTGTTTCTTTTTGTCCTAACTAGCAAAAGAACACACAGATTGCGACAGCTGAGTGCCCCTAGTGATGGACATGTTTAGCTTTTACAATCAGGGTTGTCTGATGCTCTTTCAAGTGCCTGGCTTAGTTGATGAAAAACGTTTCAAAGATAAAGTCTTAAGTTATTGACCTGGGTGCATCATAAATGCACCTAAATACAGCCTCCTTAACAAACGTCTTTATAGGACTTGTCAAGTCGTTCGCTTTGTAGTCTGTCTTTAAAACATCAGTAAATACTTACATATTGTATATATTTAATTAAATATATCAGTTTCATGGTATTCTCTGGCCATCTAGCAACAAAATAGATTTAAAGACATTCTTTTGCAGTTTTGTGCTTTTACATAAAACTTGCTTTGTATAAGTCTCTGCTAATGGACAGGTTCTTAGTTCGATTCTCAGCAATATTTCCACAAAAGGTCAAGCACCTTGTCTGTTATGTGAAGCAGCAAGCTCTAAATCGCTGTCTTTCACAAGAGTGACTTCATCAAACAAGGTGTCAGGTGTAGTGTGCTGGACATTATAAAAGGATCTATAAATATCTGACCAGGTGGCCAAAGCCTGAGCAGCCCATCTGTTTCTTAACTCCCAGAAATGTGCGAGGATGAGACTTAACGAGCGTGTCTGCACAAAAGAAAGACAAGGAAAAGCATGGCGATGAAACGCATCAGAGTAAGAAATAGTAAGAAGGGTGCAACAGATGTTTGCTACTATTAGCTGCCCTCAACCTAAACCCAAGAGGTACTGCATGTGCGTGCATGTCTAAGCGGGCATGGGAGTGTGTGCAGGGCGTGTGCATCCAAGCAGTATGGTCCATGTGATGATAAAACACAATAAGCCTCTTAAGTCTAATCCTGGCTGGTTGGGTTCAGTTTGTCCACACACACACACATGCATGTGCACACACACACTTCCTTTTAATATCTAGCTGAAGAAAATAGTATCGTTGATGCACGCATGAATATCAATGAGCATCGCTTGTCCCTTCAGAATCTGCAGAAGGACAAAAAGAAAAACACAACTTTATGATTTATCTCAGAGATCACAACAATTTAAGCACTCTAAGCTAAAAATAAACTGTTTATTTACTTAATATGAAATCTTAAAGGAAAAAAACACACTCTTATCAATGTATTTATTTATTTTATGAATTTAACAACAGTTATATTCTTGTAACTCTGTTTTACAATTGTTTTGTACCTGTACGGCGATCTTGGATGCACAGAAAGGCGCCATATAGATAACATTTATTATTATCATAATTTTTTAAGAGACTGGAAAGTATATGAAAAAATAAAAAAAAATTTGCATGGATTGGATTATTTTATTAAAAACATAAACGGAATGTGAGATGTACACAAAGACTTCTTAAAATAGGCGTTCTTCAGAAGTCAAAATGCTCTGTTTTTGCTGCTTTCCACTCTTTATTTTATTTCATTTGATAATAGTTTCAATATATGTCAGTTCAGTCATGGTGTAAATAATTACAGTTAGGGATTATTTTTTGCATAAACTACTTTAAATTGCAACTTTAAAGGCGATTTTCCTCAGATTCCCTACCTTTACCTAAAGGTACCCAGTAAGAAAGCTGAATTGACCTGCTTATGGTTTGTATCGATGGGATCTCATTCTTAACTAAACTTGAACTACAGCTTAGCTAAATTAGTCAAAGAGTTAAGAAGCATTCTGGGAGCTGTTCCTGCACTTGTCTTTTCTCAGTGCACAGAAATGTTTGTGCTAAAGAAGGAGCATTGTGGTTTCTATGTTTATCATCTAGAAAAGGTCTAGGGTTCTAATTAATGGAAATGGTGACAAGTCTCTGTGTGCCTGTCCAATTCATTGCCAGGAATTTTATTTTATTAAATATTCCAAACACAGAGAGGACAACTTTTACTCATACCTGTCCTTTTTTGTCCTGTAAATTTGTTTCTATTTTCAGATTATCTCTGCTCTCCAGAGGAAAACGTCCACAGGATCGACTTCACCAGGTTTAAGATCCGAGACATGGAAACAGGAACTGTGCTGTTTGAGATCACCAAACCTCCAACACCAGGTCAGCCTTAAGCCACAGCAGAATGATTAGAGACAAGGATAATCCCGCAAATTATTTAACACTTTCAGAGAACGTGTAAAACGGTTTTGTTTCTTCTCTTATTAGGCGGTGTGAAACTCTGTGACCCCAACGCTGGGCGTTTTGTCCGATACCAGTTTACACCAGCATTCCTGCAGCTGCGGCAGGTTGGAGCCACGTAAGTCACATAATTCTTGGTGTTACAGCTCGCTCAAATGTAGGGGACGAATCCATGGTCCACCCTGTTGCCGTGGCACAGCTGTGTGGGCTTCTGCTTAGGACAATAGGCTCAGATGGATCACTGGGAACACAGATCAGTCCAGCCCACCTGCTGAGTCAGGCATTTAGCTGTTTATGAGCAGCGTTCATTGTCAGACTCCCTCTGATCACTGCCTGACTGAAAGTTTATGCAACATTCAATGCAGTCATCTCATTCAGCCCAAAAACAATGATCAGCCAAAGTGGCACATAAGCACTTATCACTACAGCTTTATGCTTTAAATAAGGAGTCGGTAATGTGAGCTGAACTTCGCATTAAAGAAAGCGTAGGACGTTAGAATAGCGATTGTCTACTTGTGAAAAAATCAAGTTTAACCGTATTGGCAATGCAGTTGGAAGTGTAAAAAATGTTTTCACTTCCCGTTTTCTGCTTTAAAATAAATAAATAAATAAACGTCTCTAGAAAAAAGAAAAAAAAAAAAAAGAAAAACTCAATCATAATCTCTTAAATTTGTTGCACGCTCTGGGAATAAAGGATTCAAGTAAACCAACAGCAACAGCCGACTTATTAAAAACAGATAAACTATTACCCTTTTGAAATGAGCTCACACCAGAGAAAATAATTGTTTGCTTCTAGTTTATTTACATTAGGGTCACATGAGATCTAACATCTAATGGTGTTGCCTTAAGCTTCGATTCGTTTTTAGTACTTTTTGTCTCATCTGTTCAGTTTTATTGGACATGTCAGGCAAAAACAGCTAATGCTGAGCTCAAAGGCAGCCAGAACCCTCAAAAGATTTGTTTTCTTTTAGTTTAAATAAAACATTTGCTGATTAACTTCATGGGATTTCTGCAGAGTGGAGTTCACGGTGGGGGACACCCCCATCAACAACTTCCGCATGATTGAGAGGCACTACTTCCGGGATAAGCTGCTAAAGAGCTTTGATTTTGAATTCGGCTTCTGCATGCCCAGCAGCAAGAACACATGCGAGCACATTTATGAGTTTCCTGCACTTTCAGAGGAAATCAGTAAGTATCAGACACTGATAAGACCCCATCAAGTCTGTGTGGACAAGTGCAAATAATGCAGTCTGCTTCTTCTCTCTCAGTGCGTGAGATGATCCAACACCCTTATGAAACTCAGTCTGACAGTTTCTACTTTGTGGACAACAAGCTGGTGATGCACAACAAGGCAGATTATTCCTATTGTGGAGGACCATAGGTGGACCTCAACCCTTTTCATTCTTCCACTTCAAGACATTTTACAGACTGCCACTTCAGGACCAGAGCAAGATAAACTGGCAGACAAATCACTGACATACTTTTACATGTTAGCGCCACACATTTCTGGTTAGATACACAACTGCCTGACCAATCAAGTTCCCCCTTCTTGCCTTTATTTATTTATTTTTTCCAGCCAGTTTTATCACAAGTTTGCATC
Organism: Oryzias curvinotus; assembly: GCA_023969325.1. Taxonomy (NCBI): domain Eukaryota; kingdom Metazoa; phylum Chordata; class Actinopteri; order Beloniformes; family Adrianichthyidae; genus Oryzias; species Oryzias curvinotus. The sequence continues at coordinate 21,113,034 of CM043718.1, read as the reverse complement.
ATCGTGTGAGTGTGTGGGCGGCAGCACATGTAGTGTTTGTACATACTGTGGACTTCAGACTGTACATGCGGGTTCCTGTTGATCATTGGGAGAGAATTTTAATTTTGTTTGTTAACTAGTAAAAGAAAAAACTGAAGTTTTTACACAGAAAAGAAAATGTTTAGACAAGGTTTATGATAGAGTTCAGAATATTGTTTGTTTTGGTGTCTTATAGCAGTTTTACTCCCAGGGTTTCTTTCATTCGTAGCAGCACATGCATCTGAACGAATCGTCTGTGTTCTGTCATCGTCTTCCTGGATCACAGCAATGTGTAATTTGTCTTTGTGAAGATGTCATTTCTTCCATGTTTTCATGTTTGAATAGTACCACAATGTGTTGTTACTTTTTTTAAACACAAATAGCAATTTTGAGGTCTCAGAAAACATGTTAGCCAAAACTCAGATACTTGTTTTGATAAAAAAAAAAGTACTTTCTCTCTATTAATGAACACTGTGTACTTTTAACAGAAAATGTGGAAAGTTGGTCAAATTTTGACAGAGAAAGTTCCATCAATGCAATAAACGGGATTTTTGAATAATCCTGATCTATTTTTACGTCAGTGTCACCGTCTTTACCTGAAAATGAGAAGGGGTGCATATTTTCCCTGTTAAGATTTAATGAAAATGTATATTTTGGCAGATTAGACACTGTTGTTTCTCATTTGAATTTCTATGCTATTTTATCTAAATCTTTTGAGAACTTTTGTTTGATATTGACAAGCTTTCCATCATGCCTGTGTTGCTGTCAGGTTATTTGATGAAATAAAGAGAAAGATTACATGAAAGGAAAAATATGACATCATTTATGTGAAAGAGTATTCCTTTTCGGAGTACTGTTGCTGCCATCTTCTGGAATACGAGACTGACTGCACTACTGCTGTCATTAAAAACTTCTTTCATCACTCACCAGTCAAGCATTATTAATGCATTATTAATAGATCATAAAATTCATATCTCAAACTGAGATCTTGTCACTTGCTCAGCCTATAGCATGTCAGATAAATATACAGCACATTAAGTTTCTTGGATTTTGGAATACCTGGGGGGGTTTCAGGGCACTTGAAGGCATTGGAAACTTTCCAGAGTTAATTTGCACCTGGAAAGATTCCCCTCATTTCACCTTCACCTGTGTTTAACTCTGGTTTGCACTGAACAAACTCCTATCAGAAATTCTAGGCTGCGCTGTGTTGGCTCTCCAGCTGCACACTGTAACTCTTTGTAATTTCTTCGCTCTGAAATTTGCACTCATTGCCATAAGTGAGAAAAACAACACAATGTTTGGCTGCAAAATCAGAAGAAACACACCTTGTTTCGTGTCATTATTCTGTAAGGTGTTACAAAAATAATATTTATAGTCGCTTGCAGACAATACTGTCTGATTCCACAGAAGCTAAACCTGCAGTTTGTTTAGGTTTTAACATAAAAAAAAACAAAAATCAATACCATTACAAACAACAAAATGAGACAACTCACATTATTAATTACAGGACTTGAGAGAAAAAGTAACCCTTTGTGAAAACACAAGACATTCAGTTAAAGGTAAATAAATAGAAACCTGTCCAAAAGAATCTAATATCACACATCAGAAATGGTTCAATGTTTTAATTTAAGCCTGGATTCTCCCCTGTATTAAATAGTTGCTGATGAGTGAGTATTCCTGTCATCCAGGTGGTGTTCCTTGGAACATTTTGACACTCATCAAAGTGGCTTGATCAGCCCAAAGAAGAGTTTAAATCCAGTTTCAAGACCTGTCCTTTGTTAAATCAGCATGGAGGGACCCTTTAATGCATTTCTTTCTTTATTTTTATTTATTTAAAACATACTCTGCATTAAAATTGCAGATATTTGAGAGATGCTATAATGATACACTTTGAAAATCCAGAATAAGCTTCAATATTTAACTGTGCTCCTTTTGTTTTAGCTACCATGCTTTTTCTCAGAACCAAAAAGAAACAAACCTTATCTTAAATAAGCAAAAACACCACAATTTGACTGCAAATGCAAAGTCTTAACATATTGTCTGTCACACAGTGATAAACAAGGGATTCGATGGGTTAAAGCCACCAAGCTAAGAAAAAAAAAAAAAAAAGCACAAAGCTGTTAGACAAAATACTCTTGATCCTGGCTTGCACAGAAAAGTTAAATATTGGGGATAAGGAGAAACTGAGGATTCTACACCAAGGACAGGGATGTAGTGCAGGAAGTCAGATATCCAGCCAAGCTCTCAACTCCGGAATACGTAACTGGATGCAGTCCATTCCAACAACTCCTGTCTGAGTTCTTGTCCTCATATTCGACTTTACAGCGACCTGAAGGGATGATGCTTGCAGTGGTGTGACTGAAAGAAGATGGGAGCTGCATAAAGCCAGCTTGTGGGAGATTGTGGTCCTGTAAGAGAAAGGTGGCAGGAGAGGTTGGCGTGGCAACGTGAGACTCTGACGCCAAACTGTCATCCCTTAGCTCCTCCCAGACATTACCTGACCGATAAAAAGAAGAAAAAAAGAGATCAGAGGCCTGTTTATAGAGAATTTCAATTCAGATTTGGTTTCAGTTATTCACTTTTAATCTAACTTTATTGTCTGTGGGAAGGTAACATGTGGTTTTCAACTCAGTCTTGCTGAAAAAATGAGATCTTTGCTAATACATTTAATCTTTTTGATTTTCAAGAAAAAAATGTAACCTGGTGGGGGATAACACAGATATCGGTTTGATGGAGAATCTTTACAGAACAAAAGAGTCTGTCTGAGGGTATAAGCAGTTTAAAAAACAAAACAAAAAACACGATACTGTAGCTCCATTACCATCCCAGGTTAAAGACATCAGATTACAGGAATGTTTACTTTGGCAGAGCAATAGACACATAAGTTAGTGATCACTGTAACAAGGAAAAAAATACTGTTCAGTTCAAGACTGAAAAAGCTCAAAAGAAAACAAAAAAAGTCTAATTCTGAAAACTTTAAACGATACAAAATAAATACAGTAAAAAGAATTAATCTTAATTAGAGCATGTCCTTGAGGCAATCTGGGAAAAGGGTGCAGTTGGAAACTGTCTGTTGAAGTTCTTAAGCTTTACTGCATGTCCAATACTCCAATGCAATAAAAGCACCACAAAATGATAACAAAAATGTGTAAAAAAAAAAAAAAAAATACAACATAAATAAGTTTAGAGGGATGAAAAGAAATTCTTTCCTGACTACTTTTTTAAAGGAATACATTCTTTTTATCATCACAAACATTAACATTATTGATTTTAAAACATAAGTAAATTCATTTGATTCTATGGGACATTTTGCGTCTCTACATGACTCTTACCGTGCAGCTGCAGGTCGGTGAGACTGGGGTTGAGGGTGTCTATGTCATAACTGCCATCTGCCTCCAGCAGCAGGTCTGACATGCCCCTTGGACTGACACTGTACTCAGCCTGGAGGGCAGCGTTGAAAACTGGAGGCATCTTCCCAGCAGTGGGAGAGTTCAGACCTCCAGCGGCTGCTGGGACTCCTGCTGCAGGCTGTGGTTCACAGGGTGAGTACAGAGCAAACGAGTTGTTGGGGTGAGCAGCAGTCGGGGGAAGGTAGTAGGGCTGTTGAGGCTGAATATGGGAGTACTGTGAACTTCGAGTTTGTTGGGATGTTGACTGAAACTGGATCGGAGCACAAGTGGACGAGGTGGTGCTGCAGAGAGGGGCCACTCTGGCTAGTGAAGCTGTGCTGGTGTAAGGAGGCAGGTGCCTGAATTTGTCTGGCTTCTCTCCCAGAAGATGATCAAGATCTTCTATAAAAAACAAATCCATGTAGTTTAAACTCTTTAGACACCTAAATGGCAAGCTTTACCGGTAATTAAGTTCTTACTGCTTTTTTCAGAAAAAGTGTTTTGGGAACCCACCTGGCCTTGCCATGCTTTTGCGGACAGTCATGGGGTCTTTGCGACGCCACTTGTGCAGCTCCTCCTGCATCTTCTCTACTTTGGCTGGATTAAGAGCCCAGAGACATCCTTTCCGAGAAGTGCTCCCATTTTTGTTCTCTACCTTCTCAAAGCATTTGTTCAAAGAAAGGTTGTGCCGCACAGAGTTCTTCCATCCGTCAGGAGCTGTCTGAAATAAAAAAGCGAAAGAGGTAAGAAAAGAAAAAACACGCATGAAAATGATTGCTCTATATGCTACCATGTCAAATGCCTATAAAATTACATTTAAATATCACATTTATGTATTACTTTTGAATATTATTCTGCTTGCAATAGCAGAACACTCAGAAGTGACAATGAACTCAAATATTCTGAATTTAAATGACTCAAATCTAACAAAATGAATGAAAATTTGAAAAAAAGAAGGGTTTTTTTTGTGTTTTTTTACTGGAAAAAGGGAAATTGACACAAAAATAATAGTAAAAGTATTTAAGAAGAATCCAAACTTTGATTTTTCTGTGGACACACTTGGCAGAACCAATAAACAGTAGCCTTTCTGGATACATCATATAAATTATTTGAGCCAAAGAAATGTAACTCAACAATTCTTCATTTCACACATTAAAAAGTATAAGTCAAGCAAGCTTGCATGTTGATGCAGGAAAACTATCTTATTAAAAAAAACTCTCCTTTCATACCTGTCAACTCTGCTGCTTGGTTTGACAAAACTCAGTTTGACTCAAAGATTGAATGAACATTTTCAAATTTACTAAAGAAGGAGAGAAGAGAGAAACAGAGATAGGGATCTTACAGAGAGATAAATTGCTTTGTTTCTAAAGTGTAAGAACAATAACACAGATCCACATGTATGACTGGAGGTCAAAAACTTCCACCCAAATTCAAAATCACAGTTTGAACAAAATAATAAGTGTTGCACATTTTTATTCCCAACAATATTTTTGCATTGATATTGGGTTTTTTCCTTTAACTAAAATAGTTCAAAACAGCAAAGAGAGGGGAAAAGTTGCTTCTGGGCACCACTTTATTCTGGTGTTGTGGATCTTTTTGTGACATTTTTTGATAACATGAAATACAGTATGAGAGCAATCTTCTAAAACTTCTGTAAACATCTAGATACAGCATTCAGGCCACAGTGTACAGGTCAACTGTCAGGGACTGGTGGTTTATGAAAAAATGCAGGAGGCCAGGCTTGGAGGTGAAAACTTTAACATTTAAATAATAAATGTAAACATGGGGTTGCGCGGTGGAGCTGTGGTTAGCGCTCTTGCCTCACAGCAAGAAGGCCCGAGGCCCAAGAAGAAACAAAACACTAATGGGGTCTTTTCCGTGTGGAGTTTGCATGTTCTCCCCGTGCATCCGTGGGTTTTCTCCGGGGACCCCCACCGTCCAAAAACATGCTTCATGGGTTAATTGATTACTCTAAATTGCCCCTATGTGTGAATGTAAGTATGCATGGGTGGGTGATTGAATGTGTGATTGTCCAGGATGACCCCTCCCTCTGCCCACAAGTGGCCGGGACAGACTCTGGCAGCCCTGTGACCCCGAAAAGGACCAAATGGCTTAGAAGATGAATGAACGTAAACAAAAACCCATGGAGAAACAAAAAGGTAACAAAACAGAACAGATAACCTGATCAGAGAACCCGTGCTCAGGATCAGGCATAAAGAGGAGAAGACCCAGTGACTCTCCTCAAAGACAAGAAACATGAAGGGGAGTAGCCCTGCTGCTGGAACAGAAAACACGGCCAAGGGGGGTGAACGGCAGCCACAAGAACGGGGAACATGAAGTCCGGTCCCGGTGACCCTCCTGAGGAACAGACACATGAAGAGGAGCGGCCCCAGCAACCCTCACATCTGTTTGGCTGCAGGAACTTGAACAGTTTTCTGGTTTAGCTTTTTTTTGTTGGTCCATCAGGTCCCCTTTTCCCAAGGGTTGTATTGGGTTTGGGCATCTGGGATCTGCCCTTTTGGGGTGGGGTACTGTGAGGATTCTGTGGTTTCGTTTGGTTTTTTTCAGTTGTTTTTGGTCATGTTCTAAGCTGCCTTTTGTCAGTCACAGCACTTTCAGGTTCATTGTGATCCACAGCTGTCTTCCTTTCAGCTACTTGGCCTCAGTCTATTTAAGTGTCTGGTTTTTAGGTCATCTGTTCTGCTTTGTCATCCCCTTTTGTTTCTCTATGGTTTTCGTCATATTTAAGTTTATTTATTAAAAGTTTGAGGGTCTGCCACTAAGCCCATTCTCCTGCATATTTGGTCCTACACCACCAGTTTCTGACAATTAACAGGTTATCCACAATGTGCCTTTTTGAATACGTTAGAGCTCTTTCCCATAGATTCAACTCAACTTGTACAGTTGCACAGATACACAGATGCCTGAAATCCTAAAGAACTTTGTATTTGATGTTGAGGGTTGTCTTGAAGTTGAATCATGGCACCTAAATTTAAAGTCATGAAAACATTTCACTGCTCATCTAAGGGGCTTCATCTGACTGCAGTGGCTCCTGGGAAAATGAATAAATGTAAAAACATTTTTTTACAGACTGCTTTGTCGGGTGTTTCTTAGATTGAAATGATACTGCAGCCCTCCGTACATGATGGGCTCGTGGAGACAGAACTGTTCAAAATGCCTTTACACAAAGACTAAAGGAAAGTTCATTGTTCAACACTCAGCATGTTTTTCAATTATTTGAGAGTATTCTTTAGTTTTGAGCTCAGTGATGCTGTACATCCAGATCTGCAATCACCCATTCTGAATACAAATGCTGTGCATATTCTACTTAATCCTTGAAACCAGCTGTCTCAGCTCAGAATTGTGTCAAATCTTGCATGTTCACTCCTCATACAATTACAAATCAACCCAATATGCAAACTTTGGACTGTAAAAAATATTCCAAGAGAAAGATCCACATTCATCATGGAAAAGACAAACACCGGCACAGTTGAGTGTGATTTTAATTTCCAGTGTCAACCTCAGTGCTGAAAAGCAGATTCAGATTTGTTATGTAATACCTTGAAATATGGAAAGTGTTCTGTCATGAAGCTGTAGATCTCACTGACCGGAAGACTCCCTGTTTTACTGTTCTTCAGAGCCATAAAAATCAGGATGCTATAATGTAGAAAAAAAACATTTGCAATGAGGTTGCAGCTTATGAAAAGAAGATCATGGATCAAAGTTTTAAAAAGACAAGTACCATAGAATTGTATGCATTGTTCTTTTTTAACCTTTACAAAGACCACAATGGCAAACATGTTGCTCTGTTACCTGTATGAGTATATAGGCTTTGGGAAAGAGGACTGTGTGACGTTCTCCTGGTGTGTTTGTGACGACGGAGTCTGGATACTATATTTAGAGCTGTTTGTATGGTCACCATTGGGATACAATTTAGATTGGACCTATGGAGAGGGCACAAATTACATTTAAGACTTGCCAGCTACTAAAGGGTAAGTCTCTAAATTGTGAGGATCAGCTTAAACACCAGTTGTATATTTTTTTATAGCAGTTTTCTACATTCCTCAAAGGCCCAATGCACTTTACAGTTACAGTCCCACTAACCCCTTTAACACACACACATTCACACACTGATGGCAGCTCCACTGCCGAACACTGGCGCCAACCTTCCACCAGAGGCAAGGGCGGTTCAGTGTCTTGCCCAAGGACACTGCAACATTTGGGCAAATCTGAACCTGCTATCTTCTGATTAGAGGTCGACCGCCCTACCACAGCACCACGGCCGCCCCAGTACTCTGTGTTTTTCTGTCAGCCAAACACACCCTCACCTGCTGCAAGGGTGAGCTGTGCAATGGATGTCTCTGTGAGAGGAAGCTGATGTTCTCCAGTTGTGCAGCTGGTAGCTCTGAGAATGAGGTCTGCAGTTATGAGACGATAGAATTAGTGCAGCAGAGCAACGCAAGATTTTAGGCAAAAGCTTCAATATGTGTCGGTAATTTCTGAAGGCTACATGTCAACATGTTGATGTGGAAAGTGTATGTTTAAGGTGCCAGTTTTAACCTACAGCATGAACCTAATTTAAATCTGATTTACAGAAAGGTGAAGTTGTTGTCATCCTTTTTCTTTGAATCAATCCCAACTGAAACAAAATATGAGAGAAAAAATGAGTGAAATCTGAGAACCTGAGCACTGCTGCTGCTATAACTGTTCCAGGTCATTGGCGCGTCACTACTGTGCAAACAAACTTCTGGACTGCACACTTCCTGCAGGCTGTTGAAGGCTGAAGAGCACTGACGGAGAAAGCCGGCCGTCTCCATCACTCCATCACTGAGCTGTCGGCGATATGGATGGAAGCGATTCACTGCGTGTCTTTCCGGTGCCGGTTCTGATTCGGAGTGGATGGTACCATCAGCACTATGTTGTCGGATCAGACCTGCAGTTCTGAAGTTGAAGGTGGTGCTTTCTTGCTCAGGGAAACAGGCATCCCAGCGCCCTCTAGTCTGCAGTAAGAGTGGATACAAAACACGTAACGATGACTGCATGAGCCACTAAATAAAAAATATCAAGTTACACCTCTGATCAAAATAAACAGTCTAAAAATACAGTTAAAACACATGATAGATATAGTGTAATAAATAAAAAATACAGTTTACAATTCAACATCAATTCAACAATGTTGGGTGCTTTTGGGGTCCCTAATGGTGTCGTAGTTTGAAGTGCACTGCTTGAGAAAAGTGAAGTCATTAGGTCACACAGAAGTTGACAACATTGTATGGTTGTATTTTATTTGAAAACACTGTATTCCAGGCCTTTCTCTTTGGGCTCTTTCATGATTCTTGTATTTAGAAAGTCCACCGACTCATTCATCCCATTGCTGGTATGTTCAAAGAACCCCAAAATTTACAGCAAAGTCTTTTAAACCTTAGAACACCACACTATTTGTCACTCAAACATTCACAATTACCTCTCACTGTAAATGGGCAATATGCTGTTTTAACTCAGACATACTAAACCTTTAACTTCCAAAATTCACTTAAGCATTCTCAATAAATTAGTGAAAGAACTCCTCAACAGCATCAGTATGCTTCACTAAATGATGGACTATACAGTGAACGCCAATAGAATTAGGATGAAACTAAAACTAGAAGTCGGCCTCTGCTATCTAAAAAATGTCTGGAGATAGTGATTCACGCTTTTATTTTTTTCCCGTTTGGACTATTGTAACACACTCTACACATGCCTTTCATATTATTGTGCCAAACCATTTATGGAACAGGTTAGTGGACACATATTTATTTTGTTATCAGTAGGCTTTACATCTCATGACGGCAGGTGAAGCGCCTGTCACCCATGAAGCTCCCGAACCGATCCCAAACCCAACCAAATTATGTCCATCCTCCTAAAGCAAAATATACCCACAAATCAGAACAAAAACTGCCCTATTGAGCTGGAAACCCAGTCTGGCAATGCTGCCTCTGCTTGCTAACTAACAAGGCTTTCTGTTGACTGAAATATGCCACTGCTGCAGAAGGATGGGGGAGGACCAAACACTTTTACATGATCAGTCTCACGTCAGTTTCGGGATTTTGGGTGTTTTCATGACAGAGTTAAATAATGATGGATGTAAAATTTATTTTAGACATTAAGTGTTCAGCTCGGGCCCCGCTAGAGAGTTGGGGGCCCCAGGGAATCACCTACTATTGCCTAATGTACAGTCCGCCTCTGCTGCTCTCTTTTGGCACAGAGACACAGAGATTTGGCTCAGTTTTTCCTTAATGATCCAAGATAAATTATAGAAGCCTGAGTTTGCCTCAAGAAAGGAGATCTTCCTAAAAAGAATCTGCCATGAATTATTTATAATTAGAGATGTAACAGATTCATTTTAACAACAATTCATTTTACAGTTTCTAGTTCCTGATACGATTCATAGTTGATTTTGATTCATTTTAAACTATCTGATTTGATTTGATTCATCAACCTAAAAAAATCCAGAACACCTTCGGCCAAAACTTCAACCAGTGTCACTCAGAGATAAATACCTGGCTACCGAACAGCGAAGTTTTCCGAATTCCTTGTATTTATCAAGTGTAAGATAATCAAGTGTAAATTAAATGTGTAAACAAACAAGTAAGTAAACAAGAATTAATGGCGAACCGCTTTATATTTTAGTTTCATAAATTTTAGCCCACTGTTGTTTTCCAACATCAAAATAAGAAAAAAAATTTTTTAGAACATTCTACCACACTGTATGGTCACATGTCTTTCTGCAAAATTCAAAGTGTTCCACACACTGGACTGGAATGATGGACTGATTATTTTTGTCACATGTCCGCTGTGATGCACTTGGTTGTTTTTACATTGTAGTAAAATAAACCTATGTACCTCGATCCAAATTGTATTTTCCCAGATCAATTATAATCGGTTGATTTCATTTTGAAACGATTTTTTAATGGTTTAGGTCGATTAACAACTTGCCTCAGACAGTACGATCTGCTTGGATAAGTTTATTCATCAATACTTCGCCATGCCCCACTGCTAATGTATATTCTAGGTTTCATTTCAGAATCAGAGATGTTTTTGAAAATCTAGTGTTAGATTGTGTGTGTGTGTGGGGGGGGGGTCCTCTGAGCGAAAACAGAAATGCCTTCACTAACCTGAGGGGCCGATACTTGAGACTCGCTGCTGCTGCCGAGGGAAAACTTGGGGGACCGTGACATTCTGTGTGCAATTCTGTCCCTGTAAGAAAGTTTAAAAAAAAGCAGAACATGAATGAAAGTTATGAAGACATTTTTTGATGAATATGATTTAGAAAGTGGAGTTACAACTGAAAGAACACAAAAAAGTATAAAGACGAGTCTAACACTGGTTTTCTTTTATACCTGATTCCACTAATATGGTGTGATTAGCAATTTAGGTTGCTTATTTCATTTTGAAACGATTTTTTAATGGTTTAGGTCGATTCGATAAACAACTTGCCTCAAACAGGTTGGATTAGCAATACGATTCCTTTGTCCATTAAGAAATAATAATGTCAAACATTTCTTGGACGTTATTAGACTGAGTGATAGTGCGAAGGGAAGCATTTCTGCCGGGGTTGAAAAAACTGATTCTGTTCTCTTATCTTTTTCAGATCATCTCCGACCTAAATTACTTGTCATTCATCAATCTGCACGTCTCCTAAGCTTCTCTGACAGCAGGATTGCAGGCGTGGGAACAGTACAGTTACAGAGCCAGTGCATTAACACACTGGATGAACGTGTGTTGGGGGGGGGGTTATCTGGCTTATTGTGAGGAAGTGTTACATGATCCTGGCAGAGGCGAGAGACACGTGGCTCTGATTCCAGTAAAGATAACCTGAACCTCCACATAAACCAAGCTCATTAAAACTGCCAACAAACCATGATGGCTGTCAGGTCACATGAAGCTGAACAGTGCTGAACTAGACAAAGCGGAATCAGCCAAAAAGAGAGAAGTAGCAAAAAAAGGCGGTTTCTGTTCACGTCAAAGGAGGTTTAAATATCCAAGTGAAAGCTGAGAGACTGCCTTTTATCAGCACCGTCGCAACAAATCCTCTCATCTGTTTGACAGGCCCGCTGCCGCTCAGCAGGACAAATGCAGCACTTGCGGCTGTTCAGTCAAGAAACTGATAACCCTCCACACAGAAAATGTTTGACCCAGAAAAAGAGTTACGTGTTTTGAACTGTCTAAAGAAAAAACCTATAAAGCACATATCAAGTCACCCAGACCTTAACATGTAGTGGAAGTAGCAGAAACATGACATTTTAATGTATAAGTCGAATTTTTATTCAAACATGTTTAGTGTAACGTATTAAGTTTTGACAGAAAAAGGGTTCAAAGCTGTTTTTGAGTTTTCAATCAGAGACTCAATTGAACTTTTTTTACACCAATGCTGGACTTTTTTATTGGCTCTATTTAGTTATTAAGCTTAGAACGTGTTTTTTTAAAGGAGTATAAAAACAGCTCAGCACCCAATAAACCAAAGTAATAAGTCTTTCTTTCCACGCTCGAATGCTGCTGTCAACAGTCATGCAGTGTTTCAGCTTCTGCCAAGATAAACCATGGGTTGATCTTATAGGTGGAGTATTTTTTTACGGTACATTTCATGCCATGATAAAATACTTTTACTGATACATCTGATTTAAGCTTGTTATTTTGCTGGATTATTGTTTTTTTTTTATATTCTGTGTTCATTTGCTTCATAGATTAACAACACAAGCTGATTAATAAAAACAACTTCAAATCCAATAAATGTAAAGCATTGGTATTTTTAAGTCTGAACCCATGAGACTGTTTACATATATTTTTTTCTCTTATGTCCCAAAAAAAAAATATCCGTGAGTCTTAGCTTGGTCCTGTGCGGGGTCACAGGGGTCGCTGTGAGGCAGTATTAGCAGTGCCAATCATGACACAACTGTGCAGCCCCAGAAAAATGACGAAAATATTTTATTACTGTCACATGCCAGACTGTTTTCTGCCATCATGTCTAAACATGACTTTATTTTAATATGCAAATCATTGGGGATTGTTTTGGAAACAAATCAAGCAATGTTTCCTGCAATAGTTCAAAGTGAATGCAGCACAGAAATACGATGAGAAACAGTTGATTCAAAGGGGAAGATGTTTCTCCCAATGGTTTGAACAGATTAACGAGATGTTGTGGTTTGGCTCACAAAAGAGCCGCAGTGCTGCTTTGTGGCTGCATGAGCCTTGAGCTTGGTGAAGGAACTATTTATCACAAAATCAAACTATTGTGAATGAATGGATCGGTCTTGTACTGTCTTGAACAGTGTAATCCAGGCAAAATTTCCAAAGTCAGGAGTGAACTTGATCTTCAACAAACAAGTATTAGTTCACTTTCCTCTTAATCAAATTCTTATTGTTTTCTGCAATGCATTTGAAGATTAAAACCTCATCTGATTTCTGATTCAAACACTGCACTGACAGTTGTGTTTGCACAAAAGAAGCTGCTGACATTTGAAATTAAAAGGTAAATCAGTGTCAGAGCATAAATCCAAATATAACTGTTTCAAAGCAGTTTTTTTTACTTTTCTTTTTAAAGAACATTGATCCCACACTGGAAAACTGACAAACTCACCTAACTCTTGCTTTTCGATAGACGCTCTCCTCTTGTTTGTTGCTCCCGTCAGATTTTCCTTCTGAGACCTGCAACCTCTGCTGAGTCCATTTCCCTCTCAGGTCTGTACACCTCTATCCACTGTCACCCTGACAGTGAGGCACTTCGATCAGATTGCCTGTCTAAGTGTGTATGAAAACAGTTGATGGATGGGTTTCAGATTTTGGCAGGTCGGAATATCATCCTCATTTTCCGTGTGACTGTGTATGTGTGTGTTTGTGTATCTGGCACTCGTCCAGGCTAGCCCAGCAATTAGATATTCCGAAAGAAAAACCTGCTGCAACAGGTTCCCAAAGATCTAGTGGTGCAGTCATTGGCAGCTGGCAGCACTCTTCTCCTCCCTCCATCAGTCTTTCTTTGCTTAGCTCAATGGCTACTTGTCTGAATGGGACACAAGATACAGCAGTGATCACAGCCAGCGGCAGCCAGTGGGCACCATGCCCTGCTTTCTGAGCTTGCCCATGGCAAAGGCTGACTTAAATGTGATTTAGTTTCACCTGACTGTTGAGTATTTAAATAAACACACACAAGCAAATACATGCAGGATCACTTCTGCACTTTAAACCTGTGAGAGTAAATGCAATATAGCAGATAGAGGAAATAAAAACTTCAAACTGCAGGCTCTTTTGACAAACCACCAAAGATAGTCGACTTAGTCAACTGTTGATGGATATTAAATTATTTTTACTGCACTACCAATAGCCGATGTATGTTTTAAAGTGGTTTATGCTGGCCTCTTTACAAAATAAGTAATGAAAATGCGTTTTTCAGCTGAAACTTTTGCTGCAAAAGAAAAAAGGAGCTGCAGGGATAAGGGGAAAGAATTTAGAGGGAGCAACGTCAATACATGCAGAGTCCTATCCTATCCTATCCTCCCAATGACCCAGGAACCGCAGTTCGTCGGTATACAGTACCTTGAACAAAACCTGTCCTCAGTGAGAGGGTGAGGCAGAATGACAGAGAGACACGGGATTCATTACAGATTGAATAAACTCTTGTGTTACTGTGTAAGGTCTCTGCAGAGCAAAACTACCGCCGACGGCTCTTTTTGCCAAAGAGGTTCTTGAGAAGGTATAACAACTGATCCCAGGAGGGAGGGCTCTTAAGTAAGTCTCATCATTCCTCGGATATCCAGACATTTAATTCCCAGGTATTGTCAGATTCATTAATCTGTTTTTTTTTAGAGCAAAAACATATTTGAGGTTGCATTAGGAAGAGACAATGAGATATTTGTTATCGTGCTGTAATAAGTTCAATTCAACTCTTTCATCTTCTGTTCTAAATGAAGAAATCTGTCACTGCATTGTTAGTAGTACTTATGTTGACTTATGCATATCTTTGGATGTGCTTCACTTCTTGTTATATGCAAATTAGCACTATTTCATCCAAATGGAATTTGGTGTTCTTGAATGAACTCATCAAAGGTAGAAAACATTGCAGCGTTGGCAGAAAAAACTCAAATTCTCAAGCTTTCAATTGGCTACTACTCTGTAGCCTGGATTTTACATGAGAAACTCTGACAAGAGCTCCCACGAAGGGACAAATGTGAAACGTTAATCAGTCACATCGTCAAAGATCAACATATTGGACAGTTTGGATTCCTAAACTGAACATTAGGATTATTCCTATTTGATTGCTTAAATAAACCCTTTCAAATCAAATCAAATCAAATCAAAACATACATTTCTTATGCAGAATTCCCAAAGACAATGACAATACATCATCACACGTCTGAAGAAAACTGCTTGACTTCTTTGTATTTGAAAACTAAAAATGTAATTCCAGTCCATCAGTAAAGCCATACATGCATACCTGGCTCGACTCTACTCTTTACCATCACCATTATCCTTGACCACAAAGTGAACCATAGCAGATGTGATTCCAAAGACTTATTCATCCACAACCAGAGTTTTTTTAATTTCTGAAACAAACATTTGTGTAAATAGATTAAAGATTGGAATAAGATTGCCACTGCCTACATTTTTAAATGGGTTGAAATCCAGTAAATTGATTAAACTCTGACTCTATAAGTGAGATTTCTTATAATAATGGCGCTTTTTCTTGGTGCTCAAAGTGCTTACAATGTGTCCATTATTCATTCACTCATCACATACTTGGTGATGGCAACTACTAATGTAGCCACAGCTGCCCTGGGGGAGAATGACAGAGGCGTGCCAGTTTCGCCTAAGTCCGACACCGGGACATTCATACACATTTACACACCAGTGGAGCTGCACTGGAGGCGGGGAGGGTGAACTGTCTTGCCCAACGACAGCTGACTTTGGCTGCGGGGAGCGAGCGGGGATTGAACAGCCAACCCTACGATTATTGGACGCCCCGCTCTACCGCCATAGCCACTGACCCACTGAATTACATTTTTAACCTCTTGAAACCATATCAAATTAACTACAGAGGTAATATAACCCAAAATGTGATGCCCACACATGCCAGGCCATGAGAGGTTAAAGTATGTAAAAGACATCTAACAGACACTCAGGCCCAACAGGAGGCCCATTCTGGTCCAAACCTTTGCAGAAACCTTTATTGGAGTCAGTCATTACAAAGACAAAGAACCTGTGAGGCTCAGCTCAGCAAAGCTAGTCCAAGCACTCAACATCAACGGTAGGTGGAGCAGGTGTAGTTCTAAATATTTAGGAACCATGTTTGACGCTTGTTTAGTTTGTACAACAACCTGACTGTAAAAAGACACAGCAGTGTCTCTGACCGCTCAGGAAATTCAGAAATATTAAAATTAGAATTCCATTTTGAGCTTTGACATGTCAAATTGGTTGAACCTGCTCCCCTTCAAACAAAAACAAATTCCTAAATAACAAATTAGGCCTAAACCTAAAGAGCTTGACCTTCCTTGTCTAACTTATTCAAGGAGGAGGAGAGTCACCTTCTCATCTTCTCCCCCCCCTTCAACACTGATTCAAGCTGCTGCCCAAAATGTTGCTGAATCAAATCAAATTATACTTTATAAAACAGTTGTCCCGCTTTAGTAACATAAAGTGCTTTACATAAGTAAAATGATGTTTCTAACTTAAAATCGAAAACAAAGTAAAGACTTTCACATATAAAAGAGAACATTTAAAAACACACACACACACACACACACAATGCCCTTAATGCCCTCAGCCTAAAGCATCCTGACTAAAAAATCAGTAAATCACTGCATTATGTTTTTGTTTGTTTTCTTTTCTTTGTTTAATTATTTCTAAATAGTTTATGGTGTATTTTTAAAATGTTCTAATTTCCTATTAATATACTATTCTGATCTATTCTGTTCTGTTCTAATAAATATGTATTTATTTATTTATATATTCAGCATAAATAGTGTAAACATTGTTGTAAGAATGAATGCAAGGGGAAAAAAACAGCTAAAGTTATATCCTGGTCAACTTCCATCAAAAAATTCACTTCAACATTTCTGTCCAATCTGCTTCAGCTCAACGACTTCTTTGAATGTGGTAAATGTGATCAGTGAAACCAGTAAAACCAGCAGATTCAGAACCAGAAAGCCCATTTTCACAAAGCTCTCCTTAGAGAACAGACATGTAAAAACACAGAAGCCTGTAATTCTGTCTGTGGCAACTTTGACTCAAACTGTAGTTAACTAAGAAATAATGTTTAAGCAAATGAGAAATATTTAAAATTGTAAATTAATAATAAAGCATAAGCACTGAAATAGAGATTGATCACATGTATCTGTGTGTTTTATCATTTTATTTTGAAGTATTTTTAAACCTGTAAAGCCCTTTGTGTTTCTGCAGTATGAAAAGGCTTTTATAAAGAAAGTTTAAATTTGAATTTCAATCTATGTACAATGTCCTTGAAAAGTAATAAATGGATAACCCAAAGGGTAGTTTTCAGGCATTTAAAAGGACAGAAGTAGAAAGAAAGAACAATTTATGAAGTGATTTAGTTTAATCACAAAAGCCTGCTATGAGACTGATTTAGCACACAGATTTACCAGTTCACATGTTTCTGCTGCTTCTTTTTAACATTCCCAACTCCAACGGAATACATGTTTTTTTTCATGGTTCTATAGGTTTCTACATTTTTTAATAAGTGCAGTTGAAGCTGAGTTAGCAGACTTGTCCTTCAACTTTGGCCTCTTCTAAAGTAACACCTTTAGATGTTTATTTATTACTTTCATCAGAAAACAACATGATTTTTTTTTTTTCAAAAAGCAGATTTGTAAATTAGAGGATAAGTGATAGATTGAGTCAAAACAAAAGTCAGAATTCACTTTTAAGTGAATCAGCAGCAGTGATTTATGAGTGTCTTAAGAAAACATGCAGTCCCCGAGGCAGCACACTTTATCACTGAATACTTTACTATTTTGGCTCAGAGGTGGGTTATATAAATTGAATAATGACTTTTCTTATCCCAGGGATATTTTTGATTTGAAAAAATGTGCAGCTGTCTCTTCTGATTACCGCTATGAAAATGTCATATTACCATTTTATAGCCCGTTATTAATAATTTAAGCAATAACCCCTATTTAAGATTTCCAGGAAGTGGGATAATTGCTCATACTTCTGCATGGTAGATTAAAAACTGTCTGATCCGTTACTATACCTGATACCTGATGAAACCTTCAACATATTGATTGCGTGAACTGATAACCTCAAAATAAACAAATCAACTGTTTATACAACAAAGGTTTTGGCACACAAACTCTGATATGGCAGATGCGAAATTTACAGTAATTCTTTTTACACTTCCAGAACAGATCAGACCATGAAGTTCCCGTCTTACCTCTGACAGCAGGAATCCGTCGTACCAGGGTCCACTTCCAAGCATGTGATGACCAATTTGCACAGAGATGTGGGAGATATGCAGAGAGATCTCCACCCAGAGATCCTCAGGTTAGGCAAAACTGTTTGGATTTCATAACTGCATTAACTTCTGCCCTCTTTATCATGTGGATCCACCCTTTCAATTTTACATCAAACCATTTTGTAGATGTGCTCCCCCATCAAGCA